>OX243905.1:22622036-23822036 GCA_945859665.1 Anorthoa munda | reverse complement strand
AATCGGTCATCCGTTCTGCGAGCACTGTGCCCTGCCCACTGCCACTTAAGTTTCTCAAATCTTTGGGCTATGACGGTAACTTTGGTTCTCCTGCAGACATCCTCATTTCTGATGCGATCACGCAAGGAAACTCCGAGCATAGCCCTCTGCATTGCCCTTTGGGTGACTTTAAGCTTTCTGATGAGGCCCATTGTGGGCAACCACGTCTTGTTCCCATAGGTAATTACAGGAAACCACAGGCAACTTTTGTCTTGAGTCACTCAGGTAAATCTGCTGTAATCTGTGAGCAAACATGGTGATTAAGGTTCGTGAGAATTGAGAAGAGGCTTTTGCCCTAAAGTGGAACAGTAACGGGTAATAAAATATAAGAAAATGAAGGTGACGGCCCGTGAAATGAAAAACAAGAGTTGTGCTCAGCGCACATTGCAAGGGCACGAATACCTATATTAGTTATGCCGTCTTTAGGCATTGCCTAAGCGGTGGTTCTGCGCTCTGTGGATAAAACCACTAGTTTTCGATTAACTCCCTTTTTCTTTACTTTACGCAATATTGGCTGGCGTTTGACCACTTTTGTATTTTTCTTTATACCATTATGTTACTAACGAAAACAAATACTATTCTGTTATCATTGTTTTATAGTTCTATCTTTTAACGAGCTTTGGAGGGAATTAGCAGGAGCTGGGGCTGTTTTATTGTAAAATCGAATATCGCTGGAATCGTTTAGGTTTACTAGATAGGAACACTAGGTGACCTTAAATTTATTTCTGATCTTTCAAATTGTAGTCGTAAATATAAATAATTTGTCTATGGATATCTGTTGTTCCATTTGTTCTCAACATTTTGTCAAGTTAAGCGAACATAAATGTATTATTTGGCCACCTACTGGCCCCAAAGTTTATAAAGAGTTTCCCATCGACTCGAAAAGAAGAAGACACACATATAATAAAGATAAAAGAAAAAGAAGGAACAGAAAATAGGTACAAAGGTACGTTCTTGTTTTAAAAACAGCAAGAGTTTTGCTGTTCCTAATTGCAGGTGGCAAAGAGTTCCACAACCGCACCGCGTGCATAATAAAGGAGTGGAAATAAATGTCAGTAGTGAGGGAAGGGGTTTCAAGGAGATGCTTAAGATGCGACCTGCACAGTGCATCGGATGGACGTGAGTAGGAGAAGAATTCGCGAAAGTAGGAAGGCATTTTAGGATTGTGAAGGTCGTTAAATAGTAGACACAAAATCTGAGAGTTCCTGCGAAGTCGAATAAAGCACACATCTTGCAAAAGCCTGAAACATGATCATACTTTTTAAGATTGAAAATAAAACGAATACATATATTTTGCAAAAGCCTGAAACATGATCATACTTTTTAAGATTGAAAATAAAACGAATACATATATTTTGCAGACGCTCAACCCTCTGCGGTGCCATCCAAATTAAAGGCGTCGGCGTAGTCGATGATGGGCTGAATGTTATTATAAAAACAAATGTCTATTGGAATGAAAGAGAACACGTAGCATCTCTAAATTGTTATCCGCAAACTTAGTTAACGTCGTGAATTATGGTCACCTAGTGGGAGGCCTTCCAACGCTGCGTCTTCCTCCATTCAACTCAATCAAATTGACGGTTATAGATATCTTCTTATTTATTCACATTAACCGGATTTTTTGGCGCGAAAGCGCGCCAAGTAATGTGAAAATTATTTCATCACCACTGCTCTAAAAACGGTAAGGCCAGCCGGCATGTCCTAGAACCAAAAAATCGAAGACATGCGACATCCACCAACACGCACTAGGCCCGCGTGTTGGATTAAGGCACATTCCCTCTTTCTCAGAGAGGAGGCCTGTGTCGCAGCAGTGGGAACAATAAAAGGCTGATGAAGATGATAAATCGGTGTTTTACCGTTATCATGGGGACTTATTCGATTAAAGTGTCCTGAAAGGACTTAGATTTAGAATAAGGACCTAGAATATATAAGCCTGAGGCAACTAATACCTACTGAAGGATATATCTATTTATCAATAAAGCCTATTGTTCCAAATACATTATTTGCTATACAATAACAAACAACCCAACCCTATATTGGAATAGATAATGACCTCAGGCCTATTGAGATTACCAAACCGATACTTAAGGATATAAATATTCATGTTTATTAGGCAAATGCGAAGTAGAGAGAAACGTCTGAAGGGTCTTAAGACAAAAGTCTTCTTATACACTTGATGAAAATGGGTTCCGAGTCGGACCCACCATTTTTTATTTAAGACATTTGATAAAACCGTGTTTCGCATAACTAGAGGAGCCTTTGTATGTGCCTCGATTTTTATCTCTATTATCTTAGAGCTCTTTCGAAGTGTATGTGGTCTGGCTTTCAAGATCTGCTTCGCTTTTTCATTATTATTGTAGGATCTGCTTCCATTCTGACTTGATGATGCTGAATACCTGCCGGTGTTTTATATGGATCAACTGCCTATATATCTATGCATTCATATTATTTATTTTTTCATTTTTCCTTCTTTTAATTAGACTTTTTACAATGATTTCAATAATCTTTATAGCCCTTTGCTAAGAATAGTTACAGCACTGATAACAACATCTGTGCCACATGTTAAATTTAGTCTTGTTATATTTTTTTTATTATTATATAGCTTCCTTTACCGATTGTTTTGTGAATGTGTGAACATTGTAGGCCTTCTAGATTTCTAGAAGCTTGTTAACATTTGTTAACTCTTTATCTCGTTTATACAAACTTTTTTTTTTCTTACTACTTATTGTCGGGCCTACGTTGTCCACCCATATCTAAGCACTAATGCTGTAACATGGAAATATTGTAAAACAAACCAATTTTTTTTAAAAGAGTAACCACATTGCAAGGGCTCGAATACCTACATTAGCTATGCCTGTCTTTAGTCCCTGTCTAAGCGGCGGTTCTGCGCTCTGTGGATAAAACCACTAGTTTTCGATTAACTCCCTTTTTCTTTACTTTACGCAATATTGGCTGGCGTTTGACCACTTTTGTATTTATCTTTATACCATTGTGTTACTAACGAAAACAAATAGTTACTATCCTGTTATCATTGTTTTTATAGTTCTATGTTTTAACGAGCTTTGGAGGGAATTAGCAGGACCTAGGGACATGGGGCTGTTTTATTGTAAAATGGAATATCGCTGGAATCATTTAGGTTTACTAGATAGGTACACTAGGTGACCTTAATTTTATTGCTGATCTTTCAAATTGTAGTCGTAAATATAAATTATTTGTTTATGGACCAACATCTGTTGTTCCACCTGTTCCCTACATTTTGTCAAGTTAAGCGAACATAAATGTATAATTTGGCCACCTACTGGGCCCCATGTTTACAAAGAGTTTCCTATTGACTCGAAAAGAAGAAGACACACATATAATAAAGAAAAAGAAGGAACAGGAAATAGGTACAAAGGTACGCTTATTTCAAAGAAATCTCTTTTAGCATCCCTGCGAGAGGAGAGTGAAATAAAAAGAGTTTTAGACACCGTGTGTAGACGAGATATAAAAAGAAAAACATATCAAACAATTCACTATAAAATATAACTAATTAATATATACTCTCATATACTTACATGCATATTAATAAAATAAATATTACTATACTAAACAATATCATAAATACATAATAATACCTGATTATTTGCAACTATAACGGATTGGAAAGATAGTGTTGTTTCACGTTCTTTTTTTAAAAACAGCAAGAGTTATGCAGTCCCTAATGTCAGGTGGCAGAGTTCCACAACCGCACCGCGTGCATAGTAAAGGAGTAGAAGTAAATGCCAGTAGTGTGGGAAGGGGTTTCATGGAGATGCTTAAGATGCGACCAGCACAGTGCATCGGAAGGACGTGAGTAGGAGAAGCGGATGTAGGAAGGCATTTTAGGGTTGTGAAGGTTACCGCGGCCCTGGCACAAGCAACTGAAGGAACACGGGTGGGTTTTAGTCAGTAAAAGTTATGAAGGTCGTTAAATAGTAGACACAAAATCTGAGAGTTCCTGCGAAGTCGAATAAAGAGCCACGCCACACATCTTGCAAAAGCCTGAAAAATGATCATACTTTTTAAGATTGAAAATAAAACGAATACATATATTTTACAAACGCTCAACCCTCTGCGGTGGCATCCAAATTACAGGCGTTGGCGTAGTCGATGATGGGCTGAATGTTATTATAAAAACAAATGTCTATTGGAAAGAAAGAACACGTAGCATCTCTAAATTGTTATCCGCAGACTTAGTTAACGTCGTGAATTATGGTCACCTAGTGGGAGGCCTTCCAACGCTGCGCCTTCCTCCATTCAACTCAATCAAATTGACGGTTATAGATATCTTCTTATTTATTCACATTAACCGGATTTTTTGGCCAAATAATGTGAAAATTATTTCATCACCACTGCTCTAAAAACGGTAAGGCCAGCCCGGTAAGTAACGGTATGTCCTAGAACCAAAAATTCGAAGACATGCGACATCCACCAACACGCACTAGGCCCGCGTGTTGGATTAAGGCACAATCCCTCTTTCTCAGAGAGGAAGCCTGTGTCGCAGCAGTGGGAACAATAAAAGGCTGATGAAGATGATACATCGGTGTTTTACCGTTGTCATGGGGACTGAGTCGATTAAAGTGTCCTGAAGGGACTTAGATTTAGAATAAGGACCTAGAATATATAAGCCTGAGGCAACTAATACCTACTGAAGGATATCTCTATTTATCAATAAAGCCTATTGTTCCAAATACATTATTTGCTACAAAAACAAACAACCCAACCCTATATTGGAATAGATAATGACCTCAGGCCTATTGAGATTACCAAACCGATACTTAAGGATATAAATATTCATGTTTATTAGGCAAATGCGAAGTAGAGAGAAACGACAAAAGACAAAAGTCTTCTCATACACTTGATGAAAATAGGTTCCGAGTCAGACCCACCATTTTTTTATTTAAGTCATTTGATAAAACCGTGTTTCGCATAACTAGAGGAGCCTTTGTATGTACCTCGATTTTTACCTCTATTATCTTAGAGCTCTTTCGAAGTGTATGTGGTCTGGCTTTCATCATCTGCTTCGCTTTTTCATTATTATTGTAGGATCTGCTTCCATTCTGACTTGATGATGCTGAATACCTGTGTTTTATATGGATCAACTGCCTATATCTCTATGAATTCATATTCTTTATTGTACACAAAACTTATGTACAAAGGCGAGCTTAACCCATAATTGGGTTCTCTTACAGCAAACCTCAGTGTTGTAGAGAGATTTACACAATGTAAGATAATATCTAGTGATAAACTATAATTATTTCTATTAAATTACCTAAACGTAATTATTTGAGGGTTACACAGACATAGTGAGAAGTCGTAAATGTCGTAATTGCTCCGGTCCTTCGATTCAGGGCTATTTGATACAGCCCGAAATCGGAAGACGGCTTCGCTCGGCAGTATTGGATCCCTCAATCGTAATATAAATAGTTTGGGGACCATTACCCTCTTTTGATGGCCTTCGTTGTAAACCTGATGTTCCAATTTTATGGTAGACAGACACCTAAACCAATTTTGTTAGTTCGGTTTAGGCTCTCTGCCCGTTTAAACTAATAAAAATTGGGTACCTTTAGCAATTTAATAACGTAGTTTCCACGAAGCCCAGCGGGTGGTTTTTCCACGAAGGAAAACTCGTGGATCAACAATTTGCAAGAAAAAATATATTTTTTCTGGTCATGTTAAGAGTAACTTCTTTTCAACTAAACTAATAAAAGAACATTTCTGTACAGACCTTCATATATAATTTGTTTGCGGCTTTCGTCGTATTAATTAACGCAAGAATCTTTTTGACTCTGTGAAAGGTTTCGCGAAAGAACCTTTTTGTTCTTTGGTATGTATATTTCTAGAGTATTTTAATTAAACGTGTTGATGCGAGTCTGAGGGGACACAAAATAACACAATCGAGTAGCTTGTACCTAAATAATTATAAAATGGAAAGTTTCCTTCCTCGCCATTCATAAAACATGACTGTATTTTATAAACTTAGTTATTTTTTGTTTTGTCTTTCTGTTATATTGCACTTGCTATATTTTTATCTCTGCATCCGCAAACGGTCGAATGTTAGGAAATGACAAAGGCACTTTACAAGTCCGCCTTTGTAAAGTATTTTTGCTGTGTATAAAGAATAAATAAATAAATATGTTCCCAATCTAGCTATTTTACTTACTTTTTAGGGTTCCGTACCCAAAGGGTAAAAACGGGACCCTGTTACTGAGACTTCGCTGTCCGTCTGTCTGTCTGTCTGTCTGTCTGTCTGTCTGTCTGTCTGTCTGTCTGTCTGTCTGTCTGTCTGTCTGTCTGTCTGTCTGTCTGTCTGTCTGTCTGTCTGTCTGTCTGTCTGTCTGTCTGTCTGTCTGTCTGTCTGTCTGTCTGTCTGTCTGTCTGTCTGTCTGTCTGTCTGTCTGTCTGTCTGTCTGTCTGTCTGTCTGTCTGTCTGTCTGTCTGTCTGTCTGTCTGTCTGTCTGTCTGTCTGTCTGTCTGTCTGTCTGTCTGTCTGTCTGTCTGTCTGTCTGTCTGTCTGTCTGTCTGTCTGTCTGTCTGTCTGTCTGTCTGTCTGTCTGTCTGTCTGTCTGTCTGTCTGTCTGTCTGTCTGTCTGTCTGTCTGTCTGTCTGTCTGTCTGTCTGTCTGTCTGTCTGTCTGTCTGTCTGTCTGTCTGTCTGTCTGTCTGTCTGTCTGTCTGTCTGTCTGTCTGTCTGTCTGTCTGTCTGTCTGTCTGTCTGTCTGTCTGTCTGTCTGTCTGTCTGTCTGTCTGTCTGTCTGTCTGTCTGTCTGTCTGTCTGTCTGTCTGTCTGTCTGTCTGTCTGTCTGTCTGTCTGTCTGTCTGTCTGTCTGTCTGTCTGTCTGTCTGTCTGTCTGTCTGTCTGTCTGTCTGTCTGTCTGTCTGTCTGTCTGTCTGTCTGTCTGTCTGTCTGTCTGTCTGTCTGTCTGTCTGTCTGTCTGTCTGTCTGTCTGTCTGTCTGTCTGTCTGTCTGTCTGTCTGTCTGTCTGTCTGTCTGTCTGTCTGTCTGTCTGTCTGTCTGTCTGTCTGTCTGTCTGTCTGTCTGTCTGTCTGTCTGTCTGTCTGTCTGTCTGTCTGTCTGTCTGTCTGTCTGTCTGTCTGTCTGTCTGTCTGTCTGTCTGTCTGTCTGTCTGTCTGTCTGTCTGTCTGTCTGTCTGTCTGTCTGTCTGTCTGTCTGTCTGTCTGTCTGTCTGTCTGTCTGTCTGTCTGTCTGTCTGTCTGTCTGTCTGTCTGTCTGTCTGTCTGTCTGTCTGTCTGTCTGTCTGTCTGTCTGTCTGTCTGTCTGTCTGTCTGTCTGTCTGTCTGTCTGTCTGTCTGTCTGTCTGTCTGTCTGTCTGTCTGTCTGTCTGTCTGTCTGTCTGTCTGTCTGTCTGTCTGTCTGTCTGTCTGTCTGTCTGTCTGTCTGTCTGTCTGTCTGTCTGTCTGTCTGTCTGTCTGTCTGTCTGTCTGTCTGTCTGTCTGTCTGTCTGTCTGTCTGTCTGTCTGTCTGTCTGTCTGTCTGTCTGTCTGTCTGTCTGTCTGTCTGTCTGTCTGTCTGTCTGTCTGTCTGTCTGTCTGTCTGTCTGTCTGTCTGTCTGTCTGTCTGTCTGTCTGTCTGTCTGTCTGTCTGTCTGTCTGTCTGTCTGTCTGTCTGTCTGTCTGTCTGTCTGTCTGTCTGTCTGTCTGTCTGTCTGTCTGTCTGTCTGTCTGTCTGTCTGTCTGTCTGTCTGTCTGTCTGTCTGTCTGTCTGTCTGTCTGTCTGTCTGTCTGTCTGTCTGTCTGTCTGTCTGTCTGTCTGTCTGTCTGTCTGTCTGTCTGTCTGTCTGTCTGTCTGTCTGTCTGTCTGTCTGTCTGTCTGTCTGTCTGTCTGTCTGTCTGTCTGTCTGTCTGTCTGTCTGTCTGTCTGTCTGTCTGTCTGTCTGTCTGTCTGTCTGTCTGTCTGTCTGTCTGTCTGTCTGTCTGTCTGTCTGTCTGTCTGTCTGTCTGTCTGTCTGTCTGTCTGTCTGTCTGTCTGTCTGTCTGTCTGTCTGTCTGTCTGTCTGTCTGTCTGTCTGTCTGTCTGTCTGTCTGTCTGTCTGTCTGTCTGTCTGTCTGTCTGTCTGTCTGTCTGTCTGTCTGTCTGTCTGTCTGTCTGTCTGTCTGTCTGTCTGTCTGTCTGTCTGTCTGTCTGTCTGTCTGTCTGTCTGTCTGTCTGTCTGTCTGTCTGTCTGTCTGTCTGTCTGTCTGTCTGTCTGTCTGTCTGTCTGTCTGTCTGTCTGTCTGTCTGTCTGTCTGTCTGTCTGTCTGTCTGTCTGTCTGTCTGTCTGTCTGTCTGTCTGTCTGTCTGTCTGTCTGTCTGTCTGTCTGTCTGTCTGTCTGTCTGTCTGTCTGTCTGTCTGTCTGTCTGTCTGTCTGTCTGTCTGTCTGTCTGTCTGTCTGTCTGTCTGTCTGTCTGTCTGTCTGTCTGTCTGTCTGTCTGTCTGTCTGTCTGTCTGTCTGTCTGTCTGTCTGTCTGTCTGTCTGTCTGTCTGTCTGTCTGTCTGTCTGTCTGTCTGTCTGTCTGTCTGTCTGTCTGTCTGTCTGTCTGTCTGTCTGTCTGTCTGTCTGTCTGTCTGTCTGTCTGTCTGTCTGTCTGTCTGTCTGTCTGTCTGTCTGTCTGTCTGTCTGTCTGTCTGTCTGTCTGTCTGTCTGTCTGTCTGTCTGTCTGTCTGTCTGTCTGTCTGTCTGTCTGTCTGTCTGTCTGTCTGTCTGTCTGTCTGTCTGTCTGTCTGTCTGTCTGTCTGTCTGTCTGTCTGTCTGTCTGTCTGTCTGTCTGTCTGTCTGTCTGTCTGTCTGTCTGTCTGTCTGTCTGTCTGTCTGTCTGTCTGTCTGTATCACCAGGCTGTATCTCATGAACCGTGATAGTTAGACAGTTGAAATTTTCACAGATGATGTATTCCTATTGCCGCTATAACAACAAATACTAAAAACAGTATAAAATTAATATTTAAGGGGGGCTCCCATACAACAAACGTGATATTTTTGCCGTTTTTTGCTCGATATTAATAACGGCAACAGGTAGACGCTTGAAATATTCACAGAATATTTAGTTGTATATTCTCTTCAAAAAATAATAATTATTAAATTAAAATAAAATAAATTAAGGGGGGCTCCCATACAACAAACGTGATTTTTTTGCAGTGTTTTGCGATAATGGTACGGAACCCTTCGTGTGCGAGTCCGACTCGCACTTGGCCGGTTTTTTTAATCTTATCAGACAGCCTTGTTCATAATTTATCAGCATTTGTTTGTTTTGTCTTAATACGAGTAACTTCATCCTGATGGTGTACTCGTGCCTATGTTTATAATAAAATAATGGAAGTCTGTTGAGTTCTCAAGAAATTAAATACGAAAGATATCATTTACCCGGAAATGTGTGGAATATCAATTACTTTAAATAATGAATGAAGTTAAATTAATTCCTATTCTCTGTACTAACAGGGCCAATTTTAAATTGGTTATCTTTGAAGGTGCAAAAAGACAGATCAAATCCAAAAAAAATGTGCTCTATACTTACAGTTCGTCTAATTATGTGAACACTAGCTTCTGCCAGCAGCTTCGCCTGCTTGAAAGTCGAAAATTATCCCGAGGGAAAATATTCCCGGAACAAAAAGAATATCCCATGTATTATTCCTATTTATTTGTTATGTATTATTCTTGTGTTATCTATCTCTGTGCCAAATTTCGTCTAGATCCGTCGAGCCTTTTGAGCGTGAAGAAGTTACAAACATACAAACACACACATACACTTACAAACTTTCGCCTTTATAATATTAGCAGGAAGTAGGATAAATGTATAGCACGGCAATTTTTATTTTGAGGTTTCTTAGTAAAAGATGTAAATAACTAGCGATCCGCCCCGGCTTCGTACGGGTAAAAGCCAATGAAAATCTGTTTATTCGATCGCTACCAATCTCCACAGGATCACCTGCTGGGCTAATCTGAAAATTTAATCAAAATAGCCCCAGCCGTTTTGGATCTATAAGAACTTACATACTTTAAAGATCTGAACGAATGCTAATAGGGAGCCTTGCTATAAGGTCATGCAGCAATTACTTCACTACACGTGTATCAATGAATCAATAATGATGATCTAAATATAGCTAGAACGTTACACTGAACCGAGGCGGTTTTCAGCATGTGGGCAGTATGATTGAATCACGATTATGCAACGTTACCCTTCCATTAAATTATCCTATCATCTCCGCAGAATGTGTAGGAATACATGGTCGTTGTTTTATCCGGTTTAAAAATATTACGAACAACAATAGTACCTGTTTATATAAGGGAATCAGTGGTAGCGTGACGGTTGACAGAACACTATGAAAGAAGAAAATGCCGCACAGAGTGGCCGCCCCATACTTGAAAGTGGTCAAAATTATTTTAAACAAATTAATGATGCAGAATGAATAAAAATGTCTTAATTTTTTTAATTCTTATTATTTTAGTTTATGAGATGTCAATATTAACCACTATTGAGTAATTTTATAGGAATAGCGTTATATTATTATTACATAGATTATAAAAACTGTTAAAATGTTATTATTAGTTTGATTCACTTCATTAGTAAAATTTTTTTTGTATGTAAATATTTTAATTAAGAAAAATAGTTTCAATCGGATTCTTCACAGTTTGGCAAGCAAAATGTCTTCTAAATCTTGTACTTTCTTAACTTATCTGATAATAATTGTAATATTACTATAAAAACGAGAACGTTTTTCCGGTGGAACAAGATCCATTTAATACGCTACTTTTTACCCGACTGCTGAAGGAGGGTAATGTGTTTATCAGTCTATGTATGTATGTATGTTTGTTCCTATGTGGCGTTCTAGAGACCAAACGCGTTGGCCGATTTTGATGATTCTTACGTCAATCGATTCGTCTTAATCCTGCAAGTGTCACTGGCTACATTAAAATTGGAAAAACTAAAATGGCGGATTTTGGGCGCCATTTTGTGGGGTAAAAAAAAATTTTTTTCTTCCAAACCTATCGTGTGGGGTATCAAAATAAAGGATTTTATGAGGCGATTTCAAAAATATATAACGCTTATAGGTTTAAATGTACCTAATTTAAAAAAAAATAACTAAAAAGTTGTAAATAAAAAAAGTTAATTAAAAAAATAAAAAAACCCGACTGCTTGAAAATCAAACTAAAAAGACGTAAACAAGAAGAAAATCATGCAGTGCAGTCGGAGGATACCTCTGGTTTTGGTCAGCCAGCTCGCGAATATGTATACCGCGAATGTGTATGTGTGTAACTGACCTGGAGGAAGTTCGAGGTGCAGCAATTAGTGAGCTTACGGTACGAAAGAGGATGTAGGAAGCTGGTTTTGGTTTGTTCATGATCGCCGAAGGTCCTAAACTTGAGGTACACCTCGTTAGAAACAGAATAACTTTTGCTAGAGAACATCGACTTCGGTTCAGGGACTATTGGAGTAAAATGTTGTTTAGTGATGAGTGTGGAAGTCATTTAAATCGAATTGATGGACAGCAATTAATATATTATCATGAACCAGAACAA
Organism: Anorthoa munda; assembly: GCA_945859665.1. NCBI lineage: Eukaryota > Metazoa > Arthropoda > Insecta > Lepidoptera > Noctuidae > Anorthoa > Anorthoa munda. Next base: position 23,810,466 of record OX243905.1, on the reverse strand, counting down.
CATAATCTGACAATTTTTAAACTAATGTGGCATATAGTAGAGGAACAATATTGGATTCAAATAGGATATGTTTGCGAGCTCGTAAGGACTTGGTGGTGATTGATGGAGGAGATATTATTACAGATCGCTATAATAGAGTTATTTAAGAATAATATGTGGTACCATATACTCCTTTATCAGGTGTCACTTCGTTTTGATCCAGGATAATGCTCGGCCGGAAACCACTTTCTTAACTCCAGTCTATCCTAATAATGTCAATATCGCAGTTTTGGTATAGCCGGCGAGATCACCAGACATGCATCCGATAGAACACATCTGGGAACCGCTAAAACGAGGAGCGAAGTTCACGTTCCCTATACCGGTCAATGTGGGTAAACTGCGAAGCGCCGTTGTGCAGGAATGATAAAGACTACCACAGGAGACAATAAATAACATTAGATATTCTCAAAATGTCTAGGTGGGTGAAAACTTTATGACGAGCAACTGGAGGAAACATTCGATTTTATGTGATTTTATTTTTATTGTTTAAATGTTTATTTAATAAACTGTTTAAACATTCGTTAGTAACCTTAAAAATCAACAATATCTATTTTTCTCATTAAGTTTTTCATAATTTTGTTTTTAAAGGTGTATTTTTAAGTAAGGAAAAATGTCTTATTAAAAGTTAATAAAATTAAATCTTAATATCGCTAATTTTGTCAGTGTGTGTAGTTCAATTACTTGCACAAGAGCCCAAGAGGGAATTTATTTAATCTTCTGGAGAGATTAAGAAAATAGCTGGAAGCTTCTCATTTAGGCTTCGAAAATAGTTTCAACAAAGAAAATAATACAATGTTAAGGGAATTAAGTAGAAGAGGCACATCGTCGTATTCACAGTTCTAGTCATAGATTTAAGTAGTAAAGATATGGCCGTCCGAACGTTTGCTAATACGCGTTGACCATACAAGAACACTGGTGTCCAACAATACCTTAGTGTGTGCTCACTCATTATCGCAGACTCTCATCAACATCATCATCATTTCAGCCGTAAAACCTCCACAGCTGGACATAGGCCTCCCCTAATATCGCCACATCTAGCAGTCCTATGCGTTTTATATCCAGAAGATTCCTGTAGCCTTAACCAGGTCATCAGTGCACCTAGCTAGAGGGAGGCCGCCCTTGCGTCTTTGCGAACTTTGCGTATTCCTGTACGCGGTCGCCCCTCCAGAATTTTTCAGCTCCATCGACTATCCGTTCTACGAGCTATGGGCATTGCCCACTGCCACTTAATTTGGCAATTCTTCGGGCTATGTCGGTAACCCTGGCTCTCTGTGGATATCTTTATTTCTGATGCGGTCACGCAAGGAAACTCCGAGCATAGCCCTCTACATTGCCCTTTGGGTGATTTTAAGCCTTCTGCTTTGGCCTATTGTGAGCGACCACGTCTTAGTTCCAAGCTCCTGGTCATTCTGAAATCATCAGACAAGTATTTATGCCCTATTTTGTATGTTCTAATAGTTTTAACTCTATCACGGTACCTAGTTAGACAGTAATAATGTCATGTGTGTGTGATGTGTGTGTTAATAATGTCATGTCATATGTCAAGGGAATAGGTACGGGATAATTAATCACAGCAGTTAACATGCATGTACCTAGTTAGTTTGCTCGTGATATTGCCTTTGATTTGAAAAATCTAAATAAAGTAATTTATTCCAAACCCGGTTTCATATTGTACTGCGTGAGCTTTTTGGCATAGACCTATATAGTCACAAGGTCAGGTGGAAATTTCCTGCCCATTTTCTCAAAATAAGACCTTTGAGTAAAAAATCTATTTCAGGCTCTTGATTTTTTTAGAACAAAGCAATACTGTAATCGTTCTCGCACGGAAAAAAGATGCTACTATTAAACCTGTTATTATTTTTTTCTCTTACTGAAGCTACGATGATTTTTACCAGCCCTGTACGACCCCTGATACCGATGCTCATAAAAGATGTTAAAATTAATACAGAATACGTTTCCATAAACAATCACATTTGTAGTCGAAGGCCATTGCCTAATATTATGCGTATTCTCTTCCACAACACTTCCACTAATAACCATGTGGAGAGTAACCGGTTGCGAGTAGATAGAGCTATAAGGCGCTTCCCATGGGGGCTATGAGACGATAGTGGATACTAAAATATAATAGCAAGGAGTTTGATAACAGTATTCACTTATGAAATGATTATGGCTATAATAATAATGACGGATGTGTTGGTATACTTATTTGAATTGTAGTTTGTGTAAGTAAGTGTACCTATGTGGCTTTATATGTAACGTATTTTTGCCTGATTAGGCATTTTGTCACAAAAAATGGAACTGAACAGTGAACAGTTTCGACTCTGCCGATACAATCGGTCATGTAGATACAAGTAAAAAAAAAACAATTATTTAAATGTCGACTAGTAAATGTCGATAAGTCTTTATTCTTCTCGCTGTTAAATTTGAAATTAAATAAGTAATATTTATCAGTGCAGTACATAATTATACCTATAAGCTTACAGCCTGGCCTGGAAAAATTTATAGTGATAAAAAACAGGTTGTTCGAGGTATTGACTTACATGTCGTAGGTCGTGAGTTCGAACCCAGGCAGGCGCTTTACTTTGTGTAAATTATTTCATCACCACTGCTCTTAAAACGGTGAAAGAACACATAGGAAACCAGCAAGTCCTAGAACCAAAAATTCGAAGACATGTGACATTCACCAACCCGCACTGGGTTTGGGTGGTAGAATAAGGCCCATTACCTCTCTCACAGAGAGGAAGCCTGTGTCCCAGCAGTGGGAACATTATAAGGCTCATGATGAGGTATTGAAAGCAATTACTTGATTTTAAAATTGGATGTTTTTCATAATTCAGTTAATACGAATACTGAAGGCTATTCTGTTATATCGTAAACCAATCTCCACGCGACTAACACCGTGGCAGATTCTGTATATTTATTTTGTATTTTATTTTAGTAATAATACTCTGTCAGATAGAACTTCGCTTCTAAGGACCGGGGACTATTAGTCTAAGGGACATGGTGTGTGCTCTGGCTGAAGAGCTTTGAGTCTCTGCTATTACATGTATTGCCCGGGTCTGTGATTCTAAGAGTGCGAACATCGTAAATTAATTATGAGATTTTTTTAGTTTAGTGTAATCCTACTTACGGTATTAATGTGAAAAGTCCACAGAGATGTTTAGTTCGTTCGTTAATCAATCATGCTTCAACGGTTGACCAAATTTAACTGAAATTTAGCACGTATGCCTAATTCCTTCCAAGGTCATGATCTACACGTAGGTATTCTAACTTCCTCTTAGGGTGCTTAGGCTACAATTCTCTCGAGGTCAGAAGGAAAAATGATGATGATGAAATGATTTGATTTGATTTGATCAAATCATAAATATGTGTAAAATCTTTCACGGGAAAACTGATTCCCCTAAACTATACGACGAACTATCCCATATTTTTGCCCCGGTCAATTATAGACGTAGTAAGAGGCACAGATTATTCGCCGTACCGGGGAGTCAAACCGTCGCTCGAGCCCCGTCTCCCATCCCTCGTACACTCGCCGCGCTCAACGCTCTCTTGGATGCTAAGCCCGATTGTGATGTGTTCGCGGATGAATGGTAGGAGATTCTGTCTGTATGTCTGGAGTATTGTGAGATGACCGTATGACTGCCGTGTAATTATAGATATTATCATTGTTGTTGATTTTATTATTTTTATTTTTAATGTTTTTTTATAAACATGCCTTTAACTAATGTAATTGGCCTTTGGCCGTGTTATGTTAAAGTAAATAAATAAATGGATTAGAACATGAGGTAATTATTACCCTATTTTTGCTTTTTTGGTTTGTTTATCATCCAATGACTTCCCCCGCTCTGGGTGAAGCTGGAGGGCGTGTCAGACTTTTACAGGCTAAAACTCACCCGTTTTCCTTCAGTTGCTTGTGTCCGGGCCACGTTAACGTTTTTTCAAATTTAGCCGCGGCAGATAAGTATTACCCTTGTAGTATGTTTCAAAGGACCGATTACCGCGCGGGCGAAGCCGTTATCAACGGCCAGTATTTGTAGTAAATTTAACCATCCAAAGCTGAAATATAGTTTAACTTCTACCAGTCTGTGTTTTCAAATTAAATTGCAAATCGTATGTTCAAATTCTACCCTGGTATACCTAGATAACATGTTTACATTAATACATTATTCAGTTAATTCCACATTCGTTTGTTGTGTCATCATTGATCCCGAATGGGAGACAAACGGGATCTACATTTATTACATACCCTATTCATGAATATTGGAGTGTGTTCCCGAGTATCTAAAGAGAACAAAGTACCTCAATATTAACTTGTATCTTTATGTAACACAGAAGTAGATTAGAGAATTGGGCATTTTTGTCGGGTGCTATTATGAAAAATATAATAGGACTTTTATTCAGAGATAAGCTTTACCAGTGAATGAGTAAACGCTATGATAAAAAGGAAACGAGAAAATAAGAAAATGTTAAGCTTTTCCGCAATACTTAAAAGATTTATTTCACAAAACAAAAACAAAAAAATCTGTCTTAAATTTGTAAGCCCCATTTATCAGCGGATTGTCTAAAGATCCATTCATCTTTATATTGTCTAATCGAAAGCGGCCTTGAAATTGATACCCAATACTTTCTTGAGATTTATCTCCGAGATAGATTTATCTCCGCTCGGCGACGGCTCCACTTGAAACTTTCTAAGATTAGCATCCGGCTGAAAGCGGATTACACGTATCGTCCATTATTGTGAGAAAATCTACTATTTTTTACGTTATATCTAGTTACAACCCAATTATTTTAATTTAATTATTTGGGAAAACCCGCGGTTAAAATTATAGTCATACCTACAGATCATCAACTTAAACATAATAATTTAAGGAAAACGTAGTTAAGAGATTATGGCTAGCTTTTAGAGCGAAAGAAATGTACATACAACGTCATTTTCTTCAGAATATAAAGACATTACACAAATTTTTGCGACTTGTGCTTACAATCAATACGTAATAATAATAAAGAAAATCAAAAAGCAGTCGGAGGATACATATTCGCGGGCTGGCTGATCAAAACCAGATGTATCCTCCGACTGCACAGCATGATATTCTTCTTGTTTACGTCTTTTAAGTTCGATTTTAAGCTATCGGGATTTCAGATTTTTTTTATTAACTTTTTTTTATGTATAACTTTTTTACGAATTAGGTACATTTAAACATATAAGAGTTTTATATTTTTGAAATCAACTCTTAAAATTCTTTATTTTGATACCCCACACGATGGGTTTGGAAGAAAATAAAAATTGGGTCTCCACAATATTATGGCGCCCAAAATCCGACATTTTTATATTACAAAATTTTAATTTGGGCGATTACACTTGCAAGGTTAAGATGAATCGCTTAGCGTAAATCATCAAAATCGGGTAAGGCGTTTGGTCTCTGGAACGCCACATAGGAACAAAAATAAATACATAAACACTAATAAATAGGCGAATTAATGTAACCGTTGATTTCACGCACACAAAACATCTATGTTGGTGTTCCCTGCAAACCTATCTGATTTGCTTTGTGTATTTATGTTTGTTCCTATGTGGCGTTCCAGAGACGAAACGCGTTGGCTGATTTTGATGATTCTGACGTCAATTTTTACGACGATTTGTCTTAACCTTGCAAGTGTCACTGACTAAATTAAAATTTTAAAATAGAAAAAATGGCGGCTTTTGGGCGCCATATTGTGAGGACCTAATTTTTTATTTTCTTCCAATCCCATCGTGTGGGGTAACAAGTCGGGTAAAAATACATTCGTTTTTTAGGTAAAACTAAACAGGATGCATAGAGAGAAACAAAAGCATGAAGAGAGATGAATTATAACTTCGTTTTAGCAGACAACGGTTAAAATTCAGACTATATTTTTTTAGGCACTTTAGTTAATTAGCCAAGGTAAACGTTTTTACGGCAACAATTCTTCATGAAAATCAATTTGGTCTATTTTCAATGGCATAACGAGAAGTACTCGATGAGTTATAATTCCAACAAATCCACTACTGTTCCACAGCAAAGTTTAATTAGAATTGACCTAATTTTGGACAGCTCATTGTCTACTGCCCGTTCCAATAACCGGTATAATGGACAGTCAAAGAGGAAATTGCACACAAACATTTTAATCTTTATGATTATGTCATTAAATTTTTACCTATGAGGACGGCGGCTAAGCTCTTAAATACCGTATGTAAACAATTAAACGTAGTAATTGCATGAAAACATACTTATGTGAATATGGCTAGCTTTTGGAGTTATTTTCATCTGCATTTTGATTACAACAGTTATCGAATCAACTAATTAAAGCTAATATAAAATGCATTCCTGTTGTAGTGCTATAAATATCTCTGTTTGCGTTGCTCTAGCAACCTGGGTCATCTATTGCCGTGTTATAGCTAGAACTTAGTATATTTCTGCTCTACGCATCACGTAACACATCACTAAAACATATTGGCACTATTACCGAAAGGTTTAGCACAGGTGTTACTTGTAATTGGATAATATTGAATGTTTAATTGTATTGGATATTAATGGTAATGTTTTAATAATGACCTCTTACTTATTTTTAACCCTTCCGCCCTCCCCAGGGCGGAGGACATCCAATGAGGATTTTCAACCCAAGGATCTTCAAAAAAGGCAGTTGAAAGCAGTGAAACCGCGGGCAGGGTAGTTAGCAAAGTAGGTAGGTAGATAAGTAGGGTACGGTAGGCAGTTGACGGGACCGAAGCCGCGGGCCGACATAGTTACCTTTCATAAATAGTGTAAATAGTTAGGTTTAGTATAATTTTGTATAGTTTACCTTTGTTTAGTGTTTAAGTATGTACATATTTACACCTTTGTTTTACAAATAAATGTTACACTTTAGTTACACGTCACGTTAATTAAAGTTTCTTCAACGTTACAACAATGCTTATAGCGTACATGAGACGCGAAATACTCTCTATATTCTTTTAAAATTCAATATTCTGTTAAACAGCAAACACGTTCCGGAATGAGTAAACACTGGAACAAAGCCGCCTCATTATGAAAATGAACGAGCGACCGTAACTCATCATAAAGTGTTTATAAAAACTCAAATATAATTTCTATCGCAAAACGTTTACAAAGGGTGTTTTACTACTGAAGATGTGTGAGGTAGCTGGGCGGTGCGGGGATGTGTAGTAGCGCTGGGTAAATGTGCAATTGTTTCCATTAAAGCTGTGGGAGTAGTCTCTTCGGTGCTTAGTAAATCTGTGAGGTAGCTGGGCGGTGCGAGGATGTGTAGCAGCGCTGGGTAAATGTGCAATTTTTCCATAAAAACTGTGGGAGGAGCTTCTTCAGTGCTTAGCAAATCTGTGAGGTAGCTGGGTGGTGCGAGGATGTGTAGCGGCGCTGAGTAAATGTGCAATTGTTTCCATAAAAGCTGTGGAAGGAGCTTCTTCGGTGCTTAGTAAATCTGTGAAACGGTGTGTAGCTGAGCGATACGAGGATACGTAGCGGACTCTATTCAGGTGGGAGCGCACATATTTCTCGCTCGCATCCTTCACACCCGGCTTTCGCTTTTTTGTATGTTCAAATACTGTGTGTCTCTAGCCCTTTTCAACCAAAGCTGCGCTAAGCCAGCCTAGGAAAACAAGTCGATCCCATTGGTAGAATTTTCCTCGCACACCGCCTAGCACCTCGCACGTCTCTGTAAGAAAACCACCCTGAGGTCCCGTATAAAAACGGCCATCATTTATCTTTTAATTAATCTTTATGTTAATCCCTCCTCCATTTTGTACTGAAACGGGTCTTTTAAGCATTCGCCTCGTGGTTTCTCCGGATAATAAATTGTATTGTTTGTTTGACGACCCAGTATATTTAGTATACTATGTTTACCTACTTATTTTTTTGCGACCGTTTTATCCAATGGAAAGATAATTATTAATTACTTTATTGTACTTGTTGTTTTCTTTGGAGTAAGTTAGATTAAAAAAATGGATTATTATTTACACAAAGACATACAAACTAGGTACATTTTGATATAAAGTTTGAAAAATAATTTTATAATCGGCTCACAGCCCTTGCCCTTCCGTTCTTCTTTTCTGATTAATTTCGTTGCGGGATCCAAGAAACTTGAATGGTTTCTTCGGAACTCGTCGAGCTTCAATCTTCTTCTTTCCGTATCAATGGCAAATACAAAGTATTATTTTTGACCCAGGGGTCACGCACGTTAAAATAATTCTTTGACGCAGTCATAAATTCTTCGAAAAGACAGGTTAAAGGTCATGCGGTGCACTCCGAAAGGTGGGCCATGGTCTGTGGAGAGATGCCGCACGAATACTGAAGATTAAAGCCATCCGAGAACCCCCACCTGTGGAAGAGTATTTTTAGAGTTTTCCAGATTTTGCACGGCAACAAGAAGTGCCCAATTGGCTCTTCGATAGCTCGATGAAATATTCAGAAAGCTCGAGTTCGTCTCGCCAAAGGTCGCATCTTTTCTGTTTGATACCACTGATGATTCTGGCTATTTGAGGATAGTGTCCACCTTATCCCGAAAGAGAAGACTCACTGCTCCAACTATTTGGTAAAATAATGACACACACAAAGTTGCACTTTAAAACCTACATATTGTGAGAGTAATCAACATCATGGTCTATTCATAGTCAGTCACACCACATTGACATAAAGCGATAATCCCAAACCCCAAACGGTATTATTCAATATTTACGGCTTAACATTCGATGTTATCCGAATTTTGAAGCACACAATTTGAATATAGAACGTCGTATATTTTTAGCATTCATGCCCCCGACACAACTGCTACAACGGTGCAATGCAATAGTTTTTGTTAAACCATGCACGCGAATATGAACCTTACTTTTTACATAATAAAAGTTATTTTTGTTATGTACTCTCGAGCAATTGATTTTTAAAGACGAAAGGGTATAAAGATTGAACATTTCAATTGTTTGGGGATGAAGAATTGTTGCATAAATCCTCCTGGGCTTCCAATTAAATGGAGTTTTCACAATTTCAAGCTTCCAATTAAGAGATTCACAAACTAGTTTTCTCCTACGGCTTCCCTCCCTTGGCTGTAATATTTTTCGAGATAAAATATCTGCGGCGCTCAGTGATAGTGCACTTTGTACCAATGAAATAATAATTATAATCGAGTCAGTTCTTCAAGGACATACCTTCTATAAACATAATATAAACAAAAAAATGGCCAATGAAGCCCCATTATCATTTTTGACCTCTCTATAAACTCACTCTGATATTGTCCAATAATAATAACTAAAAGAAGAGATTCTTGATTGGATAGCCTATAATAATAGTTATCCAAACTTCTTCAACGGATATTTACTAATCAAATATTTAAACATCTTCGATATCTTTGCAATCCTAAAAGTAAACATTGATAAGACACCGATAACATTTAATTAATTTCTTATAGCCTTCAAATAAATATATCTTATAGAAATAGACTGGCATTCGTAGATGCTGCTACGCCGTAGCACCCTCGTAGCAGCGTAGCAACGATGGAGTGCTACGAACTAATGATACTGCAGCTAAAAATAGATATAGAAAAATTTCAAGAGAAGGCTTATCGCAGGTTTGCCCAAAAGAATATTTATCTACTTAATAGAAACAGCTTTCTACAATAAGCTAAGAGATTAGGGTAGACATTGTGACTACACGTCATTTATCTCTATATTATAATATTTAATACTGCGCATTGCCGGCCAGATGTGGGGAATACTTAGAGACAAGGACCTTCGGGTTTAAATTATGGTCTGACAGGCAACCTCATAAACTATGAGTTTCTATTCATTTTAAAAGGATAAAACAATATTACCTCTAAAAAAAGCCCTTCGGTTAGAAAGCTATGGGAAAGGATGTCAAGAGTGGAGATTCTGTACGAATTCTAAGAAGTCGCCAAGTGGCAACGATAACACTTGCTCTCCGTCCCAAAACTAACAGATATTGCACAAAAAAATATGGTAATAAAATTGACCCTTCGTAGCGTTGCTTGACTGTGGGAAGTGAGCTCTTAGTTTGGGGAGCAGCAGGTAAGAGACGCGGGGAGAGGGTAGGGAGACGAGGTTTAGAGGCGGACGAGGACTCGGGACTTGACGCTAGGAATTGCAAGAGGAAGGACGAAAGATGATGAGTGGCTATGGAACCAATAATCAAAAGTCGTGTCGTGGTAGATATCGTGGTAACGAGTTTAAATATAATTAGTCTAACCCAGTATTAATATTGTGAGTGAGTGAGTGCCGGTATGTTTGGTAAGTTTTAATCATTATAATACGTAGGTAGGAACAAATCACTAATGTACATTGTATTTATTTCCTAATCCACACCTTGGCAGATATTTGTCACTAGCATTTGGTCTAGGGAAGCGGTGAAGTCTTCTTTCACACTTATGAAAGTGAGGGTATGAACCCTAATTCATCATTTATACACTAAACAATTACTCATTTGATTAAGGGCCTTTATTGAGCATTAACTGACATTACATACATGGAAGGCGGAACCGCTAATATTCATTTCTATAAAATAGGCTAAATATGGCCGCTCTTAATTGGGCACGTAGGACAACCAAATGTTAGTTGTTAAATATACTGATTCCTATAGAAGGTCTAGCTCAGAACACTTCGCGTAATACTTGCTGTCGCTCAGATCCAGGGAGATGGGGTAGGCTTCATACGGTAGGATTCACTAAGAACCCCAAATTACATCGTCTAATGACGTCTAGGGAACGTGTCTCGTTAAAACCACTCCAAGCCAATTTGTAAAGGCAATACTAAATCGTCACTATTTAGCGAGACACGATATTGGATGGCTGCCGCTCCTAGCGGCCCCGAAAATCCACGCAATGGGCAGATTAAGGAAATGAGAAGCGACGAATAAATCCGCTCCGACGTACAGCAAGTATCTGTCGCAATAAGTTCTGCTACAGACTGAGTCTACGAAACGCTTGCATTATTTTTGTATTGTCTTTGTAAAGGGTGTTATGTCGAGGGAGAGCTATTTACCATAGCGCGCGTCCAATAATTCTGGTAGCATGTCTCGCTCAAATGGCAGAGGCAATTAGGCACAAAACTGACCACTGTCTTAGGACTGGGCAAGGCATGCTAGAGCATAGGGAGCTTGTACTCTTGGCGCCGCAGCAAATTCTCTCTAGAACCAGCAGTCTAGGCCCGGCAGTACACGTTACGATGTGCCAGCTGCTGAAAGGCGGCCTCACGTCACTTGGATGGGAATCTAGACTATTGTCAAGGAACATTTAACGTAATTCAAACCAATGTATTACTCAAAGCAAGCGTAGCGTTCCTTCCTCTAACCTTCCGTTAGGTATATAATGCACTTTACGACCCCTTTGTCTAATTAACTTCATACATCACTATTGTTTTACTAATATAGTCCTTATGGCTAACAGACAGAAAAGTGTGCTGGGAAGTTTGTTTCATTATTTCTTCTTACCAGCTATTACACCTAGGAAATAATGGCGGGATGGGCGCTTTTGGGGCTGTCTGTAGGAGAGTTGATCTATTCAACTCCAGTCACTTCTAGAGTTAAAACTCTCTGCCAATTTAGTTACTTGTATTTGTATTAATGCTTGAATGTATAATTACTATCAGCGACCACTATTCGGTCTTTGGTTTAATACTCTATACATTAGTGTAAAGAGTTTCTCACACAAACTTTAGTTAATTATAATAATTTAGTTTATATCCCTTTAGTTACATTTTATCCTTCTAAACCACTTCCAAGTTATAATCTTATAACTGTGAATTCCAAAACAAAACAAAACTATAATTTGGAATTCACGTGTACTCGGTGGAAAGGTGTCCAGGTCAGGAAGACGAACCTTACAAATTTGTGCGGCTGGATGGGGCACAGATTCTACTTCTTCAGAAGTAGCCGACCTTTTACTCTAAATCTAGGGCAGTTTAGGAAAAACGAAATTTTTATCAGCCTAGGGTCTTTTAGGAACAGTCACATGTGGTGCCGTGACCAGGATTCTCGTCATTAAATGTACTGACTAACGTCAGTGCAACGAGAAAGAACAATTATGGGTTACTATAAAACAACACAACGTAAATAGAGCTCCTATTATTTGCTAGGCACAAAAGAGTTACTACGGTTAAAAATATTATAGAGAATACTATCGAAGTATTTTACGACAAGAAAAAAATAACACAACGTAATGTTAGAGTTACATAGAATTGTTAGACGATATTAGTTACAATGGCTAAATAGGTAACGGTCTCATTATTTTAGTTTAATTTGTCAATTACATGTAGCGGGTTCAAATCCTGCATGATTTAAATAGTTAAGAATATTCTAATGACATGGGTTCAATTCCCGCCTGATATACTAGTTGACGAGTGTGTGTTTGGAATCTCGTGTCTGCGCTACTGTGGATTTGAATTCCAATAATTACTTTGATTCTTTAAGTATGGTTTCATTATTAGGTCCAAAGCTAAAGTACTCATGGGTTCGACCCCCAGCAGATGTGAGTTCGATGTTATGTTTAAGTAAGCAAAAGATTGATTGTCGGTTCCAAAAGCTAATAAATAATCATGGGTTCGATTCCCTATAAACGTGAGTTTTGTGTCTGACAGGTTGAGCAAATGTTACCGTACATAAAAGTATTTTAAGTAAGTAAAATATTGATTGTTGGTTCCAAAAGCTAATAAATAATCATGGGTTCGATTCCCTATAAACGTGAGTTGCTTAAACATAGCTGCGTCCGTTTGTTTTTTTTGCGTCGACCCTAGCCAAATGACTCCTTTGTTTTTTTTATTCGTTTTTTTTAATTACAAAAACGACGGACTGGCCGGGACAGGCAAAAAGAGTCACCCTATACTGAGTTATAATCATAGAAAAAAAAACATAAACAATGTGTTAATTGCAAGTTAGCCTCGCACACCAAGGGTTTCACAAGATTTATTTGAAAAAAAATCTTGCTCAATATTCTTAAGCTCAATATTATTAAACTTTATAAGCAATCGCACTACAGAATAGTCCAGTAAGGTTAGCTCATTTAATTGGCTAAGGAGACAATAACTAGCATAAAGCTAAACATTTGTAGTTAAACGAAGAAGTTAAATTGACTCGTTTGTTTTCGTCATTTTTTATAACACAATAAGGGCCTGGCACCTGCCACTAGGAAAACAGTCGATGATCATAAGTTGGCGTTACTAATAGCAGGCGAGCCCTGCAAACAGGCATAGTCCTTGCGGTGATCAGGTATAGACTTTGGAGATAGTATTTGCGTATTTGAGTATAAGGAGAAAGCTGAGTACATTTTTTAGTTATAAGTATATTACTGGTTCGTAAGATATACAAAACGTAAAGATGACTATTAAATTACCAAGAAAGTATGTTAACATAATTATAATTATAGAACGCTTCACCAAATACTGCTGACTCGACAGAGTATGACATGTTATAAGTGAATAGATACTTGTGTGGCCTTATTTCAAATTCCAGGATACCCAAGTCATCACATAGCTACTACTACTCTATGTCTAGACCAATGGTGTGTGCGTTCGTCTTGGCCCAGAGCTTCACCCAGGCGACTGACACTAGCTGAATACGGCAGATGCTGTAGCGTGGTTCCAGTCCATAAGATAAGTTATGCTTTAATATAACGCGATGCCTCAACGGCCGCGACACCTGAATCAGGTGTGAAACAATAGAAAAGCAATTGTTTCCTAATTATGACTCATGAGCTCATAACCGATGGTTGGAACTATGGCAAGTTACCAATAAGAAAAGTTATGAAAGTTAACTTGTCAAAACTGTTACAATCTGAGGGGGGCATGATTCTGACTTTCCAATGAGTGTCCTAGTTAGGAAGATAAACTTATGGTGTACAGATTAATATTTATTGTGGAAAATCTGAGGTGGCTACAGTTTACATATGACTTTCAAATCTTTGTTGGATTATTAGAAGTCTCTGATCTCTTAAAATCAGTCTGATATAACTCTCAAACTCTTGTTAGAATTCTAAGAACTTTGTTTAATTTTAAAGTTTGATGTACCTATCCTTCTAATACTTGTTCGGTTTCAGAAATGCTTACCTCTTAAGGATAGATGGAGGCTGTCCCGTCTTATTGGTATACAATTCTAATAAGCACATGTGCGAACTATTTCAGCTACTCCTGAAAACGAGTTCGGCAGCTGACTCGGCATTAAGGTGCTTAAGCAGAGACCGCTGTCCAGCGCAGATCGCCGTCCAGCGCAACTGCGATAGTTTGAGTTTAGAACGAGAAAGTACCGTAGGTAGTACTAATAGGAGAGACCCTGGTATGTAAAATTAAATAATAAGCATGCACAGGTCTTATAAGATCTTTACTAACGAGATAAAAATATTTCAGCGAGATATAAATTAAAATACAAAAGTATTGTAATGACTTGAAGCTAGAAGACTCTGGTGTGTAAAACTAAGCAAGAAGCATACCGACAGGTCTATTGAAATTAGTTATTTGATAAGAAAATGGATAAGCACCATTATAAAAATATTCAGATACAGCAATTACGTATCGGCAGATAGAAGGTAATACGAGACTGTGATAGGTGAAATTAAACTATAAACATACACAGATTTATACGAAGTTTGTAACTTGAATATGACAAGAAATGATATATATACCTTTCGAATTAGGTAAAACAATTGTGACACGAACGTAGATGTAACTGCATAATACTACAAAGTAATGGCAGATATTGAATCTTATTGGATTGATGATCCAACAAGAATCATAATAACTAATTGATTAGGTGAACCTAGCACTAGGTGACGAGGTTATAATCTATGAAGGTTTTATGAGACAACAGAGATCATCCTATTGTGAAAGCTCATCCGCTGTACTACGTCACGCGTCTGATTTTCAGAGGGGGGAATGTGACTACACGTCATTTATCTCTATATTATAATATTTAATACTGCGCATTGCCGGCCAGATGTGGGGAATACTTAGAGACAAGGACCTTCGGGTTTAAATTATGGTCTGACAGGCAACCTCATAAACTATGAGTTTCTATTCATTTTAAAAGGATAAAACAATATTACCTCTAAAAAAAGCCCTTCGGTTAGAAAGCTATGGGAAAGGATGTCAAGAGTGGAGATTCTGTACGAATTCTAAGAAGTCGCCAAGTGGCAACGATAACACTTGCTCTCCGTCCCAAAACTAACAGATATTGCACAAAAAAATATGGTAATAAAATTGACCCTTCGTAGCGTTGCTTGACTGTGGGAAGTGAGCTCTTAGTTTGGGGAGCAGCAGGTAAGAGACGCGGGGAGAGGGTAGGGAGACGAGGTTTAGAGGCGGACGAGGACTCGGGACTTGACGCTAGGAATTGCAAGAGGAAGGACGAAAGATGATGAGTGGCTATGGAACCAATAATCAAAAGTCGTGTCGTGGTAGATATCGTGGTAACGAGTTTAAATATAATTAGTCTAACCCAGTATTAATATTGTGAGTGAGTGAGTGCCGGTATGTTTGGTAAGTTTTAATCATTATAATACGTAGGTAGGAACAAATCACTAATGTACATTGTATTTATTTCCTAATCCACACCTTGGCAGATATTTGTCACTAGCATTTGGTCTAGGGAAGCGGTGAAGTCTTCTTTCACACTTTCATACCCTAATTCATCATTTATACACTAAACAATTACTCATTTGATTAAGGGCCTTTATTGAGCATTAACTGACATTACATACATGGAAGGCGGAACCGCTAATATTCATTTCTATAAAATAGGCTAAATATGGCCGCTCTTAATTGGGCACGTAGGACAACCAAATGTTAGTTGTTAAATATACTGATTCCTATAGAAGGTCTAGCTCAGAACACTTCGCGTAATACTTGCTGTCGCTCAGATCCAGGGAGATGGGGTAGGCTTCATACGGTAGGATTCACTAAGAACCCCAAATTACATCGTCTAATGACGTCTAGGGAACGTGTCTCGTTAAAACCACTCCAAGCCAATTTGTAAAGGCAATACTAAATCGTCACTATTTAGCGAGACACGATATTGGATGGCTGCCGCTCCTAGCGGCCCCGAAAATCCACGCAATGGGCAGATTAAGGAAATGAGAAGCGACGAATAAATCCGCTCCGACGTACAGCAAGTATCTGTCGCAATAAGTTCTGCTACAGACTGAGTCTACGAAACGCTTGCATTATTTTTGTATTGTCTTTGTAAAGGGTGTTATGTCGAGGGAGAGCTATTTACCATAGCGCGCGTCCAATAATTCTGGTAGCATGTCTCGCTCAAATGGCAGAGGCAATTAGGCACAAAACTGACCACTGTCTTAGGACTGGGCAAGGCATGCTAGAGCATAGGGAGCTTGTACTCTTGGCGCCGCAGCAAATTCTCTCTAGAACCAGCAGTCTAGGCCCGGCAGTACACGTTACGATGTGCCAGCTGCTGAAAGGCGGCCTCACGTCACTTGGATGGGAATCTAGACTATTGTCAAGGAACATTTAACGTAATTCAAACCAATGTATTACTCAAAGCAAGCGTAGCGTTCCTTCCTCTAACCTTCCGTTAGGTATATAATGCACTTTACGACCCCTTTGTCTAATTAACTTCATACATCACTATTGTTTTACTAATATAGTCCTTATGGCTAACAGACAGAAAAGTGTGCTGGGAAGTTTGTTTCATTATTTCTTCTTACCAGCTATTACACCTAGGAAATAATGGCGGGATGGGCGCTTTTGGGGCTGTCTGTAGGAGAGTTGATCTATTCAACTCCAGTCACTTCTAGAGTTAAAACTCTCTGCCAATTTAGTTACTTGTATTTGTATTAATGCTTGAATGTATAATTACTATCAGCGACCACTATTCGGTCTTTGGTTTAATACTCTATACATTAGTGTAAAGAGTTTCTCACACAAACTTTAGTTAATTATAATAATTTAGTTTATATCCCTTTAGTTACATTTTATCCTTCTAAACCACTTCCAAGTTATAATCTTATAACTGTGAATTCCAAAACAAAACAAAACTATAATTTGGAATTCACGTGTACTCGGTGGAAAGGTGTCCAGGTCAGGAAGACGAACCTTACAAATTTGTGCGGCTGGATGGGGCACAGATTCTACTTCTTCAGAAGTAGCCGACCTTTTACTCTAAATCTAGGGCAGTTTAGGAAAAACGAAATTTTTATCAGCCTAGGGTCTTTTAGGAACAGTCACAACATGAAATTAATCAGAAAATCTTTTATTAGAATATTTTCCTGGCACGTTTATTGTGAAAGAAATGGAAGAGTCTGAAGATGTTTTTACATAATTTTTACTAGCTGTTGGCTGAGATTTTCTTTGGATATAAACTTGAATCCCTTGAGTTTCGAAAAAAACTTCTTATGTAGCGTCCTCTACACTCTCTAAGGAACGTATTTTCCAATTTCATGTTCACTCCAACTCCACAACATTTCTAAAAACCAATATATCTATAGCCACTTGTGAGTTCTCGTAGAGCTTTGTTGCTACGCCGTAGCAAGCTCGTAGCCGCGTAGCATGGAGAGTTGTTTTATCTTCCTTTTGAATTCGTTTTGTGTTTTGGCTGTACGTGTCAACAAAATGACTACTTGATTGATCGACTGACGGCTAAGTCAGTCAGTCGATCAATCAAGTAGTCATGAAAATGTTTGTATATGTACACTTGCATACCATCCCCTTTATTTAATCCTTTTCCGCGTCTTTGTTACCGCGCATTTTTCTTTCCCTTAGATAAAAATTGGCGTCTCAACGATGGTGTAGCTTCTTATCAGTAAAATAATCTGCGTAATGGTAGCAGAACGTTCAGGAATTTCGTCTTGCATACAATTGAAATTATTTTTAATAATATTTTTTTAGAGAAGAGACGATAAGACGTCAAAAAATATGATTAGGTTTGGGTTAAGCAAACTGCGAGCTGTTTATCTTAAATAATGTTTACCTCATAAAGTGATTAAGAAAGAAGTACTAATTTGTATAGAGAACAACAACAATCTATGCAAACCTATCGGTAAACATTATTAACCGCTTTAAAGCCGAATGCTGCATAATTCGCCCTGAAAACAATAAGGAAAGGAAATATGATCCAAAACACAGCTTTCCCGGAATTCTCGCTCATTTTCCATGTTCAAAAACACTTGAAATATTACATCACTATTTTCAAGTGGCACAACACTAATTGGACTGCTCAGAACAATGTTGAGCTGTAAACAGGTGCTCGTCAAAATGCTGCGTCTGAGGGAGCCTGTTTGAAAATAAACTTAACTGGGAACATGTTTGTTGGTAAATATGTATTATGCGAGCCATGTTGCTGATAAATATTGAACAAGCTATTTAATATCTAAATATTATTTCTGTATTTGTTTGTAAAGCTCTATGAAAATTGATCATTCGTGCTGTCCACGGATGGTTCGTTTTTTAGGGTTCCCTACCCAAAGGGTAAAAACGGGACTCTATTACAAAGACTTCGCGATCCGTCTGTCTGTCTGTCTGTCTGTAACCAGGCTGTATCTCATGAACCGTGATAGCTAGACAGTTGAAATTTTCACAGATGATGTATTACCGCCGCGTATGTATTGCCGCTATAAAAACAGTATAAAATAAATATTTAAGAGGGGCTCCCATACAACAAACGTAATATTTTTGCCGTTTTTTGCTCGACATTCATAACGGCAACTGGTAGACGCTTGAAATATTCACAGAATGTTTAGTTATATATTCACTTCAAAAAATAATAATAAATAAATTAAAATAAAATAAATTAAGGGGGGCTCCCATACAATAAACGTGATTTTTTTGCAGTGTTTTGCAATAATGGTACGGAACCCTTCGTGTGCGAGTCCGACTCGCACTTGGCCGGTTTTTTTACAAAACCGGCTAATACACCAATAATTAATAGTCATCTCAGAGAACTGCAAGCATACTGACATGATAGCCTTCCATTCGTCCGCGAACAATAGAAGTTTGTGAAGAAGCAGCCTCGTTGCGCCAACCCAAAATAAATTAAGATGGGAAGAGGAAAAATAATGATGTTGCTTATAATTGGGTCGTCACGGTCGTGTGACTGCATAGATTTTAAGCTCGTTACTGCCACAAAATGTACGGATTTGATTAAATCAGACGCATAATTTAAAAGTCCAATTCATTCTTTAAATTAACAAACAAATTATTATTAAAAGATAGTTTTAATTTTCATGTTAAGCCCATTATCTAATATACGCCAGAGATTAAATTAGTAATTTCAAATTCTATAAAACAATCGCACACATGCATCGATGTACACTGT
The DNA here is from genome assembly GCA_945859665.1 of Anorthoa munda. Taxonomy (NCBI): domain Eukaryota; kingdom Metazoa; phylum Arthropoda; class Insecta; order Lepidoptera; family Noctuidae; genus Anorthoa; species Anorthoa munda. The sequence continues at coordinate 23,791,135 of OX243905.1, read as the reverse complement.
ATACACACACGCACAGCTTGACAACATAATTTTATCACTACGTACGACCGTTGCGAGGGTACAGTTCTTGACTGCAGCCCAAAATAGCCACAGCTAACATTTCAATGCGATGGGATATCCTGACAAATCTATATATATAAAAGGCAAAAGTGATTGACTGATGTATCAACGCACAGGCCAAACCCTTAGGACTAGAAACTTAAAATTTCGTACACGTATTCCTCTTATGATGTAAGCATCCACTAAGGAAGGATTTTTAAAAATTCTACCCCTAAACGGGTGAAATAGGGGATAAAATTTTGTATGAAACTTTTTATTAAAAAGTCATCTGTAGGATAAAACACGGATCACGCGAACGAAGTCGCGGACGAAGTGCTAGTATTTTTATATAATATTTCCTGCTAATTCGCCATGTTTAGTTAATGTACTCGCTATTATAATATTCAAGGGTATGTATTATTATTAATGTTTAGATAGGAATAATCGCTCGCTATATACCTTTGTTATCATAAACTTGTATATTGCAAACATGCTTAGAATATATCTTTGAGATGTTTATCAGATCTCGAGGAACTCGTAACTGAATAAAAATAGCCGCACGGGTCGTCCGAAGGTCTACACTTGTCAATCCGTGAATGGATGAATATTCATTACATAACCTCCATACATAGGAAAGCACTTTAAACCGTTGGTTCCACCTCTCTTTTGTAGATCTTTGATAATAATATAATAATATTCATATTCATATTCTTTATTGTACACAAAATAATCTTTTAAAATACAATAGGAAAACTTATGTACAAAGGCGAGCATAACCCATAATTGGGTTCTCTGACAGTAAACCTCAGTGTTATAGAGAGATTTACAAAATTAGGACAGTTAACAAATGCGCACAACAAATACTAAAAAACATTTGAATTCTTACTAACTAAATAAGACACAAATACGTGTACAGCACATAATCATCATCATCATCATCAGCCTATTAATGTTCCCACTGCTGGGACACAGGCCTCCACTCTGTGAGAGGGAATGGGCCGTAATCCACCACGCGGGCCCAGTGCGGGTTGGTGGATGTCACATGTCTTCGAATTTTTGGTTCTATGACATGCCGGTTTCCTCACGATGTTTTCCTTCACCGTTCTGAGAGCAGTGGTGATGAAATAATTTACACAAAGTAAAACGCCTGCCTGGGCTCGAACCTACGACCTACAACTTGTAAGTCGCGGCCGATATCACTGGGCCACCACTGCTCTCTCTCTGTCAGCACATAATGCCTAAACATAATACATACATGTAACTAAAATACATACATATTTATGCGTCATGTTGACAGGAAATGTTCGTTAATTATGATTGTATTACGCGTAGTCCGAATGTTTCGTATCCAGCCTTACCAAGAGTTATAACCTCTTTTTGTTGACGGGAAACCTGGACTTATGGGAAAAAGACCAGTGTGGGTTCTTTCACCTATTTTTTGTGTTATACTTGTTAAAGCAAAGGAGCATGACGTATAAAATCATCCCGGTGTTCACCATCAGCACTTGGAAAGGGCCCGGTTACCTCTTAAAAGACCACCCGGAACCCCCTCTGTGCAACGCCTGTTAGGGCACATCCCATTGTTTGACATTCAAAAGTGCCGCTTTAAGGCCTAGTTGAAATAAATATATTTCACTTTGACTTTCCCTTAGGAGACTGAGAAGCGTCTCTCCTGAGCCTCGCTGTGCACGGCAGCTCGTGATCACTGTGCCACTGTCTTTCCTGAAGTTACTGTGGGCGGACAGAAACCCCAATGTTACCGCCGGTGACCCATGAGTCCCGTTTGCCCGTGATGCAGGCGGGATTTCGGCGTTTTAGGCATCGAGGCATTTGCCTCCATGACGCCTTCTTCTCCGAGTGGGAACAGCCCTCTCACGATCCCGCTCAGCGGACTCCTTCTGGACTATCACGTTCTCACAGAAGGAGGTCGTTTCTCTCCAGTTTTGTGTATCTGCCAGCATGGCCCTTACAACTGCTGGCAGAGAGAAGAGTTATTATATAGTAACTAGGTGGAGGTCAGACAGGCAGTCGCTCCATGCAGGCCGAATCTTTCCGTTCAAACACATGACAAAGGTGATGTTCCAGAATTATATGGAGTCTGGGCCAGCACTATGTACACTATCGCATTATGATATAGTAACCATTTTTTAGGGTTCCGTACCCAAAGGGTAAAAACGGAACCCTATTACTGAGACTTCGCTGTCCGTCTGTCTGTCTAATGCGAATAATGACATTTTCACAATTATATTTTATTGACGTGCCATCGTATTATCTATCAATGTATATAAAAGAGAAAGTTTGTGTGTATGTTCCTTATAGACTGTGAAACGGCTGGACCGATTTCAAAAATTCTTTCACCGTTGGGAAGCTACACTATCCCCAGGTTACATAGGCTACTTTTTATCTCTTTATTCCCACGAGATCGGGCAGTACGTGGGTGAAACCGCGAGGTGTCCGCTAGTCTGCGATAAAAAATAAAAAACAAAACGAATTCAGTTGCAACAGAGAAGCAATCAATCAAAGTCCAAAGTCAAAGTCAAAGTCAAATGTATTTATTTCAACTAGGCCATTATGCGGCACTTTTGAACGTTAACATGTAATAAAAATTGATACTACCGTGCATTCGGAAAAGTAGCTTGTTATGGAGAAGAATGCACAAGAAACGCCATAATTACTCTTTTAAAATCCGTAGTAGTAGTAGTAAACTGGATTGCAAAACTGAAACAATCACTAAAAACTCCGAAACACATCCAATTCAAAGCTCAGGTTCAAAGTCAAAGCAAAGAAAAACTCAAAGACGTCATTTCTTAAAACTGTCAAAGTCGTCAAACTTCATGTCAAACACAACTGTCATGGCTGCTCTAAAAATAGGCTTATCTTATCAAAAAACTTTTCAAATGATCATTTTTTACGCCTGGTTTCACATTAATTTGTTAATATTTTAATGGAATTCCCCTATTTTTTTACAAGCTTTTATTTAATGTGCAATGTATGTATGTAAGTGTGTTCGGGTCAAATCTTGCAACTGAATTTTAAAGCAGTTATTCACCACCGATTAAGATGAAATTTTGAATACATGTTTAGTGCGATCAGGACCTCACAGTGAATAATGGTAATATTTTGTATGATAAAGTTTTCTCAGTGGTTCAAAAAGAGTTCAATAACACTTTTAAGAAGAAAACTAAAACTATATGCCCTAAGTTTTTATTCAGTGACTGGGCGACTACAGGACTTAGGAAAAGTAGGGAAAGACTTTACGAGCTATATGGCCTTAAGCCTTGTATTAACACTGAAACTTTTAATAAGTATGTTGCTACTTACTCAAGAATTTTTAAAAATACATGCAAGGCAGCTAAGGCCTTGTACATTAGCAATAAGGTTAAATTAGCAGAAAATAAAATCAAGACGGTTTGGAAAATTATAAATAATGAAACGAATAGGAATAAAAGAAATAATACTGATTACACGCTTGAGACCACACACGGACTTATTAGAGATAACAAAAAAGTTGCGCAAGAATTTGTAAATTTCTTTACCAACATCCCAATTAAAACGACTGAAACCTTAAATTCTTCGCCCTCGATTGCTTTTGGATTATTAAACGCGAACGTTTCAGCCTGCCCGAATGTATTTAACTTTTCACATATAAATCCCGTAACAGTAATAAAAACTTTTAAGCAAATCAAGGTTAAACCGACTGAAGATCTGTGGGGAATGTCCATCAAAGCTTGTACCTCCATTATTCAGACTATAGCGCCATACTTGGCTTTGATTTTCAATTTGTGTGTGGATCAAGGAGTTTTTCCGGATCTAATGAAATATAGTAAAGTTATACCACTTTTTAAATCTGGGGACAGTAAAGACACAAATAATTATAGACCAGTATCCGTGTTGCCGGTTTTCAGCAAGGTATTTGAGAAGATAATGCTAAATCAAATGCTCATTCATTTTAATACGAATAACATCTTGCATGATAAACAGTATGGTTTCACCAGAGGACGTTGTACAACTGACGCTGGTGTCACCCTATTGAAACACATCTTTAATGCGTGGGAAGAGTCGCAGGATGCCATAGGTATCTTCTGCGACCTGTCGAAGGCGTTTGATTGCGTTAATCATGAAACATTACTTCTGAAACTTGAGCATTACGGGCTAGGTCAAGCAGCGTTAAGTTTGGTTAAATCTTATTTGAATGATAGACAGCAATTAGTTCAGATAAACGGTGTGAATTCGTCGGGGTTAAACGTAAAAATGGGGGTACCCCAGGGCTCAATTTTAGGTCCTTTCTTATTTTTAATATACATAAACGATTTACCCCGTTTATTGGAAAACAAACTAAACATGGTGTTATTTGCTGATGACACATCTTTAATTTTTAAAATAAATAGACGTACTTGTCGGGTTGACGACGTAAATAACGCGCTTCGGCAGGTTCAGGATTGGTTCACTGCCAATAATTTAGTTTTAAATGGTAATAAAACCAAGTGCGTAAAATTTTCCTTGCCGAATGTCAAAAGTACTGATTGTGACATTATATTAAACAAGGAGAAGCTAGAATTCGTCGATAAAACGGTTTTCCTGGGGATCACGCTGGACTCGGGGTTGCAATGGGGTCCTCATTTGGTATCCCTTGCAGGGCGGCTGAGTTCGGCAGCGTATGCTGTTGCAAAGATTCGTAGGTTAACCGATGTGGATACCGCGAGACTAGTCTATTTTAGTTATTTTCATAGTATAATGTCTTACGGTATCCTACTATGGGGAAGGGCTGCAGACATTGAGTCAATTTTTATTCTGCAAAAACGAGCCGTCAGAGCAATATATAATCTTCGCCGGCGCGATTCTCTAAGGGAACTGTTTAAGGACATTAACATTATGACGGTTCCTTGTCAATATATTTATGAAAACATCATGTACGTGAGAAAAAATTTACATCTTTTTAGTAAAAACGGCGACAGACATAATTACGTTACTAGAAATAGGGACCAATTAGTTCAACCAGGTTTCAGACTGGCTAAAGTAGCCTCATCTTTCATGGGGTACTGTACAAAATGTTACAATAAAATTCCTCCCCACATTCTTGAACTGAATGAGACGAAGTTTAAAACCTGTATAAAACGCACACTATGTAGGCTGGCATATTATAAGTTGGGGGATTACATCACTGATAAAAATGCTTGGCTCAATGCTAGTCCTGCTCCACAATCCACAACCACTAGGGCGCAATAACAAGTGATATGCAGAACATTATTGTTTTGAGGTATTGTTGGACCTGCTGAAGACTGTATGAATTATTAATATTTGCATTGTATAGACTCAATTTCTTTAGTATTGTATAACTGCACAGCACGTGTGTGAGTACTATGTACCCAACTGTAAATCTACCATTTACTGTACCTATGCGTCGTTCGTTGACTTGTGTGTGCCCTGGCCGTTGAGTGTGTCATGCTCTCTCAAATGTCTCTCTGATGGTGGCGCGTGTGTTGGATCATCCGGTTCCCTTCATGATGGTTGAGCTGGGTGGTGCCAATTCATGCGTCATGTTCGTGAACGGACGCCGTCAGTTGGGATTGGTCATAACTTGACTGCTTCGGATGTTAATTTTTTTCTAGTATCTATTATATAACTGCGCAGTACATGTGTGAGTACTTCTAATACTTTGTCTGTAGGTGGTATAGTGGGTAGTGCTATTCTGGGTGCATTGTCCTCACATGTATGAATTTAATAATGTATGTTCCTAAATATTGTAAAAAAACAATTTTTTTTAAAAGAGTAAGTATGGAGTTTCTTGTGCATTCTTCTCCATAACAAGCTACTTTCCGAATGCACGGTAGAATCATTTTAATGTAACGTTCAAAAGTGCCGCTTGGTGGCCTAGTTGAAATAAAATATCTTTGTCTTTGTCTTTGTTTGGATGACAATGCATGGATACCTAAGTGACGTCATTCTAAATCCAATACGGCGGGCGGCCCAAGATGGCGGACTAGTTACGCTGTGTGCTGTATGCTGAGAAGAATACGAAAATAGCTTATAATTTTATTTCCTATTTATCTATGTAGTGTTATTTTTCGACGCCATATTTTAGATTAGTATATTTTTTGGTTTAGTTAGTGAGTAGTTTTTGGTTTAAGTGTTTATGTTTGTAGTCTTAGTAAATTAAGTATTTTATACACTGTATATACTTGTATCTATGTAAATAAAGTGTCTTATTATGAGTGCCCAAAATCAAACATCTCCTTTCAATTTGAGAAAGAGACTGATTTGGGAACAAATAATCTAACCTTATCTCGCAATGTAAGAACGACGGTCAAAATATTCTTCAATCAAAGCTCAAGTACTAGACTAAGTTTGTGTTAATTATCACAATGTCATTGTTTAGACTTCTAACAGACTTGAGAAGATGAATATTACTTGCAATGGTGCTAGTCTTAGCCGTCGTGGCGATTCAGTGCTTTGTTGTCATAATAGACTGTTTAATGAAACAATATAACTTGGATTTGAATTCTACGTTGGGACACTGATACAACATTTAACTTGTCAGGCAGGTCGAATGAAACGTAGCCGTCGAAAATCCAGCAACATAATAAAGCCTCAAATAATGTTGTCTTGATTAAAGAAGTATTTTAATCATCATCCCCTTACACATCAATTATCCCCTGTCACCGTGGTGCGAACTCATCAGTCCACAGCCTCCCCCGTCATCGGTTGACCGCCAATCAATCCGGCCGCACTGACAGCCGTGATCTATAATAATATTGTATGACAGACTGTTAATTTAATATCGTGTTAGCGACTCTAAGTTTTTCGTGCAAGTGGGCTTTGTAATTATTTGATGAAGATATACGTCGTTTGTATTTGATGTTGAAAGCTCATAGTTCAAAGCAGGCATAGGCGGATCCAGGAGGGGACGAGAGCTAAATACTAGATCGCTTTGATCGCGCTGATATTTTTTTAATAATATAATTATTTCTAATATATGTATAGTTATTACATGTATATTTATTACAAGTCGTTGACCAGGGCTAGATTAACTACGTAGCAGATATAGCCAATGTAAAAGGTCCCGCGCTCTGGGGGCACCTAGCTTTTTTTTTTTTTTTTATTTCTATATTCTACCGCGGACATGTGGCACTCCGCGATCTTTTTTATAGTGGTTTTATTTTGTTTGTTTCTTATTTTTCATAAACGTTACAATTGTCTGACTCCTACGTCGGACATTATTTTTAGGCTTACTTAACTAACTTAAGTCTACGTGAGTTCATCCCTCACTAAATACTATATATATATATATATATATCACACACCGGCATTACAATTTAAGTTTCTATTTGCTACTTATATTAATGTTATTACTATTTTGTTGCTTATTTCTATTGATACACTATACTTATGTTATTTTGTTTGGGGCACCTAGCTTGGACAAAGCTAGCTATTAGCTTCCCTAGAAGTCTTAGTGGACTATCATGTATGATTAGTCTTATTTTTTTTGAGCTCGCTTCACTTTTGCACCCAGTTTTTCTCAATACAATTTCTGTATAAATTGTCATAAGAAGAAAAAAATAACGATAAACTTGATAAAGTTAACGTGTTCGAGAATGGGTTCCAAAATATTTTCGAGCTCGCTCTTACATATTGCTATTTCTTAATTGTTCCACTTTTGAACAAGAAATTCGTATTTCGTTCAGATGGTGTCAAGGAAACCGCTTCAGAGTGCAAAATTGTTTTGAGGGTACCAAGCCATTCAATCATCAATAATGAAGTTTCTACAAAAGTGCTACCCTATACTTACCTCTTCTGAAGTAATTTGAGTCAAGTAACTTTATAGTAACTTTGTGTTTCTACTTAATCTCCTAGTGGTTTGCCTAGTGTAACATCGATTCAATCGTTAAACAAAGTTCTAACAAGGTACCAATACCTATAAAATAATAAAAAAACCGGCCAAGTGCGAGTCGGACTCGCACACGAAGGGTTCCGTACCATTATCGCAAAACACTGCATAAAAATCTCGTATGTTGTATGGGAGCCCCCCTTAATTTATTTTATTTTAATTTATTAATTATTATTTTTTGAAGTAAATATACAACTAAACATTCTGTGAATATTTCAAGCGTCTACCTGTTGCCGTTATTAATATCGAGCAAAAAACGGCAAAAATATCATGTTTGTTGTATGGGAGCCCCCCTTTAATATTTATTTTATACTGTTTTTAGTATTTGTTATTATAGCGGCAACAAAAATACATCATCAGTGAAAATTTCAACTGTCTAGCTATCACGGTTCATGAGATACAGCCTGGAGACAGACGGACAGACAGACAGATAGACAGACAGACAGACGGATCGCGAAGTCTTAGTAATAGGGTCCCGTTTTTACCCTTTGGGTACGGAACTCTAAAAATACCAACAGAAATAATTTTAAAAAAGAATACCAACAGAAATAATAAAAAACCCGGCCAAGTGCGAGTCGGACTCGCACACGAAGGGTTCCGTACCATTATCGCAAAACATTGCATAAAAATCACGTTTGTTGTATGGGAGCCCCCCTTAATTTATTTTATTTTAATTTATTAATTATTATGTTTTGAAGTAAATATACAACTAAACATTCTGTGAATATTTCAAGCGTCTACCTGTTGCCGTTATTAATATCGAGCAAAAAACGGCAAAAATATCACGTTTATTGTATGGGAGCCCCCCTTTAATATTTATTTTATACTGTTTTTAGTATTTGTTGTTATAGCGGCAACAGAAATACATCATCTGTGAAAATTTCAACTGTCTAGCTATCACGGTTCATGAGATACAGCCTGGAGACAGACAGACAGACAGACAGACAGACGGATCGCGAAGTCTTAGTAATAGGGTCCCGTTTTTACCCTTTGGGTACGGAACCCTACAAAAATACCGTCCCCGCTGGCTTAATCCAGCACAACATTAAATAAAGTCAAGAAAGAGTCCTTCGTGCCCCCTCCCAGAAATTAGTCCTGGATCCGCCCCTGCAAGCAGGAGCACTAATTACAACACTAGTAATAGAGTACCCTACCACGAACTAAAATTATATCGTAATACGCATGAAGGAATCGCCTTGTAAGCACTCACAAGAAACAGCTTGAGGTTACTTTGTGAGACGCGTGTATACAGATATTTCATAAGATAATAATTACTGCTTAAATTGAAACATCTATCAAGTCTAATATATTATAACTAGCTTTTGCCCGCGGCTTCGCTCGCGTGGAATTTGGTCTGCCACATAAAGTTTCGTGACAAACCATTTTAATTATATTTTTTATTTATTTTTAACTATAAATTCTACTCGTATCCGAAATTTCAGATGTCTAACTTCAAAACTAATGGATTCCATATAAACTTTGATCCCCTATTATATTAAGGGGGCAACCCTTGGAGGTGGAAAAACAATTCCTATCCTATAACTACTACTAACCGTTATTCTTAACCTAACAAAATTATAATAATCTAATGAAAACAAAAAAAGAATCTATTGACTTGGTCCAAACAAAATCCTTATTTATATTACTAAAACTGCAATCCTATAATTAAAAAAAGAAAAAAAAAACAATTATAATACGACTGAAATTAAAATAGAAAGTAATGAATGTTACTGTAAATACACAAATTAAAATAATTATGCCTCTTGTATGAATTAATAAATCGCTAGGAAAATCGAATTTGCTGTAGAGAAAATACGCATAATGAATATAACCGTCAACGACGTCTGCCCTGATGCGTATTGCGTCTGCCGGCTGCCCGCGTTCTAGTCGCGCACTAATGGGCTTATTACACTACACGGTATTCAGGGCCCTAAACCCTAATTTAAGGTGGTGTAATAACTGTTAGGGTTACCAAAATATCGACCTTATTGACTCGGAATGATGAAGTGACCCGGTCTTCAGGGCCCTAAACCCTAATTCGGGGTAGTGTAATAATTGTTAGAAAGTTAGGGTTCTCATAATATCGACCTTATTGCTTCGGAATGATTTAGTGACCCGGTATTCAGGGACCTGAATACAGAGTAGTGAATAACGCCGCATTGCTTGGATCACATCGCCCCTCTTCCCGCTCCCCCGCTTTACCCGTCGCGCGTATTTGTGTCGCTCGAGCTCCATTCAAGTCAATATTATCCTGTTAACTTTTAAACTATGCGTTCATATTACTTAGTGTAAAAGACAAAGTTTATCTACATTAAATATTTAAAGCGACAAATGTGTCGATTTTGATAAGAGTAAAATAAATATTCTAAAATGTGCATTGTAAAAAAGTATCCAATTAAATTGTATTTATGCTTCATTATTTTGGTCATAGTGGCTTCCACATAAAAGGTAGATATATGCTGTCGCGGACTTTTATTTAGAACTATTTAAGACAAACAATCCTACGCTACGTTATATTTGTGTATCTCCAACGGTACAGACAGCGCACACAAAGTTAGCTCTCAGAGGGCAGATTTTTGCCGACTTATTTGATATTTATCGTTATTTTATGACCAAGTTACAAAAAACATTATAAATTGTAGCCTATGTGTTATTCTGATGTATAACCTATATTCCTGTAAAGTTTCATCCAAATCCGTTGTGTAGTTTTTGCGTGAAAGAGTAACAAACATATGATGATCTGGCAACACTGGTAGCCGGTCGTCAAAAAAAAACCGCTCTATAGGTTTTATTTAAAATAAATTATTAAAAGTGTTTTAATTAGGCTTAATTAGTGCTCAATAGTCTAAACTCAATAGTGAGTGTAATTTCCAGTAGTTGTACTGTGTTTCGCTGTCGGAAAACTATTTAAAACAAGAAAACAAGATCAGCTGTCAACTGATTGCATCAACGGTGACGGATTTGAAAAAAAATCATCATTCCCTGGGAGTATTTTTGTCTTAATTAATTTTAACTAATTCTACAGACTGCAAAACATCACAGAATACTGCTCAGTTATCTGAGCTACGTTCATCACACACTGGCACGGTTTATGTCTCCTTTTGCTTGACAATTTGTGGAAGCAGAATTGACGACAATAACATTAGCCCAGACAATAAATAAACACTACATAATATACTGCACAAAATAATCGTTGTAGGTTTCTATTAAGATCTTACCTAGAAATTGTCAAAAATTTAATAAATAAAGGTTTTAATTGTAGCCTGTAATTTAGTAAACTCTAAGCAGTGTTTTCCATAGTTCTTTCTATTGTTTTTACTTATTTAAATTTTCCATTTAAGTCTTAAACTTATCTATCTGTAACAGCTATACTTTCTTAACATTATTAACTTTTAAACTTTTTCTTTAGTATTTTTTTTATTATTTATTTTTTCTGAACTACCTCCTATCTAATATTAGAAAACTACTGCACTGTTATTTAGTTTAAATTCTACACATTTCAGATAATTAAGGAAAATGATGACCCGCAGCGCTACAATGAAGGAGCTGGAAGCAAAATTGAGAGCTTCACTGAATGAGCTGCAAGATTCCAAATCACTGAATAAGAAACTGCTTCAAGAAATTGCAGACAGTGAGGTGGAAGTTGAAAAGGTGGTTCATAAAAACACCTTCCTCAAGAATGAGCTAGCTGAGCTACACATTCAGCACCTTGACTTAGCCGAACAACACCGGGCACTTAAGCACCAAGCGGCATTATACCAGAAGTGCAATGACACATATGAACTAACTTTAAACCGTGTTTCTGAACTTGAACAAGCATTGTGTGATGCCCATAAGGCACTATCTAACGCAGAGTCTATTAGAGTCAGTGAGCAGTTTAATAACACTAATAGTTTATTTAGTGAGTTGGTTGGCAGCATTCAGTCGGAATCAGTGTGTGAGCCAGATTTTATAATAGATTTGACTGGTGATGATACTAGACCATTATGTCCTATTGTCATGAGTCATAATAAATTAAAGAAATATATTAAAATCAAAAAAATTATGAAACGTTCACGGAGAGCAATCAAAAAACAAAATCTCCTAAAATTAAATATTTCTCTTAGTAAGGAACGTGTTAACCTAACTAGTAGACTAAATACCTGCATGGGTGAGCTAGATAATTGTAGGCAAAAGTATGATAAAGATACACAGTGCCTCCAAAAAGATTTATTATACAAGGAGAGTTTACTGAAGAATATTTTTGAGAAATATGAAATTTCACAACAGCAATTGAGTGAGCACTTGATTGAGGCTGGGGAATTGTTGGACTTGGTGAAGCACAATGCAGAGAGGTATGAGTCTCTGACTAATTCCTCTTGCAGCTGTGTCAACTACCCACCACCTCCCCAGCTACAAGGTGACTTGTCTACACCAATGTTGGCTTTTCCTGAAAAGACATGTGTACAAAATGAAAAGGAATGTAAAACAATATTATTTAGTGATGAAATAGGTTCAGGCTTTGGAAAAATATTACAAAATTACCTTAGCCATAGTTTTACAAATCATTGTTACCATAATATAAGTTTTAAACAAATGATCAATAGAATTATAAATTCAAATATAGATAATTGTTCTACAATGGTTTTGCTTTTGGGAAATAGTACTGGAATTACCAAAAGGGACATAATGGCTGGTATTGACACCTTGTTAGGGTTAAATGTAGGAAAGTTCATGGTTTGTGCTTTTCCTTATTCAGATAGCTTCTCAGAAGATGAGAACAAGCGGATTTTTAAATTAAATAACATTTTACAAATGTTGACTTGTCATAGTGACAAATTATTGTTTTTTGACACTAATAGATTTATTAGTGGACTTCAAGTAACGCAGAGAGCTTTCTCTCTGTCACGTAGATGTAGACATAAGATTGCTATGTTGATAGCATATTCTATTAATGAAGTGATAGTAAATCTATCAAATTCTATATTAATTGACAACCCTGTGTTGCCTAGTTCAACTAGCAACATAAATTTAAACTAGTCCATAAGACAATAGAAGTTACCCCTGCAAATAATCAGTTATTATTAGTAAATAGTATGAAGGTATCTTCTGGCAATCCATTTAGTGGTACAAAGCTGAGGAGAGAGCAATACTCTTTAAAATTATTAAATCAGAACATTCAAGGTTGCTCTTCCAAATTATTAGAAATTGAACTATTTCTAGAAAAAACCAAATTTGATATTATTTGTCTAACAGAACATTGGTTAAAAGATCACCAAGTAAGGTCCATTAATTATGAAAATTATTGTGTAGTTAGCCATTTCAGCAGAAAACGTATGATACATGGCGGATCATTAATACTTATTAAAAATTCTATTAAATCTAAAGAAAGAAAAGACATTGTTAGACTGTCGGTTGAACACACCATTGAATTGTCCTGTGTTGAGCTTGATAAGCATGTTGTAGTTTGTGTCTACAGACCTCCAAGTTACCAGAATCTATCTGTGTTTGACTCTATAATGGAAGATGTGTTAAAAAAAGTTAGTACTAGCAGTAAATCAATCATCATATGTGGCGATTTTAACATTAACTTATTAGAAAATAACTCTAACAGTATTAGGTTATTAGGTCTTTTTAAATCATTTAATCTGGCAAATGTTTTTATGGAGCCAACTAGGGTGACAGCTTCTTCTGCGACTTGCATAGATAACGTTTTTTGTAATTGTGATTACCTAAATAAAGAAATTGTAAATAAATTAACATCTGATCACAGTGGGCAAACAATAACGTTTAGCACCTACATACCTTTGCAAAAAATGCAAATAAAATTTAGACCAATTACAAGTAAAAATTTGGAAAAATTTAATAAAACCTTGACTAGTAAATTATGTGTTCAAAACTTTTTTAAGGCTTATGTTTAACTTACCACCAGATATAGTAACATATAACAGACAAAAATAGTAAATGATCACCAAAATTAAACCCGCATCTTATTGTAAAATTATAACCAAAGTTTTAACATCTCGCTATCCTGTTTAGGCAAAATGACTCCAAATAAATCATTGTTAACCCAAAAGTAGTAAATGATCACCAAAAGTAGTAAATGATCACCAAAATTAAACCAATGACCAAAAAGATTATAAAATTTCTGGGAGCAACTTGGAAGTAGCGCTCGCCGGCCGCTGCCGCGGCACCGCTCGCTTTGCTCGCTCGGCTCGCGCGCGGTTGGTCACAGTTCTAACCTAACCTAACCTATTTTACAACATTAAATAGCGCAATAATTTGCTATTAAAATTTGGTGATCAATTTACTAAATTTGGTGATCATTTACTATTTTTGTCAGTATATTACTAGATTTGGTGGTTATGGGTTATCGTCACAAAGTTTTTTTTGGTGGTCATTATATTTATTCCCCTTTTTTAATATAGATGACCCAAATGAGTTCTATGCCGAGTTTTTTAAAGTACTCAACATGCAATTTAATGACACTTTTCCACTGAAAGCGAAAAGTGTTTACACCAAGTTCGTATTTAGCGATTGGGCGACTCCAGGCATTCGTAAAAGCAGGGAAAAGCTATATGAACTTTATGGCCTAAAGCAACATATGAATAATACAAGTTTTGATAAGTATGTTGCGAAATATTCAAAAACTTTTAAAATTGTATGCAAAATAGCTAAAGCGCTGTATATTAGCAATAAAATAAAATCAGCAGACGATAAAATAAAAACTACCTGGAAAATAATAAATAATGAAACAGGTAGGAAAAAACAGCGTAATATTGAATTTAATTTAGCGACTGCACATGGCCCCATATCCTCAGATATAGAGGTAGCTCAGGAATTTGAAAACTTTTTTGTTAATATTCCTCTTAAAACTACAGCAGCCTTAAACTCCTCACCCACACTCTCTGCTGCTTTACTAAGAAAGAACGTAAATGCGTGCCCATCGGAGTTCAAGTTTCAACATACAAATCCCCAGGCTATTTTAAAAGCTTTTAAAGATCTTAAAATTAAATCAACAGAAGATCTTTGGGGACTATCTGTAAAAGTGTGTAAACCAATCATTGAAACTGTTGCACCCTATTTAGCTTTCATATTTAATACTAGTGTCGATCAAGGAGTTTTTCCGGACCTCATGAAACACAGTAAAGTAGTTCCATTGTTTAAATCCGGGGATAGCAAAGAAGCCAATAATTATAGGCCAGTGTCAATACTGCCGGTTCTCAGTAAGGTCTTCGAAAAGTTAATGCTCAACCAATTGTTGCGTCATTTTAACAAACATTCTATCTTTTATGATCAACAGTACGGTTTTACCAAAGGGCGTTGCACAACTGACGCCGGTGTCACCCTAATAAAGAACATCTTTAACGCCTGGGAGGAAGCACAAGACGCCATTGGAATCTTTTGCGACCTCTCGAAGGCGTTCGATTGCGTTAACCATGAGACATTATTGTTGAAGCTCGAGCACTATGGAATTAGACATACAGCCCTTGGGTTACTTAGATCATATTTAAAAGCCAGACAAGTTAAAGTTCAGGTAAACGGCGTAAACTCATTAGGGTCTGAAATGACGATGGGTGTTCCTCAAGGTTCGATATTGGGTCCATTCCTCTTTTTAGTTTATATTAACGATTTACCCCAATTAATACAAAATCAACCGAAAATGGTGTTGTTTGCTGATGACACATCTTTGATATTTAAAATAGATCGGCGGTCACAAAATCTTGATGATGTGAATAACTCGATTCATCAGGTCCAAAAATGGTTCACGGCAAACAATTTGGTACTAAATGAAAAAAAAACCAAATGTATTAGATTCACATTGCCGAATGTTAGAAGTAGCGAATGCGACATCATATTGAATGGCGAAAAGCTGGACTTTGTAAATCAAACGGTTTTCCTGGGAATCACTCTAGACGACAAATTGCAATGGAGTTCTCACATAACATCTCTTGCGGGTCGGCTGAGCTCGGCCGCTTATGCTGTTAGAAAGATAAGACAGTTGACGGATGTGGAGACCGCGCGTTTGGTCTATTTTAGTTACTTTCACAGCATTATGTCATACGGTATTTTATTGTGGGGCCGAGCGGCTGACATTGAATCCATATTTATATTGCAAAAGAGAGCTATCAGAGCCATATATAATTTAAGTCACCGAGAATCTCTTAGGGAGCTATTTAAAAATATTAATATTATGACAGTTTCTTGCCAATTCATTTATGAAAATATTATGTATGTAAGGAAAAATATACATCTCTTTAGTAAGGTCAGTGATAGACACAATTGTAATACGAGAAATAAAGATAAGTTAGATCAACTATCTTATAGACTAGCAAAAGTACACTCATCTTTCATGGGGTACTGTGTTAAATTCTATAACAAAATACCTTGTGATATATTAAAACTAAATGAAAGTAAATTTAAAACTTTAGTTAAAAGCACACTTTGTAAACAAGCATATTACAAATTAGATGATTATATTCGAGATAAGAATGCTTGGCAACATGTTGGTACCGCTCCGTAGGGCAATCTTTGGTGTGGACTTAATCAAATTTGCTAATTTGTATTCCTATTCGTAGTTATTGTATTCTTAGGTTATTTTTTATATTTTTCCAGAATTTGACTCACACACGGTTCCGTTGTTGTTGAATTAGGTATTTTACCTATGTTTGGAATATTTGTAAGTATGTGAGAACCATGTTCCTATTTATCAAATTAATGAATTTACCTGTTAGTGCTTTTATTACTTTATACCTGTACGTAGTATAGTGTGTAGTGCTATTTTTGGGTGCATCGTCCTCACATATATGAATTTATTAATGTATGTACATAAGTAAACATTGTAAAACATTTTAAAAAGAGTAAGTATGGAGTTTCTTGTGCGTTCTTCTCCATAACAAGCTACTTTCCGAATGCACGGTAGAGTCAATTTTTATTACTTGTACATTTTTAATTTAGATTTAATGTTTGACGTTCAAAAGTGCCGCTTATTGGCCTAGTTGAAATAAATATATTTGACTTTGACTTTGACATACATACATACATCCATCCTCACAAACTTTCGCATTTATAATATTATTATTATAGTAGGATAGGATAGAATCGCTCCCGTGGGCCACCCCACAGGACCCGTTTTCGGGAAAAAAAATAGCCTATGTTACTCAGGAATAACGTAGCTAACTATTGGTATTTTTTAAATCGGTCCAGTAGTTTCGGCGCCTATTTATTATTACAAACAAACAAACAAAAAAAATCTTTCCTCTTTATAATATTATTATTAGTATAGAAGTTTAGATTAAGGAATAAGTCTTTTCATACAAACAAATTTCCCCCTTTTCACCCCCTTAAATGTTGAAAGTTCTGGAGTGGTGACCGCGTACCGGAAGACGCAGCGTTGGAAGGCCTCCCTCTATGTGGAGCGACGCTGGTCAAGGTTGCGGGAGTCCGGTGGATGCGAAATGCACCGTACCGACCAGTGTGGCGACACTTGGGGGGGGGGCTATGTCCAGCAGCGGACGTTTTTGGCTGAAATGATGATGATGATGGTGAAAGGTTGAATTGTCCAAAATTCCTTCTTAGTGCTCTCCTAAACGAAACCCTGTGCATTAAGATTCTTAGCAAACTTTAACGCCCACTAAATCGTTTTTGGGGGTAGTTTCGAAAAACTTATAATGACAACCTTTATTGTTTACGTAAGTTGGTATTTATGTCACCTTTCTAGTTTATTAACCCAAGAAATAAGATCCTTTAAAAAAACTTTAACACCCCCTAAATCGTCTTTTGAGGATAGTTTCGAAAAACTACGTATGACAACCTTTATTGTTTACTTATGTTGGTATTTATGTCAAGTTTCAAGTTTATTAGCCCAAGTAATGATTCTTCAAAAATAAACTTTAACTCCTCCTAAATCGTCCTTTAGGGTAGTATCGAAAAACATATAAAAACAATCTTTATTGTTTTCTTAGGTTGGTATTTATGCCAAGTTTCAAGTCTATTAACCCAGGAAATGAGATTCTTCCATACAAACTTCAAAACCTCTAAATCATCTTTTGAGGGTAGTTTCGAAAAACTAATAATGGTGACCTTGATCATTTATTTAGATTACTATTTGTGCCAATATTCATGTATTTTGGCTGAAGAATTAGATTTTACATACAAACTTTCAACCCCTTTTTCACCCCCTTTGGGGTATAATTTACAAAAATCCTTTCTTATCGGATGCCTACGTCATAGAAAGAACACACCCTCCAAGTTTCAGGTATCTACGATTAGCAGTTTAGGCTGTGCGTTGATCCATCAGTCAGTCATTCAGGACAAAGCATTTTATATGTATAGATTCGCTCCCGTGGGCCACCCCACAGGACCCGTTTTCGGGATAAAAAAATAGCCTATGTTACTCAGGAATAACGTAGCTATCTATTGGTGAAAGAATTTTTTAAATCGGTCCAGTAGTTTCGGAGCCTATTCGGTACAAACAAACAAACAAACAAACAAAAAAATCTTTCCTCTTTATAATATTAGTATAGATGAAGCAGCGAGAAGGTTTTTGTTAAGTTGATTTACTGAATATCTAATCTTAAATTTATTTGTCGGTAGGCATACGTGTTCTAATGTACATCTGTCTCATTGTAAATGTGATATGTATGTATGTATAAGTAGCTATAGATACTTAGCGCGCGCTGCGACGCGTGTCATTACCCAGTAATAAACCAGCTCTCAGCTAACAAGGTTGTTTCACTAGCTCCATACACTTCACTGGCGTACGAAGTAGGGATACCCACGCGCAAATAAAAATAAAAAAATGACCACATATTTAGGAACTATAACCGTGTTCGATCATAAAATAAGTGAGTGGTTAATTTACAAAGGCAAATTGACTCAGTTTTTAAAAATCAACAGTGTAGAAGAAGAAAAGAAAAGTGGAATTTTACTGACTCATCTCACGGAGGAGACCTACCGCCTAGTACTCAACCTAGCGTTTCCGAAGGAATTAGAAACGCTTACATACAGCGAGCTTGTGGAATTACTCGATGGCCATTTTAAGCCAAAGAAGTGCTCGTTTGCCGACAAAGCAAAATTCTTTGGTGCTACCAGGAAGTCAGACGAAACATTGGGGGAATGGGCGGCACGAATAAGAGGTTTAGCTGTTTACTGCGACTTCGGTTCTGCTTTAGAAACGAACCTTAGGGATCGTTTTGTCCTCGGTCTGAATGCCGGTCCCGAAAGGGACAAGTTGTTCGAACAGAGCCCTTCTGCGCTGACGTTAGCGCGGGCTATTGAAATGGCGGAGCAAGCGGCCTGCGCCAAGGAAGCTAAAGTCATGCTCAATTCCGGCGTCACCAGCGACGTTAGTTTGGTAAAGGAAGAGCCAATTTATCGCGCAGGATTCCCAGACAAGACCGGTCGGGGTCGTGGTGGCGGCAGCGGTAGCGGCAGCGGCAGCAGGAGCGGCAGCGGCAGCGGAAGCGTCGGCGCCGGCGCCAGCGGCAATGGCGCAGGCGCACGATGTGCGGTTTGTGGATTAAAAAACCATAACAGTGATAAGTGCCGTTATAAAGGTTACAAGTGTCTAAAGTGCGGTCATAAGGGGCATTTAAAAAAAGTGTGCGCTGCGAAAGATTCGTGCGTGTATCACGTCAAAACAGATCAGAAATGCAGTGATCAGGACGCGGGTTGTGAGGAATGCCAGAACTTTAATTTAAGGTATGACAAGCCAATACAAATAGATTTGATTTTAGGTAATTGTAGGATATTGATGGAACTCGACTCCGGTTCAGGTGGCAGTGTAATTTCAGATCGATTGTATCGGGATAAGTTTTCGCAGTATCCGTTAGAACAGTGCAATATTAAAATGTGTCTGTATGACGGACATAAAATATCTCCCTTGGGGGTTTTTGCTATAGAAGCGTTTTATAATAAAGTGAAGAAAATGATTAAAATTTTTGTTATTGAAAACGGGGGCCCTCCATTGCTAGGTAGAAATTTCATGTCCGCTTTTAATTTAGTTTTGACCTCTAGTTTGAACTCATTACAAAATAAGGTAGGGTTTGATACGGATTTGTTGCTAGGTAAATTCCCCAATCTATGGCGGGATGAACTAGGCTCGTTTAATAGGTTTAAAGTAAAGTTACAAGTTAAAGAACATTCCGTACCGAAGTATTTTAAACCACGAAGTGTACCCTTTGCGCTTAAAGATAAGGTCGAGAAAGAGTTGCAGCGTTTGGTTGATGCGGGTATTTTAATTTCTGTAGATCATTCAGAGTATGCGACACCAATAGTACCCGTTTTGAAAGAAAACGGAAGCGTCAGAATCGCAGGCGATTTTTCGGTCACACTGAACCGAGACCTAATAATAGAAAAATATCCCTTGCCTCGGATAGAGGAGGTATTTGCTAAAATCGGCGGTGGTGAAATGTACAGCAAAATAGATTTAAAAAATGCGTACAATCAATTTATTTTAGAGGACTCGTCACAGCCACTCACAACTATAAGTACTCATAAGGGCCTTTATATGTATACCAGGCTAGTATATGGTCTAGCTAATGCACCGGCGATTTTTCAAAAATCAATGGAGATCCTTCTCGCGGGAATAGACGGTGTTAGCGTATGGCTCGATGACATTTGCATCACAGGCCCGGATAGGAAGTCACACATTGGTAGGTTACATGAAGTTCTGCGTAGGTTAAATGATGCCGGGTTACGTTTACAGAAAGATAAATGTGCTTTCTTTAAAAATAGCGTTACGTATCTAGGGTACGTTATTAGCAAATCCGGTTTAATGACCAACCCGGACAAGGTCAAGGCCATAATGAGCGCGCCAGAGCCTACCAATGTGACTGAGGTTAAAAGGTTTGTAGGTATAGTTAACTATTATAGAAATTTTATACCTAATGCCTCGTCACTCCTTAGTCCTTTACACGAACTGTTATGTAAAGACGCGGTATGGGTGTGGACAGATAGACAGCGCAACGCCATGGCGGCCGTGCGCCGCGAGTTGGCCTCGGAACGCGTGTTGGCACATTTCGAGCCGCGCGCGCAGCTCGTACTCACAGTGGACGCGGGCCCCACCGGGCTCGGCGCTGTGCTAGCTCAGCAGGCTCCCGACGGCCAGGAGCGACCCCTAGCTTACGCGTCTCGTTCTTTAGCTTCTAATGAGCGAAATTACAGCCAAATCCAAAAGGAGGCGACTGCTATAATTTTTGGGGTGAAACGTTTTCATCAGTACCTCTATGGTCGCAGCGAGCCGTTTATACTAAGAACCGATCATAGACCCCTAGTATCGATATTTAATAACAAGACGGGTATACCGGTGACGACCGCGCTGCGACTGCAGAGATACGCCATTATTTTATCTGCTTATAATTATGTTGTACAATATGTGGCGGGCGACAAGAATTTAGTAGCGGATTATTTTTCTCGTGCACCGTTAGCTTGTAAAAACGAAGTGAACGAAAGCGATATAGATACCTATTATACGCTTAGGTTTTTAGATGAAGCTTCCCCCGCCATCACTACTCGTGACGTCACCCGGGCTACAGCGAGCGATAAGACTATTCAAACAGTTGTGAGGTACTTGAGAAGCGGCTGGCCTCGTAAAATAAATTGCACATCAGTACTGCCGTATTTTCAATGTAAGTCGGACCTGCAATTCGAAAACGGTTGTTTATTTAGAGGACATAGGATTGTGATTCCACAGTCGCTTAGACAGATAATGTTACGTGAACTGCACGACACTCATCTAGGTATTATTAAAACCAAGAGTAATGCCAGAGGGAGGATGTGGTGGCCAGGAATCGATAATGACATCGAGCGTTGGATCGGCGGGTGCGAGACGTGCGTCAGCGTGCGCGCCGCGCCCCCGCGCTCCCCTTCCGCTCCCTGGCCCTCTGCCGGCGCGCCCTGGCAGCGCCTCCACATAGATTATATGACTGTAGGCCAAAGGGTATATCTCGTTGTGGTAGATTCATTCAGCAAATGGTTGGAATGCTTGCACATGCATAACGGACTTTCTTCAAAAGCACTGATTTCGAAATTAAAGGCAATTTTTTCAACTTTTGGTATTCCAAATGTTATAATATCAGATAATGATGCTAAAATTAATTCTTTGGAGTTTAAAACTTTCTGTAGTAGTAATGGTATCAAATATATGACGACGCCTATTTATCACCCGCCAAGCAATGGTCAAGCTGAAAATTCAGTCCGAATATGTAAAAAGATGCTAAAGTGTGTAATTAGGGATAACCTTTCATTGTGTCAAATTAACGAATTGTTACTGGGCTACTTGTTTAATTATAGGAACACGGTGCATTGTACCACCGGGGAAACGCCCGCTAAGTTAATGTTTGGACGGACCTTACGATCTCGGTTAGATTTAATAATGCCCTCGGATGACTCAAATAAACTCGCGCCGAATTCAGACACTGGGAAACGACATTTTTCTATTAGTGATATTGTTTGGGTAAGATGGTACAATGCACGGAAGGAATCATGGCAATTGGGAACTGTAACGAAAAAAATAGGGAATCGAATGTACAAAATTAAAATCCACGATTTTCATATCGAGTGTATACGACATGTAGATCAGATTTTTAAGTATAGAGGTAGCAATGATAGGTTATTATCAGATTGGGGGACTGGCGTATCTCATCATGCTCAACCGTCGGCGGAATCTACGAGTTCAGCAATAGATTCAGAACCAGTAATGGGAAACCCATACAGTCAAACCGCGGTAGATACACCGGCGGTTGAAAATGTTGAGTCGCGAGTTACTATTGAAGAAAAGGATGGTGATAATTGTTCGCATTATCAGGCCGAAGAGTGTGAGAGAGGGATAGATAAAGAGACATCCACCTGGGTCAGTCCGTCAGCAGCGCAGCCTGGTATGGCAGGGCCTGCGACTGCGAGCGAGCAGGCAAGCGATACCGCCGTCGCTGCTTTGAGCCCGGTCCACGAACGCCCGGTTCCGTCACCCACACTCACACGCCAAACGTCGAAGCGTGTTAGAAAAATAATAGACTATAAGAAATATTTTTAAGAGTTTCACATTTGTTAATTTAGCGAACCGATTGTAATTAATTTTATGTTTGATTTGTCTACAGGTTCAAAAAACTAATTGGGGAGGAATGATATGTATGTATGTATAAGTAGCTATAGATACTTAGCGCGCGCTGCGACGCGTGTCATTACCCAGTAATAAACCAGCTCTCAGCTAACAAGGTTGTTTCACTAGCTCCATACACTTCAAAATGCAAAAAGAATTATACCTATTAATTTCATTTATAATTTACATTCAAACACGCTAATATTATTTTATACTAGTGGCTCTGTGAGCTGTAAACCTCGCGAGTCTGTCTTTGCATAGCTTAAAACTAAATAAATTTTCACGGCGCACCTTAAATCAAAAATATTAACTTTTGTTTGCTTTTTCCAAAAACGACAAAAAAACCATATTATCGATCCTGCTCACAAAATTTCAAGAGAATCGTTTGAGAAATGCGAACTGTAGAAGAAAACAACCGGACATTCGGGCAGACATACGAAAGCATTATTGCCCAAGCTAAAACGGAGACGCTCCGCGCTCGCTCGGTCAATAAACGAGAAGATCCGACAGATAAACAAAGCTCACAGAATACGCAAACTGAAGTAGCAAAAACGCGCGTGCGTGTGAATCGATGACTGTCGGGATAGACGTCTTCTTGAGAGGAGACTGCGAATCGGTCAATGTAGGGTAGGTAGATACGAGCGGCGTCAAACCGCTGGGTGAGGCTGGTGGTAGCATCTGAATGAGAGTTACCGAAAATATGAATATGATGAATGGCTTGCGATAAGAGAGGCCTACGTCCAGCAGTATACTGCTGTAGGCTGATGAAGATGATTCTTATATTAAACTGTTTTACTGTAAGTTAATAAAGCGGTATGAAACAAACAAGAGTTGTAAGTAATCTTGCCTGTATAAAAAAACAACGAAAAAGAAAAAAAACTACTATTTCACTGTTACCTTTAGGATTTGTGCGCACAAAACAAACCCACAAGTAATGAAACATCACAAACAACATGTCACAAACATAAGAACATGAAACAATTAACCAAAGGGGCTTGAAACAAGTTATCGTCAAAGTTTCCTAACTCTCTTGTTTTGTTCCAAACTTCATTAAACATTTGTTATTATTTTCTCGATGTAAAACAAAGATTGAAAGAGAAATGGTTTACTTGTGACCACACACACTCGGCACGAGAAAAAAAAAAAAATAAACCAAAATTTAAAAAAAATCAAAATACCCGACTGCTTAAAAAGCGAACTAAAAAGACGTAAACAAGAAGAAAATCATGCTGTGCAGTCGGAGGATACATATTCGCGAGCTGGCTGACCAAAACCAGATGTATCCTCCGCTGCACAGCATGATTTTCTTCTTGTTTACGTCTTTTTAGTTCGCTTTTTAAGCAGTCGGGTATTTTGATTTTTTTAATTAACTTTTTTATTTATATCTTTTTAGTTAGCATTTTTTTCGAATTAGGTACATTTAAATATATAAGTGTTATATATTTTTGAAATCACCTCTTGAAACCCTTTATTTTGATACCCCACACGATGGGTTAGGAAGAAAAAATAAAATTGGACCCCCACAATATGGCGCCCACAGGCCGCCATTTTTCTATTTTCCAATTTTAATTAGCCTATGACACTCGCAAGGTTAAGACGAATCGATTGACGTATGAATCATCGGCCAACGAGTTAGGTCTCTGGAACGCCACATAGGAACAAACATACATACATACATACATACATATATACATACATACATAGACTGATAAACACATTACCCTCCTTCGGCAGTCGGGTAAAAATAGAATCCGGTTGTAGACCACAAAGGCTCCTATTGACTACAGCAGGAATCTCATGTAAAGGTCGATTAGTTGGTGCTAGTGATTGGTAAATTAGATGAAAAAAAGATATATATATATATATATATATTTTATCTATTATAGGCTCGCGCTTGACCACTATCTCACCTGATGGTAAGCGATGATGTGGTCTACGATGGAGCACGCTTGCCTAGTAGTAACCTATTCACTCTTGATTTAAAGACCCCTAGATTGTAGCTATCGGGAAACACAGACTCCGGCAGGGAATTCCATTCCTTAGCTGTACGCATAATAAAAGTATTCTCAAAAAGTTTAGTGCGTATGGGTGGGATGTCCACCATGTACCGATGGCGCATCGCCGTACGTCTGGTAGTCCGATGATGGAACGGGCTGGGCGGAATAAGATCATGCAATTCCATCGCACACTCCACGAAATGTAACCGATAAAAAACCGACAAGCTGGCAACTCGGCGACGATGTTCCAGGCTCTGGAGCTTTGGCTTAACCAGTGCCTCATCACCGATGATATATATATCTAAAAGCTTGCTTACCAAATTCTATATTATTCTATTCTAACAGTTCTTTAAAAGAATTGTTAGAAACAAACTCAATAATGAATATATTTTTCTAAAAGGCAAGGGAAAAATAGGTAAGTAATTACAACCGCAAAGCGCGATCTCCGAGGTTAAGCAACGCTTGCCAATGTTGTTCCGTGGATGGGTGCCAATCAATTACATATCGAGACTCCTCCGTGCCTCGGAAGGCAAGCTTAGCCGTTTGTCCCGGCTGACATTTGTAGATCTTCGACAGCCGTTACGGATATTCAGAAGCCATAAAATCTGCAATCAGAGGCCTTAGTGCGAGTTTTTACTCACGCTCAAACGCGTTAACATAAACCTCAATTTGTATTGAAACTGGATAAGCGCTGTCTGGTGGCGGTAAGGCGAAACCTCTTTTTAGGGTTCCGTACCCAAAGGGTAAAAACGGGACCCTATTACTAAGACTTCACGATCCGTCTGTCTGTCTGTCTGTCTGTCCGTCTGTCTCCAGGCTGTATCTCATGAACCGTGATAGCTAGACAGTTGAAATTTTCACAGATGATGTATTTCTGTTGCCGCTATAACAACAAATACTAAAAACAGTATAAAGTAAATATTAAAGGGGGGCTCCCATACAACAAACGTGATATTTTTGCCGTTTTTTGCTCGATATTAATAACGGCAACAGGTAGACGCTTGAAATATTCACAGAATGTTCAGTTGTATATTTACTTTAAAAAATAATAATTAATTAATTAAAATAAAATAAATTAAGGGGGGCTCCCATACAACAAACGTGATTTTTATGCAGTGTTTTGCGATAATGGTACGGAACCCTTCGTGTGCGAGTCCGACTCGCACTTGGCCGGTTTTTTCTATACATTTTGACATAAGAGATCGTTTACGGTATCACGAGTGAGTACGTTAAAAAACTCGCACTAAGGCCTCAGAACAAACGTATCGGCGTAAGGGGCGTCCTTGACCGTTTCACTTGGCATTCAGTAATGAGATAATATCTCATAAACGCGTGGACCGATTTACATGATTTAAACCGATAAAATGGTTCTACGCCTATACCTATAAATTATGAAAATATCTCCATAAACAAAGAATCATATTTTTAAGTTAATATAAGGTAATTATAACTTTTGGTACAAGTCGGATCAATGACTTTTATTTATTTGTTATCTCGTTCTCACTTTAGTCTAGTCTAGTCGCTCCATGTAAAATACTGGTACTGAGCTGCATCCAATCAGACTGGAGCCGACCTCAATATAGTTTGGAAGAGGCTAGGCAGATTAATATTGTTTGGATAGTATGTATTCTATAGACAGGCTTAAAGCCGGTTGCAGACAAGATCTGTGTTAAGTTTGTTTAATTTAGCTCGCATAACTGAGGTACTAAGGTACTGGCAAGAGAACCAGGGTTACCGACATAGCCAGAAGAATTGCCAAACTTAAGTGGCAGTGGGCAGGGCACATTGCTCGCAGAACGGATGGCCATGAAATACCGCAAATTATGTAACATGCGTTCTGTTACATAGTACACGAGTATGAAAAATGTGAAAACCTCAGTTGTGCGACCTAAGCTGAATTAATTTAACTCAGTACTTTGTTCTTGTACGCGATACAAATTAGGATAGTATCAATAAATAAGGCTCGGCTACTTTCAGAGTTTTAGATTATTAGTAAACATACTTTAATCTCGCTGTAAAAAAGAACAATTTGCTGCTGGAATTTATATTGAAGCAAGGTCGAAGTCATTGTGAATCATAATTTATATTGCAGAGAATAGTTTGATTGAATTTGAAACATAAATAAACGAGTTTTTATTATTTCATGTTTTATAGTTATTTCATGAGTATGCTCTTAGGTAGGTAATCGTTAGAATCCCTGAGCGTGATTTTAATTTATGTTTAACCTGTAGTTAAATTACCGGCGCGAATTTTAATAAAACTTTATTTATATCTGTTAATCGCAAATTGTACATTATTCGCAAACATAAAAATGTTTGCGAATAATGTACAATTTTTCATTGACAGTCATAGACTTTTTCATTTCATTTATTTCGTGATAAGCCAGCTTATTTACTGATGGAAAGCTATGGATGAAGTCTACAATGGGACCGAGTGTGCCCAGAAGTAGCCTGTTCACTCTTGCTTCGAAGACTGTTGGGAAGAAGATTGAGTGGTATATTTTTGATTGGAATACGTTGATTCTATAAAGTTGGAAGTATGAACTTTTTACTTATATATTACTTTAAAACTCGTTGATATCGGCAGACGTCAATGTCATCGTCACTTAAGGTAGGTAGCTGCTTATAAAGGCGAGACCTCGGTCATTAATCACTTTGCCAGCCGATAGAAAAGTGACGCAGGGAAATAAGGTTCCTACCTACTTTCCTTAACACAGCTGAACATCAGTAGGGAGCTGTGCATAATTATTTATTTAAAGTTACTACTAAACGCAAGTATTCGGAGCTAAAGATTTTAAAATGATATCACATGATTTTGTTCGTATGCTAAGGATAGTTGTTGCGTTTTTCCATCTCATCATCATCATAAGCCTTTAAGGGCCGAATTCACCAATGATACTAATCGCGATTAGTTTAACTAAACTCAGTTTACGCAAATACAGCGTTCTGATTGGTAATTTGTCAACGGTCTCAACCAATCAGAACGCTGTATTTGCGTAAACTGAGTTTAGTTGAACTAATCGCGATTAATATAATTGGTGAAATCGGCCCTAAGTGTTCCTTCTGCTGGGACACAGGCCTCCTCCCTCTGGGCCATTTTCCACCACGCGGGCGCAGTGCAGGTTGGCGAATGTCACATGTCTTCCAATTTTTAACCGACTTACCAAAAAAGGAGGAGGTTCTATATTCGACATTATGTACGTTTTTTTTTTTTTTTATGTATTTTTACCGATATCTCCGTCAATTGTGGATTTTTTTTGTTTGAAAGAGTATATTCCGAAATTGGTCCCATTTTAATTTGGTGAAGATCTGATGAAGAACTTCGGAGATATACAACAGAACTCTTCAATAAATAACGGCAAATCTCTCGGGATTGCTGCAATCGCATGTCTGTTTATTGTTTACCATTTCATAACATAACATCACGCCAGTACGCTCGAAAGGAGTATGCAGATCTCTCATTTCACCGGTTATATTCAAGTTTCATGTTATTCGGGTAATCTATTCTGTCGTTATAGGTACTTACTTAACTACTTCCCTATTAGGTAGGTACAACTAAAAAGTGAAAAATAAAATCTTTTTTACAAAAAACTACTATCGACTTCCAAATAAGAAAACTAGAAAGTGTAAAGTAACTTTATTTTTGGAAGTCGGTGTCCATAACTTAATAATTTGGTACCTACCAAAGACACCGACTTCCAAAAATAAAGTTATATTTCACTTTCTTGTTTTCTTATTTGGAAGTCGGTAGTATTTTTTTGTAAAAAAGTTTTTATTGGTTCTACGACATGCCGGTTTACTCACAATAGTTTTCTTATTTGGAAGTCGGTAGTATTTTTTTTTAAAAGTTTTTATTGGTTCTAGGACATGCCGGTTTCCTCACGATGTTTTCCTTAACCGTTTTAAGAGCAGTGGTGATAAAATAATTTATACAAAGTAATGCGCCTGCCTGGGTTCGAACCCACGACCGAAAGTAGCGGCCGTAACCACTGGGCCACCACTGTTCTCGCTGCTCTGCTTCGGCATATAAGCTACTTGTATTTGTTTTCATTCTTGAATTTACATTCACTATCTGCGACCACAATTCGGTCAGATACAAGCACTGTGTCTTACAAATGTACTTGTTGCTATGAGTGCGGATGTGAGGTTTCGTGTGAGTAATGATTGATCTAATACACACATCATGTAAAGGGTTTCTCACACAAGCGTTAGTTAATTATAATAATTTAGGTTATAATATGCTTTAGAAATATTTTTCTTTCTAAACCACTTCCAAGTTATTTTCATAACTGTAAATTCCCAACAAAATAAAATTATAAATTGGAATTTACTGCATAATCGGTAGTAAGATGACGAAATCAGGAGACGAATCTTACAGAGCAGTGCGGAAGGAGGAGCACTGTTCCTCCCCTAGGAAACACTACAATACTTGTAGGACAATTTAGGAAAAACTAATATTTTATCAGCCTAATATAATTTAGGAATATTCACATGTTGATGTGGTAACACTTGGAAGAGGCCTGTGTCCAACAGTGTGTCCAACATGTCCTTGGCTGAAATTGTGACGAAGATTATGACCGAATGCTCTTTCTAGATAAACTATATATCTGCCTAGCTTTACCCAACGATATTGGGGACGGCTTCCTGCCTAGCCAGCTTCAGCTTAGTAACAGCATTTGACATGGAGCGACTGCCTATCTGACCTCCACAACCCAGTAACTGGGTAACACGATATTCTTAGGCAAGACTAGTGTCAGATTTCCTGGCTTCTGACTATCCGTCACGATTGGCAATGATTTACAAATGACAGCCGGGGCCAACAGCTTAACCTGCTTTTCTAGGTACGGAAGAATTTCTTTATGTAATAAAAAACATTTTAACGAAAAATCAAACTGACAACCAAAACAAAACACTACAAAGCGAAAATTACTTTCTTTTCCGAAGTCGGTGTCAAATAACTGAAAACAATGGGTACAAAAAAGCTTTTTTACAAAAAAAATCTACCGACTTCCAAATAAAAAAACTACAAAGTGGCAAATAACTTTATTTTTGGAAGTCGGTGTCTTTGTTAGGTACCAATTTTTTGCGTTATGGACACTGACTTCCGAAAATAAAGTTATTTTCCACTTTGTAGTTTTTTTATTTGGAAGTCGGTAGATTTTTTTTGTAAAAAACCTTTTTATTTTTTTTTACTTTTTAGTTGTACCTACCTAATAGGCAAGTTGTTTAGTAAGTACCTATAACGCCAGAATAGATTACCCGAATATCGTGAAACTTGACAAAACCGGTGAAATGAGAGATCTGCGTACCCCTTAAGAGTGTACTGTCGTGATGTAATGTTATGACATGGTATAAACAATAAACAGACATGCGATTGCAGCAATCCCGAGAGATTTGCCGTAATTTATTGAAGAGTTCTGTTGTATATCTTCGAAGTTCTTCATCAGATCTTCACCAAATTAAAATGGGACTAATTTCGAAACATACTTTTTCAAACAAAAAAGAATTTACAAAATCGGTCCAAAATTGACGGAGATATGCGTGAACATAAAAAAAAAAAAAAAAAACAAACAATGTCGAACATAGAACCTCCTCCTTTTTGGTAAGTCGGTTAAAAATCCCACCTATGGACCGACCTCGGCAACCTTCAAGATCGATCTGTGCGGCTGTTATTATTTAGCCATGAGCTACTAGATAAATCCGTCGCTACTAGATAATCCGTCTATGTCCATACTTGAAAACTAGTTGTGACTAAGTTTAATAAGTACGTAACGCATTCATGTTTTTAGGGTTCCGTACCCAAAGGGTAAAAACGGGACCCTATTACTAAGACTTAGCGATCCGTCTGTCTGTCTGTCTGTCCGTCTGTCTCCAGGCTGTATCTCATGAACCGTGATAGCTAGACAGTTGAAATTTTCACAGATGATGTATTTCTGTTGCCGCTATAACAACAAATTTAATACTAAAAACAGTATAAAATAAATATTAAAGGAGGGCTCCCATACAACAAACGTGATATTTTTGCCGTTTTTTGCTCGATATTAATAACGGCAACAGGTAGACGCTTGAAATATTCACAGAATGTTTAGTTGTATATTTACTTCAAAAAATAATAATTAATAAAAAAAATAAGGGGGGCTCCCATACAACAAACGTGATTTTTATGCAGTATTTTGCGATAATGGTACGGAACCCTTCGTGTCCGACTCGCACTTGGCCGGTTTTTTTAATTTCGCCCTCATTTCAGCATAAAAAAGCTCGGACAATAGGCAGTAAGGCGACAAGGTGACGCGTGACGGGCTGTACGCTCATTATTATTTAATGGACCGTTTTACTTTATGTAAATTCGATACTCTCTATGAACTGATTGCGTACCTAATATTAGTGAAACATTATTTGACATTTTATCTTTACTTAAACCTAAATAAATTCGTCGGGTTATTATAAATATATTTTCCCAATAAAAAAATACTTTTTAAACACGCTTTTTAGCTTACCGTGCATTTTCATCCAAACTAAACGTGTATGCAAAATTTCATCTTAATCGGTTGAGTATACCTGCTTTAAAATTCAGTTGCAAGATTTGACTCGAACATACATAAACTGTGATTTTTTATTTCGTAGACTAAACTGACTGCTGCCAATGAGCTTAGTGTTGTAGGTAAGGCTCATTCATATGTGATTCATCGAATCGATGTGACATGACTCCTCAATTAAAATTTTCTAATTGGTGTAAATAAATGTTTTATGAATATAATCGTAATATATTTAAATATAACAGTATTCATACACATAGTCACTTTTATTGTGTTAAATATGAAATCAACAATAAAATAAATGCGGTCGATAAAATAAAGTCTGACATAAATGAGTAAAAACTAAATAAGGGCCGCTAGTTTACAAACAAATTTATTATTTTTGCCGTGAAATAGTTTCATTTTCGATCTACTTCAATATTCGATTAACTTTCGATCGTCAGGATACGACACTATTATTAACTATTTTATTTAACGATAAAGTGTCAACCCCCCAAATGTCAGTTTAGCCTACGAAATTAAAAATCACAGTATAGATACATTCATTGCAAGTTAATAAAAAGCTTGTAAAAATATCTACGGCCAATCAATTTGATTCATTGAGTCAAGACGAGATGATCCCGCTTAAAGTATGAATATTCTTTGCCTGACCAGTCGATTAAGAGGACGCATATTCTTCGCGATCGTCGCTCTGTTTAGTACGCATGGTAGGGTATTATTGGCATTGTGCCGTATTATACCGTGAATATTAATAAATCAGCCTTATTATTGGGCCTTATGACACTGTATTATAGTTCAGTTCCAACACGTGGAAAAATGTAACCGAAGCAGCAAATGAAGGCTTTGCTTTAGTAACTTCTTGATTGGACAATCATTTGTTGACACTTAATCTTGACAAAACGAAATTTATTACATTCTCAATTAACGGCAGAACACAACCTTCTCCTAATTAAATAATTATACAAACTCACAATTGCAACAATCCAAGTACCTGTCATTGTAACCCAATCACCAGAACTAATTCCATAAGATATCTCGGTGTGATAATAGACCATAACTTAAACTGGAAAGAACACTTCATGAAACTAAGTAATCGCGCAAGAAAGCTAATTTTAATTTTTAAAACGATTAGAAATGTATGTGACATTAAGTTACTTATAAAAAATTATTTAGCACTATGTCAGTCTATACTGACATACGGCTTAAATGTATGGGGAGGAACTTCAAAAACCACCCTGTTGTTTGTCGAAAGAGCCCAACGCATGGTACTTAAAGTTATTTTTTGCAAAAAGTACACTTATCCGACACACCTACTTTACTCAGAACTGGGAGTCCTGACGGTACGTAAACTATTCATTAAACTAGAGATTATGGCACAACATAAAGTAAAACCGCACTTTGCAAAAAGGCGACGATTAGATATAGTTTATAACATACCCAAATATAGAACACCTTTTGCACACAAATTTCACAATTATCTTGGACCTAGCCTTTACAACAAAGTAAGTAAAGATCTAGGATTGAAGAATCTTGACAGGCAAACATGCAAAAAGCTATAGATAAATATTTGAAAACTCTAGACTACAACAGCACTGAAAATCTGCTAAATAATTTGGTATAACAGGGCGCATAAATAATAAATCACACATAACTGTACACATACCCATATCCAAACACAAAACAACATAGACAATTCCAATCATGTATGTAATTAAGATTAATATAACTGTAAAATTACTAAAATTTATTACCTATACAATAAGTAATCAAACTGCCTTATTATGTGTAACTGTAACTGGAACCTTGTGGGAATCTGTTGTTCTATGGTTCAGGAACACTATCCGCTCGTGATACAGTTTTATACTAGTACGAGGGGATAGGGCGAATCACTCCAAAGACAACCAAGTCTACCTTTTCATATTTTCCAACTGTCGACCTGTCTAAATTTTATTGTCAAAATTATTTTAAACGATTTTTGTCTATTAAGTGTTTATTATTAAGTTACTTTGTATGGTTGTCTCTTATTCATGAATACATAAATATTATTATTATGATATCGGTATAACCACTATTTACTTTAATATTTTAATTGGTTGCATATATTCAGCTCATTTACAGTAAGTAGCCGCATAATGCATAACTTTCAGTAATATTATATATCGAGGTCGGCAATATTATTCAGTACCGAAATACTTGCCGTCCCGCGTTTATAAATCACTATCAGTGAGAATTAATGTGTTTCTCGATAGTCTGTTTTCGTAAAAGTCGATATAAATACCTGGAAGGTTCATGCGACACGTTCCCATGGGTACCAAAACTTTGACATAACCGTGTCGAAGTTAGTGCTGTTTCTAGTTCCAAATACATACGCTCAAATGGAGCTCGTCGCAATCAATCTATCTAGCAATTTCTTGATAAGTAATGGATTGTTGTTGTCTGTTTGTCTGGATGTTACTGTTGACTTGTTGACTTGATAGGATTCGCTGGCGGGAGTACTTGAACGGCGTTATAGGCACAACAGAAAGCTTTGTTGGATTGATTATTTCGCGTTGTTATTTTCTTAGAATGTACGCTAGTGACACTGCTGATTCAGAATGATTGACCACAGATGTGTGCTCTCTATAAAAACAGATTCATCCCCACGCTTACGCGGGGAAGCGTGGTTCTGGTGACCTAACCAACCACAACACTACAATCCACGCGGGCATCTGACCCAGCGAGCGTTGGCCAATCAGGGCGCTCTTATTTTTTAGCGCGAAACCCTTGCAGAGTCGTATGGGGAACTTTCTCTGGCTCTTTTCTGCGGTAATACATCCCTTACAATGTTGTACTTATGACTAAAACATGTTGAAACACTCACTCTATCTAATTACAATAAATTTCAACGATTGTAATAGATCACTAGATAGACAACAGAGCTGGTACAAAGCAGGTAGGTCAGTGTGTAGAAAAATACTCAAGGATATATAATACTCACGTGTTGTTGGTAATTCAGCAATAACTCACAGTTTGACTTTGATCTGTTATTTATTTTCCACTTCACACTAAGTTACCATCAACTCCATACAATATATCCACTTAGGTCAACAGTACAATCTTCCAAGCACGCCTAGACTAGACTGGCGAACTGACTCAACCCGCCTCGTGTCCGAACAATCCCCCTCCAATTGACAACTGTCATTAGATGTGACGTCATTTGACATTATAATATTTTCTAGGATAATCAATTTAACAACTTTTAAGTACTATTTAAGTACAAGGCGCTGGGTGATGACGGAATCACGACCGAACTCCTGAAGGCGGGTGGGAAACCGGTCCTTAAAGCCCTTCAGAAGCTGTTTGATTCCGTCATACTCGAGGGCAAAACGCCACAGGCATGGTGCAGGGGGGTGTGGTGGTACTCTTCTTCAAGAAGGGTGACAATGCCCGGCTGAAGAACTATAGGCCCATCTCACTTCTTAACCATGTCTACAAGTTGTTTTCAAGAGACATCACGAATCGTCTCGCACGCAGGTTTAACGATTTCCAGCCTCCCGAACAAGCCGGATTCCGAAAAGGCTTTAGCACCGTAGACCAAAACATACGCTGCGGCAGGTTATACAAAAGATCGAAGAGTGTAACCTGCCTCTCTATTTAGCGTTTGTGGACTACGAGAAAGCCTTCGATTCCATCGAGACTTGGGCTGTACTGCAGTCTTTCCAACGGTGCCAGATCGACTACCGGTACATTAAGGTGTTGAAGTGTTTGTACAAAAACGCCACCATGTCAGTACGTCTTCAGGATCAGACCTCGAAACCAATCGTTCTCCGGCGCGGCGTGAGACAGGGAGATGTAATTTCTCCAAAACTGTTCACTGCTGTACTGGAGGATGTCTTCGAGGTTCTGGACTGGAGGGGGCTCGGCATCAACGTTAATGGCGAGTACATCACTCACCTTCGGTTTGCCGAATAGTGGTCATGGCTGAGACCATGGAGAGCCTCAGTACAATGCTCGATGACCTCAGTAGAGCTTCACACGTAGAGCTCAGTAGAGTAACACCCACTCCTATCAAGATCGGAGACTCTACACTCGAAGTTGTAGACGAATATGTCTACCTGGGACAAACGGTCCAGTTGGGTAGGTCTAACTTCGAGAAAGAGGTCAACCGACAAATCCGACTCAGCTGGGCAGCGTTCGGGCAGTGCACCGCGCACTTCTTCTCGTTCAACTTACCACAGTGTCTCAAGACGAAAGTCTATTACCAGTGTGTGTTGCCAGTGATTACTCACGGGACAGAGACGTGGTCGCTCACAATGGGCCTCATCAGAAGGATTAAAGGAGAGAGCTAAGCTCGGAGTTTCCTTGCGTAATCGAATCAAAAATGAAGACATCCGCAAGAGACCCAAGGTTACTGAATAGGCCCAAGCATTGCCAAACTTAAGTGGCAGTGAGCAGGGCACATTGCTCACAGAACAGATGGCCGTAGGCGCCGAAAAGTGCTAGATTGGTGACCTCGTACCGAAAGACGCAGCGTTGGAAGGCCTATAGGTGGAGCGACGACCTGGTCAAGGCTGCGGGAGTCCGGTGGATGCGAAATGCACAGGACCGATCAGTGTGGCGACGCTTGGGGAAGGCCTATGTCCAGCAGTGGACGTCTTTCGGCTGATATGATGATGATGACGATAACTGGCCATTAAGAAATACTTGAAAATAATTGTAATAAACATCTCTGAGGGGATCACATAACAGGATGTTTTGAATTTCAATTAACTTAACCATTAGTAAAGTCGGATAAAATTCTGACATCATAACTGATTAGTCTTTGTTAAAGGTCGAAGAACCGTAAATGTAGATAGCAATTACCAGGTTTTACAATATTCAGTTTAAGATACAGCGAATTATTACCGAGAATAATAATTATGAGCTCAAAAATTATTAAAGCAGCATTATGCTGAGTGGAAGCCTTATTGTCACAATCACGACATGCATCTGCCTACATATTTTTCACCCTATTTCTTTTTTGTTATAATCAAAATGTGGGTAGTATATGTTATTATTATTTGTTTATTTCTCGTTTTTACTAACTTAATTTAAGTACTACTAATACTATTTTAAGGGTTTAGCTTAAGTATGTTCCTATATTGTATGTCGTTTTGTGACAAATAAACACTTTTTCTTTCTTTCTTTTCTAAAGTCAGCAGTAAAGTAGAAGCACAGGTAAAACCTTGTTTTAACAGAATACTAAATTAAGAATTCGAATAGGATTTAATGAATTAGCGTAATTTAACTTACCATACCTTTATAATAACCTTCACAAAAAATTACACATATACCCCTTGTATAGAAAACAATGCAAATTAAAAGAGTGTCAATATTTGCAGAAATTAAGCTATGAGGAGACGGAAAAACTACTATACATACCACACTAAGATAAAAACTAAGTAAGAGCACAGTTAACAAAGATACACTCTACATAGCTCACCCTATACACACATACACTCCCGCATACTCACACCCACACACTCACCACATTATTACATTAAAATCAGCTCGCACCTACATATACTCATATACATACGCTACTCACTCTCCTCATATTCTCAGAAACATACACCATACATACACTCACATACGAACATACACACTCACGCCCACACACTAAATCCATTTAATAATAAATTGAAATTATGTACTTATAAATTACCTATCCAAAGTGTCACGGTGTGTTTGTGTATCACTTATCAACTTTTTTTCTGTAGTATTCACTTAATTGTATTAAGCTACCATTGCTTGGTATTTATTGTTGTATTGTTAAAACTCGAGGGGAATGGTGCTGATAGCCGAAATACAGGCTATGCCTAGTTCGGCTACAGACGCTAATTTGAAATTGCTGCCACATTGCCATTGTAAAGTAGTATTAAGTTTTTGGAAATAAATAAATTATTATTTCCTTTATTCATTTATGTACATACTTTTTACATTTTTAAATATTATAAAAATACAATAAAAAAACATTTAAAAATATAAAAAATAGTAGCCCACCGGTATCGGGAACAGGGTCCAAGCTACCGGTGGTCAGGGCTCCTGAGAGAGGAACCTCCTAACGATACGCGCCTTGTCCAAGAGTACCGCTTTCTGGATAAAGCCCTTGATCCAGCTGCCCAACGAGAGCCTCCTCAGATGTTCGTCGAGGCTCTTGGCTATTATGCCATTGGCCGTAACGACTATCGGCACAATGATCGCTGAATTCACATCCCACATGTCGACAACCTCGCGAGCCCGATCAAGATACTTACTTTTCTTACCTCTCTCAGCCTTCACGAGATCACACACACCATCATCAGCCTATTGATGTTCCCACTGTTGGGACACAGGCCTTCTCTCTGTGAGAGGGAATGGGCCGTAATCCACCACGCGGGCCCAGTGCGGGTTGGTGGATGTCACATGTCTTCGAATTTTTGGTTCTAGGACATGCCGGTTTCCTCACGATGTTTTCCTTCACCGTTTTGAGAGCAGTGGTGATGAAATAATTTACGCAAAGTAAAGCGCCTGCCTGGGCTCGAACCCACGACCTACAACTTGTAAGTCGCGGCCGATACCACTGCTTTCTATCACCACTATGTCGGGCTTATTGGCAACAATAGTCCTGTCAGTGATGATAGACCGACCCCAATATATCAGCGTCAGGTATATTTGCCTGACACGTGCTGAGCTGGACTCCCATTTGGTGCAACCTTGAGACGCACACCGCACTGTGTTTTAATCATTATAACTAATAATTGAAGTAGGTATGTTACTTGTGTCACTTTTATTTGTATAATGTATTTTTCCTGTTTCTTATTTTTTGTATGTCGGCACCTTAAATTGTTTCCAAATACCTACATGTAAATTAAAAAAATATTGTGATTTTGTGTGTTGTGCTGTGTCTTTTGTGTGCATTGAATAAAGAGTTTATCTATCTATCTATCTATCTATCTATCAATACAACGTGACATTGCCATTTTCGAGAACTGGGTCGGGCTCATACTTATATTAAGGTACTTCCGATTCCACAAGATTGTACTTCAGAGCAAGTTGCTGATGGATAATCCTGGCTACAAGGTTGTGTCTATGCAAATAGTTTCCGTTAGCTAGACTAGAACAACCGGAGATAATGTGACGGATGGATTCCCCCGGCCGGTGATATGCCCGACAGATGTCAAGCATGCCGTCTTTCACAATATATTTCCGGTAGTTGTTCGTCATCATAACTTCGTCCATAATCGCAAAGACAAAACCTTCGGTTTCCCCGAAAAGGTCACCAAATCGCAGCCAGGCCACGGACGCTAAAAGATCTACATCAGGCCCATGTAGGACCCGGTAGAAGCGTCCGTGAAGTTCCTTGCTCTGCCATACCTCCCTGCGGTCATTAGTATCTAATACTATAGGTTTGCGCCAGTTCTCGTTAGCCAAGGAGAGCGGGGTAAGGCCCTTGTCCACCGCTACCACATCTCGTTGCATACCCACGTCAGTTGCCTGGAAATATTCCCTAAGACTGCATACCTCGCGGTTGTGCAGGGTCTTAGCATTTATAAAGGCACCCCCCCCCCGCACTTCCGAGGGATATACAGTCTCATAACCGACGACCGTGGGTGATGCATACGATTTGCGGTAAGCAATGTGCGAACTCTCCTATCCTGGACGTCAAGTTCTGTCTGAGTCCATTTGAGTATGCCAAAAGAATACATCAAAACCAGCATGACCCCGCCGTTGAAGGCGCGCACCTTGTTCCCGCCTGATAAAAGACTATTTAGTACTTTTTTCAGGCGGCCAAAGAAGCGTTCCTTCAACGACTGTTTCACGTCACTAGCATTGATGCCTAATGCTTCCGACATACCCAAATACTTGTAAGTTTCGGTTGAGGAAAGGGATCTAAGGTGTATGGAATCCGAGAGTTGTAAATTATTATTACTATTACAAAAAAAAAAAAACAGCATGACAACACTCTAGAGACGTTTATGATGAATTATTTTGGGTGGCTATAATAGCTTGACTGAAATTTTGAAGTCTTTTGTATTGTATTTAGAGACTTAACTTTCTCTTGAGTTCATTTTATAATGAAAAAGAAATATTTTCAGTAAAATACATGAAAGCTGTGCAGAATTTCTAAAGAAAATCTTGCTTATTTAAATTTTCGTTCCCCTTTCAAACACTGTATGTATACCTTTGTTCGTCTCTTGTTTTGTTTCAAACTTCATTAAACATTTGTTATTATTTTCTCGTTGTAAATAAAAGAATCGTAGAAAAAGTGTTTTTCTCAAACATGCTTGGAAATTTGAGCATTATTTTGACAACCTTCTTCGAGATAAATCGAAATTGCTGTACAGGCCAAATACATGCGAGCAGAGGCCGGCAAAAGTTGTATGAAAATCCATAACTGTCGTTGTTTAGCGGCCAAATAAATTACTTTGTAAACGCATATCTGCCGTGTAATTTAAAAATGGAGCGTTCTTTTACTCCGAAACATGGCAACCAAGGAGCCAACTTACCAAAGGATTTATTTCAATTTCGAACTGTTTTACAAATAGAAAGCTGTTTATTGAAAAAATAGTACATTGTGATACAAGGGTGGAAAGTAGGTTATTGCAAACGAGCTGTCATTAACAAGACCGAGTCGAAGGCGAGGGTTTTTAATGACACGAGTTTGCAATAACCTACACATCCGTGTATCACACGACGTTTTTCAATACAGTTGTGGGAAATAGTAAAAACAAATCAAAGAACTACATTTGTTTTATATAAAATAAAATTTTCGTAAGTCGCCATATATCTTACTCGAGATTTTGGGGACAAAATTTCATCTTGCACAGTTTTCGCGTCAG
This sequence comes from Anorthoa munda, assembly GCA_945859665.1. Classification (NCBI taxonomy): domain Eukaryota; kingdom Metazoa; phylum Arthropoda; class Insecta; order Lepidoptera; family Noctuidae; genus Anorthoa; species Anorthoa munda. The sequence goes on along the minus strand of OX243905.1, from coordinate 23,750,760 downwards.
ATAAAATATCGGGTGGAGTTAATTCAATTTCATCACTTGTACTTGAATTCATATTAACAAAAAAAAAAACAATTTAATACACAAAAATTAAAAGAACATGGCGCTTTTTTGCAACTGGACATTTTTTTTTACAACGAAAACAACCTATACAGCCTATTCGACTTTTGACAATTTTTTATGTGAAAATAATTGAATTAAAACTGGTAATTAAATATATTAAACAACCATTTAAAAACCTTTAAGAATTCAATGCTAAGACGTACGGACTCATTCATTTTTCCTGGATTAAAATCTGTCCTATTTTATTCTATGTATGAAAACTCCTTTGACTAAACTTTTTTAAATTGACTTATACATTTAAAACAACTGCAAAAGTAATGATCAAGCTCGTAAAAAAAAGTCACGACCGCATAATAGAAAGATGCCTATGCAAAAGATTTAATTTTCGAATCATAATTATAGCCTCTGAAAGTAAGCCATGTTTAACAATTGTATTGAAAACAAATAAATACTTTAACACGGGAAAAAATATTGTTGTTCATTGTTCGTCATTGATTTTGAAAATTATTTGTATTCAAAATGAGTTCTAGGTACTACTTAGTTTTAATTTCCGCGCATTATTTGAGAATTGTACTATACAAGCCTTAGCCACAACTAGGCATTGATGGACTTACGTATATGTGCCTTGGCTTCACCTCGGCCCACATTTACACGTTCGTCCATCAATGCCTCTTTTGCTGGCCGCTGCATTAATGTACCATAACAATTATGGACCACACACACTGCACAAGAAAAAGAAGATTTATTTTAAAATAGAATCCCGTGCAAGACTTTAAATTTAAAGGCTCCTATTGACTACAGCAGGTATCTCATGTAAGTAAGTCGATAAATTGGTGCTAGTAATTGCTAAATGCCAGATTATTAGGTTAGAAAAAGATATATCTATTAACTGGCTTATCAAATGCTTTACAAATCAATGCCTCTTTGAAAGAATTGTTAGAAACAAACTTAACAATGAAAATATTTTTCTAAAAGGCAAGTCTGCTAGTATAAATACTCAAATAGCTTTTTCAATTTAAGCACTTTTACAAATTAAATAATAAGTCATTCCAACAATCATAAATACCAATATTAACGTTTAAGTATATTACAATTTTTTTTGTATATTACAATCCAAAATTAAATTCTTTGAAAGTATTGTAAAATATTCTTGAATGAAAAATTACACCATTAACGCTGATACCTTTTCTATTAAATTGAGTCTTTCAGAGCCTACAAATCCTTTAGAATTTTTCTAAAAATAGTATTTAGGTATGTATTTTCGCATCAGCAGCGCCAGCGTGGGATTTTTTGAGATACTGCGACCACTCACGATACAGGTTGCCCTTGTATCTAATTAGCAGCAGGCAAAAAAGGAGATCATAAGACTAGAGTGTTTAGTTATTATTAGCTTTTGTACGCGGCTTCGCTCCCGTCAACTGCCTACCCTTCCTTACCTACCCTTCCCTACTCTACTCTACCTACCAGCCTACCCTATGCTTCCTGCCTACCCTACGCTACCTACTCTACCCTACTTAATAAGTAATGTAACATTTTTAATTGACAGACATAGACCTTTTCATTTTAATTTCGTGATAAGCCAGCTTTTTACTGATGGAATGCTATGGATGAAGCCTACAATGGGACCGAGCGAGCCCAGAAGAAGCCTGTTCACTCTTGCTTTGAAAGCAGAGAAAGAGAAGAAGAGAAGGCAGAAGATTGAGTAACATAGTCAAATGAATAATAAATTATGTAAGTAACATAACCGTCCTTGGAGGTGTCTTATTTCAACCTTATATATATTTTATTTTATATTCGTATATATATGTCGTTTATGAACCGATCTTGAATATTTTTTTTTGTTGGAATGGTGTTATCCCAAGGGTGGTACCATGATAAGGAAACCAGGATCTGATGATGGGATCCTAGACAAATCCAGGGAACTCCTCAAATATTATAGGCATACATATAGCGATTTTGGTATGTAATCATTTGCACACAGAAATATCATTTGGTGAAGTGGAACTGATGAAGAAAACCACAATGGCCACTGGAACTCCGAAATAAAACAATGTATCCTAGTCGTGTTTGGGCTTATTGGAATCGTCATGGGGTATAGTTAGGTAAATTTTCACGTTAATTGGAGATACCCACCAAAAGAGGAAAATATAAAACTAAAAGAACAAAAAGAGGAAAATAAAAACTTTTTAACAAAAAATCAAACCGAATTCCAAAACAAAACAGTACAAAGCGAAAAATAACTTTCTTTTCAAAATAACTTTCGAAGTAGATGTCGAATAACGGAAAACAATGGTTACAAAATACACCGACTTCGGAAAAGAAAGTAATTTTTCGCCTTGTAGTGTTTTGTTTTGGAAGTCGGTTTGATTTTTTGTTAAATAGATTTTATTAAAAAAAGTTGATTCTATAAAATTTTTACTTAAATTCTACTTCAAAACTCGTTGATATAGGCAGACGACAATGCCATCGTCACTTAAAGTAGGTCGAGACCTCGGTCATAAATCACTTTGCCAGCCGATAGAAAAGTGACGCAGGGTAATAAGGTTCCTGCCTACTTTCCTAAGCACAGCTGAACATCAATAGGGAACTGCACACAATTATTTATTTAGAGTTACGTCTTGTGTTAATTAGAGATGCCACGAATATTCGGATTCGGCCTATTGAGCTGCTTTTTTTTATTCGGTGATCGGCCGAATATTGCGAAACATTACCGAATAACGAATACCAAATCATGTAAAAAAAACACATAATATTATGCATAACAAAAATATTTAAGCAAAAAATCAATAAAATACGTCTCCAAAATTTATTATTTATCTACCTGACAGACAAACAAACAAATTTTCAGTAAACTATCCTATTCTGTGAGGCTTGGATACTATTTTGCTTTTGCTGACCACCACTTGTAAGGTTTAGGTTGGAACTTGCCATCCGCAAAATGTACTCAATTTCGCCAAATGTTCGGCCACCGAATATTCGGCCGAGGGCCTAGCCGAATATTCGGTATACGCTATTCAATATTAGTGGCATCCCTAGTGTTAAATACCCCAATAGGTAAGTATTCCGAGCTTAAAGGTTTTAAAAAGATTTCACAAGTTATTGTTCGTATCATAAGAAGTGTTGTTGGGTTTTCCATCTGGAATTTATCAATTAATAGCAGCCCGGAGTCTGGACTCGTGCCCGGTTGATGGGAATAGGTTCGCCCACTATTACATGGGACTTAAACATATCTAGCGAAATGTGGGTGTGCTTTAGGAGCACTCGTGTCTCACCCTTCGGAGAATAAGATATGATACTTATTTTTGTAAAACATGAGTATACAATAGATTTGCATGGTCTTAAAATAACATTATGTAATATCTACATGTTTTGGCGTTCAGGGCGTAAAAAAAAAATGTATTTGGTCATACTAAACGTTTGAATTTACATAATTAACAAAAAATCAATTATTTAAACTACTGTCATGCAGTCGGTTATAAACAATCTATAGAAAAACTTTAGAACTAAAAAAAGGTACAGTTTTGAGATTGAGGAAATGTCATAATGATAGGCACTAAGTAAGATCATTTAAAAATTTGGCTGTCAGGTATTTTTTCAGATGTAGTATAAATAGAGTTGTGGGCATTTGTCTAATAGGTTTAAGGATTTTATTGTAAATATCTGGTGTTAAAGAGAAAATACTTTTACGCATGAGTGCCTTGGTTGATCTTACTCCTCATAATTTATTGTTATCCCGTGGATTGCGGCTTGATACATCTGATAGTTTTTAAATAGTTTGAGTTTGGTTTGTACGGAATTAGCCACTTCAAAAATAAGTAAGGAAGTCAGATTTACAATATTATATTTAATAAGATACGGTTTACAACTATCCGTTTTTTTAAGCCGAACATAGCCCTAATGCACCTTTTTTCTCCACCTTATACCGGCGTGACGTGACGTTGCTATGTTATAACAAACTCATTTATCCAAATCGTCTCGCCGAGTTCAATAGCTTTGTACCTATGATGTGTTTGGCTTAAGACATAGTAGCTACTTGTATTTGAATTATTTATTGAATTTATATTCATTGTCTGCGATCTCCTTTCGGTCAGATACAAGCACTGTGTGATGTCTTGCAATATGCACTTGTTGCTATGAGTGCGGATGTGAGGTTTCGTGTAGGTAATGATTGACCTAATACCCCTTACATTAGTGTAAAGGGTTTCTCACACAAGCGTTAGTTAATATTTTAATAATTTAGGTTATAATATCCATTTCTAAACCACTTCCAAATTATTTTCATAACTGTAAATAGCCAAACAAAACGAAATCATAATTTGGTATTTACTGCATAATCGTTGGGAAGATGACCAAGTCAGAAGACGAATCTTACAGAGCAGTGTGAAAGAGCACTGTTCTAGCCCTAGGAAGGGGCGACCTATAACACTACAATACATGTAGGACATTTTATGTAAAACGAACATGTTATCAGCCTAGGATAATTTAGGAATAGTCACATGTGGATGTGGGAACAGTTGGAAGAGGCCTGTGTCCAATAATGTGTCCAACATGTCTCTGGCTGAAATTGTGTCGAAGATTATGACCGAATGCTCTTTCTAGATAAACTATCTATGCAGCACTATTCGAATGTTCTATATATATACAATCTTTAGAACAAGTTTGGCTACTACTATCTACTAAAGAAAGTAAACCCTTTATTTTCTGAATATTGGATTAAATCTCATGGATTAATGTTTGGAAAACACAAGTTTCTTTGTCTAGCTTGCGATCTTTAATTTCTTGGTTCAACTGAGTCAAAATACAATCCAGTTTACTATATTCTTTTTCTGCTTCTACTAGTTTCTTAAAAGGTAAATCTTGTCTACGCCTATCTGGACCTAGTTTCACTAAATATTCTCTTAAATATTTTAATTTAGCGTGCAAATCTTGCAATTGTTGGGATATTCCTATTCTCCAAATCGAAATATAAAATAATACAGCATGATCTAATTACAATATTATGGAATATTGTAGAATATATAAAAAAAATTGCAGTGCAAACTTATATTGCAGTAGGTACGTATTTTACTGACAACGTATATGTAGGTCACGACCTCTTACGTGGCGTGGATGAACGGACTCCTCAGCACTGGACTTGAACTGACTCCCAGCTGCTCCACATCGGACCCGAACGATTTATCTCCCGGCGCCCTGCATTTCCTCTCATCATAAGGCTTGAGCATTTTCCCGGCACCCGACAGCAACGTTCCTTTTCTGTATTCTTATTTAATGTTTTCACCTCTTCAAACTAATTCTTGGATTCTGTTTCTTCTATATTTTTTTAAATCTTCTTTGCTTTCTTTCTTCAAATTTGTCCGTCTTCACAAACTTCTATCAGAAAAATCTTAACTTTTCACTTACTTGCAAAATTTTAATCGCTGGCTAAGGGTCGCCATGTATTAGAGTGATGTAATCAAAATAAAAGAGAAGTGTTCAACTCAATGGTTCGTGTAACAATGCCTATAATTGGTGTATGCATTTACAAATATAAGGTTGGGCGAGCTGCACACAACACTAGCAATGATTTACAAATGGCAGCCAGGACCAACAGCATAACTTGCTTGCCAAGGCAAGGAGGAATTTCGTTATGTATACATCCCATCTACGGACCGACCTCAGCAAGCGTTGCTTAACCTTGCAGAACGATTCGTGCGCTATTATTCCACGCCACGAGCCACGAGCCACGAGCTCTTAAGCATAAATGGAAGCATTGTTAATAAATAGACATTATTCCGTCCATAAGTAAAATTCAATGCCCATACTTTAAAACTATAGTCGTGACAATCTAAGAAGTCGGATTTAACAGCTTTAAAAATATTTAATAACTAGCTGTTGCCCGCGACTTCGTTCGCGTCAAACTCGTAAAAAAAATATTTTTAATCTTAAAAATGGCTTATTTGTTGTTAGCACCGTATATACTTTCACGTGCATTCAATAAAACGTTATTATTTTTATATTACATACAGACACTTCAATTTTATTTATTTGTATGTATGTATAGAAGATAATTAAACTTGATGCTTACGAATGACACTCGTTGTTATAGTATATGGGTAACATTGTAATTAATTAGGATTATGATGATTCAATTTCTTACATACAAAATTATCGCGGCATGTTAAATGAGAACCGTAATCGGTGTTCTTAGATTGTCACCAGTTCACGACTTTAGTTTTAACTAAGATTAATGAGTACGTAACACACTAATGTTTCGTTTGTCCTCATTTCAGCATAAAAAAGAACTCGGGAAATAGGTAGTAAAGCGACGAGGCGACGCGCGACGGGCTGTAAACTCAATATTATTTAATGGACCGTTACGTTATGTAAATTCGATACTCTCTACAAACAGATTGCGTACCTAATATTAGCGAAACATTATTTGACATTTTATCTTTACTTGTACCTAAATAAATTCGTCGGATTATTATAAATATTTTTTTCAACGAAAAAAAACTTTTTTAAACAAGCTAAAAAGCTTACCGTGTATTGTCATCCAAACCAAACGTGTATGCAAAATTTCATCTTCATCGGTTGAGTATACCTGTTTTATAATTGAGTTGTAAGATTTGTCCCGAACATAGATACATTGCAAGTTAATAAAAAGCTTGTAAAATTATCTACGGCCAATAATTTTGATTAATTGAGTCAAGACGAGATGTTCCCGCTTAAAGTATGAATATTCTTCTCCTTAACAGACGATTAAGAGTACGCAATTCTTCGCAATCACTGATCCGTTTACTACGCGTGGTAGGGTATTATTAGCATTGAACCATAATATTACCCAGTGACTATTCATAAATCGGCCTTATGAGAATGATATAACCACTATTTACTTTAATATTTTAATTGGTTGCATCATTCAGCGCATTTACATTAAGTTGCCGCATAATGCATAACTTTCAGTAATATTATGTATCGGCAACATTATTCAGTGCCGAAATACTTGCCTTCCCGCGTTTATAAATCACCATCAGTGAGAATTAATGTGTTTCTCGATAGTCTGTTTTCGTAAAAGTCGATATAATACCTGCAAGGTTCGTGCGACACGTTCCCATGGGTACCAAAACTTTGACATAACCGTGTCGAAGTTAATGCTGTTTCTAGTTCCACATATAATACATAGGTTCAAATGGAGCTCGTCGCAATCAATCTATCTAGCATTTTCTCGGCAAGTAATGGATATTCACCCATCAACAGACCGGACTCAGTAAGCGTTGCTTAATCGTAACCTCCGCATGGATGTTATTATTTAGTCATGAGATGAGCCCAGAGTTGCCACCCGTCCCTATTAATTTTATCTGGATTTTTGATAACTTGCTCAAATCGTTCACTTGCGTTTAGTTTTGAGTATACTCGTACCTCCTTCAACTGTTTATGTTGTGCGTGTATTTTCACTAATCACAATGAAATGGTCTAATGTCAGAAATTGTTGCTCAGTAAATTTAATAAATGCAGCATTTCAAATTTCGCTAAATAAAGACATGTATTGTTCCTGCAGTCTCTCTGATGACCTAAATACCGCGTACCATAACTTTTACAGCTAAGTGGAGCTAGTACAATTCCTATACGATATGGATGACGTGGAGTAGCGAACCTCATCACGAATTACAATGCAACAATGCAATACAATTCGAAACGAGAACATTATAATAATAGGAACCATAAATATAAACTAAAGTACAGTAAGCCTGTGCAATAAACATTAAACGTCCCTACTCGTAGTATATGTACTCAATTTGAATTATAAGCTTGTTACCATAAATATCATCGGTTTATTTCATACACTCTAACTTTTATGACACTGTCCCTATCTAGTAAGTGCATATCGTATAACCAAATAAAACGTTAATGGTAGTCATGTCCATACAGTATAAAATTAAAGGAAAGGTGTATTGCAAAAACACAAACCTGTAGATAAAAGATGTTCGTTCGCCCTGTAGAGTTCATTGATGACGTCAGCGCCAATCCCCGAAACACAAATGCTGTTAAAGTTCAGGTTCCGATTTCTGTTTGAACTAATGTGTCCATTAAGGGGAGGTTCTTTTATTCGTCCGAATTTGTTTGAAACCCTGGCATCATCTTGGGTTTTACCGTGTTCATTTTTAGACCCACTCTTTCGGAAGCGCTACTGAGGTCATCGAGCACTGTGCTGTCCTCCATGGTCTCAGCCATGAGAACTATATCGTTGGCAAACCGAAGGTGAGTGATATACTCGCCATTGACATTGATGCCTAGCCCTCTCCAGTCCAGAACCTTGAAGATATCCTCCAGGTGATGTTGAATGCCCATGTTGCACCCACTCCTATCAAAGTCGGAGACTCTACACTCAAAGTTTTGGACGATTATGTCAACCTGGGCAAAACGGTCTAGTTAGGTAGACTTAACTTCGAGAAAGAGGTCAACCGTCGAATCCGACTCGGCTGGGCAGCGTTCGGGAAGTTGCGCGGTATCTTCTCGTCCAACTTACCACAGTGTCTCAAGAGAAAATTCTATGACCAGTGTATGTGACAGAGACGTGGTCGCTCACAATGGGCCTCATGAAAGCTTAAAGTCATCCAAAGGGTAATAATGGAGAGAGGGGAATGGAATGGCTCGGAGTTTCCTTGCATGATCGAATCAGAAATGAAGAGAACCAAGGTTACCGACAGCCCGAAGAATTGCCAAACGTAAGTGGCAGTGGACCTGGTCAAGGCTGCGGAAGTCCGATGGATGCGAAATGCACATGAACAATCAGTGTGGCAACGCTTGGGGTAGGCCTATGTCCAGCAGTGGACGTCTTTCGGCTGAAATGATGTTGATGACTGACCATTAACAAATACTTGGAAATGTTCATAATAAACATCTCTGAGGGGATCATATAACAGGATGTTTTGAATTTCAATTAACTAAACTATTAGTAAAGTCGGATAAAATTCTGACGTCATAATTCATTAGTCTTTGTTAAAGGTAAATGTAGATGGCAATTAGCAGGTTTTATAATTAGTTTTTTATTGATAAGGTTTTATAATTCACAGTCTGTGATACAGAAAATTATTACCGAGAATAATAATTATGAGCTCAAATGTTATTAAACTCAGCAGTAAAGTAGAAGCACAGGTAAAACCTTGTTTTAACAGAATACTTAATTAAGAACTCGAATAGGATTGAATGAATTAGCGTAGTTTAACTCAGCATGGCAACACTCCAGAAACGTCTATAATTAATTATTTTGGGTGGCTATAATAGCTTGACTGAAATTTACAAGTATTTTGTATTGTATTTAGAAACTTAACTTTCTCTTGAGATCACGTTCTAATGAAAAATAAATATTTTCAGTAAAATACTTATTTTAATCTTCAATCCCCTTTCAAACACTGTATGTATACTTTTGTCCGTTTATTTTCTTAATCATGACGGAGTGGAAGCTTTAGAGAGAAAACTTAAAAAAAAAATGAATAAGTACTAGCAACTACGTAAATTTCGGTATTAGTACTTATTAATTGTCATCGACATTCCGGAATAATAATAGTTATACCAGCTTTGTTCTAATTACTCGTATTAAAATGGAGCCAGAAGAAGAGAATAGGATCCAGAACGCTGTTCTGGATCCCGTAGTGGCGGCGTTTCCTGATTAGCGTTTCATGAAGAACACAATCAAATACCTTGGACAAATCACAAAAGATTCCCAAGGCATCGCACTTATCTTCCCATGCATTATAAATATGTCCTAAAAGCTCAACACACAATCAGTAGTTGAACGACCCCTTGTAAAACCGAACTGTTTGCTATGTAATAATTTATGTTTTTTAATAAATCTTTGCAATTGCTCTAAAATTTAATTCTCATTTTTTTTACTAAACGTAGGTAGTACTGAAATAGGTCTATAATTTGTAGGGTCTGATGTACTACCTGATTTAAACAAAGGTATTATTTTACTATTTTTCATTAGGTCAGGCAACTCCCCACAGTCGATACAATATTGCTAAACTAGGTGCAAGCTCCAATCACCAACTAAGTAAAACTTTTTGGTTCTTCTTAACCAAAAAGTTTATATTATAAAGATTTTGTATTTGTATGTCAAACAGCAACTTCATATTTTTTAAATTTTACCTAGAGCTTTATAAAAGCATAGTCTTAACCCACATCAATAAAACGATTATTATGCCAATAGCTGTCGCCTTTAGACAATAAATAGCGCGTTTTCATCACGTTACCGATACTCAAATAGAACGGAAAAGCCGTCTGAATATAATAGAGAACAAAGAATGAAGCGAACTGAGAATGATAAATGACTTGACACACTTACGCTCCCTATGACAAGTATGAAAGGGTTGCGGCGAGCTCCAGTAGCACCAAACTTCGTCAAATCATATTAAGTACTTAAAGAACACGTTGTCGGTAATAAAGCTATTGTTAAGGCAGAAATATCTTTCTGTGGGACGAATTTCCATAAACCAACGATGTAGAAAATTATAATTCAAGCGCTTTTCGCAAATTGATGCTTCCACATCAAACCCAATTGGTTGTGTCCATTACCCGAACAATAGTCGTGATTGGATCGCAGCATTCGCAGCTGGGAAAATAAAAAATACAGCGTAAAACCTTTTACAGGTGGGATGTGTTCAGACAAAAAATCACCATACCACCTCTACATAACGCGTAGAAAGAGATACATTTCAGTTTCATTTTTATTGTTCAGGGTAGTGAATACGGAATGAGGTGATTTCAAAACGAGGCTGAGGATTAGTTTACATGTGGCTGTCATCAAATTTGCTTTGACGATACTGGCCGCGCAATCTGATCAACTGAGCGAAAACCGTGGCTTTTTTTAAAAGCCGTGGATAGCATTTTAATATCTCTCATATTAATTTTCGGATTGCAAACCGTGAGCCCTATTTTCGGCAGCGAATCTTTTATATTCGGCAATAACTAGTCCCCTTTTTCATAAAATTTGACTTTGGGAAGCCTTCATAGATTTTGATTGTTATTGTCGTGATCTTTTGAATTGGAAGAAGGCAATAGAGTTATTGGTTGATTTTTGTAAAGATTAATAAGGTTAGTAGGTTTGCGAATGGAGGGATATATTTGAGATTCGTATTGAGAGGAAAATGATACTCGGTAAATACCATAACATTTATCTGAAGAAAACGGTTTTTCGAAGTGAAAACATAAGTGAGAATGGCGGAAAGCTTCCTCTTACATGTTATAGAGTGAAACTAGAGCGCCAACAATAACAATAACATCGCCAATTTTACATAAAATACAGCTCAGACGATATGTTATAGCAGACCATGAAAATATACGACGTATCACGACATTACTTGAAGTCTCAACGTCTATTCATTGCGGTGTGCGGATGAAGCATTTGACTTGCTAATTCTGAACTCCGTCATTCGTTTGCCATTTGTACAGGCCTGTTACTGCGAGTGGACATACGTGCACAATTTAGATGTCATTGCTGCCAGTTCAACTGCTCCGAGAACTGATTGTTAGAGGCTGGAATGTTCCACTGGGAAACAGACATTCTGAAAATAGCTGGGGTTGTTATGTTACCATGAATTTTAAGTTGATCCCTGTTTTAGGTATGTGGTCTTAAAATAAATTAAATCTTGTTTATACGGGTTAGATATTGCTTGTTTTGTAGGGTGCATTTTGTGCATTAATTTGGGAGTATTTATTAAGGGATTACGTATTATAGAGAATCCAGTAATACCTAATCTTTCATACAATATTAATATACGGTTCGGTACAAATTCTGCGTAAAATATAAATTAATTTTGTTTCGATCATTTCAATTCCAATAAACAGTCAGATTAAACACGTTGGTACATTTTCTAGTGAGCCAATTTGTCCGACCATGTACACATAAAACAAAGAAAATCACAAAAGTAAATTAAACAGCGTAAAATTGAAAACGTACATGCCCATTAAATTTAATAGAAGTACATATACAAAGCGTTGGTGAATGATATTGGAATCAGTGAAAATAATTGCGTTTTCAGAGAGATCGAAGACTGTTTACGTGCCAGCTGTGTGGTAATGACAGATATTCAATAAGTCTTAACCAAACCTTTTGTATGAGACCAATTCTTGTTTTACCAATTTTTGTGTTCTGTTGAAATTGCTCAATAAAAAAAAACAAAATACCCGACTGCTTAAAAAGCGAACTAAAAAGACGTAAACAAGAAGAAAATCATGCTGTGCAGTAGGAGGATACATATTCGCGAGCTGGCTGACCAAAACCAGATGTATCCTCCGACTGCACAGCATGATTTTCTTCTTGTTTACGTCTTTTTAGTTCGCTTTTTAAGCAGTCGAGTATTTTGATTTTTTTAATTAACTTTTTTATTTATAACTTTTTAGTTAATTTTTTTTTTCGAATTAGGTACATTTAAATATATAAGTGTTATATATTTTTGAAATTAACTCTTGAAACCCTTTATTTTGATACCCCACATGGGTGGATGGAATTGGAAGAAAAAATAAAATTGGCCCCCCACAATATGGCGCCCAAAGCCGCCTTTTTTCTATTTTCCAATTTTAATGTAGCCTATGACACTCGCAAGGTTAAGTCGAATCGATTGACGTATGAATCATCAAAATCGGTCAACGCGTTTGGTCTCTGGAACGCCACATAGGAACAAACATACATACATACATATACACATACATACATACATACATAGACTGATAAACACATTACCCTCCTTCGGCAGTCGGGTAAAAATAATAATTAATTTAGCTTGAATTGTCTTTTCTTCCAGATGTACATCGAATCGGAGAGCACGGCTCTGAAGGAGTACGACTACAAGAATGGGCTCGACCATGTTGTTATTTTCGACCACGGAGAGAGCATCATAACGTTTTTAAAAATGAGTTTTATTTTAATGACATCCATTTTTAAGTACACTTGTATGGGGATACTTTTTTGTAGATTCTTAAAACTGAAGAGCATCAGTGCTTTCTTAATGATGAAGTTTCAGAGTAAGCAATGACTTTGTAGGCTAACGCAGTCAGGTGTAATGCTACAATGCGACAACGGTGTGATGTCGCTTTTTAGAAGACTGGGTAAACAGTTCTATAGAGCTATTTTAGAACTTTCTTAGAAAACACATCGTCAAAATATGCGTTTTGCTAAAAAGAAATACCAAAATAAACACAGGGTCATAGTTTATTTCCAAGTTCAAACATAATCGTAGCAATATGCTACACTCATAATCACTGTGTAATAATATTAACCTACATTTAAAAACCTTTTGCGTTTGATCGCGACGCGATTACCAAGAAAGTAAACTATAACGTATGGAATTGTATGACCCCGCGCGCACTGCGTCAGAAAAATCGGGCGCCTGTGTCGGCGCCCATTTGTATACTGCATCTCCACGAGAGTCTCAGAACGAAACGAGGCTAGAATTGGCACATTTGATAATCGCAATACAAGAAAGACTACCTTTGTGGAATCATCATCATCATTATTTCAGCCGAAAGACGTCCACTGCTATAAATTAGCCTCCCCCAAGCTTCGCCTTTGTGGAATAAACACTCCAAAGAATATAGATAATTGTTTTTCTGATAAAATAAACCCTTAATATATCTATCCACTGTAAAAGGATGAGTCTAGTATTGACGATTTTTTTTCTTTTTCTTCTGTCCCTCCGAAGTAGTAAATAGAGACGCTTGTCTCTATTTACTCTAGCTCAGTCTCACCATGGATTCGGTACAAGCTGCTTAGCTTGTACCGAATCCATGGTGAGACTGAGCTTTTGACCATCGATTTATTTATCGCAGTGCGCGCACTGTATTTTCTGCAATATTTACAGCTCGATTCTAAAATCGTGTCGCAAGGAGTAAAATCGTGCTCCGCGCTAAGCTGCCTGCCAGGTGCCATGAAAATTTTTGCCGGAATAATTTGTTGCACCAGTTGCATGGTAGTGGAACGAGGGCTTCAGCTGGTAGAATATAATATCCTGAACAATATTTTAACTTTGCAGCAAGCTTGTTACGTATGCCTAGGAATCTGCTGACAATATACATACATAGACCTTGTCGACAGGGCAGTTATTTTGAGCACGAAACGCATAGCTTAGGAATTAGCTGACTCGCTGACTCAGAAACTACGGAGCATCAATACAGGAAGTTACTGACGGTGCAATTACCTTGAAGCCAATCCAGTCTTGAACGTCAGTAAAATAATCGATTTCGAAACCAAAATTAATAAGCATTTTTTGTAAGAAGAAGGCATTCCATATTCCTACCTCGAGTTGGAATCAATACTTGTGGGCTTGTTAGTTGTAATTAGTTTTGTTAAATAATAGTTGTAACCACTCCATGCTCTCACATCGACCTGGAGTGGACATCCGTAGATTAATCAGTTGTAATTAACTTTATTAATTAAAAGTTATAAGTATCGTTTCTTTCCAATCCTCCCGGCTGTGGTATACGTAATTATCATATTTCAATTTCCCTATTGACTAAATATTGGCTTATCCTGTTTCGCCTGAGCTTATTTTCAATGTGTTTTTCATAAGGCGATTCTAACTTTGAGGATAATATTATTGTATTGAGCTTCGCAAGTCTAATCGTAAATTATGTAAAGCCTAGAATGTATTTCATACTATACCTATAGTACAACTTCACTAGTTATGTTGAAGACTGAAGTCTTCTACATTAATCTTCTAGATAAATCAGGTAGCTATTCAGTCACTAACCTCACTTTTTAATCCCCGACGGAAAAAGAGGGTTGTTATACTTATGTTTGAAATGAGTATCTGTGTGTGTTTGTCTGTGGCATCGTAGCTCCGAAACAGTTGAACCGATTTCGATTTAGTTTTTTTTTTGTTTGAAATGTTTCATCGAGAGTGTTCTTAGCTATGTTTGATGAAAATCGGTTCAGCCGTTCAGAACTTCTTCTTCTTCATTTCGTGTGAGGTGTGGCCACCTCTGGTGTCAGAGTTAATTAAACCGTCTCTGGGAACCCCACAGGCCTCTGACTTGGCTATTTCAGACTTACATTAACTATATAAGTCCAGGTTTCCTCACGATGTTTTCCTTCACCGTTGCCTGTGATGTCCAAGATAAATTTAGAACGTACATATGAATTTGAAAAAGTCACATTGGTACTTGCCCGGATTTGAACCCACGACCTCAAGCACGACAGGCGAGGTCTTAGCCACTGGGCCACCACGACATATACAGAACTTATGCGCTTTTAATGTTTGAATTAGGGTATTTTCGCAAGATATCTTGTCATCACACGCAGTGGTGGCCCAGTGGTATCGGCCGTGACTTACAAGTTGTAGGTCGTGGGTTCGAGCCCAGGCAGGCGCTTTACTTTGTGTAAATTATTTCATCACCACTGCTCTCAAAACGGTGAAGGAAAACATCGTGAGGAAACCGGCATGTCCTAGAACCAAAAATTCGAAAACATGTGACATCCACCAACCCGCACTGGGCCCGCGTGGTGGTTTACGGCCCATTCCCTCTCACAGAGAGGAGGCCTGTGTCCCAGCAGTGGGAACATTAATAGGCTGATGATGTGATGTGTGATGTGATCTTGTCATAATAATTACCTATGTGTTCGATAGATTGTCGATCGAAGAGTGTCTTCTACTAGATACATTATGCAGTTTAAAAAGCATGTACTAAAAATGTGTCGAGGAATTTTTTTAATTTACTTGTCAGACGATCTTATGTATTACGAGAATGTATATCAAATAATTGTATTATAATTATTATAACTACTAAGAAACATTATGCCACTTAAACTCTCGCAGGCTTAATGTGTTTAGAATATATTAACTCCAAAATCGGATAACATTGTAATGTAATTTTCTTGTAGTTATGAAGGTACTAAGTTATAGCCGCAATGGAATTTCTTAACCCACAATAGCTCACACACGGTATGTAAGTAATAATACAAGTTTCGTTCTACGCCATGTAACTTATGTAGGTACGTATAGCAATTTATCCTTGTTTCGTCCGTTTATTTACATTGAAACAGAGCGAGGTAAAATTACGAAAAATTCTTATAAATTGGGGCGTACTTACTACGTTACTGATAAAATTATAGTTTTTAAGATGATTATGGCTGCACTGCGCATAACGTAATATCAGTCAGTTAGGCTCGCGTATCGCGTATCGTTATTCAACAAATTGTCAAAATGAGTTATTTCCCCCTCTTTTTATACGCGCTTTTAGGTACATATTGAATTGAGTGATATTGGCATTTTATTTGTCATACTTACAAACATATCTGCCTCTTCCCTTCATCGATACCAAAAAAGAAAATTAGAATAACCTCCCTCTAAAAATACCTTCCTTATATCCATTATTATTCGCGCCTTTCATCATTAGTTCCCCAATGTTCACGAAATAGGTCACGACACATTCGGGAATCGGAGCGGGCTTGCGGGAACACGTCTCGGGGTCGGGACCCCGGCTCCAATAACGCGAGCGCGTGACACCGACAAATGGCCATTATCTGTTATACAGATGTACAAACATCCTGTGCTGAACTGGACCATGTCTGTGGACTGGGATCGTGTTGCCCTATCGACTAATTTGTGCCGAACACTATGCATGACGGAGTTACTTATGTACCTAAGATAGATGGATTGTATGAGACGGTAAGGGTACGAATGGTACGAACGAAGTAAACATTGAGATAACGGCTGTAGTCTCTCTAACTATCTATATACACGAATAGGGATGAAAAATGATAATTCCTGGGTAGAAAAATGATCATTCGATTTAGTCCGTCAGTGAGATTATCAAATAATATTGAACCCGTATTTTTTGCTTTATCATCATCATTATCATCATCATCATCATCATATCAGCCGAAAGACGTCCACTGCTGGACATAGGCCTCCCCCAAGCGTCGCCACATTGACCGGTCCCGTGCGTCTCGCAACCAGCGGATCCCCGCAACCTTCACCTTCACCTTGCTTTATCAAATAAATAAAAATTGACAAAGATAAATCGCATCAAAGTTTAGGAGTGGCGGCTTGTGACGTCACTTTGGCAGTATAAAGTATAGCACGCCGTGACGTCACACGATATTGAGCAATATTTGTAAGTATGTGAGAACCATGTCCCTATTTATCAAGTGAAGGAATTTACCTGTTAGTGCTTGTAATACTTTATACCTATATTTAGTATAGTAGTGCTGGGTGCATCGTTCTCACGTATAAAAATTTATTAATGTATGTACTATTTATGTAAATATTGTAAAAAGCCTTTATTTTTTTAAAAGAGTAAGCATGGAGTTTCTAGTGCATTCTTCTCCATATCAACCTACTTTTCCGAATGCACGGTAGAATCAATTTTTATTACATGTAAATTTTAACGTTCAAAAGTGCCGCATACTGGCCTAGTTGAAATAAATACATTTGACTTTGACTTTATGTCAACGCACTGTATCGTCGTCATTTTTTGTTAACGTGGCAAAAGAAAAATACGTGTCAAATATTTTAGGTCATCTAACTGACGGACTAAATAGATATTTTTGTCAAATTCAAGTTAAAATTAAATTTATTGCATCCATAATACATTATGGATGCAATAAATTTAATTTTATCTTTAACCTGTATGTACAAATACAGGTGGTAAATAAAAGTTACAGAAACAATTATGAACCCTGTCAGGAACATTATTTGGCAACGACACTACCAGCCGCACTACCAGTAGTGTCGTTGCCAATTAACGACACTACCAAGCCTATTTTGTATTAAACTGTACAGTCAACACAGAAGTTTTGGATTCCTGTTCCACTAAATTCAACTTGAACGAGTTGAACTAATTTTATTGATACTCAACTTCTTTTACTTTAATTTCTTTTTTACTTATGAAGTTTAAAAATGTGACAAAGATTAAATGACACTGACGATAATTTATTCAGATCTTAGACTGATATTTGATGGTTAAATTATTATTGTGAGACTATTTCTCACATTACGTTTTTTCGTTATACCAGTTTCTATGAACTCGCTAGCTTGTCTAGCTTTGAACAAAATTTAATAAAACCTCTAAGATGTCGGCAGCTGATAAAAACAAATCAGTTTTACAATTTTTCCCGACGAATGGAGGAACTGCGTTGCTTTTGGGCCAACACAAATATTGGTAAACTGAAGAAATATAAAAATGGTGCATCTGTTTGGAGGTGCTCGAATTATGCAAAATTTTTAGGGACAGTTACGGTTAAAACATGTACAGCAAGGTTTTCATGTCAGTATTGAAGCTACCATGCAAGCCGCCCTTCGTACTCAAAATATTACATTCTCAAAATATTACGTTAGTATTTTAGAGAAGTTGATGACGCGGTTATTCGCTTGTATGTTAGCTAGTCCACGTTACCTTCTTACTAAATAAAGTATGAATAAAAAGAAAGTATTATTACTGTTTTACAGTTACAGTCGGTCACTTGAAATTTTCACGCGATTTTTTATTATCTGTGGTTAAATATTAAGTTTTATTAGTAAGTACTATAGTTGCGGAGAAAGAAGTAAAACATTTGCGTTAATTTTTGTATTTCCACATGATAGACATTTTTTCAAATAAGTTGGCTTTTATTTAAATTAAGAGTTACATTTCTGAAGTTTGCTGTTACTGATATTTCATTATTTACGTATTAAATAAAGAATTATATTTCTGAGCTTTGCTGTGTTGACTGTACAGTTTAATACAAAATAGGCTTGGTAGTGTCGTTAATTGGCAACGACACTACTGGTAGTGCGGCTGGTAGTGTCGTTGCCAAATAATGGTCAGGAACAGCAACATAGCTGTTCAATACAGTCAGTGTCTAGGAGAGAGGAATAGCGCTGAATATATCCGTCAACTATCCTATTACATGTGTAGCGGCACCGACGCCGCCACTTACAAACTAATGACATGACGTCATACAAATCCTGCATCGCGCAAGCAAAGTTTTCAGCTCGATTTGAACACATACAACAGTCCGACAATATCCGTTGGGCAATTGCACGGACTAGACACAACACGCGTTTGGTCGGAGGATCCTCCCTTTACTATGGAGGTTTGTGGAACTTTACACCCTGTTCCACCTACCTCCAAACATGCATTTAATTTATATCGTCATAATCATTTCAGAAGACAGGAATAAAAATCATCTACTGCCTACCTTTGTCAATAAATAGATTAATAAAAAAACAACATATCTTGCCATGGTTTTTGACAAACAAGCAAGTATGAGCACGTTGAAGAACTGCAATTTCACATGCAATCAATCTTACATGACAGCTTTAATAGATACCCAATCCACAATGTTTTCGAGTGCGGTCGGTTTCTCACTTGAGTTCCATCTCTGGGTATGTGGAGACTTGAGAAACTCAGGGTCACAGGCTACACGCCAATTGTGGTCTCACAAGAAAACTACATTATCTAATAAGCGCTGTAAAGTTAGCAACCTTTCGTACGGGACGTGCCTAAATGAAAACACAGAGTCTTTAGGAAGTGTGATGACGACATATTTTTTTCTGTTTGGCGTTTCCTTTAGATGCTCTCTGTCAAGACAATGGAATAACAATCGTCCAGATGAGACCATACCTAGAACCCTAAGGTCAAAATTAAAAAGTTTTCTGTAAATACAGCAAACTTTATCTCTGTTGTGGGTACAACGATATTCTTAATGTTTTATTTGCATTTTAACGACTGATAACATATCAAAATTCTCATGTTACTGTTAATTAACCTAGTATTTTTCTGATAGAAAAACGAAGCTAATTTTCGCAAGCTATTAAAAAGTTATGACGACTTTCACATTCAAAGTGCTCTCCTGTAAAATTGGAATTTAGCACATCGAGTCTACGTGGGGGAGTGTGGATGATTGGAATGGCCGAAATTTTTCGCCTCCGAAATCCACTTAAAGAAAATCTTCGTTTGAAATTGCGGGTCTCTGATGGATCGTAAATATTTTTTTTTATCTACACTCACAACGTAATGTTCCAAATATGAATTCTAAAAATATTGTATAAATCCGTACTTAATATTCGTGGATAGGCAAAATTTAAAAAATACCATTACACCGCAACATTTTCCTTCGAATTTCAATCAACTGCAAAATAAAATAATTTTTTTATAGCACACTTTTACTTTTTATTTTACTGGCGCGTATGGGCTCATTGACTTAATGTAGTAAAGAGGTGTCATTGTCTATGGAAGCGCGCGCTGCGCAGTCATGCGCAATGAGAATCTAAATTTCCCGCCATACCACATGATTTTCCGTTTGCACTTTTGTTTTATTTCAACTGTTTGAGTGAAGATAAAGTAGTGTATGCAACGGCATATAATTAGGTATTAAAACACTCGCGTAATATTATTATCACATTTGGCTTCGCCTCATGTAGGTAGGTTTAAAGTTAGAGATTGAAATACATAGCTCATAGAACTTAATATTTATGTTTACAAGAATTATAATTACTTACGTACAATATTTAGATTGTATTACTGTTTGAGAACTGGTGGTTGAATAAATAATTCTTCGTGTAGAAAGTGTAGAACCTTTTTTGTGTTTAAAATGTTTTAGTTACTAGAAGTATCCATTTCATATTTTATTCCCATTCTATAAACTAGTAAACGATCTTCTTGATGGTTCATCGCGATTCAATTTATATCACATCGATATGCGATTTTTACTGATCGAAATTGCAAGTACGTACACATGGACGTAATGCGATGAATGTTGAACGATTTGCACTTGAAATTTTCTTACAAAATACGTGCGCGATGTAGGCTATCGACCCAATTTCAGCGCCATCAGGACAGCCCCTTAGCCCTACGGATAGATAATCCGTCGCCTGATAACAGTGGATTATATACAGCCATGGCCGCAACCTCCCAAAATACCGTAACAGTTTGAATCAAAGCATATAATAAATCTGTAGAAAAGTCGTTTTTGTACATAGAAAATATAAAAAAAAAATTGCCAGGGTTTAAAGGATAACCAACAGAATTTGTCTGCTTGTCTGTTTGTCTGTTTGTCTGTTTGTCTGTTTGTCTGTTTGTCTGTTTGTCTGTTTGTCTGTTTGTCTGTTTGTCTGTTTGTCTGTTTGTCTGTTTGTCTGTTTGTCTGTTTGTCTGTTTGTCTGTTTGTCTGTTTGTCTGTTTGTCTGTTTGTCTGTTTGTCTGTTTGTCTGTTTGTCTGTTTGTCTGTTTGTCTGTTTGTCTGTTTGTCTGTTTGTCTGTTTGTCTGTTTGTCTGTTTGTCTGTTTGTCTGTTTGTCTGTTTGTCTGTTTGTCTGTTTGTCTGTTTGTCTGTTTGTCTGTTTGTCTGTTTGTCTGTTTGTCTGTTTGTCTGTTTGTCTGTTTGTCTGTTTGTCTGTTTGTCTGTTTGTCTGTTTGTCTGTTTGTCTGTTTGTCTGTTTGTCTGTTTGTCTGTTTGTCTGTTTGTCTGTTTGTCTGTTTGTCTGTTTGTCTGTTTGTCTGTTTGTCTGTTTGTCTGTTTGTCTGTTTGTCTGTTTGTCTGTTTGTCTGTTTGTCTGTTTGTCTGTTTGTCTGTTTGTCTGTTTGTCTGTTTGTCTGTTTGTCTGTTTGTCTGTTTGTCTGTTTGTCTGTTTGTCTGTTTGTCTGTTTGTCTGTTTGTCTGTTTGTCTGTTTGTCTGTTTGTCTGTTTGTCTGTTTGTCTGTTTGTCTGTTTGTCTGTTTGTCTGTTTGTCTGTTTGTCTGTTTGTCTGTTTGTCTGTTTGTCTGTTTGTCTGTTTGTCTGTTTGTCTGTTTGTCTGTTTGTCTGTTTGTCTGTTTGTCTGTTTGTCTGTTTGTCTGTTTGTCTGTTTGTCTGTTTGTCTGTTTGTCTGTTTGTCTGTTTGTCTGTTTGTCTGTTTGTCTGTTTGTCTGTTTGTCTGTTTGTCTGTTTGTCTGTTTGTCTGTTTGTCTGTTTGTCTGTTTGTCTGTTTGTCTGTTTGTCTGTTTGTCTGTTTGTCTGTTTGTCTGTTTGTCTGTTTGTCTGTTTGTCTGTTTGTCTGTTTGTCTGTTTGTCTGTTTGTCTGTTTGTCTGTTTGTCTGTTTGTCTGTTTGTCTGTTTGTCTGTTTGTCTGTTTGTCTGTTTGTCTGTTTGTCTGTTTGTCTGTTTGTCTGTTTGTCTGCTTGTCTGTTTGACTGTTTATTTGTGCACGCATCACGTAAAATGTACGAAAGCAATAAATATATGTTTTATGCATTAAAATTATACTTCAAGTATTACTTAGTTTTTGTTTCATCGCAATCGGCGCTAATAGATGGCGCGCAACAAAACTGTCTTTACTTTTTTTTGTATGAAATCGATATTCTTCTTCAAAGAGTAAATAATATTCTGTGCAGGTAGGTAAGTAGGGTAGGTAGGTAGGTTAGGTAAGGCATAGGTAGGTAGGTAAGTAGGATAGGGTAGGCAGTTGATGGCAGCGAAGCCGCGGGCACAGCTAGTCCTATATAATTCTTCAGCCCTCTTCGAACTGAAATTGATCAAATTATTGGATGAACAACCTTGTCAACTCAATGGTTTGGACGAAATACGCCGTTACGGACCCAGATAAAATATTTTATTTATTTAGTCCACCTGCGACCTATTTCTGACGATAAATTGGCCCGAAAAGAAATGCTTGGAGACAGATATATTTGGTCTGTGACATCTTACTCGTATAATCGAATAATATGTTTGAATTGGCAACACTTAGGTATTATTTGATCTTGTGATTGGATAAGCTGGTGTAATATGTGGCGGACCTATACATAAGTGAAGTGTTTTTTAACCGATCAAAAGAAAAGGAGGAGGGAGGGGCGACATGTATATGTTTTTTTATGTATGACCACGCATAACTTTTAATAGAGTGGTCTGATTTCAAAAAATCTTTTATTGGGAACAGTATACCTACTTTAAATATATAAATTTGGTCTCATTTCAATTTGAAAAATAGCATCCGCCCCTAAAGGTAGAAAAAAAGGATTTATTGATAATTTGCGCACTGAATTTTCAATTGTGAACCGATTCTGTTGAAATTAAATAACTAATGGGCGAAAAACATCCCTTTTAACAAAAAAAAATACCTTAAAAATAAAACTTTTAGTCTAGCATTTTGAGGCGGCGCCAAACAAACTATCAACCTAGCTACAATCATTACCACAATTAATATGCATGTTTGTTTGGAGCCAACTCAAAATACAAGACGCTCGCGCATGCTAACATGGCCGACCCATTCTTACGTTAGGTACATTATAAGCATAACATCATTATGTACTCTTCACCCGGCGTATCCGCATCCGCACAATCACTCGCCCAAACCAGCCGTTAAAAAAAATAACTTTATTCCGATAACACTAAGATATACACCAAACAAGTAAATAAATAAACACGCGAATCGCCGGACGAATACGTCAAGCGAAGCAACACCACAACAATTAAGGCTCCAACGGTAGGGACACAAACCCAAATAGTGCTTGCGCAGAATAGTTTTTAAGGCATTGTTTCGGTAGACATTTCCTTAGGTAATTCATTTAACAATGTCGGAACTATTCGCGCGTCTTTGACCGAAATAATTCCTCACCTTAGGGACCGAATATTTGTTTTTCTGTGTCACTCTACGGGTTGATCGGTTATACACTTCCTTTACCTAAAGTTATTTTTTTTTTGTGTTGTTCTAAAATTATGGTTGATTTTACTTTTTCTGTATGGGTAATATTGTACAAATTTAAAAAAAAAATCGTACTCCTTATTAATGCTATCTTTAGTTGCCTTGTTTACTAGTAATTTTAACAATCGAATTTGCAACAGTTTAATTTTATTTAAATGTACCGGCAAGGTCAGTCCAAAACCAACCAAACCGTAGTTTATTGTTGCCTCTGCAAGTGCATGATAAAGAACAGAATATACAGTACCTGCCTACTAACTATTTATTTTAAATTATTAAGTTTCCCCAGTATGGAGCGTAGTCGATTACATACTGTGTCTTCGTGTGTGTCCCAAGTAAATCGTTCGTCAATTAATAATCCAAGGTATTTGTATTGCGTTACACGCTCAATACACTCACATTGGCAGTTTGGGCAGGACAGGGACTGGCATTGCTGTTGTGAAGACATTCGTACGAGTGGCCTTTTATTGAGATACTGGCACTTTTAGCAATGTGATTATACGGAGACGATGTCAACATACACTTGGTTTTATTTATATTTATAAAAATACCATTATCGTGCGCCCATTTGATCACATTATCTAAGTCTTCTTGCATTGCCAACCGGATCAGGTCACAGTCTCGACCGCTATATGTCAAGCACGTATCGTCTGCGTACATGTATGCTTTACAATTTGTCACAATATTAACCATACTGTTGACGTGCATGATATACCCAATCGGTCCGGAAACCGACCCGGTCGGCACAACGTAATCGACTCTACCGAGGTCACTATCTATTCCTTTAACCCTAACTTTTAGATGCCTATTATCTAGGTACTGCCCGAACCACCCTTTTACAGGCCCCCGTATTCCACACTCGTCCATGGCCTGCAGCAAGCCCTCATGCTCCAGAGTATCTAAAGCTTTGTTGAAAGTCAAATTCAAATTTATTTATTTCAACTAGGCCATTATGCGGCACTTTTGAACGTTAAAACATTTAAAATTTACATGTTATAAAAAATTTATTCTACCGTGCATTCGGATAAGTAGGGTGTTATGGAGAAGAATGCACAAGAAACTCCATTCCAAATCAATAAAGATTAATAAAACCATCTCTTTTGAATTTATATAGATAACTATATACGTGAAATCGAACTCCTTTCATTCCCACATTCGGTTTGCTGTCTGTAATTTGTCTGCCCCCAGACAGTTAAAAGTTTATAATGCTTACTTACATTACAAACATCATTAAAAGCATCACTTATTACAAACAACTTATTACTTAATGTAACAACATAGACTCACATTTAGGGGTTATTACTCTATTATATATCTAGGATCATACATAGAATCATATCTCTTATTCTAAGTTCTAGAGGTCATATAGACCTCTAGAATCATAATCATAGTTCATTGACCCTATTTGTTTTCATATTTAGTTGCAATGGAGGACAAGTCGGTTGTGAGTACTACTGTTGCTTCAGCAATGTGTACAGCAATGTTCCCAACGATAATTTTAGAATTCCCCGTCCACTAAGCATATTCTGAACGAACGCCAAAATTTCGTTGTACTTACTATATTCCGTCAATAAAACCGTTACAATTATTAATTTCCTTAGAATTTAGATTATGGCAGTAGTAAAACTGAAAGGCAAAATCACATCGTTTTTTGGACGGATTTTGTATTAGGAAATAATGAAAATAAATTTCATAATTCATTATAGCAAGATTAATTATGGCTAGACCAGGTGCCTTATACCATGACGTGTTAAAAATATACTTATGATAGTTTTCTCTGCACTTTGTCTGCTATTTGTCTCTTATTGCTCCGTCCTACTCCTGTTTCTATGATGCTATCTAACAACAAATGTCAAAAGTCTTTTATCAAGATTCATTTGTATATATTACTGTAACATATAAATATGACTCATAGATCTATGATCCTAGATATATGATAGTGTAACACCCCTCTAAGTAACATAAAAACAAAACGTAAAACCATGCTTATAAAACATAAAACTTAAATTGTGGGGTACATAATGTCGTCACCATCTGCAGAGAATCCTTAAAAGTAAAATTGAATTAAAAAAAAAAACAAGAAAACTTACCTACATATTACCTATGCTGCAAGATCAGTCTTTATTTCCCTACTAGCTGACGTTAGGCTAATACTACGAAGCACCTTAAGGTTGCCCTAATCAGTCATTCTTCCATACAAACGTAGTATAGCGATTACTCCACTGTTTGAAGGCGTACACCGTCAAACAGTGGAGTAATCGCTATGCTCATAATAAAAAATGTTATCAATTTGTCTCATCATTATCTAGCCCTTTATGGAAACAAAAAAGGAAAAACAACGTGTTTTTGAAAGTTATGAGCGTTGAAAGTTCTATATTTCAACACTAATTTCAACGCATCTTTGGGCAGAAATAAATACCATAAAAAGATAGAAAATTACAAAACAGTCACCATACAGAGTATAGATTAGCAGTTAAAAATGCAAATAATTTTATTTTAAACTAGCTGTTCCCCGCGGCTTCGCTCCCGTGGACCACCCCACAGGACCCGTTTTCTGGATAAAAAATAGCCTCTGTCACTCAGGAATAATGTAGCTTTCTATTGGTGAAAGAATTTTTCAAATCGGTCCAGTAGTTTCGGAGCCTATTCGGTACAAACAAACAAAAAAATCTTTCCTCTTTATAATATTAGTATAAATATCGTGGCATCGGCTGCAATGGACACCTTATCAGGCCCTTAGATAAGACCCCCCCTCAGTGAGCCATTCCGCCGAAGTCCTCTTTTTATTTTTGTTCAGCGAGGCGAACCTTCAAAAGGCGCCTGGAATTTTGGGGAAAATATCTACATCATATCTCTATCAGCACCCTTCACCTTAGTGACCCAATAAGGACCTCTATTTCAT
Organism: Anorthoa munda; assembly: GCA_945859665.1. Lineage (NCBI taxonomy): Eukaryota > Metazoa > Arthropoda > Insecta > Lepidoptera > Noctuidae > Anorthoa > Anorthoa munda. The sequence continues at coordinate 23,724,166 of OX243905.1, read as the reverse complement.
ACCAACTCCAAATGATGATGATGATATTTCTTCATGTGATAAGTCAATTCAGTTTTTTTCACAAATGCTTGTCCACACTCAGTGCACACTTTCCTTGTTTTATTCTCGATCTTTCAGCTGTCGTCGTCACGTGGTCGTCGTGGTCGTGGTCATCGTCTTTAGTTTTATTCTGATTGCCCCTTATTTCACTTTTGTGGGCGTGATTTCTGGGAGAATGAGAAATCAAATGCCTGAATATATATATACTAACTTATTTTATTTCAATAAACATTATTATACAATATTTCGCCGTCAACGTCTTTTCTCCTCGTTCGCACGCACTGCCATAACTCTCCATAGACTATATTCTCCACAGATATCTATATGCTCTCAGTCAAACACTCTAACTCGAATTCCTTTCATTCCCACATATATATATATCGCAATAATCGTTTTAATCAAAAGGCACCTAAACCTAAGCTAGGTCTGTACGACGTCACAATACTCGAAATAAGTTTAGTAAAGTAATAAATAACTAAAATACGCAATCAGTTTCTGTGTTGTTGTTATCCACACGACACATTAGTACACGTAAATAATGTACTAATAACCGTACTCCAGTTAATCTTATTTATCTACAAATGTACTCCGGGGAATAATAAACCAATAATTGATCATTTGTTGTTGTAACCTCGAGGTAAGTACGTTAGATAAATGCTCATAATATTTACTAAGGACAATCTACTAAATTGTTAAGCTATCTTGGTCTAGTGTTAGAGAGGAATTATGCATTTATAGATCATAGTAAAATAGTCGGTGAAAAGGCAAAAAAAACATTTAACGAGAATATCTAAATCTACGTGGGGTCTGTTTTTTTTAACTTTAAAAACTATTTATGGGGCTACTTACTTGGGTTGTATGAGCTATGGGCGCCTGTTTGGGCTGATAGGGCCACTATAGGGGCGGTACGACGTAAATTACTTCAGAGTCAGCGTTTAGCATTGATATTGTTATACAAAGCGTACAGGACGGTTAGTACTGAGGCCTTACCGGTACTTTCTGGCGTACTTCCGGTCGACCTTGAAGTGCAGCGACGTGCTGCAAAGTACTATTCCGCACTAGAGACCACGGACGCGAACTTTTTAACGCGGCGTGACCGTGAGAAAATCTCAATATTATTTAAACCACCTATTGACGTCTGGGAGGAACTTTTATCCTAATGGCAATGTAGGTGGGATAAAATTCCATCAAGGGCCGACACCTTCACCAATTATTTCCATCCGTTCGCGTGCGGCTGGCCAGGACGTGGCTGGAGGTGGATCACTGTGTTGCCCAAATTCTCACAGGGCATGGTAACTTTAAAAGTAAAATGTTTTCCTTCAAGCTCGTTGCCTCGCCTTTATGTCAGTGTTCTACATCTGACTGCGAATATATACAATCTGCACATCATATCTTATGAGAATGTATTGTTTGGCAAAATTAACGTAATATTATGTTGAATAATGTACAGGCTGCATCAGGAGTTGTTTACTATACGGACCTTATGGAAACTACAACAAATTTCCGTGCGTTCAAACGTTTTTGCCATACCTATTATTGGAATCAAATATAACAGCTCACAATGTTAGGACCCATTAATATTAATCCTAATTTTTATCCGTGGTGCTAGGCAACTGGGCTTATCCCAGTTGTAAACGACCCTTTGTGCCTATTGGCCTTGTTTGTTCTACCTCCTGCTTAATATTGAGGGAGGTGGACATTTATATTTTTTCCTACTCGTCCGTTATTCTTTTCTGATTCATTTCGTTGCGGGATCCAAGGCAGTTAAATTCATTCTCCGGGACTTCATCGAGCTTCATTGCCTCGGCGCTTTTCTTGTGGTCGCCACTGTTGATTCTGGCTTTCAGGAGTTGCAGTGGTTCGGGAATACTAAATCGGAAGATATTGTGCTGTCTGTATTTGTATATTTTTATTACGTGATTGTTACTTACCATTGCCGTTATTCAATAGCGACGTGTTTGACGCCGTGCCAACTTTTAAAGACAAAATTGAAAGGCCTTTAAACTTTGTCTCTATAGTTGACACAAGGCATATTCTGTTATAATTATTACGCCCATGCCTGTCGAATGGAAAAACACATGTACTGTTTGAAGGAAAAATGGGCCTCCTGATATTTCCCCGGACGAACATTTTAACAAGGAACTTTCCCCTCATATTATTTTATATAATAGAATTGTAACTCGGCGATGTCTGTTTTGAAGATATTTAAGAAAATTTTATTTGGGGGTTGTTTATATCAGCAATAGAAGTCAATAATAATATTTTTGGCATTTTTGTTTGTCTGTCACGGAGTGTGATGTTTGTACGCAGTTGACGCAAAAACGAATGCACGAAATTGGATTCGGTTTTTACAGTTATGTTTGTCAGTTATATTTACTTGATACACCGGCTAGAAGTCGAGTTATATATAAAATAATGTTTTCCTTGACTCAACCGTACGGGGAAATCGGAATCCATATGAGATACCAGGAAACTGTCTGAGGCATCTTAGGTGCTTAGTTGTGAAAAAAAAAACATAGTTGGTCAAGCGTGAGTTGTACATGAAAATTAAAAATTTTCTAAAGTTAACTACAATATTGTTCAAATTGCGCGGAATATTGATACAAGAAGCCAGAAATTATACAAAATTGGAAATATAATTATACGGGTTTACCACATAAATTACTACCATCATGCTATACCTTCGAGGAGCTAAGCAGTCAATCATCATTACATTGTAAGGCCGACTATTTGACACACCTTGTCAACGGAATTCGTAGACTAGCGGAGTATAGGCACGATTGCCTTCCAAACCGTATGTTGTAGGTTCGATCCCTACCTTTCGCAATTCTTTTACAAGTATAATTAACTCAAATTTATGATTTTTTGATACCTATCTAATATTTTCAAATAATAATAATTTCTGCATACTTTTTATGGCATGGAAAGTATTGCAGTAAGTATTATTTAGTCTGATAAATACATAAATTCTTGCTCTGCTAGGACTCTTTTTCGAGAGTATCCAGTATATCTGACAACTCGAAAATTTACCAAGCAGTAATAGAAGTGATTTTTTTCTGCTACTGAAGGTATGACGGTCATTGATTAAATACCGTGGCAAGTTAAGAAATCGGGAGAAGACTTCAAGCTTACCATCGACCACTGCACAAACTGAACTAATCTGCATACCACTAAGCCAGACTTCCGTAACCATTTTTAGGCCTCATTAAGAAAAAAGAAATACTTATAGGATCACTTCTTTGTCTGTCTGTCAAGATCTTTTTCGCTGTAACGCGAGGAGGTATCAAGATAAAATTAATATCAAATACTTAGGGCTGTTTTACCTTGGTAGCGCGGTAGTCGGTTTCGTCATCAGTCTTTCGACTTCTCACGACTCCCTAACGAGAACAACTCTCAAAGAACCACGAATCACAGTCCGGTACCAACGGCTTGACGAACTTTCCGAAATAAGGAAACAAACCTATGTAAATATGAATACCCAACCATGGATCGACCTGCTGCAAATGTTTATCCGTGCGTGCGGTATTACTTGTGTGGTTTGAGAAAAATAAGAAAAAGAGCAAGACAAATGAGAACCGAGTTCAAAAAGGAGGAGGTTCTCAATTCGACTGTATTTTTGTATGTGTGCTACCTCAGAACTTTTTCGTGCGTGAACCGATTTTGATGATACTTATTTTTATTTGAAAGCTGGTGTTAAACCATTCTCCTAAAAAATACAGTCCACTCTCATTTTGATCCACGAGCTAACAGTCTTAACGCCAAAATGTAAGGGATTGAAAACGTGACATTTCGATAGCATTATCAATACCAAACTTTTTTGACATTTCATCGACGGGGCTAGACCAACGAGACAATCAAAATTGCTTCTAAATAATGAAGAAATGGCATCAGCGTTTTTCCTATATCTCTTTCTGATCGTTAGCTAAGTGTATCACATCGGTATAAGAATATACCAGTATGCCTTATATATCATACAATGCCAAGTTATTTACTCGAAGCAGTTTTTTTTACCAAGATTGTCTAGATCCAGACCACACTGGCAGGTTTACTTAAAGAATTCGTTTTGTTGATATAGCTCTCCATCAATCATAGATGTTGTATTACTGAGATTGTAGTAGGTACCGAAGTCTTTAAGTAGGTCCCTAGGTTATCCAGTTTTATTAATACCGTGGATGATTTCAAGTAGGGTAGTACCTATTAATTGATAAGTCCATCGTACTTTGTTTAAGTTTCAAGATATCTGGTGCTTTATTTATACAAAAACTTTCATACCATAACCATATGAATAATAATTATTATTAATCCATTTATTTAAGGCGACAGGGCCCATATAAAATAACTTAAACCTAATACATTATCATGGAGTTAGTAACAATACAAACTTATACCTATGTTAGTAGCACAATAACATCATCATTGCTTCAGCATTCTAGATGAAATACTGGAGCAACGATTCGTGTGAACACAGTCCAGCCTGTCAGCAATCATGGCCAGGATGCCGTTGGAGCTGGCCCGCACCCTGCGCACCAAGGATGCACATCTTTTACGCATCAATGCATAAAAGCAATCAACGCGCATTTCTGCAAACATCCCTGATGCGCTACAGAAGCGAGGCAGCCCCATCAGCACCCTGAAGGCATTATTATACTGAACGCGAAAGGTGCTGTACGATTTTTTCGTAAAATGAACATACTATAAAATACTTAATTATCAATAACTACCTATATATACAGTTAAATAAAAATAAAATAAAACTACGAACACGTTTAAAAGGGCAGGGGTCATAGGGCGACAAAAAATAAATCATCAACATCAGTAATTTGTTGATCATAAATCTTAGCATTATTTGGCAAATATTAGTAGATGTCTTAAACTGACGCTGTCTTTACAAAAAAATAAACAACAAACTTATCTAGCCCCAAAATGCTGCCAAATCCTTCGTAACAATTATATAACCTTCCGGTAAAAATTGTAATGCAAAGATTGTCATCGGAATTTTTAACTGAAGTTGAAAACTGTCTCAAGAGGCTGGCTGCGAGCCAAGCGCGACGCTCCGATGATATTAACTTGATCGGTAAGCATACAATGTTTGTCACGGCTTAAGTTAAATTGACTGAAGTTTAAAACCACAGAATAAATAATAGTACAAGTAAAGAAGAGTCACTTCGCGCAATAATTTTTAGAAATAGCGACTCTTGCTAGTAAGCAACAAAGTGCAATTCAGCTCGCATAAGCGCTCAGTGCCTAACGCGATATTCACCTAAACCTGGCCGCTCTCTTCTAACGCGTTTTTCTGTTGTTGTCTGGCGCGACGTGATGCGCTAGGGTTGTCGGCTTACCGCTGCTACTATAAAATTCATCATCTATCTACCTTGTTGTTGTACCTACTTAGTAGGCAGTAACCTAATAGGTAGTTACCTAATTATTAGTATTTTGGTACGTCTATTCATTCTTAAAGACACCCCAGCTACACATAATTTAAAAAAACTCCTAATTTTGCAACTACTACCGACAGTTACAGAGTATTTATATAATGATTTAAATACAACAAAATAGCTTATCTTTCAACATCTTTCGGAACTGTAAAAAAAGATTCCTTGTTTTGTTTCCTTTATTTAGACACCCGTAAACACAACTGTATCTTTTATAGGACTCATTATAAGATCGTTTAGAAGTCATCGTTCCTTGCAAAAATCACAGTACAATTACAAATAATAACTCGGCTAGCTAATAACTTCAAGCTCTCTAGAGGGCGCCATATTCAATTTAATGTAACGACACATAGCCTATAAATAGCTGACAAACCAGATGGACATACATACATACACGCATACTGGTCAAAAACATAACTCTCCCTTTTGCTTCGCCTTAGTCGGTTAAAAAAGTATAGGGTTGACTGTACTTTTTTGTACCAAAAGGGCCGATGTTTAGGTTGTCCCGTTCTTATTCATAATCCGGGCTCTTTTTCACCACAGAGTTATAGAGCAGGCTGTTTACGGTCAGTTTATAACAAAACAGATATTACACACATTCTGAATTAGATCACTTTCATTCTAATTCTAAGGGTGCGTTTTGTAGTCAAGTCTACGCTGCTACGGCGTAGCACGGCGTAGCAACTGATACGTTCCGTTGCTACGCCAACTGCACTGCGCTGTCGATGTCGTAGCAACCGACCGCTTCGGTACTTTTTTAGGGTTCCGTACCCAAAGGGTAAAAACGGGACCCTATTACTGAGAATTCGCGGTCCGTCTGACTGTCTGTCTGTCTGTGACCAAGCTGTATCTCATTTTCATAGATGATGTATTTCTGTTGCAGCTATAACAACAAATACTAAAAACAGAATAAAATTAATATTTAAGTGGGGCTCCCATACAACAAACATGATTTTCTTGCCGTTTTTTGCGAAAATGGTACGGAACCCTTAGTGCGCGAGTCGGACTCGCACTTGGCCGGTTTTTTAGATATGAGTTGGGGCCGAATTTATAATCTTTATGTATATTTTATCTAATTAACAGCTTTTGTATAGAATACGTCAAATTGCCGTATTTATTTTGTAATAAGTTTTATTAGGACATAGGCCTCCCCGAAGCGTCGCCACATTGACCGGTCCGTGTCAATGTGGCGACGCCTATGTCCAGGCCTATGTCCAGCAGTGGACGTCTTTCGGCTGATATGATGATGATGATGAAGTTTTATTATGATAGAATAAAAGGCCCTAGGTGGATCTTTCTTTTTTATAATGTTTATTTTATGCTGTTAAATAATTTTATTTATACTTAACTAGCGGCCCGCCCCGGCTGCGCCCGTAACAAATTATACACAAAAACTTTCTTCGTTTCTCACTCTTTCTATTGGTGAAAACCGCATGAAAATCCGTTCAGTAGTTTTTGAATTTATCGCATACAAACGCGGCGGGGGACTTTATTTTATAATATGTGGTGATACGGGGAGGACGCCGGCCGCTGGACAGCCTGGGACCTCGAGGCCCATCGGCCTCTGACAGGGTCCTCGTTCCCGGTGGAAGTGTGCAGCGCATGCGATGGACGCAATCGATCAACCAAAACGTCATGCGCGCATACTTTGGGGTTACAGAGGGGGGAATTAACCTAACTGCGTACCGTGGTCGGATGCTCTCTCTGTTTCAGGTGCTTGAGCCAGCTGTCAACGTTTCTGGCCATCGTCTGTCGGATCAGGTGCGGGTCATCCAATGTAACCGTATGCTGGATGATGCTATACTTGATAGACTGCGCAATGAATCACGGAATAGTAGTGCAAAAGAAAACAATTGAATAATCTACAAACCAATCGTGCTAAAACTACGAAATCAAATAAAGAGAAAAGACTCGGGTAATATAAGTAAGACAACTCGTCAAGTAATGACCACAAAACATACAGCTCTGCGGTAAACACAATCAAGTTAATGCCCGTTACACACATATAGCTAAACCATCTCTATATTAATGCTCGTCGAATGGTTTGTGTACTAACTCAGCCACAGTTGGTACACAGCACGTAGCTTGAGTGTGTATAGAGCTCACAGAAGGTCAATCCAGATGAGAGCTAAGAGTATTTACGTCTCTCAAAGATTGCTTCTAGGAAAGCTTGCAGTATCGCCGACGCTCATTGCTTGTCTTCTCCAGGAACCGGATGAGATAATTTTCAAACGAGAGCTTATCAAATACCATGATTTGTAAAAAAATAACCGGCCAAGTGCGAGTCAGACTCGCAAAAAACGGCAAAAAAAGTCACGTTTGTTGTACGGGAGCCCCACTTAAATATTTATTTTATTCTGTTTTTAGTATTTGATGTTATAGCGGTATCAGAAATACATCATCTATGAAAATTTCAACTGTCTAGCTATCACGGTTCATGAGATACAGCCTGGTGACAGACGGACAGACAGACTGACAGACAGACTGACAGACAGACGGACCCTTTGGATACGGATTTAAATAAAACTTGTGTATTGTGTTTGATTATCTCCAGGGAATGGGTTGTAAGTATGACTATTCAACTTATATAAGAACGATTGACGAAGGTCTTACTTAAGGCTCCATTAAAATGGGGGTCGGGGCAGTTTCTAACTACCGTATTCCAAGTTGTTTTCTCAAATACATTGTTTCCTTTCTTTACCTCCGTCAAACGTCACAAGGTATTTTGTTGTCGTCTCTTTGATTAGTATAATACAATATTCCCATTGCCGGGCAATAAGCCTTCCCTCTACGAGAGGGAGTGGGCCGTAATCCAGCACGTGGTATTTGAATGATATTGATGTTTTTTACCCGACTGCCGAAGGAGGGTAATGTGTTTATCAGTCTATGTATGTATGTATATATGTATGTATGTATGTTTGTTCCTATGTGGCGTTCTAGAGACCAAACGCGTTGGCCGATGTTGATGATTCTTACGTCAATAGATTCGTCTTAACCCTGCGAGTGTCACTGGCTATATTAAAATTGGAAAATACAAAAATGGCGGCTTTTGGGCGCCATTTTGTGGGGAATAAAAAATGTTTTCTCTTCCAAACCAATCGTGTGGGGTATCAAAATAAAGGATTTTAAGAGGCAATTTCAAAAATATATAACACTTATATGTATAAATGTACCTAATTCTAAAAACAAATAACTAAAAAGTTGTAAATAAAATAAATTAAAAAAATCAAAAAACCCCACTGCTTGAAAAGCAAACTAAAAAGACGTAAACAAGAAGAAAATCATGCTGTGCAGTCGGAGGATACATCTGGATTTGGTCCGCCAGCTCGCGGATATGTATCCTCCGACTGCACTGCATGATTTTCTTCTTGTTTACGTCTTTTTAGTTTGCTTTTCAAGCAGTCGGGTTTTTTGATTTTTTTTATTTAACAGTAAACTTATACAATAGTGTCCGTTTATCTGATATCATAACTAATGCAGCAGTCCCCGGCTAATAGCCCGTCAGGAGTCAGGTCTTGTGTCCGGTTGATGGCAATATACTCTTAAACATAAATGACCTAATGAGGGTATAGAATCAAAAGTACAGTAAAGTCAGCTAAATCCATTCTTTAGTAGTATGAATGCCATTTTATCCCTTATCCAAATTTGTACATGTTAGGTAAACCGTTTGGTATCACACGCAGCTATTTCCTATACAAAAACCCCTTCAAACCCACTCGTTGAAATCAAAGTCAGCTTTATCCATTATTGCCAGTTTGCCAAGTGAAAATTAATAAAAAGTTTTTTGGCAATTGTGGAAAATAAGTTTGGATGGGTTTTTAGCTGCCTTTGAATGTATACCCCTCTTTTACCCCTCAAGTCTGCTTAACTTTTCGGAGCATACAGGCGTGATGTTATGTGTATCTAAAGTAATCCTTCTGAACTTCCTCCTTGTTATCAAAATATCCGAGATGCCGTAATTCATGGATGACGAAGCTGCGGCGCGTGACAACTGGCGTCTGTTACATAGTCGTACATACACACACCGGCAAAATTAGCGGCACAAAATAAAAACAACGATATTTTTAAAAAATACAATTTAATGTTTTTAACACAGGATTTTTTTAGGACAGGATGCACTATTTAGAAATACAACTTTTGAAATAAAAATGAGATCGCATTTAATACATTTTGTGTGTGTAACATGATTTTGTGTGAAAACTGCACATTGTTGATTTTTTAAGGTTCTTAAGGAAAGTTACTTTTTTAATTAAAAAAGCATTTATACAATATAATTAATATGACACAATATCGAGTGTTTTTGCCACGTTCTTTAAATAAAGTTTTCACCCGCCTAGACATGTAGTCTCAATCATTCCTGTACAACTGTGCATCAACATTCACAGGTGTAGGTATTATGATTATTTCCCTTCATTTTATCAGGTCCCAAACATGTTCTATAGGATGCATAACTGTTGTTATCGTCGGCTATTCTAAAAATGCGATATTTAAATTTTTTACTTAAACCAAAGTTAAAAAAGTGGTATATGGCCGAGCATTATCCTGAATCAAAACAAAGTGAACCCTGATAAAAGGGCAAATGATATCACATTTTATTCTTAATTAACACTTCTACAGCGATCTTTTTGAATACTGTAATAAATGGTTGAAACAGGTAAACGATGAATTATGCACATCATCTGTAGGTTTAGTCATTTCTCCTCATCTTAAGTGCCCTGACCCTCTCAGTTTGGATTAAGTTTCCAATAATATCATCCTTAACCTCGAAAAAGATCTGAACGTTAAAAATAAAACAAATAATTCAGTATGTTAATGCAAAATTTTCAAAATTTTAATACATGTCCCTAAAGTGGTAATAAGCGAAATTCTCTCAAAATGGCTTAGTAGGCGTTTCGGCCTATATAACTTTAACATAATTTATATATTAAAGTTATTGAACATAACTTTTCCTAAAGTTTTCTTTTCTGACTGTACAAAATTTGCTTAAAAAAAAGTATAGTCTGAAACACCACTCAAAAATATTAATAATAATGAAATTCCTGTTTCGACTGGATTGGGCGGAACTCATCGGCCGAAACGCCTACTAAGCCCTCTAAATGTTGTAAGATCGAATAAAGTTATAATTGTTTTTATTAAAAAACAAAAGAAAAAACCATCCCGAAACGGTAAAAAAAAGGTTTAAGATTTTGTTTTCTTGTTCCGCTAATTTTGCCAGAGTGTGTAGTATTGTACGTGTCATAACTGTCGGGGTTACTCGAGGTCATTCTCGGCTGATATTCATGGACTACGCTTTTACGATCTCTTCCGTCCCATTTATGTTTGCAAGATATTAGTACGAAGGTTAAATATTAATTTGGCAAGTTGTTTGTTCTATATAAATAAAAAAGAATGGCTAAACGTGTTGCTAAATTAAAGATTGGCTTGACCAATTCAGCTATTTCTTTTTTCAAATAACTTCAACAAAGAAGTCCGAGAAAGGCTCTTGTAAAAAGAAAAATTACACGGCAAAACGTAAATATCACATTTTACTTTTTCTCATACGGATTGTTCCTAGCTGTCAAATCTAGCGATCTGATATAGATTAATAGTTTCTTAATCATCAGCCTTTTAATGTTCCCACTGCTGGGACACAGGCCTCCTGTCTGTGAGAGAGAGAATGGGCAATAACCTCGCGGGCCCAGTGCGGATTGGTGGATGTCACATATCTTTGATGTTTTGGTTCAAATAGATATATGCAAAATGCAGTGATGAAAACGATGTTCTGTTTTCGTCGTTTCTAAAATCCGCATTAGCGATACAAAAGTTCCTACAACCTACTTACTTTAAAAGTTCTGTATGCTAGTTCTTAACACACTTTCACTGTGAATTAACTTTCCTTTTAATAAAATTAGTAGACTGAGCTAAAAACATTATTATTTAACAAGAAATTAATGCAGTTTAAAGGTTTTTATGAAAGGTTATGGCAGTAATATGCAAATAGTATTACTTAGCCGCGGCCGCCAGAGGGCTTGGCGGTCGCTGACCCGCTAGTTCGATGTAAAAGTAAGCACTTTGTGCGTGTTTCAAAGAGGTCTAAAGTGGAATTTTATTAAGAAATTAGCTCTTGTTTGCGACTTCGGCAATGCCCCTTGTGAATGCCGATAGTATAATAACGTCACGGAAACGTACCGGGATGGATAGTATTAGATAGTTCCCGGTTGATGGCAATAAATATAAAACTCGCTCGCTATTTGATGCGTGGAACTTAATCATAACGGCAAAATGTATATCTTCTATAAATGTACAACATTTGCCACACATGGGTGCCAGACAACCCCGTGTATGCACCCTTGGTCCCATAAATGCACACCTGTCCACACCTTTTTTTTATTTTTTTTAAACTTTGGTCCACACTAGGAATTTCTTCCTGTATCGTGGGTGCGTTTACAAACATATAAACTCACATGCACAACACCCAGAGCCGGAACAACTATCTGTAGGTCATACAAATATTTGTTCCGTGCGGGAATCGAACCCACGACACGCAGCGCAGCAGTCAATCGCTCAACCACTGCGCCAACCGTGCGCCAAGTTATGTGTTGTGTGTAGATAGTATTTAATGTCCAGGCTATGGTTTAACTTTGTTCTAAATGTCACTGCAATCCATTCAGCCGTTACAAAAATACATACAAAACCAACACAATGTAACAACATATATTATAACAGGAAAGTAGGATGGGGATAGTTGTTAAAAATTATAGCCTTATTATAATCAGGCTTTAGTTTTTAACACCTATCCCCATTATAAAATGTGCTACTAAGTGGATGTTACAGAACATTATGTACCTTTTTATGGGCTACAGACGTTGCAAGAATAAGATAAAACTCATAGAACATTTTATTATTTCTCTTTTTTTATAAAATTACACGCAGAGGACACAACTATTGCATTTTACTCGTACTATAACTACAATAATTATACAGTGTTCGATGCTGTCCAGATGGAGAACACTGGGGTTAGATTTTAAGAACTTGATAACATGTTGTTCTTCATAAATATGATGGATGAATGTAGTTAAATAAATAAAATAAAAAATAACCTTTATTTCCCAAAGCAAATATGTCTTGTAGACGTCGTTTAAAAAAAATCATGTTTTTATACATTCTTGAATCAATCTGTAGAATGTATCTGTAATTCCCGGTCCTTTCAGCCCACTCTACGTACTGGCCGTTATCTGTTCGAGATTTAAATTTAAAAAACTGGATTAGATTTTCGATTGAATTCTATTTTTAAATATGGAGAGTGACGTCGGGTGTTTATTTTTGTTTAGTTTATGTATTTTAACATCGTTCTCATTTAAAAGTGTTCCCTCACCTGGAGCGTTCGCCTGTAATATAGCGGTTTTACATAAAAATAAAACCGATATTATGTGCCGAGAGGGAAAACATACAGCATTGTTTATGAAGAAGCAGTGTATACTTAGCCTGATTTGCGCAGTCAATAGTACGGATACTTTAGTTTAGCTCAAGAATACTAGATGGCGTAATTATCGCCAACGTTGTATTTCTCTGTGCCAGCTAGGACGCGGGAACCGCTGTCACTTTTCGAATTCATAGTCTTCACCAGGAAGAACTTCCTACAATGCTGTATGTTTTCCCTCTCGGCACATAATATCGGTTTTATTTTTATGTAAAACCGCTATATTGATGTGCCTCCGGAAAACATACAGCATTGTTTATGAAGACGTGTTTGTTATCTGCTGGTGAAATATTATAGGTGAAACACAACGCTATGATGATTAGGTATCAAATGTTTATTCTGAGAATTAAGTATATACAGTAGTAATCATTTATTTATATTCTTATAGTTATAATCATATAATATATTATGTATTTTATAAAAAATATTGATCTTTACTGAAAGTAACAATAATCACGATTTAGATGTTCTGTGAACTATTAAAATTCTATGGGAATATACTAACGATGATTGATTAAATGATGATTGTTTACAAAATATTCAAGACATTATTCTTGTAATTTAAGTAGAAGTAAATGTATTGAAAAATGAATTACGGCTATCCTTATGGAGTTCTATTTCGCGGCAGTAATGATTAAAGAAGGTATTAGATGATTTCCAATTACCCCGTGATAAAATATCGTCAATTGGTTGATTATCTAACCAATTTAAGGAAGCTACTACTGACCTACAGCTTCCCGGAGATGCATGAATGCCGCTATCTCTGAGAATTGTGCGTACCCAGTTCCCAATTACAGTGCGTGAGGCAGCTTTTGTGTTACTAAATAAAGTGATAAATTGATTGTTCAAATTGTTAACTTCAGATCTCTTCGTTGCAGTTTTTTCAATTAAAAGCCTAACCAAAGTGACAGGGCATATGTTTTATTTATTTATATTTATTTATTTATTTATATTTATATATGCTTTATTGTAGGTACACCAAGTTAAAACACAGAAAAGGAAACTTAAAACTAAAATACATACAATGGGCGGCCTTATCGCATACCGCGATCTCTTCCAGGCAACCTGTTTTTATCATTATGTTGTGAAAGTTTCCATGCGGACTGACGATAATAGTGTGTATCGGTTTTAGATCCAAATGCAGGTATTAAATAGATATTATCACCGTCATCCAAAAAGCTGTCATTAGAGATTTTCAGCAAAGTTAAGTCGTGAACCCTACGGCCTGATGCCAGTAATATAACTGTGGCTGTTCTACGTGCTAAATCGAACAATGTGTCTTTAGGCGCATTTGATGACAGCCAATTTAGGACGATACGTGGATCCCACGTGAACGAAGGCCGTACTTCTTTTGGTTTGGCTGCTCCTATTGCTTTAAGGGTGTGTTTTATAATAAAATTTGAAAATGTAGGTTGTTCCACATGAGGGCCACAGAAAGTTAAGAGTGCCGATTTATGGACAAGGATAGTACTATAGGACAAATTCTCTTTTAAAAAGAGAAACATTAAAAATTTTGCGATATCCGCAGGTTGAGGACATTTTGGGTTTATTTGAGAGTTGGAGCACCATGAAGTGGTCCATCGTCTAAGTGGTGACAAATAGGTTGACAAAGTTGAACGCCGCCAGCTCTTCTTTAGTAGTTCTTTTTCCTGTGTGGACCAGTCTTTTATTTGGGCACCCCACCCCCAATTTTCCAAACTTTCAGGGTCAATGTCTGTACTTGTGGGGGAGGTTGTGATGTTGTAACATCTATCATGGTCTCCGACAGGTTCAAAAGTTCGTGTGGGTAATCTAGAGCTCTGGATTTCAGGTCTTGAAGCCAAAAAGCTCGAGGCCACTCTGGAGCCACAACCAAGTAAATTCCCGCTGCATTGTTCAGATGTGCCAGAACTTTGGGCAGCAAGCTGGGAGGAGGAAAAACCCACGCTAGTCCATGGTTCCATGGTCTGCTGAAGGCATCTATATAGTTTGCCGATCGATCTCTGCAGTCTAGAGATACGTAGTTGTTTACTACTGCGGTTTCTTGTGTCGCAAACAAGTCGATTTCTGGAAGCCCCCACTTCCGAAAGACTTCCGCTGTTGCTCGAGGTAGAAGATGCCATTCTGCGAGTGGTTTTCCTCGTGAAAGCCTGTCCGCTATTATATTGTATCTCCCCGGTAGATAATGGGCTGATAGGGTTATATTGAACTTGTCCGTCAGATATAATAGTTTGAAAGTTAGGGCTAGTAACCCTAACGATCTGGTTCCTCCCTCCTTTCGGATATATGCAATCAGAGTTCGATTGTCTGATTGGATCAGTACGTGTGACTTTTGCAATGTCTTCGCATTCATTTTGATTGCCGCTATTACTGCATATAGCTCCTTTTTGTTGCAGTGCCATCTTCTTTGGTGAGTTGCCCATGCACCTGACATTAGGTTTCCGTCTACATGGGCACTCCAACCCCAATCCGAAGCGTCCGTCGCAATGAAATGGGTAGCAGGCTTTTTGTGTACAGGCAATGTGTGATTTGTGGCTCCGCGCCACCACATTATCTCTTGATACACAACTTGAGGCAACAGCTGTTTTTGACGTGGTCGTATTTTGTTGAAGTGTCGCAGGAAGATTTGCATTTTGCGACAGTGTAGTCTTCCTCGGGGAATCACAAAGTTGGCGAAATTTAACTGACCCAGCAGACTTTGCAGTTCCCGTAGGTTGATGTGACTTTTCAACAACGACCGGTCTAGTGCATAGTTTATGCTTTGTCTCCTTTTTATTGGTAGGGACATTGTATTTACAGCTGTTTGCCAACGTATGCCAAGGTATTCCAAATCTTGAGTTGGTACCAAGATAGATTTTTGGCGGTTGATTTGCCAGCCCAGATGTTCCAAGTGCCTCACGGCTTCCGCAGCCTGAAGACATAACTTGGATTGGTCTTGGTTGACCAGAAGGAAGTCGTCTAGGTAGACTAGCACTCGACATCCCTTCGCACGCAAGGTCTCCGCGACCCAGCATGTTACAGAGGAAAATAGGTGCGGCGCTGAAGCCAGCCCGAACGGTAAACATGTCATCTCGTATAACTGAAGTGTGATTCTGTAAGACTTCATTCTAAACTTCGAATCTGAATCCGCTGTGAGTTTCTTGATTGGCATTCTTAAAACTCGGTTGATAATTCGAATCTACACTAGCGCTACTCTTGCGAGCGTGTTTGTTAATTGAACTAAAATGA
The DNA here is from genome assembly GCA_945859665.1 of Anorthoa munda. NCBI lineage: Eukaryota > Metazoa > Arthropoda > Insecta > Lepidoptera > Noctuidae > Anorthoa > Anorthoa munda. The sequence goes on along the minus strand of OX243905.1, from coordinate 23,708,029 downwards.
ACTCGAGATTTTGACAGATAAAGTATGAGATGACGTAAAGCGTGGCATTCTATAAGGTAATTCCCCCTTCACTTCGACACTCACTTCGCACTCAAACCCGATTCAAAGTGTCAAATTATAAGCATCTATTTTAGGAGTGAAAATAGAAGAAATCATAGTTAAATAGTTTTTAAATAAAGTTTTTAAAGTGAATCAGTGCCTACCTACTTAAGCGATAACGATGGCAAAAATGTTTTTGTTTAAGTCTTTATTAGAAGAAGCTCATGCTTTGGATAAACTAGAAAAACGTCGACAATCTACCAAAATTCGAAGTTTTTCTTTATTAACCCGAGATGACTATGTGAGCGTGTATAGATTGTCAAAGGAGCTAATTGACCAACTGGAGTATGAGTTACTGCCTCTGATAAAGCCCACAAAACGCCGAGGCAAAGGATTTTGGTGTTGTTTAATGTATGTATTCTGTGGTGTGTGAGGCGGTCTTTCAATAAAACTGCGCTTGTATTCGTTAAAAAAGTTTAATATAGATATTTAAAAAACTTACTTTAAAACTAAAAATTTTACTTTAAAAACTAAAACACGACTTATATTGCTAAACCCTATCTCTATTCTTGGCCTCTGCCAATGCTTGCAGCCCTTTCCCGACTGCAGTCACAGCTTCAGCTAAAATTTTATCCCTCTCTGCACTCCTCTCCAGAAAGGACTGCAGGATCTGTGTATTTAATCTTTGTATCTCCAGCTGCTGTTCTTCCACCCTTAGGAATCTCTCGGTGATGGTGGAGAATTCCGTTCGCCGTTGTGATGGTGGAGGAGCAGCAACTGAAGACGTGACGTGATGCTGAAAAGAGAACACCTATTACTACATGCGTTAATAAAACAGCTTTTCGTTGTAATTTTTTTCAAAAATGAAGTTTTGATAGTTATTTTTAGTTTGTACTTACACACAGAACCACCTCGACTACCACGAACTGTCCTAGGGCGGCGAGAAGGTAAAGCAGCTGAAGCTGCGTGACGTGAAGCTAAAAAGATAAACATTTAGGTACATAAATTACATGAAAGTTCTTTAAGTCGTCACTTCTATGATTTACAATATTCATCTTGCTTGATATTATATCGAATAATGACCATCATAGACAACTATCAATAGTAAAAAAACCTTATTACTTAGTTTTTTAAACATAAAAAATCTTAAAAAAGCACTGCTAACCAACCTTAGTCCACTGTTTGTAGGTTTTGATAGTGCCACCTATACTATTTAGGCGCACGGCTAGTTCCTCCCACTGGCGTCGACTTCGCTCTCTGGCATTTTGAGTTCTCAAGAAACCCTTCGCCATGCCAGGGTTTCTTTCCATAAACTCTACCAGAGTTTCAACCTGAGCCGACGATGGGTGAGAGGAACGTGTCTCATTTGGACTGAAACATTATTGTTGGATTAGAAAACAAAATAAACACTTCTTTAATTAAAATTAATTTTGAACATTACAACAAGAAATATAAACTTACTTTATGATTATTTCACAATTATTATCGGCACTGAACGATCAAAAAACAAACAAAACGTACAAAAAATGCAACGCACTAATGAAAATATTGTCCACAGATTAATAATGATATCGGCTGTCAGTAATTTTTTTTCGTACATTTACGGCATGAATTTTGAGTTTTCTGTTTATTTTTTACTTATTAGCTGCCTGAAATTCCTTAAAATAAGAAATTTTAATTTAAACATCTTATTAGCTAAAATTCTGTGTCAAAAAATGGTAAAATAAAAAACCGATAAATCTCGACTTACATTTTGTTGAGTGTGGTAGTCACTAGTACAGTATTGGTCGCTTTGGAGCTCACTTCACTTCGCAAGTGTCTATGTGATGCTTACAGAATGCAAAATCAAGGTCATTTTGAACCATAAGCGAAGTGAGAGCGAATAGCGACGTGAAATGCGAGTTGTTGTCTGAATTTTACAGAATCGACGTGCTGGTCTTTGTAACTGATTCTTAAGAAAGGTCGGTGAGATTTTGCTGCTTGAAGGTGAAAGTAAGCCTGGGATATATCTATTTTTATCATCCAGTCTCCAGGTTGAAGAAAATCTGGGACTGAGGCGTGAGAAATCAGACGAAAACGTTTCGTTTTGACGAATTTGTTCAATTCTCGAAGATCGAAAATTGGGCGCATCGATCCGTCGCTTTTCTTCCGCAGAAAAAGCTTGGAGATAAAACTGGGCGTTTTCTTGGAAACTAGTCGCAAAACACTTTGATCCAATAGTTCTTTGATAATCTGAGACATTCCAGGGGATGGCTTGGTTGCATATTGCGTCATGATCCTTCTTGTTGGCATTAACAGAGGAGGTTTCTTGTAAAGGGGTATTCGAAACCCCGAAATTGCTGAAATTATGAATTTGTTTGCACCAAGTGCTTGCCAACGGTGTTTGAACATAGTTAAACAACCTCCCCTGAAATGTGTTGGGTAGTCACTTTTTTCCGTCTTTGTTTCGAAATGAATAATTTTTAGTTTGTTTGTAACCGTCGCTTTTCCCATTGTACGTTTGTTTCGTTTGATGTTTTTTGTAGGTATCCCGAAAATTATTATTTTTAATATTTTGTGTCTGAGGTCTGTATTTGGGGGTAGACGGTGTTGGTTCCTTGTATTTTGTTTTAAGTTGATCCTTAGTTTTGTGAGCTTGTGGTGGTGATAGCCAGAAATGAGCCCCTCCGAGGGACTGAATAAGTGACATAAGTTTTGTCTTGTCAAATAAAAATTCTTCACTAGGGGGTATATTGCTGAGCGCAGCTTGACTACTTTTATCAGGAATTTCGCTAATAATTCTTTTACGTCTAGATTCAATACATTCGGCCCTTTTTCCGCAAATTATTTGTAAGGTTTGTTCAGACAATTTATAAGATGACGACTCATTACCGAATGTTTCAGAAATTTTATTAAAAAGGTTATCGCATTTTAGCTCGCCAGGGTTATTGTGAGCCCAATCAATGATACCCTGTAAACCGGATTGCAAAAGTTCCCTTTGATGTAACAAGGCGTTGGTAGTTGCAGCCATGATTTCCTCCGTTGAGGCCAGGAAATCTTTTCCTTTATTCAGACAACACAGTTCATCGTTAATTTTCAAATTGCAAAAGCCCGGAAACGCGAGCATTTCTACCAAAGCTTTCTTATAACGGATATGTTGCCACGTGGGGGTGTTAAAATGCTGCAAACTTATTAACTGACGTAACCGTTTTTCATCAGCTGATTTAAGAATTTTTTTCTCATCAAAACTAGTCTTACAGGCGCCCAAATCCAAGGCCCTAGGAGTTTCGGTTGATGGATTAGTCAAAAATTCATTGCTGATAATATCCGCTTGTTCGGTCACGTCACTTGTGTTTACAGTAGTATTCGGTACGTATTGTTGGTGCATTATAAAGTTTGTAAGAAAACTGACCTGGTTGTATAACGCGTCGATCCGAGGATCGACCGTTACCTGTGAGTCCCGCTTTTGTTTCTTGCGTGGAGGTTCACCTCGTTCAGCTTCGCTGTCTGAAGAACTGCTAGCGCCCGAGGAGTCCTCCTTTTCTTGTCCTTGATCCCTCTCGGAAGTAGGCGAGTTCGAAACGATCGACCGATTGGCCCCGGCGGCGGCCTCATCGGGTTCGTCACTCGTCGCGGGATTCATAACGAAAATACCGGTATTTTAATGTTAAGATTGAAAATACAACCAATAATTAATGCAATATTAAATTATCTAACACTATGATAAATAATTGTATAAAAAGGTTAAACGATTAACGAAATATTTTTGGATTTCGACCGCACGCGGCGAAAGTACACAACGCTATGAATTCGAAAAGTGACAGCGGTTCCCGCGTCCTAGCTGGCACAGAGAAATACAACGTTGGCGATAATTACGCCATCTAGTATTCTTGAGCTAAACTAAAGTATCCGTACTATTGACTGCGCAAATCAGGCTAAGTATACACTGCTTCTTCATAAACAATGCTGTATGTTTTCCGGAGGCACATCAATGTAACATTTCAGATTCGATTTTGAGCATTACATTACAATACTGCCTCCCTGACAGAAGAGCATTCGACTTTAATGTAACATTAGATTCGATTTTGAGCATTTATTTTATTCCACAATGTCAGACGAAGCTATCGTTGGTGTTACAAGTTGTCTCTAAATATTACACATTGAATCATCAAGTTGCGCACTGTATTGCTCGGTTCTCTTCCCACACCAATGTAATGCACAAATCTGTTGCATTACAGTTTGCGCACTGTAAAAGTCAGGTTTTCTCACTCACTGATATAATGCTCGAATCTGTGACGTTACATTACAGGCGAATGCTCCAAGTGAGGGAGCACCTTTATTTATTTTATTTATTTATTTATTTAACCATTAATGTAAACACACATAATAAATAGACAAGAATAAGGAACAGAAAATAGGTACAAAGGTATGCTTATTTCTAACAAAATCTCTTCCAGCATACCTGCGAGAGGAGAGTTACAAAAAAAATATATGCAGACACCGTGTGTAGACGATAAAAAGAAAAATATATTAAACAATTCACAATAAAGAAGAATACTGTATAGATAATTAATATATACTCTTATATACATGCATATTATTAAATTAAATATTACAATAATAAATACTAACTAATATCATAAATACTAAAATAATAATACATATTAATATGCAACTAAGACGGAATGGCAAGATAATGCTCTTTCACCCTCTTTTTAAAAACTGCAAGAGTTTGGCAGTCCCTAAATATCAGGCGGTAACGAGTTCCACAACCGCACCGCGTGCACAGTAAAGGAGTAGGAGTAAAAGTCGGTAGTGTGGGAAGGTATTTCAAGGAGATGCTTAAGATGCGACCTGCAAAGTGCATCGGAAGGACGGGAGTAGAAGAAGCTTTCGCGGAGGTAAGAAGGCATTTTAGGGTTGTGAAGGACGTTAAATAGCAAACACAAAATACGAGAGTGCCTGCGATGTCGAATAGGGAGCCACTTGAGCATTTTGCGAAAGCCTGAAACATGGTCATACTTTTTGAGATTGAAAACAAAACGAATACATATATTTTGCAAACGCTCAAGTTTATTTAAAAGCTCCTCGATGGCATCCAAATAACAGGCGTCGGCGTAGTCGATGATGGGCTGTATAAGGGTTTGGGCAAGGGAAATTTTGTTGTTCAAGGGCAAAAAGCTCTGGAGGCACTTCAGCGAGTGGAAAGTGTAGTGCACCTTGCAACTGACTTCAGCGACGTAGGCAGTCCATGATAAATAAGAGTCCATGATTACCCCCAAGTTTTTAGCCGTCCTAGCGTATTCAATTTGAACTCCATTCAAATTGAATACGATACACCTTTATGAGAAGAAAAAATGTTTTTCTCAAACATGCTTGTAAATTTGAGCATGTTTTTGACAACCTTCTTCGAGATAAATCGACATTGCTGTACTAGCCAAATACAAGCACGCAGCGGCCGGCAAAAGTTGTATGAAAATCCATATCTGTCGTGTTTAGCGGCCAAATAAATTACATAGTAAACTCATATCTGTTGTGTAATTTAAAAATGTAACGATGTTTTACTCCGATACATGGCAACCAAGGAGGTAACTTATCAAAGGTTTTATTTAAATTTCGAACTGGCTTGCAAATAGAAAGCTGTTCATTGAAAAATAAAAAAAATGAATAATTTAACGCGGCAAAAATTCGTCATTGATTTTGAAAGTAATTTTATTTGACAAAATGAGTTCTAGGTATTACCTGGTATTAATTTCCGCGCATTATTTGAGTAAAGTACTATACAAGCCTTGGCCGCAACTAGGCATTGATGGACTTACGTATGTGTGCCTCGGCTTCGCCTCGGCCCACATTTACACATTCGTCCATCAATGCCTCTTTTGCTGGCCGCTGCAGTAATGTACTATAACTAGAATTGCACCCACAATGCAGGACCTACACAAGGATTATTTGGCTGAGCATGATCTTTTCAAACAAAACATTACATCACCCCTGTATTTTCCGCATGGTTAGATATCGATATGTTTCGCCAGTTATTAAGATTCATGGTAAGACCAATAGATTGTGTGACATCCGATAAATAGCAACCTCCCGTCTTAATGGATAAGCGTTTTACATCAAATTTAATATTTTAAAAAATATATCCCGAGTTATGGTTGTCTGAAAAACTCCTGTCAAGACTTTTTAGGCCAACGAGGCAGACACTGTACATACATTTTTTTATTAAATCTACTTTACTCTTGTAACATCTAGGAGTCATATCAATAGTGCAATGTATCGGCACTGACAGCTTGTCTCTAGCCGGACCGAAGCCTTGACCTCTGAGGTTGAACCGCTTTGGGGTCTGACCGCACGTAATCATGACGGGGTCAGGGCCGTGGCCCGGCCGGACCGAGCCGTTTAATAGAATCCCGGCGCCGACAGTAACACAGACGTGTAAGAACGACTTAATTTAAAACGTAGCGACGGTATGGGTTTGTGCGGTTGCTCTTTTGTCAGGGCTTTTGTGCACTCGCTCTTTTTACCCGACTGTCGAAAGAGGGTAATGTGTTTATCAGTCTATTTATGTATGTTTGTTCAAACGCGTTGGCCGATATTGATGATTATTACGTCAATCGATTGGTCTTAACCTTGCGAGTGTCACTGGCTACATTAAAATAGGAAAATAGAAAAATGGCGGATTTTGGGCGCCTTATTGTGGGAGCCCAATTTTATTTTTTCTTCCGAACCCATCGTGTGGGGTATCAAAATAAAGGGGTTTATTTCAAAAATGTATAACACTTCTATGTTTAAAGGTACCTAATACAAAAAAAAAACTAAAAGTTAATTTTACAACTAAAAAGTTAACATCCGGTTTTGGTCAGCCAGCTCACAAATATGTATCCTCCGACTTCACAGCATGATTTTCTTCTTGTTTACGTCTTTTTAGTTCGCTTCTTAAGCAGTCTGGTTTTTGATGTTTTGAATTAACTTTCTTTATTTCGATTCTTATTTGATTAATCAATAGTGACTATAATTCTGGATAATAATGGTGATGAAGGTCAGTTATGCAGTCACTCCATGTAAAAAACTGATACATCATCCAGTTAGACTGGAAGACCACCCCAACATGGTTGGGAAAAGGCTAAGCCGATTGATTGAAAGGTTGTATGAATAAATTGGAATCCCTTTCATAATGTAAAATATCACGAATTCTAAGTGTGCACAAACGCCCTGAGAGTCCATAAAAGCTGCTTCAACAGGTTTGGCTTCTCATTGTATCTTAAATAGTCGCAGATGTGACTGCTGTGATCCGATTCTAAGGACGGAAAAACTGATATAGTGTTCTTCTATTAGGTATAAATCAGTAGCAGCCTTGCTAGGAATCTCGATTTGTCCCTTGATAATGGCAATAGGCTCCTCCCTAATAGAAACGAGCAAGGTATCTAGTACAAAACTGGGTACCTACCAGGTACTCCGCTCTGACCCTCTGGTTACCCCTCTAAGGAATATAGCCGTAACGTTTTATAGTTCACAAACTAGCCAGACGCCTCGGCAACTGCAAGCAACAGTATTTAACAGGCCTAACTTGACGCTGAACTTAGAAAGCTCCCCCAAGAGATCAAACAGCGTAGTTGAATTCCTACCCAAGTTAGATTGACATCTGACCAAGAGGTTAACTTAACTTTACAAACTAGGTATTCAGATGCTCGCCTCCAATAAACTATTTATTAATACTTGTTGGGTAAGTTTTCTCAAGCAATTATTGTATACTAGCTTCTGCTAGCGGCTTCGCCCGCGTAGATGTCGAAAATTATCCCGAGGTAGCATATTCCCGGGATAAAAAGTATCCTATGTGCTATTCCTGACTATAATCTATCTCTGTGCCAAATTTCATCCAGATCCGTTCACAGTTTTTGCGTGAAAGAGTAACAAACATACATACATCCATCCTCACAAACATTCACATTTATAATAATATAATATATAAGTAGGATCTACAGAGTTCGAGTTTCTACGGCGACATGATTTACGAGTAGATCCAATTAGTTTACGATTAGATCCACTGAAGTCATATTATTCACTCCTAAAATATTGTTTTTTTATTTAAATTTATGTGGCTACAATGAACAGATTCAGTATCTCACAAAGGGAATTTATCCCGAAAAATAAGTTTCTAAACTTGTTAATATAAAAAACTATTAAAATAATTTGTTCTAAGATGATTTGTTCCGGCTCGCTAGTCAAACGAGCTGGACTCTTAATTTTGCTTATTACCTGCAGTTCCTTTTGTCATTTCAATGTAAAAGCCTTTCGTGGTAGCCTTTATTACAGTTTATAGCTCCATTTCTATGCTCCGGGTAGGCACGGCACGGGCGATTAAATTAAAAAGTTCGTGTTTGTGGTTGTAACACCAGCCTGGAACTGTTGTCACGGTTTAATGTACTGTTATGTGTACTAGTAGTTTCCTAGGTACTGCGAACATTGATTGCTGAAGGAAACTAATACGCATGCAGTCCAGTCTGCCATGGAAGAAACTTGTTCTGGTAGGATTTAAACACTCGTTCGAATTTAGAATAATTAATTGTTAGACAGACATGAGTGAGCTGATACATGTAATGCATATAATGTAAAAGTAAATATTTAAACATTACAATATTTATTTAATATTTAAATATTTTTCCCTCGCTCACAGAGAGGAGCCCTGTGTCCCAGCAGTGGGAACATTAAATGGCCGATGAATATGATGATGAAATATTTATAATATAATCTTTATTTATATAAAACAGATTGCAGTACATGTAATAGTTTTACAAAGTAGGTAGTTGTAAATTTCTGACAATCAAGTGGGTGACGTGCTGTCCTCCTTGCTAGGCTATGAAATAGCCTGTATTAAGGAGTAACAGTGCCGATACCCTCTAATTTTATTGCTACAATTTAATTTTTACAAGTTACTTTTAAATTCTTATAATCTATAGATATTAGAGCGCGAGCGCATTTTTGTGTGTGTGCGTGTGTGTCTGAGTGTGTTTGTGTATTTGTGCGAGTGTGCTGTGTGTGCGTGTATGGGTTTGTGTGTGTGTGTGTATGTGCGTGAGCGTGCGGCTGAGTCAGTCAGTGTAAGCGTGCGTAAGTAAGGGGATTGGATTTGTTTGGGTCTATGTTTTGGGTGAGTGGTACAATATACAAACTTATCATAATTTACTTAAATTAAATATTTTTCTGTTTCGTCGTAGGTTTTATTTTGAAGGAATGTGCGGACGGTCTCTTTACAATTACGATAAGACAATTTATATATTGGACAATTTTTGTTTATTGTATTATAAAGAGACGGACCTAAATAATAAAAGAATCTTCTAGTAAACGACAAGCGAGTTTTTGGAGGAGTACATATTTTATCTTTTCGGCGTTTGGTAATTTCAATGTAGGGGGTTATGCGGTGTTGCAACAGAATTAATTGTAAAATAAAGTGTTGCCGCACGTTGAGAACATTGCAGTTTTTGTATAACTGAACAGTTGGATAAATTAGTGGACGGAAGGTAGCCACTTTCAGTATGGCGCGATGTGCAACTTCCAACGGTTTAAGGATAGTTTTTGCAGCACCACCCCAACAGGGAATACAATAGGTAATAATAGATAGGCATAAGGCAAAATAGACATTACGTATAATTATAGGATTAGCAATATTTCTTAAGGTTTTGAAGATATATATAAGTTTGCGAACTCTGCCAGTAAGGACATTAACATGAGATTTAAATTTAAGGTTCTTATCTATGATTACACCTAGGTATTTGATTTCATCCGTAGAGGATATAGGAGCACAGTTGCATGAAACTTGAGTCTGCGAATTACATGTGTGAGCTTTAATTGATATAGGTGGCTTTGGTTGGGTAGCAGAACTGATCGAGTAAGTAATGAACTTGGTTTTAGAGGTATTCAAAGTAAGCATATGGAAATAAAGCCAGTTAAGCGCTACATTAAAGCCATGCTGTGCCTTGTCTTCGAGTTCAGACCATGTGTTAGCGACGAAAGTGATAGCAGTGTCATCTGCAAAGGATGTTATCTTGGCATTTGGGATATTTATATTGCATAAGTCATTTATAAAAACTAGAAATAAAGTGGGTCCCAATATGCTTCCTTGCGGAACGCCGTAGTAGATGGGAAGCTCATTGCTGCTGTGACGGTCAATCTTGACTATCTGGGAGCGATTTGTGAGGCAGTTTTGAAAAAGATCAAGTTGCAATCCCCTGACACCCATCCCTTCAAGTTTGAGTAAGAGAGAACGAACGGGAACGGTGTCAAACGCCTTCGCAAGATCCAAAAATATCGTAAGGACCTTTTTATTAGTGTTCAGGTTGTGAACGATATTGTTAGTTAATTCCTGAACTGCGTCACAGGTAGACTTGTTTTTACGAAATCCAAATTGTTGTGGTGATATTAGTTTGTAATGTTCTAGGTAGTAAACAAGTCTTTTATTGATAAGCCGTTCTAGTACCTTGGATAAGGCAGTCAGTACTGCAATGGGACGGTAATTATTCGGCAGGTTCCCGTCGCTTCCCTTGAAGACTGGATGAATGATTGCCTTTTTAAAAGAAGAGGGAAAGACGGCTGTCTCGAAACAGAGGTTAAAAATATGGCATAGTATGGGTGCCAGGGAGATTGAGTACCTCTTCAAGATGTAGGGTGATATGCCATCCCAGCCAGTTGCAGCATCAGAGCGCAAAGAATGGATGACTGTTGTAATTTCGGCAAGGTCAGTAGGGTCGAGGACGAACGATGAAGTCGATGTGATATCAGAAGTAGGTTGAGTAACTGTCAATGGCTGTGTAGTACTGGTGTGAACTATATTATTTGCAAGCCTCTCGCCAATATTTACGAAGTATGAGTTAATAGTGTTGCAAGACTCAATAGGTGAAGATGACAAAGTTAGCAACTGAGCCGATGTATTCTTAGTTTTAGTAGTGTTAGTTACCCGTTTAATAGTGTCCCATAGTGTTTTTGGGTTTTTACTAGCTTTATTTAGTTCCTCTGTATCATAAATTCTCTTTGCTTTCTTTAAAATACTAATGCAAAAATTTCTGTATCGGAGGTAAGTAATTTTTAGAACTTCATTGCCTGGGAATGTTTTAACTTTCTTATGTAGAGCATCCCTGTTTCTTATGCACCGTAATAAACCAGATGTGATCCACGGTTTGAGAATTCTCTTTTTTGATGATACTTTTTTAATTGTGGTATTTTCAGAAATGGATGCAGTCATTAAGTTCAGTAATCTATCGGTAGCCATATTTGCGTCTTTTATACTGAAAATAGGTGTGAAGTCCAGTTTTGATATTGATTTGTCAAGCCCTTCATAGTCAATTTTTGTTATAAGGGAGTTTGTGACCGTTCTAAGACATTTATCGTGAATGCAAAGTAAGGAGGCGGAGTGATCAGTTATTGTGGAGCTTAAGACAAATGTGTGGGTGGGGGAATTTGTTTTGAGGAACGTGTGGTCCAAACAATTGCCATCCCTGGTCGGTAAGGTGTGGGCAGGAAGATAACCGTGAAAAGCAAGGCAATTTAGGTAATCGTGGGAGCGCATGTCAGATGTGGTAGGTTTGATGTCCACGTTTAGGTCACCTGTTATAACTACCGATTTAAATCTATTTAGCGACGGAAGGATGTTGTTAAGAACTGTGAGAAAGCTGTTTATATTGTCTATCTGGCGATCGATAAATACAAATTATTGCCAAGTCAAAGTTTATTTTTATAATAAGACCCGATGCAGATCGGTGGAAATCTGGCTCTTCGCATGTAACAGACAGGTCCGACTTTGAATACACCACTACACTATCACTCTGATTTATATGTTTGGTGGTCATGAACGCGGAGTAATTATTGAGAATCGGGATAGTGCTATTACTAGAGCAAGGTAACCAGCATTCAGTCAAAACAACCAAATCGCAATCGAAAGAAATTCGGTGCAGAAGCGTTTGCAAGTTTAAGAAGTTACGGTTTACAGAGCGAATGTTTTGTGTCAGGATTTTAATAAAGTTATTAGGACACTTCACAATGGAGAGAGTTTCCTCAGGTGTGCATGTATAGGTAGTTGATACAGATAGTTCGTCGATGTTGTCAATTAAATTGTTTATGGTATTATGCATTTTTGCAGTAAAGTAAGAGTTGTTTGATGGTTACGAGAAAATAGGGTGGTATTTGTTTTAGGGACGTATGTTCGAAGCTTATAATCGAGGATAATAAATATAAAAACGTATGTTTTATCATATTAAAGTAGCTAGGTAAGGAATAATAGGGATGAACGCAAGCATATGTAAAGAGTATATATGGTGTCATGGTGAAGTTGTAATATGTTGGTGTTGAGTTATTCATGTATGAGAGTATGTTGTGTTGATAGTAATAGATAAGTGTGTGAGTGTTGTTTGTGTTTGTATTTAGTACTTTAACATACAAATTCAAAAATATCGCAAAAGAAATCAAATAACACGTATGACATAGCAAGATATACTTAAATGCAAGTAGTCATGCTTTGGTGATTGTCGCCAGCTGCTTCAGTTGTTCTTCGCTTTTTACCAAGATAGTCTGGCTATCAGAATCCTTCTTTAGCATAACTCTTCCATTCGACGTCCAACAATAGTTATACTGGTGCTGCTTAGCGTGGTTTCTACTAAGGTAAAATAACCTTTTAGTATTCGCTGTTAAAAGCTCGGTGATGTAAATGGGTGTCTCCTGTGCAGATTTTATGTTCACATGGGTTGATTTTATCTTGTCTTTGGGATTGCGTTTATTATAAGCTTTAACAGCAGCAAGAAAATTCGTTTTCGTCAGCGTATTACAGAACTCGACTGATAAACTCGATGTTAAGTACTCCTTTTTTGAGGGTAGTCTTACAATATCACGGATACTAGCAGATTCTGTATCAATGCCTATATGTCTTGATAGATGCGTTATTGTTTCATACAGATTGATTTTGGTCTCATTCTGCCTTTTAGGTACATTGCGTAATTCTATAGATGTCTTGATAAGATTGTGGTCAAGAACTTCCAACTTATTTTCTAGCGTAGTTAGCTGGATTGCTATGGAGCCACGCAGATTTTCGAGTCCTGTAATTTTATTTTCTAGTGACTGCAATTGATCAGAGACCGCTGTCATTGCCTTTTCGAGATCGTTATTTGTGACCTTAATTTCCGTGTAGTGATTTTTTATTTCTTTAATATGACCTTCCAATTTGTCCAATCGGGTGTTCTGAGTACACATCATCTCACTGATCATCTTCTTGATATCGTTTTTAAAAATATCCAGGTCATCACCGGTGACATCATCCGAAAGGCATCTGCGTTTGGCTCTCTGGGTGATTTTTCCTTCCGAGTCTTCGTCTGCATGCAGCTTCCGGATATCAGACTCCGAGCGCGATGAGAACTGATTTGGAGGAGTTTTGGGTGTTGACTTAGGCATGTTACCCTAACTTGCTAATTTCAAGTAATCACAAATAAGTTACTCGCTAATCGCTATCGCTCGTAAGTTGTGGCAGCCGACAAGGATGACGCACGAACGGCTTACGCGCAGCAGGCTCCGCCTTCTATCTCCGTCTTGACTGTTGCCGGCCTGTTTACTCCAGTACTCTGCGTTTCGCTTTCTCTTCAAACTTTATGCGCGCCTAGTACTTTTGCGAAATATATTTAACATTTAATTTCGAATTAACTATTAATTTGGAATAAAAATTTAAGAAAAAATATCTTGTACGGAATGCACGTCTAAACACTTTCGTGGTCCGAGGGGAAGGGGGATTTAAATGTATAACGTCCTGTTCTATCACTAATACGCTTATTATTTAATAGGTTCGATCTAGGAGAGGCACAGTTGCCCCACATTATCTAAAAAAAGTTAATTAAAAAAATCAAAATACCCGACTGCTTAAAAAGCGAACTAAAAAGACGTAAACAAGAAGAAAATCATGCTGTGCAGTCGGAGGATACATCTGGTTTTGGTCAGCCAGCTCGAGAATATGTATCCTCCGACTGCACAGCATGATTTTCTTCTTGTTTACGTCTTTTTAGTTCGCTTTTTAAGCAGTCGGGTATTTTGATTTTTTTAATTAACTTTTTTATTTATAACTTTTTAGTTAACATTTTTTTCGAATTAGGTACATTTAAATATATAAGTGTTATATATTTTTGAAATCACCTCTTGAAACGCTTTATTTTGATACCCCACACGATGGGTTTGGAAAATAAAATAAAATTGGCCCTCCACAATATGGCGCCCAAAAGCCGCCATTTTTCTTTTTTCCAATTTTAATGTAGCCTATGACACTCGCAAGGTTAAGACGAATCGATTGACGTATGAATCATCAAAATCGGTCAACGCGTTTGGTCTCTGGAACGCCACATAGGAACAAACATACATACATACATACATACATACATACATACATACATACATGTCGGGTTTAGTCAATAGTACGGACGTCAAAACAAATCGCAAAGCAAGAACAACTACGCTTTGGCGCGCTTTCTCTAACCACTTGCGTGGTGGGGATAATAGAATGTAGCAGTTGAGCTAAAATATACTGGCAGTTGAGTACTGACAGCCGTAAAGCTAACACGTCGTAGAATCAGTGTCGATCCGTAATATTAGTAAGCAGGAATGTAACTTGTGTCTATTTGAATATACTCAGTGTATCGAATAATTTGTGTGATTTCATTTTCACGATTGTACCCAACGACCTGCCCACACACGATGTCTTAACCTAAGGGAATACATCCTGACTTCCCGATGGTTTACATCTATCGGCCAGCCTTGATGCGACATCAGAATTGGGATTCGGTCGTGCTAATGAGATCACACGTAAAAACAATGCTAGTGAAAGTGGCGGTTACATTCTTGCAAAAAATTCGAGTTGTCAGTTGCGACTACCCTCAGTCTTGAATAAACAATAACGAAGCGGAGCAGCAAGGAAGCTAGCTACAACCGAGGAGCTAGACAGGTTAAGGAGGAGCGTGTGGACTTGTGGAGAATTCCATACACACGGATCTTTATGCGAATCTGGTGAGTCGTTTTCATTTTGTTATGACTATGGACAAGAGTGTTCATTATTTAAAATTCTGGTTTTGTGTACAGTATGGCGGCCAGTGGATTGTCGGGTCCATACTCTCATGTAAGTTATCGCTGGTCAAGTTTTGGTGTTATTGAAGAGTTATTATTCTGCTAACACTGGCAATGACCCTTGACTAGCTTTGGCCGACTATTGTTACGATGCCGACGGCCTTAGAACGATATGGTGCCTGCCTTACACTTCAGTCTGGAAAATAACGTACCTACCTTACACTTCAGTCTGGAAAATATTATAATTCCAAATGAAATATTTTGATTAGTTTTGTAGTGTGATAGTTTTATGTAGTGAGAGTTAACCAAGTTTGAGAAGAAGCATAGTATTCTTCTTTCGTGGTCGAAGGGCCAAACTATCTAAAAGGTGGTAAAACCTACCAGACCTCGTTAATTGTGACTTAAAATACAACTGACGCTATGACATTCATTGGATTCTCTAAAGCCACAGCGACCTGCGCACTTAGGACACTGTAATGTGTGGTTCATGTTTTGGACAGGAACTCTGCACTCACATTCGGTGTCCATAATAAACTATTTGGCCATGCCGGTTTAGGTAACTACTACTACTAGAAGCTCGTGGCTAAATAATAACAGCCGCACTGGTCGATCATCAAGGTTAATCAACGCTTGACGAGGTCGGTCCGTGGATGGGTGACCATTTCAACATACCGGGTTTCCTCCGTGCCTCGGAGAGCACGTTAAGCCGTTGGTCCCAGCTGTCATTTGAAGATCTTTGACAGTCGTTACGGGTAGTTAGAGGCCTGAGATCTGACAACAGTCTTGCCAAGGGCTACCGTGCTACCCAGTTACTGGGTTGAGGAGGTCAGATAGGCAGTCACTCCATGTAAAACACTGGTACTCAGCTGAATCCGGTAGGACTGGAAGCCGAAACCAATGTAGTTGGAAAAAGGCTGGGCAGATTGATTTACTTTTGGGCATTACTGGGCAGATTGATTGGTTTAGGTTACTACACCGGGGCACCGGTTAAATTTCCATCAAAGTTGAGTTGTGTGAACATGTAATCTCGTAGTACTTTTCATGTTTCAGATACCATATTGTGTCGCAGTGGAGCCTCTGCTGCAAGCTAGCGGTTCAGATGCTGAATGTGAAGGTTGACGTGTCAACATCTGAGGAACGGCAGGCTAGCAGTTCGCAGGTGGTAGCCAAACGTTATGGCAACAGCTATGAAGTCGGGAGCTCGCAAGTTTGGAATGGAATACTCGGTGAGTCGCTTCCATGTTATTTCGATAGTGAGGTCGAAGGTTCTCTAGTGAAGAGATGCTATTTCGAGCTTTAAGAGTGTTCATGTTTGACCATTGTATTGGTCGTGGTTATATCTTGCACTATCACTAGGTAATTGACACACTTAGTAAAAAGCAAGTAGCTAATGAGTTTCCTATTGGCTAGTTAGTACTTTCCTAGATTCAATATTAGGTTTAGTACGAACTTTAGGATGAGATATCCCATATGAAGGAGTTGAGATATCCAAAACGACTGGATAACTAGTGATTTTCAGTGGCAAAGCGAGTTAGTAATGTCGTAGTGCCATCGCAATTGTATCGAGTTAGTAACGGTACTGGTTATTTACGTGCATTCAGAGCAAATCTTATGTTGCGTAACGATTTACAACTACCGTCTTCAGATCTGAATTCACTTGCTTACTTTCAAAGTAATATTATGATAGCAGTAGATCTGGCAATCGTTTTCCTTGCATAAAAACTGAGTTAGTGAGCGATAGTAAATAGTTACTGTTGGTATTTGATTTTAAAGATTTGATCACAGTTAATTCGTGAAGCTCCTTCACACGGCTTCATTTGACATTATCAGGCTTAATTGGTCCCCTCATATTAATAGTCGGTATGTTCCAAAATCTTTGAGTAAAAAGCGCGAATCTTGTGAGAAGGATCCCCGATCACCAAGTTCCTTGAGAATTGGACATCATAGTTGATGACAGTGGTAGTGAAACCAAATCTGATTAACATGTCTGCTTATGAGACAAATTCTGGACCGCACCTCGTGCGTAACATGTGGCGATGGGTTTTTGAAGAGGTTTCATGAGTTGAGTATGCATTGCCTTTGAATTATGGTATAGAGTAACTGAATTGTTACAATTACTTTGATTAGTTGAACTTGTTGATCGTCGGACCTTGTTCTGAGGATGTGTTGTGTGGGAAACTTTGGTACGAAAACTAAGTAGGCCCTGTATTAAGTCCGCGATAAGTGATTATGACAGGATGGTGAGCGTTATACACCGAAAGCTTTAGATAGGTACGCTTAGGACCTACAAGTATGCACACTGTAGGTTAAGAAAGATGCCAGCGGGTTATGTACCAGTCGATGTTGATGTCAAAAGGATTTTGATGATAATGAGCAAGCTTAAAGTGTCGAGTAATTGAGTCTATCAGCCATATTATGTTTGACCGTACCAGTTGATTCTGGCGGAGGTCGGGGTCTAGAGAGACCGTTGTGTGAGAGCAATATAATTGCCAGTCGGCTGTAGAGCCGTGGTGTTAGAGGATTTACTCGAGAGTTTCTGTGAGCTTGGCAGTTTTTGCTGCAGAATAAGTTTTAAAGTTTGTTTGGAATGACTGTGGTACATGGCCCAGGGCAACGGTTTAGTTAAAGAGTAGGGTTCTAAAATCTTAATTTTCACAAACCCAATTATCTAGTTTGGTCAGGAGTAGCCGAGCGTTGTGTGGCAACTGTGAGCCTGTGTGGCGGCTGTTGGCCTGTGTGGCGGCTGTTGGCCTGTGTGGCAACTGTTGGCCTGTGTGGCAACTGTTGGTCTTTATGGCAACGGAAGGCCTGTATGGCAACACTTTGACACTATGTCTGGTGTGAAAATTCATGTTTGTGTTAGGAACCTTACAGAAAGTTCCTATTGAGTCATGAGGTTAAAAGAAAGTAAACTCGCAACCATACGTTTGGTGGGGTCACCATGATAATTTTGATGACGTTCGAATCGTCAAGCCCTCATTACGAAAATTGAAATAATTTTGGTTTTCTAATTTTGATTACTTTGCGTAGATCGTGTTAGTAAAACACACGAAGCTCAAGTACCAATTGAGATAGTAGATAATGAATTGACGTAACATAGGACAGACTAAATCTCTGTGTGAACAGTTTCTGAGTTCAGAGAGTTGAGTTGACTCGACATCGTGGAGATGTTAGAGTAGAGCAATTGTGATTGCTAAGAGAGCTATAAGATAGCTAAATATCGTGAATAAGATACCTGGTGGTTTCTTTTGCTGGATTTAATTTGAGATTAATGACTATCAGTGGTACTTGGACTTTGTAATCACTATGATTGGGTGCTTTTAGGTACCAAATCGATGATTGAGTTACTATTTTCTTTATGTTGGAAATAGAATTACTCTTTCCTTGCAAAGGTGAAAGGAGACATTTAAATGATCATGTTTGATTGATTCAAAGTGTTTCCTCACTCACATGCGTCAGGATTGGACGAGTGAATACTGTTTGGAAATTTTGTGTTTCAGAAAAACATCCCTTGTATGATGGGAGACTGGCGGGTCGGAGTAGACTAAGAGGACGTGTGGCGCAACACGACATGAGGTGGCATGAAGCAAGAACAAGATGATGAAGCCTGCGGGTGATAGATTTGGGGATCTGTCACCTGAGAGAGGCCCGAGATGGCGACGTGTGTGTTCCACGCTCGCCTCTCAAGAGGAACTACGGCCTAGAGAACACCATGTGGTTTTAGTCAGTAGGAGTCTGACAGACCCCTCAGTTTCCCCCAAGAGCTGAGGACATCCATTGAGGATTTCCACATGATTCGATACACTGTTAGAACCTGACAATGAGGAACAGACGAGGACGCCTGTCTCGCAGGATGGCCGTGTCGGGTTTAGTCAATAGTACGGACGTCAAAACAAATCGCAAAGCAAGAACAACTACGCTTTGGCGCGCTTTCTCTAACCACTTGCGTGGTGGGGATAATAGAATGTAGCAGTTGAGCTAAAATATACTGGCAGTTGAGTACTGACAGCCGTAAAGCTAACACGTCGTAGAATCAGTGTCGATCCGTAATATTAGTAAGCAGGAATGTAACTTGTGTCTATTTGAATATACTCAGTGTATCGAATAATTTGTGTGATTTCATTTTCACGATTGTACCCAACGACCTGCCCACACACGATGTCTTAACCTAAGGGAATACATCCTGACTTCCCGATGGTTTACATCTATCGGCCAGCCTTGATGCGACATACATATATACATACATACATACATACATACATATATACATACATACATACATAGACTGATAAACACATTACCCTCCTTCGGCAGTCGGGTAAAAATTTGGGTCGAACGATTTGTTACATCTTACAGAATCCGTCCGGACATGACCTTTGATTGTCGCTAACTGGGATTTATCAATTAAAACTTTTCTGTAATTAAATCTTTATCATCGTAATATTTTAATTTTTGCTAATATCATGGTAAAGATTGTGATCTATTACACAACTCAATTGTGTTAATGCCGAGGGCTGTTTGAAAGGTAACAAGGTACCTTGTTTATTATATTTATTTATTTTATTTATATAATTCAGGACAACTAACAAAGCATACACCAAAAAATACATGTTAAAGTACATTTTTTTTTTCTACTCATTTTTTTTTGTTACCTTTCAAACAGCCCTCGGCATTAACCAGTACCTATCTTCCCAAGTCTAACATGCTTGTAAAGCGTGGGTAACTGAATCTTCAAAGCACTTGTCTGTTAAACTAATGAGCTGAGTTAGAATATGCATTAGGGTTGCCTCCCTTACATAGGTAGATACGGCAAAATATCAGAAATAGGTAAGTTTATGAGATACTATATTTTTTTTTTTTTAAAGAAACTTTGCCC
This sequence comes from Anorthoa munda, assembly GCA_945859665.1. Taxonomy (NCBI): domain Eukaryota; kingdom Metazoa; phylum Arthropoda; class Insecta; order Lepidoptera; family Noctuidae; genus Anorthoa; species Anorthoa munda. The sequence goes on along the minus strand of OX243905.1, from coordinate 23,688,054 downwards.
CACACTAGGAATTTCTTCCTGTATCGTTGTACCTTTTGAGGAATATAGAAGTAGTGTTGTGATTTGCTAAAGAGTTACGTTTACTCACAAAACGATAGTTTACTTGGGTGGCTGTATTACTTGTATACTTATTTCGTAATCAATAAATTGCGTGGCTTGACTTGCGTAAACGTAGATTTTAACCCTCGCAATCACGCTGCCAACCGTCTACTGTCATTTCAGTGTTGCTATCAGTAGTGGTAAAGTTGAGGCAATTGTTATCCTTATGAAAAAAACTTATCAGTGCTTCAGCGAAATGATATTATAACTTAGAATTGTCTTGAAGTTTGTAACACAAACAGACTAAAATTCAAGACACTTCCAAGTTTTATAAAAATAATGTTAAAATCACAGTGGAAGTTTCCGAAAATTATTCATTTTACTTTTTGGATTTATTTTTCAGTAAGTTCTCTAGAAACAAAGTTTTATTGAAATCCGGTGAGCCATTATCGCGAAATGAGATACCTACTACATTCACCCAGACAGAAAAGCACTTGTTTTTATTAAAGGTATATTCAGTCTGTAACTCTGAAAACGATGCAATGAAAAAGAAAAAGATGCGCTGTTCAGAACGTTCTTGTTCGCATAACTTGATAAATTTTATCTACTGGCTAAGTCTCATGGTAAAAGATTTTTATATTAGTGTGTACCTACTTTCACCCTCTAAAAGATTGCCATTGTTTTATGAATGTATTAATTCACCCTGTTTGGACAAACAGGGTGAATTAATACAATATAGATAAAATATAGTTTTCAGACAGATTAAATATCCGCTACATAACTCAGGTTTCCAAACAGAATGGGAGCACACAAAGCTCTATCTGAAATGTTATTTAATCTTACCGGCGTTGTGCGGTTTTGTTCGGAGTATTCGATAATACAATATTTATTGGTAAACAACATTGAATAATAATATGGTCGACAGTAACTGTCATGGCGGATTGTCTTGTTGGTTTATTTATTGTGCGCCTGTATATACATTCTATTCGAACTACATAGCAGTGTTATTATCTTATTACAAGCTTTTATAAGCTTTTGCAATTTATGTATGTATGTAAGTGTGTTCGGATCAAATCTTGAAAATGAATTTTAAAGCAATTATCCTCCACCAATTATGATTAAATTTTGCATACACATTTATTTTGTATGACAATGCATGGTTAGCTAAGTGACGTCAATCTAAATCCAATATGGCGGACGGCCCAAGATGGCGGACTAGTTATTTTAGTGCACTGACATGATATAACGACAGTATTCCTCGAAGGGTGAGGCAGAGGTAACTACATCGTGTCGTACGTCTGTAGTATTCACGTTCACCCATTTGTTGTTAGTTTTATAGAAAATGTGTTTGTTCTGGATTTTTCAAAAATTACTACGTGCAAGTGAGAATATGTATTACATACTAAGACTTTATGATTTTAATATTATTTTATATAAAATAGCCAAAGCGTACAATGTTTAAAACTTAGTTTCGATCTATCAGTCTGATGCAGTTCGGGGGTTCTAATCTGAGTTTAAACTAAAAAACCGGCTAAGTGCGAGTCGGACTCGCGCACGAAAGGTTCCGTACCTTTATCGCAAAAATCACGTTTGTTGTATGGGAGCCCCACTAATTTTTTTGTGTTTTTTGTTATAGCGGCAACAGAAATACATCATCTGTGAACATTTTGAAATGTCTAGCTATCACAGTTCATGAGATACAGCCTGGTGACAGACGGACAGACAGACAGACGGACCGCGAAAACTTAGTAATAGGGTCCTGTTTTTAACCTTTGGGTACGGAACCCTAAAAACTGAGCCCAACCTGACTATAACCTGAAATAATCTTGTTTGGAACTCATCAGTTATTTTTTATTTATTAGTTGTTTTACGAACGATATGGCCTTTTTGATATGGTTATATACACAACTGAAACGCTTAGCTGCTATTTACACACTGCATTATTATAATATCTAATGACAATTGGACTTGCCATTACAATAGGCGGCCCGGAGTGGGGGAGGCGTGCGCTTTACAAATATACAACAATATTCAATCTTTTTTAATAAGTACGACGTTGTCAGTTCTGCAATTTTCTGAGTAAAAACCGTGCCACTGTGATTACGTTCGTTCATTGTACATTTATTTTAATTTTCTCTGTTACCATTATACACGTAAAGGTTATGATAATATTACTGTTGGATTAGGGAGGGTAAGGCTGCCAGTGAATGTAAGCTATTTGGGCTTATAGACTACATTTCCCTAGTCAAATCTACACGAAATAGTATCACCTCTGTATTCCCAAAAGTGGTAAGCAGACATAACTTCAAAATTACATCAGTTATGTTCATGTTCCATGTCATAAGTAGTATGACTTACTAGGTACAAATTAAGACTACGGGCTCCTTATGCTCATAACCTAATGAGATAACCCATAATACCTGACTCGAGGAGAACTTTGTCTAAATCCTCAGGCCGTGGAAGGTAGGGAGAGCGGCGCACCGGAATACCGACACTTCTCTCCCACCACGGCCTCCAACCCTCAGCCGCAATCTACTTGTTAGCTGCTACGTCTTCTGCTTATCGAAAAAAGCCCTGACGAACGGCCCTTCTTTGGGTTCCTCTTCGCTTCACCGTGGATGACCAAGCCATGGCTACAAAACCACCCCCCTCCTCGACAATGCGGGCACCCACTGGGGAAGAAACCAGGACCTTGACCAATCCGCCTTCTCTGTATGGAAAGTGGCATTTGCCCAGCCGTGAGACAGCTTCGGGCTGGTAATTATGCTGCAGTAACAGGCTGGTATACATTTGTAAAATATTCTACAATTGTCTGTAGAACCACATTATAACCTTGCCAACTGGCTATAATATTTTTACTACGGCATGAACTTTCCACATTCAGTACATCCATTAACAAAAGAAGAAGTTCATGAATTCATAATGGAATATAGAAAAAATGCATTAGTCTGTATGTTACTGGAAAAGCTCGAACTACGGTAAAACGTAAGATTTACCAAGTCTTACTTGTAAAAGTTCGAAATGATCTATAATTAACGCTAGTTTCCAACTTTTACTAGCAAATCACGTGGTAATTCAGGATTTAACTCAGTGACTTGTAAATATAAAAAATAAGTTGTCATGTCTTTGACACACTATGATGTAAAATGATGAGAACATTTAAGGACTGATCGATAAGCTTCATTTATTCATTAATTAACAATAAAATACTAACATGATGTAAAACACTTTCGAATCCAAAGTTATAAACGTTTATATAACATTTTTTATTAAATCATGTTTGGTTTGGTGTGTCACTAGCGGGGTGCCAACTGAAAATCAGCGCTGGGTGTCTGACGCCCAGCAAATGCTGAGTTGGTAACCCTTTCGGTATGGGCACGCCCGGCGCAATAATTTTTTAAACTTGTTTGTACTATTTTTACTGTTCTTCTCTGTTACTTTGTGATTGTTATTGTTGTGTTGTGTCTATGTCGAATAAATGTTTTCTATTCTATTCTATTCTATTCTATTCTATAATTACAAAATGTTAATATTTTCCAACATTTACAAGTCTGAAGGTAATCCCAAGATATAAATCTTGTGATTTCTGGAAAAAGCCTAAATTTAGCGATTATCACAGATCTTTTCGGCATTTTACCAGTACAGTAAGACTTGGTAAATTAAGATTTACCAAGTTTTTCTGTACTGGTAATACCTAGGATTTACCGTAGTTCGAGCTTTTACAGTAACATGTATATTGCTTGACACTTATTTTCGACGAATACTTGCAAAAGCGTTATAATTTTGCTTACTTGTTTCAACTGTTTAAATAAACTTTATTTAAGGTTTTCACAAAAGGACTTGACATCATGCCTTTATTCCCTGAAGCAAAAGTGCACCAATATTTCGACAGTTATGTTGAAGTCCCATGCAGGTGATCGGGGTGAGCCTGTTGCCAGCAACCGAGTACAAGTCCAGACTCTCACTGAGAAATTCCAGATGCAAAAACGCAATAGCATTTTGCCTGAAAGAAATCTTAAAAAATCCTATAATCAATTAATAACTAAATCAATTAATAATTTTGTTATTAGTCATAAGATTAGGAATAGTCAGTTGTACATATTACTACCACCACTCCCCCCTCACTACCACCACTGCTGAAACCTGACGGGTCATTAGCCCACTCCGCTGAGGAGAAGGCAAACTTGTTTGCTTCCCTTTTTGCGGAATCTTCGCATCTGAATTTTGATGGCGCGCAGCCTCCTCCTTTTCCTGATGGATGTGTGACGAAAATGTCGGACATCCGCATCCATCAAAAGGACGTCCGTAGGGTGCTGCGTAGCCTTGATGTGAACAAAGCGAGTGGCCGTGATGGGATACCAGCAATTGTACTTAAAACCTGTGCGCCTGAATTGTCTCCGATCTTGACACGCCTGTATCGCCTTTCCATAGAGACTGGAAAAGTGCCGAAGGCTTGGAAGCAAGCCAACGTACAGCCCGTGCCCAAGAAGGGCAGTCGAGCTGACCCGGCCAACTACAGACCCATATCTGTAACGTCCATCCTCTGTAAGAGTATGGAACGTGTGCTCAACGGTAAGCTCCTGGCATACCTAGAAGCGAACGACATCCTCAGTGACCGACAATACGGCTTCCGCCGAAATCGGTCCACTGGGGATCTTCTAGCGTATGCCATTCACATCTGGAGTGAGGCCATCGAGAGACACGGGGAAGCGCTAGCCGTCTCCCTCGACATCTCGAAGGCTTTCGACAGGGTCTGGCACGAAAGCCTCATTGGTAAACTTCCTTCCTTCGGTCTGCCCAGTGGTCTGTGTGATTGGATTGCGGACTTCCTGAGGGATCGATCCATCCGAGTGGTTATCGATGGCTGCTCGTCCGGTCAGTTAGATATCAACGCCGGAGTCCCTCAGGGGTCAGTGCTCTCGGCAACATTATTCTTGCTGCACATTAATGATCTGCTAAAACCCGGAACCTTTGGGTACGCAGACGACAGCACTGTTGCTGAGAGATACGTGTCTAGCGCACGGGCTACTGGGCCTCAGATTCGGTCTCTCCGGGAGGCCATGGTTGAACGCTTGAACCTGTCCTTGAAGGCGGTCTCCGAATGGGGTGATGCCAATCTGGTCAGTTTCAATGCTGCTAAGACCCAGGCGTGTCTTTTTTCCGCTAAAAAGAGCCGATTCCACCCGGCTCCATCTTTCCGTGGTGTAACCGTGCTGTTGACGGACCATCTCGAACTTCTCGGGGTTACTTTGACATCGACCCTCAACTTCGGTCCATTCATTGAGGCGAAAGCTCAGTTAGCTGCAAAAAAGTTGGGGATTCTTGCAAAGGTGAGACGGTACTTCACGGCTGCACAGCTGCTCAACTTGTATAAAGCGCAAGTTCGGTCTTGCATGGAGTACTGCTCTCATCTTTGGGATGGATCAGCCAAATACCAGCTTGATGCACTTGAGTCGATTGACAGGCGGGCCAAAAGGCTTATTGGCAACGATGCACTGGTCGCCTCAAAGCTCCAGAGCCTCGAACATCGACGCCGAGTTGCCAGCCTGTCGGTTTTTTATCGGTTACATTTCGGGGAGTGTGCGACGGAACTGCACAATTTGATTCCACCTAGCCCTTTCCATCATCGGACTACAAGACGTACGGCTATGCGCCATCGCTAATTTGCTAATACTTTCATTGTACGCACAGCTAAGGAGTGGAACTCCCTTCCGGAGTCTTTGTTCCCTGATAGCTACAACCTTGGGGTCTTTAAGTCAAGAGTGAATAGGTTTCTTCTAGGTAAGCGTGCTTCACCGTAGACCGCATCATCGCTTAACATCAGGCGAGATAGTGGTCAAACGCGAGCCTATAGATTATAAAAAAAAAAAAAAAAAATATTATTTGAATTATAAATTAAAAAAAATCCAATAAAAAAAAATATAACTTATGCAGCAGGTTAACACAGCATGCATTTACCACATCGTTATTTTCCATGTTTCCTGGGTATAAAAAAGATTAGTCAGTCGTCAGTGAGATTATCAAAAAATATTGGACCCGTATTTTATGCGTAATCAAATAAATAAAAATGTGCAAAGATAAAGCTTACTTTTTAAGTATAAAGTGTAGCACACCGTGACGTCACACGATATTTCAACGCACTGTATTGTCGTATTTTTTTGTTTACGTGTCAAAAGAAAAATACGTGTCCACTTCACTTCACTTCTTGTTTGAATGGCACCAGATGTGTATAATTTACACAATTCCGCCAATGTCAGGGTTACAGAGGATAAACGAAGGAGATTGATCGGTAGGTAAGAAGAAAAAAAGTTTTATGATTTCCAAATTATGATGCTGATGGCCGGTGGTGAATTTACCTAAAACAAACCAGAGACAACACTATTATACCACGCCGTTAGTAATATATGTTAAAATATAATATATGGACAACACAAAAATAATATCACAGTTTAATTTTGTTAATGATAATAAATCTGGACAAAAAGTAAACAAAGGGAGAATTTACAATTGATAATAAACATTTCATATTAATAGGACGAGGAATATTGGGGGGTAGGATGTTGTAAAGTGGAGATTGTAATTTTGGACAGTCAAAAAACAAGTGGTCAGTAGTGCCTTCGTCTATACCGCATTCACAAAGAGAATTGTCCCTCACCCTAATTTTGTGTAAGTGTACAGGAGTACAGGCATGACCGAGACGAAGACGACAAATAACAGATGTTGAGGACTTACTTATCCTACGGTACCTAAAAAACCAGGGTTTTACTGGAATGTCAGGTTGGATGTCACCATAGTATTTTCCTGTTTGGTTTTTGGTCAATTGCCATGATTGGAATACGTGTCCAATATTTTTAGATTATCTAACTGACGGACTAAATAGATATTTTTCGTCAACTACCCTATTAGAGGTAAACAGTTATATAATTTTATTGGAGACCAAGTTTTGCATAATTGTTTTTAGTTACAACACAGTCATAATATATTACCTAGAATTAAGTAGAGCTGTCTGAAATTCAGTCACCTTAGATTTTGTAAAACTATATGCTACTTGCAATATAACGTTTGCATTGTAAAATATATTAGCAACCATATTGTAATATCGCCGAATCTAAAAGAGTTCTCCGCTTACACAGTAAATCGAATAAAACGAGTAAGTAGAGCTGTCTGAAATTCAGTCACCTTAGACTTTGTAAAACTATATTGTACTTGCAATATAACGTTTGCATTGTAAAATATATTAGCAACCATATTGTAATATCGCCGAATATAAAAGAGTTCTCCGCTTACACAGTAAATCGAATAAAACGAGTTTGAATCGGAACTCTTTTCAAAATCTCGTCTAGCGCTGACAGCGTGGAAGTGTTGAATCGGTGCTAATAATTTTTTATTCTGCACTTAATTAAAAAACGTAGAATAGAGCTACAGCACTACGCGCTACGATTCTACGACGGCTACGCTTCGTAGAACTTCACGAGAAAGAAAAGGTAAAAAATAAAAGAAGTAATTGAAATAACTGATAAACTATTAAGGGTGTTGTGCTTGTAATAGTACATTTCGTGTCGAGCATAAAAAGTCGAGATTTTAACACGAGCGATGTTGCCAATTTCGACCTGAGCCGAAGGCGAACGTCGAAAGCTACATGCGAGTGTTAAAATGAAGCCTTTTTATGCTGATGAGCTTACTTAGTTAAATGCAAAAATACTTAATAAGTTCCAACAACAATTTATTAGAAACGATCAGACTAAAAACCACAGACTATATACACACAATCAACGCGCGCTTTTTCGAGAGGTCTGTATCATTCTGCCAGTTACATAATGATCCATACAAAAGTAATTTCGTAACTGTCATTTCGTAATTTTGTTTTTTTGTTAATTTTTATTTTATAATCTAGTGTCTAAATGTTCATATTTCGAAACTAATTTCTTAGGCAATGTGTAACATAATAGACAGGGTAGTAGAAAAATACATTTACTAAGGCATCATCTATGACATCGCAAAAAAAATATTTTACACTAGCTGTTCCCCGCAACTTCGCTCCCGTGGACCACCCCACAGAACCCGTTTTTGGGATAAAAAATAGCCTATGTCGCTCAGGAATAATGTAGCTTTCTATTGGTGAAAGAATTTTTCAAATCGGTCCAGTAGTTTCGGAGCCTATTCGGTACAAACAAACAAACAAAAAAATCTTTCCTCTTTATAATATTATTATTAGTATATATTATTATTATGGAAGAAGTAAACGTGTTGCGCCGACCCCAACTAACATGGGATAAGGGCAGGAAGATGATGATGATAGATAAGTACAGATTATTGATTTAAGCGTGTTTGGATCAAAAAATTTTTTGTAATGCAATTTTAATTTTGTAGTCGTTTATTTCTATTGAGAATTGACGCATAAAAAATATTCTGTCAAATGAAATTGAAATCATCATCATTGAAAAAGTCGATTTGATTACAAAGCGAAATTATTAAAAACAAACTTTTTTAAACTCATTATCGAAGCTATCTGACAACCGGCTTTGATGTAACACAAGAAAAGTTTCACTGAACGATTTCATGAGGTTAACCAAGTGTGCAAATACAATAGCGCGGGCGCTTTGTAATCACTTAGCCGCTCAGATAGAAGCAATAAAATACTCGACACAAAGGCTACTGAACCATTTCACTACGCATTCTTTATCTCATGGATGTCAATAGTTTTTTCAGTTCAACTAGTTATTGTCCTTGACTTTGTTCGAATAAAACCTTCACTTCTCCGCTTGAATTGTTTAGCCTAGGGGTGGAGTTTCGGGCACGTGTAAACCCTCTAAGGAATACTTATGGCTTTAGAATGTAATGTTAGCAGCAACAGAGATTCCGATTGTGCGTTGTATAATATTAGTATAATGTAAAGACGAGAAGGGAGATATCTAATTACACTTTTGACATTTTAAAAACAAATTATTTTTTTTCCGCCATGTTGAGATGTTAAGAAAAAATGCGGTCGCAGACCATAGACTGAATTTCTTAAGTAAAAAGTCATAATTCGAGGTTTCCCTCCTCCAATATTGGAACGATTTAAAATATATTCCTTATACAAAAAAAAAAGATATAAACTGTGCCCCTATGTTTTCCTTTTTCATTTATAGTTGTCAAATTTGTACACTAGGCCTCTGTTGACAGCGCAATTTTGAGCATCTTTTGAGGGTTCTGCACTAGATCCCTCAAACCCTCACTTCTTAAGATAATGTATCATCAAAAAGGCAAACAGTATATATCTTTATTTTTTCATTTTATGGATTATATTTTAAATTGGTCCAATATTGGAGGAGGAAAAAGGCGAGAGCCAAACCTCGAATTATGACTTTTTACTTAGGAAATTCAGTCGGATTTCTGCAACCGCATTTCCCTTTAAGAAATTGGTTTGTTTTTTATTTAATGACTGGCTCGCGTTTGACCTCTACGTCACCTGATGTTAAGCAATAATGTGGTCGACAATGAGTGGGCACGCTTGCCTAGAAGTAACCTATTCACTATTGACTTAAAGATTTTGTGTTCTGTAAATAAGTTATCAATTAGCAAGAGTTATCACACAGCAAGTAATTTTGTTGTAAGTCGGCCAAATTAACCCATTTTCGGCAAAATTGTTCCAGCTTCAACACGTCCTAAGATTAACAAAATTTTCTTCAGTACACCAAACAAAACAGAACGATTTATTTGAAAACCTCACAACAACATTAAATACATTAGTTTCTAACTGAATGTTCTGTTTAATTAAATACCTACTTAATCCTTATTTAGGGTAATATTTTAATGAGAAAGTTTGTTTCTAACTTAATCACGCATAAACTGTTGAACGTATGTGAATGCAAATTGGCGCAGAATTAGATCATCTCCAATAAAAATAAAATTAAATACTTTAGGTACTAGGAACACGGGTGGGTTTTAATCAGTAAAAGTCTGACACGCCCTCCCGCTTAACCCAGAGCGGGAGAAGTCATTGGATGATTTCCCACACAAAAAAAAATAAAACAAAGACAAAGACAAAGACAAAGATATTTTATTTCAACTAGGCCACCAAGCGGCACTTTTGAACGTACATAAAAATGATTCTACCGTGCATTCGGAAAGTAGCTTGTTATGGAGAAGAATGCACAAGAAACTCCATACTTACTCTTTTAAAAAATTATTGTTTTTTTACAATATTTAGGAACATAGGTACATATATAGTTATTAGTTCACATATGTGAGGACAATGCACCCAGAATAGCACTACACACCACCATACCACCTACAGACATAAAGCATTAGAAGTACTCACACATGTACTGTGCAGCTAAATAATAGATACTAGAAAAACATTAACATCCGAAGCAGTCAAGTTATGACCAATCCCAACTGACGGCGTCCGTTCACGAACATGACGCATGAATTGGCACCACCCAGCTCAACGGTACAAAAAGGTACATACACAAAGTGTTATTGGGTTTTCACTATGAATTTGTCAGTAGCCCGAAGTCTGAATTTGTACCCGGTTGGTGACAATGGGCTGTTCCCTTATTACATGGAATTTAAACGTAAATGGGGATATGTGGGTGTATATTGATAAATAGAATTAAATATATATATCTATATATATGTCGCATCAATGTTGGCCGATAGATGCAAACCATCAGGAAGTCAGGATGTATTCCCTTAGGTTAAGACATCGTATGTGGGCAGGTAGGTGGGTACAATCGTGAAAATGAAACCACACAAATTATTCGATACACTGAGTATATTCAAATAGACACAAGTTACATTTCTGCTTACTAATATTACGGATCGACATTGATTCTACGACGTGTTAGCTCTAAGGCTGTCAGTACTCAACTGCCATATTCCCCACTACGCAAGTGGTTAGAGAAAGCGCGCCAAAGCGTAGTCGTTCTTGCTTTGCCGCCAGATGGCGTGCTTGCGATTTGTTTTGACGTCCGTACTATTGACTAAACCCGACATATATATAAACTAAATTCTATCAATACACCTCTACCTAACCTCTTGATACCTTAGAACAGGGATGGCGATCCTATGGCACGCGTGCCTGTGGTGGCACACGACTAAAAATTTGGGCACGCTAAAATGAGGCTATTTAGCATCTAGGTAATTTGCAGAAATGGTACCAACTCCTACTTTTATTTAAATACAACATAAAACTGTGAATTACTGAATTAGGATTACTGTAAGAATTTCTGGGTGCAAATAAAGAATTGATAATTCAAAATCATATGGTTCATTGTTCATTGTCAAATAAAAAAAAAAAATGGCACGTTTTCTATTATGGGTTCGCCATCCCTGCCCTAGAATAACGTGATGACCTACTGTAGTTCCATAAAGTAGTTCTCCTATAGAAACGTCCTCACTGAGAGCATTCACCTGTAATGAGCATTTGACGTCGAATATTCGAGTGGTGTGGACATTGAGCCGGGCGTTACAAATCTTACACGCAAGCGCCAACTTCGGCCAGTGTGGACGTCGCAACGATTTTCGCGGCAACAGCTCGCATTCGAATGTTCTCGCAAATAAAACCCTCGAAAGCGAGTACTCAGATAATGAAATCAATGAGTATGAATGGAGGAATATTACTGGCCTCTTGTAAAGCAAGGAACAGTTCCTTGATCTTAAGTGTTTCTGTATGTGGCCTTCTCGGTCAATCGTATTATTGAATGAATGACATTTAACGAGATCGTATTCGAATGCTCCAAGCTCACAAGGGAATGTTAGACTCGAACGTTTAAAGTTTTGCTCGAACGTGAATGCTGGGAAGTATTTGTTGCTCGCCTACGATTGTTTGTTTACAAATGCTCCCAGTGAGGACGCTCCTTAAGACAAGCCGCGAGTAAAACCGCGGGAACCGATTAGTTTACAATACAGGTTAATCATCCAACCCCACAAGCCTAATATATTTTGGACACTGATCAGTAAAAGTAGGAAAGAAAGTAAGTTTTTTGTAACCAAAACCTAAGTACGCATTCGAGTCTTTAGTGATCTTAAAACGTTTCTACTTGACTGGACAAAGAAGCGCTTTGATGTTAGTGATTTTATACGGAGCATAAAAGTTAACCTTTTTTTATTGTCTATAGACTTACGCTTGACCACTATCTCACCTGATGCGGTGATGTGGTCGACGATGAAGCACTCTTGCCCAGAAAAAACCCATTCACTCTTGACTTAAAGACCCCTAGATTGTAGCTATCGGGCAACACAGACTCGGGTAAGGAATTCCACTCCTTAGCTGTACGCATAATAAAAGTGTCCCCAAAACGTTTTGTGTGTATGGGTGGGATGTCCACCATGTACCGATGACGCATCGCCGTACGTCTGGTAGTCCGATGATGGAACGGGCTGTGCGGAATTAAATCATGCAATTCCATCGCACACTCCCCGAAATGTAACCGATAAAAAACCGACAAGCTGGCAACTCGGCGACGATGTTCAAGGCTCTGATAATAAATATACTGTAAAACGTTTGGATAAACTTGAAACTTACTTTTATATCTTCTACCCGAATTTTGAGAGATAGCTAACCGAATTAGCTATCTCTCATAGCTAATTCTGTTAGCAATGGAATAATGGTTATTACCTCCGGTTCATTTTTCTGGCAGATAATTTCAGACTATACTATGGGTTCATTTTTAAAGAATGTTGGGTAATTTATGTGTTCCTGAACAGTACAACAAGCAGTCTATTAAAAGTCAATTTACAATGATAAATGATAAATCCGCGGTATGCATATTTTAATATGCAAATAAGAATAGCGAAGCGATATTGCAAGTACACCCGACGACGTTGAACACTGTACGTGTTTGTACGCCACACTGTCGAATCCAAGGGAATCCTCCCTTGGTGACCTGGATCTGACCCCGATCCGGAACATATTTCCAAGAGGGAGACCCAGGGGCCAGACACGTAAGGAGTATCAACTAGGGTTGACACTCCTGACAGACGAAGACATAGTCTGTATTGGACTATGTCTTTGAGATTTATTCTTAACTAGTTACCCACCTCGGCTTCGCCCGTGACGACACATTATACAAGAAAACCTTCTTCGTTTCTCACTCTTTCTATTGGTGAAAACCGCATGAAAATTCGTTCAGTAGTTTTTAGGGTTCCGTACCCAAAGGGTAAAAACGGGACCCTATTACTAAGACTTCGCAATCCGTCTGTCTGTCTGTCCGTCTGTCACCAGGCTGTGTCTCGTGAACCGTGATAGCTAGACAGTTGAAATTTTCACAGATGATGTATTTCTGTTGCCGCTATACTAACAAATACTAAAACAGAATAAAATAAATATTTAAGGGGAGCTCCCATACAACAAACGTGATTTTTTGGCCCTTTTTTGCTCGATATTAATAACTGCAACGGGTAGACGCTTGAAATATTCACAGAATGTTTAGTTGTATATTTACTTCAAAAAATAATAATTATTAAATTAAAATGAAATAAATTAAGGGCTCCCATACAACAAACATGATTTTTTTGCAGTGCTTTGCGATAATGGTACGGAACCTTTCGTGTGCGAGTCCGACTCGCACTTGGCCGGTATTTTTGAGTTTATCGCGCACAAACGCGGCGGGGGACTTTATATTACTTTTATTTGTGTTTTTTTATTACTCTATGTTTGATTTTGTTTTTTGTATTGACCGTGTATGTATATGATATCTGTAATAAATGTATTAATAATATTATAATATTTAGTGATGATAGTGATACACGCTAGAATTATTAAAATGTTGATTGTATTTTATTTGGCTAGTTAAGACCTAACAATACAAAATATAGGAAACAACAGGGTAAATAATAACGAGTTTATAAGACACCACATTTAGCAAACGAATATTGTTTAAGTAGTAGATTGGACGATCTCTTATTTTGTGAAGGCTAAAAGAAATGAAATTAAAGTGAAATAGTTGGTATAAACCGCTAAGTTTCAGATCCTTGTTTTTTTTGAACTATCTGAGAGGGAACGTGACCCTCCCCCCCCCCGCCCCGGTACTGCCTTTGTAGGTCATATTGACTTAATAGTCTGATTGTGAGATGCTGGGGTGGCTCTGTTGCAAACCGGATCAGTGCGACGCTTCTACGTGTTCGACATTTGTCCCCATTCTTTGTATGCTGGTTTGATTTAGTTTTATGAATACCAGGAATGTTTAAAATGCAACACAAGGTCTGTTTTCCCAAAAGGGGTAGTCCGACATATCACTGATTGCTTTTAAAACCCTGTTTACCAAATTGGAATCAGCATAACTACCTAGTAGGTACAATTAGGTAGTTAGGTATTACCAATCTGCAGCTACTGAGACTTGTATAATAGGTGAACACTTTGCCAGTTCCAGAGGTCTTAGCTGCTGTGGTGACTAGAAAGAAGTTGGCTTTCCACGGATCGGAGCTGTTTTTGTATGAGATTTACTACTGCGCAGCAATTGTAGCCAACTTCAGGGCGGCCAAGAAGTTAGGCGAGAACTATAAGTTTATGAGATTTACACACAATATTATCTAGAAATTGGACAATTCTTCAGCGATAAGATACGTGCGACCAGCCTTAAATTTGGAACAATATATTTTATGAACATACTTTTTTTTGTCTAGCCGTTGCTGTCCCTGCTAGGCTAAGGCTTCCCCCAAGTCCGTCCAGACATTCTTTTCCTACATGGCTACCAATTAACTCCGAACATTGTATTGCGATTTTAACGAACAAACCACATATTCTAGTCAGCAAGCCGAATAAAGCAGCATAACATATTATAAAACACAAAGAAGCAGGTACCTGATATCTGAAAAAAGAAAAGACTTAGGTATTTTATTGAAGATATATCACCTTCATGTACTAACACTAGCCACTGGCTAGATAGAGAACTGTCTAGTTTGAACGAGCTATAGAATATAGCTTTGTACTGTCTTTTGTACGTTGTCCATGTTTTACTATACTTGATCTTATACCTTCCTATTACAATATGCTTAACGATATTCCATGTGTTTTCGCTCTGTAAACCTTCCCCAACATATTTCGAATAGAGTACCTACTGCCAGAATAAAATACATTTTTATTATTAAAAACATCTGAAAGTTGGTTTGCCCAGGTAAAATTTATTATTGTTCAGACAACAATAATGAATTTTACCTTGGCAGCAACAACAAACTGCAGCTAGCTATTTATTACAAAGTAATTTAAAACTGCTGATTGCAAATTAATTTGATTATTATAAAAACGCACTGTATTTTGTTTTTTAGAATTACCTACCTATCATTAACTATTATTGCTCTGCTACATTCAACATTTATTGATTTGGTGTAAATCTATTTTTAGGGTTCCGTACCCAAAGGGTAAAAACGGGACCCTATTACTATGACTCCGCGGTCCGTCTGTCTGTCTGTCTGTCTGTCCGTCTGTCACCAGGCTGTGAACCGCGTCATGAACCGTGATAGCTAGACAGTTGAAATTTTCACAGATGATGTATTTCTGCTGCCGCTATAACAACGAATACTAAAAACAGAATACAATAAATATCTAAGTGGGGCTCCCATACAACATACGTGATTTTTTTGCCGTTTTTTGCGATAATGGTACGGAACCCTTCGCGCGAGTCCGACTCGCAATAGGTCGGTTTTTTTTAGATAACTACGATATTTTTATTGCAAAATGAACTATCTACGTCATTGTGATTATATTGCGGGTAAAGAAATATAAATAATTCATTCAAAAAAAAAGAAAACTTAAATTAAAGGGGATCTATCTCCTTTCTTTCAATCCAGGTCGTATGTAATAGAACGCCCTGTGCGATAAAACCACCCATGGTACATTTATTTAATGGATAATAAAATAGATTGTACTGTTTTACTATGAGAGGAGCTCGTGGCTAAATAATTACAGCCGCACGGGTCGATCTTCAAGGTTAAGCAACGCTTGCCGAGGTCGGTCCGTGGATGGGTGACCATTTCAACATACCGAGTTTCCTCCGTGCCTCGGAAAGCACGTTAAGCCGTTGGTCCGGTGGCTGTCATTTGAAGATCTTTGACAGTCGTTACGGGTAGTCAGAAGCTTGAGATCTGACACCAGTCTTGCCAAGGGGTACCGTGTTACTCAATTACTGGGTTGTGGAGGTCAGACAGGCAGTCGCTCCATGTAAAACACTACATGGAGTAGGTACTCAGCTGAATCCGGTTAGACTGGAAGCCGACCCCAATATAGTTGGGAAAAGGCTAGGCAGATTGGTACTGTTTTAAGTACTATGTGTTGTGCAATAAAGTATCCATTTAAAATGAATAAATAAAGGGGAGGGGAAAGCGTGACATGGCAGGTAACTTAATTACCGTATATTTCTAGCTCACTCACTTTGTAAATTTCGGTAATTTAAAAACTTATTCAGTGAGCTTCATGATGGATGGTTAGATTCAGTCGACGTGGGTATAATTACGGGTTCCGCAGCGTAATCCCAAGACTGACGAGGGGTAGGTACTAAATACTAGCTTGATAAATTCTATGCGCTAATTACGTTCGGGCTTAAAGGGTGCTGCCGACTGATTTACGTCATATTTTAAAACTGAGCTTGCTTTATTAAATATAAAGGTGCATTTATCGATACACAAGAGGCTTTAGATAAAATATCGTTCAGATTATACGGGATTGGCATGCGCTACCGAAATGTCACGAGGTCATTCACTGACATTTTGACTTTTTGATAATTTTTATGGCTGATATAAATTAAATAAAATGTTTATTGTGTGTTGTGTGTGTGTGTGTGTGTTTGTTATCTGTGATAGAATGTCACCTTAGGCCTACTGTCCACAGACGCGTAGCTTCCAAATACGCCGTGCAGCTTGTGCAGTCCTGCGTACTGAACTCTTAGGCGTATTGAATAGAATAGAATAGAAAACATTTATTCGACATAGACACAACACAACAACAACAATCACAAAGTAACAGAGAAGAACAGTAAAAAAAGTACAAACAAGTTTAAAAAATTATTGCGCCGGGCGTGCCCATACCGAAAGGGTTACCAACTCAGCAATTGCTGGGCGTCAGACACCCAGCGCTGATTTTCAGTTGGCACCCCGCTAGTGACACACGGACGTGGGTAAATAAAATAGATACTTAAAATAATTTCATAATGTGAATATGTGCTTTAACTTATAAATTAAAAAATAAAGATATATATGTAAAATAGATAATATAAAGTAATAAAAAAAATATATATATAATGTATTATAATATAAAGTGCTACAATATGATGGTTAAAATTGTCACAAAAATCTGCAAATGACAGTGTGGCATAGACGCAAACGGCTTATCACATCCAGCCAATCTCTTCCCGACTTTTCGATACGATGGATTCATATTAATGATGATTTATGATTAATATTAAATACTAAATATTGGATTGAAATAAAATAAAATAAGATAAGAATTAGATAAACGATTTGTCAATATTAATGTCATTAAATTTTATTTGTGAAGTCAGAACGAATTTCTTTAGATTGGTCTTAAAAGTTATTATATTCGTTATGTCCCTAATTGGCGGCGGAATAATTTCCAACATTTTGGAGGCTGCGTACCTAAAACTTCCTCGGAAGGCTGCAGTACGGTGGTGCGGGGTAGCCAGTTGTTGAGCACAACGCCTAGCCTTGCGCTGCCGGTGACTGTTTATCCACGCAAAAGCTTCGAGTACAGATATGGTGGGCATTTATACTTGATGACACCGAAAAGTAGACAGGCTAAGTGCAATTTCCGACGTGATTTCATTTTCAGAATATTATGCCTGTTAAGAAAAGGTGTAATGTGGCTTCTTGGTGGTACGTTAAAACAAAAACGCGCGCAAGCATTCTGAACCCTTTGAATCAATCTTACGGTACGTGCCAAAAGTCGAGGTCCCACAACGGTATCAGCGTAATTTAACTTAGACAGAACCAGACTTTCAACTAGCTGTATACGCAGCTCTTCACTTAAATACTGGCGCATCTTTTATAATACTTTTAGACGGTAGAAGCAGTTTTTTACACAGTTTGCAGTATGAGCCTCAAAACGTAGTTTCTGGTCCATGATCAAACCCAGATTTCTCGCCTCAAAAACCCGATCAATACTTTGGCCCATTACGATCACGTTAGCAAGACCACTGTTTATAGTATTTAGTTGACTCCTTGCACCAAAAAGCATAAATTTAGTTTTAACTGGGTTGAGTAACAGGGAGTTTTGTTTCGACCACTCCACAATCCTGTCCAGATCTTCGTTCAATAATTTTACTGCGGTCACGTAGTCTTCCGGTTTAAAAGAAATGTACAATTGAATATCATCAGCATAAATATGAAATTTTGAATATTTTATAACATTAATAATATCTGCACTATACAAAATAAACAAAGGAGGACCCAATATAGATCCCTGTGGAACACCCTTTACCACTGGAGTCATATTAGACAGAATACTAGATCCATCGGCATCTCGAATTTCAACCAGTTGTCTACGATTACCCAAATAACTGCTGAACCATGCAACCGTAGGTGCGTCAAAACCGTAATACGTTATTTTAGAGAGCAAAAGAGACAAATTAATTGCATCAAATGCGCGGGAGAAGTCCAGTAGAACCAACAGAGTACAACATCCCTCATCTTGAGCGGCTAATATGTTGTCTGTAACATCTAACAGTGCCGTTGCTGTTCTACGGCCCCTCCTAAAACCGGATTGTGCCTCCGGTAGGATGTTATTTCTCTCTAAGTATGCAGTTAGCTGGGTATTTACTACTTTTTCCAGCACTTTCGACAAGAAGGGTAGAATACTTATGGGCCTAAGGTCTTTGATAGTGCTAGGGTTCGCGACTTTAGGAATAGGGCGCACAATAGCAATTTTCCATAGGTCAGGAAAGGTCGACGTAGAAATGAAATGGTTTATAATAGAAGTCATCATATATAATGTTTGAGGGAGAGTCAAGAGAAACATGTCAAGCGTAATGCGGTCAAAACCCTCAGCATTCGATATTAATTTTGATAAAATTTTGATAATGTCACATTGGTCTACAGGATCAATAGAAAAAACCCCCTCACCAAATCTATGAGACTCATAGTAAGCCAAACATGATGCTGGTGCTATACCATCACCTGGAACGTTTAGAAAATGCGAATTTATCTTATCTGGATCATTGAAGTGAGAGGGCAAGTCAGACTCACTTTTAAATGGTAATAAGGTTGACTTTAGATTTTTCCATAGAATCTTAGGTTGATGAATCTTACTATTAATATTATGTCTAAAATAGGCTACTTTTTCGTAGTATAAGGACTTGTTAACAAGACCTTTTAATTCCTTGTAATATACGGTTTTACTCTCTGAAGCCGAGTCTTTACACCTTACGTGTGCCTGATTGCGCAAGCACATCATTAGCTTTATGTTATCCGTTATCCATGGATAGGACCGTTCTTTAATAAACATAGTTTTACGGGGGGCATATTTATCAAAAAGCGCGGTGATATTACAGTTAAGATGAGCGACCATACAGTTTACGTCACCAGGCAAAGGTGACGCATGCCAATCTACTGAGGCCAGGTCCTCCTTGAACCTATCCATCGGTATTTTTTTAAGATTTCTGCGAGTTATAACTATTGGAGGAATTTTCTCCCTTTTAAAATAAAAAACTGCCTTAATAAAAGCATGTGCGCCAAGTGCACCAATCCAGTCCACCTCGATGTCACGAACCTTCGCATCTGTGCACACCAGGTCTAGAAGTGTCTCGCTAGTAGAAGTAAAATGAGTAGCAGATGGCACTAGTTGACTCAGGTTGAGACTTTGAAGAAATATATTTAATTTGTTCGTTTTGGGGTCTGTTTGATTTAGACAATTTATATTAAAGTCTCCCAAAAGAATGATGTGTTTGCAAGACGTTATGGAATTTATTGAGCATGTTAGCGCGTCTAAAAATAAGTCAACATCCATCCATTATCAAGTGTATTGGGCTCTCATCTATTGCTTCCGGTATTCCCGTTATGATGACATCATTGAGCAGAAGGTCCTGGTCGCGTTCGTTTAGTTGCAACCTCAGCTCAGAAATAGCCTCCTCAAGGTGCTCGAAGGATGATGGTTCCTTCTCCTCAAAACGGTTCTCGAGTTGGGAAACCCTACACTCAACCACATTCATTCGCTCCTTACACAACCCGACATCTGTCTTTAAACATGCCATTTCGTCCCGGAACTGTCGCAACTCCACTCTCATGGCACTTAGTTCCTCGCGAAAGCATCGAATCTCATAAGCTATGTTGAGCTCACGAGAGTCTCGTGTATTGGGAGAGAGAGGTGCAGGAGGTTGGCTGATTGCTGGCTCACAGGTTATATGCTCAACCGCTGCCCTCCGATTCACCGCTGCGGGCTGAGTTTTTGGTGAGGGCTGAGCTGTATTTGGCTGGTGGTTTACTGAGGCTGCATCAGACGGGCTAATGTGTGCTGCGGCCGAGTTGACCTTCCTCGGTATCTTCACCCTACAATCCGGGCACAACCAATCGGGCGAAACCTTTGTCGACGTAACGCCAACACAACTTGGATGATACGACCCAGGACACTTAGTGCAGCGAATACACTCAGTCCTGGCGATAAATTGACCGCAGCTACCACACTTAGCCATAATTGTGGGCTTTGTTGTTAAGGTTTACGTTGGTAAATAGTTATTTTGACTGACGCAAACACAGCACAGACACCACCACTCGTGAGTTTCTTCAGTGAGCCTGATTTTCGATAACAGCCCAATTGTTACCACAAAACACCTCAACTAAAATATTGCACTATAAATATTGTATTTGGCATTAAGTTTTTAATTTTGTAAAGTATAGGGTAGGCGGTATTTGCACTGGAAATATTTTGATTTTGTTTTATAGTTATTTGTATAGATTTAATAATCACTTTCACTGCACCACAATATATGTGAGTAAATGTAACTTGGTCTATTCCTCTATCAATAGAGATTTAAGAAAAAACACTGGTATATATTTTAAAATACGTAACGTAACTCAAGCTAGTCAGCTGTTACCGACGTCCGTGTCGTCACTCGCACGATATACGTTATTGCACGCGTACGTTTTCAATCATTCGTGACAATGCCGTATAACGACGAGGACGGATTTAATGGGCGCATCCTTAAGGGCCTACATACGCTTTAATGCTGTAAAACAGTAACTTTCTAAAGTATACTCCTTAGTTACGGATAGGATAATTTTTTTGAAAAAAACATATATTTATTATTGATTCATGTACATAATTTGGAACACAAGGTTTTTTCATGTAACTAATAGTTTTGCTATAAAAAATAATTAACAACACGATATTTTTTCGATGTGGAAAACGACTTGGATGTTTAAAATATTTTTACACAGAAAAATTGAAATCAAATAATATTTTTCAAACAAAACTGTTCAAAAGGAGGTTCAATATTGATATTTTGGCAAATCTTTCACCAATAGAAAGCTACATTATCTTACTTTTTATCCCGAAAACGGGTTCTGTGGCGTGGTCCACGGGAGCGAAGCCGCGGGGAACAGCTAGTTAAATGTATTTACAAGCACAACACCCTTAATAGTTTATCAGTTATGTCAATTACGGCTTTTATTTTTACCTTTTCTTTATCTTGAAGGTCTACGAAGCGTAGCCGTCATAGCATCGTAGCGCCGTAGCTCTATTCAAAGATTTTTAATTTAGTGCAGAATAGAAAATGGTTAGCACCGATTCAACACTTCCACGCTGTTCCACGTTAGACGAGATTTACTCTCGGGAAAAAGAGTACCGATTCAAACTCGTTTTATTCGATTTACTTTGTAAGCGGAGAACTCTTTTATGTTTGGCGATATTACAATATGGTTGCTAGTACATTTTACAACGCAAACGTTATATTGCAAGAACAATATAGTCTTACAAAGTCTAAGGTGACTGAATTTCATACAGCTCTATCTAATTCTAGGTGAAAAAGACTGTCTTGAGACTAAACACAATTATTCCTAACTTGGTTTCCAATTAAATTATATAACCGTTTAGGCCTCTAATAGGTTAGTTGACATAAATATCTATTTGGTCCGTCAGTTAGATAACCTAAAAATATATTTCTTTACGCGTATTTTTCTTTTGCCATGTAAACAAAAAATTCGACGTCACGGTATGCCACATTTTATACTGACAAAGTGACTTCACAAGCCCCACGCCTGATCTTTGATGAGCTTTATCTTTGTAAATTTTCATTTATTTGACTAGCTGTTGCCCGCGACGTCGTCCGCGTCAAACTCGTAAAAAAACTATTTTTATTTTTTTTAGTTTCCCGCCGGAACTATGAATTTTCTCGTGATCAAACGTAGCTTACGTTACTCGTAATTACATCAGCTATCTACCAGTGAAAGTCCCGTCAAAATCGGTCCAGCCGTTTCGGGGATTACCCGGAACAAACAGACAGACAGATAGACAGACAGACAAAAATCTTAAAAATTGCTTATTTGTTGTTACGAGTACCGTATATTCTTTCACGTGCATTCAATAAAACGTTGTTATTTTGATATTACATACAGACACATCAATTTTATTTATTTGTTTGATAAGGCAAAAAATACGGGTCCATTATTATTTGATAATCTCACTGACGTACTAAATAAAATTATAATTTTTCTACCCAGGAAACATCCCTAATGGATAATAACGATGTGCTAAACATGCTGAGTTAATCTACTTTACAAGTTACTAATTGATTCTAGGCTTTAATTAAGATTCCTTTCAGACAAAATATTATTGGGTTTTTCCATCCGGAATTTCTCAGTGAGAGTCTGGACTTGAGCCCGGTTGCTGGCAATAGGCTCGCCCCGGACCAGCTGCATGCGATACCTCTGGGCTCAAAAGGCGTAAAGCACAAAACATCATGGGTTATTTTGTGCTATACGCCCTTTGAGCCCAAAGGTATCGCATGGGACTTAAACATAACTATAAAATAAATTAAAAACATTTAAATAAATAACTGGCAAAAGTACTTTTGCTTCATTCCTTGAATCAAAGGTGCACTTTTGCTTCAAGGAATACAGGCATGATGTCATGTCCTTTTGTGAATACCTTAAATGCAAGTATTCTTCGAAAATAGGTAACAAGCAAAATATACATGTTACTGTAAAAGCCTGAACTACGGTAAAACCTAGGTTTTACTGGTTAAATCTAAGATTTATCAAGTCTTACTGGTAAAAGTTCGAAATCATCTATGTTTAACGCTAGTATCGGACTTATACTATCAAATAACATACACACTGAAGCACTTTTTCTATATTCTATTACGAAATCATAAACTTCTTCTTTTGCTAATGGACGTACCAAATGCGGAAAGTTCATGGCGTAGTAAAAATATTATAGCCAGTTGGCAAGGCAATAATGAAGGAAGAGGAACCCGAGGAGGGCCGTTCAGGGCTTTTGCCGATAAGCCGACGACGTAGCGGCCAACAAGTAGATTGCGGTGCCGCTTGGGCAACATCACAACTAAGGTTAGTCGAGATGTCGTATAGGAGGCATCGCGGCTGGGGTTGGAGGCCGTGGCGCGAGAGGAGTGCCGGTATTGTGGTGCACCGCTCTCCCTATCTTCCACGGTCTGAGGCTTTAGACAAGGTTGTCCTCGAGTCAGGTATTATGGGTTATCTCTTTAGGTTATGCTCATAAGGAGTCTTAATTTGTACCTAGTTAGTATACAAAAGCATGTTACTTATTACATGGAACATGAACGTAACTGATGAAATTTTGATGTTATGTCTGCTTACCACTTTTGGGAATACAGATGATATTATTTCGTGTAGATTTGACTAGGTAAATGCATTCTATGAGCCCTAATAGCTTACATTCACTGGCAGCCTTGGCCTCCCTAATCCCTATAGACCGGCACTGTGAACAACCAAGTAATATTATCATAAGCTTTACGTGTATAATGCTAACAGAGAGAGAAAAATAAAATAAATGTACAATGAACGTAATCACAATGGCACGGTTTTTACTCAGAAAATTGCAGAAAGCCAACTATCGTTGAAAACGTCGTACTTATTAAAAAACCGGCCAAGTGCGAGTCGGACTCGCGCATGAAGGGTTCCGTACCATTATCGCAAAAAAAACACGTTTCTTGTATAGGAGCCCCACGTAAATATTTATTTTATTCTGTTTTTAGTATTTGTTGTTATAGCGGCAATAGAAATACATCATCTGTGAACATTTCAAATGTCTAGCTATCACGGTTCATGAGTTACATCCTGATGACAGACAGACAGACAGACGGACCGCGGAGTCTTAGTAATAGGGTCCCGTTTTTACCCTTTGGGTACGGAACGCTAAAATTGTATATTGTTGTATATGGGTGCAAGGCCGAGCCTCCTCCCCCACACCCCTACCCCGTGCCGCCTATTGTAATAGCAAGTACAATTATCATTAGATATAATAAAGCAGTGTGTAAATAGCAGCTGAGCGTTTCACTTGTGATCACCCGCGTACTTAACAATACCAAAAAGTGTCGTAAAACAATCAATAAAAAATAAGATCAATTTTCAATTAGCCAATATAAAATAATATTTGAGCCATGAAGTCTTAGTATGTAATACACAAAAAAATCTTTTTTCGTATTCTTCTCAGCAAACCCTTTCATTTGATATCCATATCACGTCAGTTCACTAAAAATAACTAAGCCGCCATCTTGGGGCCGTCCGCCATATTGGATTTAGAATGACGTCACTTAGCGAACAATTTTTTTTTTTTGTGTGGGAAATCTTCCAATGACTTCTCCCGCTCTGGGTGAAGCGGGAGGGCGTGTCAGACTTTTACTGACTAAAACCCACCTGTTCCTTCAGTTGCTTGAGCCAGGGCCGCGGTAACTCTTTTTCAAATTTATCCGCGACCCAGACAGGCATCGGCCCTCGCGGACCCCGTGTGGAACACAACGCGCCGTAGGCCCGCGCCTACGGTGGCCGGGAATCGGCTTGCGACTTAGCTAACCCTGCATTGTCATCCAAACTAAACGAGTATGCAAAATTTCATCATAAACGTTGGAAGATAATTGCTTTAAAATTCAGTTGAAAGATTTGACCCGAACACACTAACATACATACATATATACATACATACATTGCAAATTAAATAAAAGCTAGTAAAATAATAACACTGGTCTGTAGTTCGAATAGAATGTATATACAGGCACACAATAAATAAACTAGCAAGACAATCCGCCATGACTATTACTGTCGACCATATTATTATTCACTATTGTTTACCAATAAATATTGTATTATCGAATACGCCGACCAAAACCGCACAACGCCGGTAAGATTAAATAACATTTCAGATAGAGCTTTGTGTGCTCCCATTCTGTATGATAAGCTGAGTTATGTAGCGGATATTTAATCTGTCTGTTATCTATATTTTATATGTGTTTGTCCAAACAGGGTGAATTAATACAATCATAAAACAATGGCAATCTTTTAGAGGGTGAAAGTAGCTACTCACTAATATAAAAAACTTTTACCATGAGACATGTTCGGTAGATAAAATTTATCAAGATATGCGAACAAGAACGTACTGAACAGCGCATCTTTTTCTTTTTCATTGTATCTTTTTCAGAATTGCAGACTGATTATACCTTTAATAAAAACATGTGCTATTCTGTCTGGGTGGATGTGGTAGGTATCTCATTTCGCGAGAATAGCTCACCAGATTTCAATAAAACTTTGTTTCTAGAGTCATTTTCAAGCTTTATTTTAGAAACCTTCATTGCAAAAACTTACTAAAAAAACTTGCCAAGTGCGAATCAGACTCGCGGACGAAGGGTCCCGTACCATTATCGCATAAAACGGCTAAAAAAATCACGTTTGTTGAATAGGAGCCCCACTTAAATTTATTTTATTCCGTTTTTAGTATTTGTTGTTATAGCGGCAACCGAAATACATCATCTGTGAAAATTTAAACTGTCTAGCTATCACGGTTCATGAGATACAGCCTGGTGACAGACAGACAGACAGACGGACTACGGAGTCTTAGTAATAGGATCCCGTTTTTACCCTTTGGGTACGGAACCTTAAAAAGTAAATCCAAAAAAGTCGGTTAAAAATTAGAATGAATTTTCGGAAACTTCCACTGTGATTTTAAAATTTTTGCCAAAACTTAGAAGTTTCTTGAACTTTGGTCTATTTGTGTAACGAACTTCAAGACAAAACAAAGTTAAATCATTTCGCTGAAGAACTGAGAAGTTTTTTCCTAATGATAACACAATTGCCTCAACTTTTTCACTACTGATGGCAACACTGAAATCACAGTAGACGGTTAGCAGCGTAATTGCCTGGTTTAAAATCTATGTCTACGCAAGTCAAGCCACGCAATTTATTGCTGAAAGTTTACGAAATAAGTATGCATGTAATACAGTCGCACAAGTGAACTATCGTTTTGTGAGTAAACAGGTAACTCATTAGCAAATCACAACATCACTTCCACACTCCTCTAAGAGTTAGTTGAGGTTTAAATTACCTCATAAACATACCTATTTCTGTTATCTCGCCGTACCTACCTTTGTAAGGGAGGCAACCCTTTTTTTTTTTTTTTTTTTTTTTTCCCTGACGAAGAAAATGCCTAACGCATACCGCGCCATCCGGGGAGACGCCGCGGTTATGTGGGGCTTGCACCCACTAAAAACTCCGCCTGTGCACCTACATTCGCCTTGATGGATGAGCTGCGAGAACTGCTACGCATGACATTCGCGACCCATCCAGCGTGGCCCACTTCTGGGCTCCTTCTCCTTTGCCCGCCTCCGGGCTCCCTTCTCCTTCGGCGATGTCCGGGTGCACTGGGACATCACCGCAACTCCAGGGGCCGTGCAGCATGAACGATAGAGTCCCCGATCTATCGTCCGCTGACCCCTGTTATGGCGGCATCAGGTCGGCGTTTCGCCGCCTGCGCCGTCCTGCCCTTCTGCGACGAATCGGGTCAGCAAGAGAGTCTGCTTCCCTGACCCGCTCCGCCGCTTCTTTCTGCGAGATAACATCCTCGCAGAAAGACGCAACCACCTCCCATGCCCCTTTACTGCCAACCATTGCCCTAACAATGACCGGCAGTGACAGATCTTGCCCAATTTCTGCTGCCATAACTCGGCGCTGCACCTCCCAGGCAGGGCACTGCTCGATAGTGTGCATGGCCGTGTCCTGGTTGCAACCGCACTGGTGACACATGGGGGTCACCTCCCGTCTTGCCACTGTGTGCAGGTATTTGCCAAAACAGCCGTGCCCCGATAATACCTGCACTAAACGGAAGGACAACGTCCCGTGTCGCCTCCGTATCCACTCCTCTAGGATTGGCTGGATAGCCCCAACAGTCCAGTGACCGGCGCTGGGAGTCTCCAGCCTCTCCGCCCATTGCCTCATGATGGCAGTCTGCGCCTCTCTGCGCCACCTCATCAAAACTTCAGGCGGCGGGCCACTGCCATTCTCCGCCCGCATTTCCACACTTCGTTGGTAAACTTCGGCGAGCACTCGTGCCTCCAGATCCCACGGGGGTGTCCCTGCTAATACGAACGCCGCTTCAGCTGAGATTGTGCGGTATCCTCGTATTACCCTGACGGCCATGACTCTTTGCGGTCTCCGCAGCTGAGCCTTGTTCTGGGCAGTCAGGGAGTTCGCCCACACTGGGGCGCCGTACAGCGCCATCGAGCGCACCACTCCCGTGTAAAGCCGTCGGCAGCTCGCACTGGGACCACCTAGATTCGGCAGTAGCCGACTTAGAGCGGAAGCTGTGCTGATAAGCTTCGGGGCTAGACGGCAAAAGTGTTCGCCGAAGTTCCACCTACGGTCTAGGACCAGGCCCAGGTATTTCATGTGCGTCCGCACCATAATTCGCTCACTACCTAATGTAATGTGAGCGCCCGCCGGTGGCCGGCGGCGAGGCCCATAAAATACCAGGGCTTCCGTCTTCTCGAGCGCCACCCTAAGACCAAGCGCTTCGATGCGGCTAATGACCAGGGATGCACCCTCAATGGCCAAGTGTGCTGCCTCTTCAAAGTTGCCTCCCCGGGCTGTGATGAGAGTGTCATCAGCATAGCAAATGACGCCCAGCCCGGGTGAGAGATCACCACGAAGGGCCCAGTCGTACCCCACGTTCCACAGGGGTGGCCCTAGGACCGACCCCTGTGGAACGCCACACGTAACAGGCCTTCGTGTGATTTGACCATTGCGTCCCTGGTAGCTAACACATCGATTTCTCAGGTAATCTGCCACCAGCTGCCTCAAGTATAGGGGTACCCTATGGAAACGGAGCGCCTCCCCAATACAACCGAATGGCAAGGTGTTAAACGCATTGGCGATGTCTAATGACACCGCCAACATTACCTCCCCTTGCGTTACCGCGTCTATCGCCTGAGTCTTGAGACGCAGAATGGCGTCTACGGTCGAACGCCCGCCTCTAAAACCAAACTGGGCGTCCGACAGGTTTGGGCCAACCGTTTCCAAATGCCGGACGATGCGGGTAGCGAGAATCTTCTCCAGCATCTTCCCCACCTCGTCCAGCAACACTATTGGTCTGTATGCCGAAGGGGACTCCGGTGGTCGTCCAGCCTTTTGCAGCAAGACCAGTCGACCTTCTTTCCAAGGTTTAGGGAACCGTCTCGACGTCAGACAGGAATTGAACAGTTCCCTAAGCCTATCCTCCATCGCATCCAACGCTAGAGCCAACACCTTTGAAGGCACCCCGTCTGGTCCTGGGGCGGTAGTTTTTGAACGCGCCCGCAAAATCACTGCCTCCATCTCCGCATCTGTGATCACAGGAGTCTCCTCTTCGATGTCCTGGTCCTCAGCTGGTGGAGTTATTGTGGGTGGTGTGTGTTCCGCCCGGCTCGGGAAAAGTGCTTCCACGACTTCGGCAAGGAACTGAGGCTGAAGGGATTCCGTTAATGGGGGGCCTTGAGCACGAAGTTTACTCCGGGCCGCAAGGTACGGGCGTCCCCAAGGATCTCTATTTAGGCCGTCTAGCATTTCACGCCTCGCCTGCTCCTTTGCTCGGAAGATCGCCAACTGTAGAGCTTCCCGGGCGCTTCGGTAGGACTCGTGCAGTTGGGACTCCAGCTCCTCATTGCGGCGGCGCAGTCTGCGTACTTGCGAGTAGGACCTCCGGGCAGTAATGCAAGCCCTGCGGAGGTCCGCCAACTCCCGGGACCACCAATAGACCTGCTTTTTTTGGGGCCGACTACGCGCTCGAGGCATGCAGGCGTCGCACACGGCCGTCATTGCATTGCGAAATCGGCCAGCCTCAACATCAACCCCTTCACTGGAATGCGGTGACGATAGCCATGCCTGGACAATGGCTGCCTCCTCCAACAGGTCCCTATCAAGCCGTTTCACTGCCCAGCGTGGAAAGTGTCGAGCTTCAGGGCGTGGAGACCCTCCCGTACCCTGCGAGGTGGAGACATCCATACGGATGTACAAGTGATCGGATAGGGTCTCCACATTCTCCAGGACTCGCCAGCCCTGGACACGTGCGGCGATGGCAGGGGTAGAAAATGAAAGGTCTACTATTGACCCCCCCTGTTGTCGCACACACGTATTGGCAGAACCTCTATTTAGGAGACAGAGGCCTACAGCTGCCGCCCACTCCTCGACTGCTTCTCCTCTGGCATCCGTTCTTGGGGAACCCCACGCAATAGATTTCGCATTGAAGTCCCCCATGACCATTATGTGGCCCGGCGTCATTCGCCGAACCGAGGCTCCCAAGCGATCCAGGAAGTCCTCGAATTCGGCCAGGCTCCTGTTTGGGGAGAAATATATTCCATAGAATATGATGTTACCCCGCTCGACCGCAACATATCCCGGACCTCTCTCTTTGAATGTGAGGGGTGGGCAATGAGAAGCCGTAGAGCCAATAATGGCAACAGAACCGTCCACGTCGCCCACCCAATCAGGGCGGCGTGGGACGAAATACGGTTCCGCCGCAATGGCTACGTCAATCGACCACTCCACCATGATTTGAAGGAGCAAGTTCTGGGCAGCGGCAGAGTGGTTAAGGTTCGTCTGGAGGAGACAATGATCACGGACTCGGTTCATAATTATTCCGTAATCATTACCTCCGCTTGCGACTGCTCCAGTCGCACCACACTAGAAGCGGCCGGGGTTGAAGCGGTCGCCTGTTTACTTTTTGAAGGGGCTGGCGGCTTGCAGCCCTTGCTCCCAACGACGTGGTTGGCCGATAGCTTTGCCACCTCACATATTAGGCAGTGAGGGTCGGCAGAGCATGTCGAAGCTATATGCCCCGGCTTACCGCAGCGAAAACAGAGCCCACTGAGGTCCGTGCCAGAGGTACAATTATGGCGGGTGTGCCCTCTCTCCATACATTTGTAGCATCTTATGGGCCGAGCCTCCAAAATCCTAACTCTGGCAGAACTCCAGCCAACGAGGAGCCGGCCGGCGTCAGCTAGTTTCTTTGCGGCCTCGACAGGGCATTGGGCCCAAGCAGAGCCGACACCTCCCGGGCCAAGACGTATCGGACCCACTCTAACCACTGCTGCGGGACAACCGGTCTTCCGAGTGATTGCCTCCTGCACATCTCGTCCAGTTACAGAGTCGTCAAGCCCGCTTAAGCGCATTTCAGCGCATTTTGTGGGTCTGGAGACCTTGACGTCTTCTGTGAAAATGTCCCGCAGCTTCTCCGCAATAAGGTCTGCTCCTTTGGCTCCCTCGGTTCCCGGAAACTCCAGCAGACGCGCCCCCGTCGCTGCCTGACGGAACCTGATGTCGGTGATACCGAGGTCTGCCAGGTTCACACTTTCCTTGGCCTTCGATATCACCGCCGCGTAGGTTAGCCCTTTCTGTACCGCTTCAGGCTGCAGGGTCAAAACCACTGCAGCCGACTTAGGTGCGCGAAGTTGCCGTTTCCGCCTTCTGTTGGAGCCAGATTCCAACTTAGCTCCTGTAGCGGATGCCACAGTATTTGTTGCTGGAGGCTTTTTATTTTTCTTGCCCCTTTTCCTCTTAGCAGCGGTCTGCCAACCATCACTGACAGCCACATTCCCGATAGGCGGCGGGGCGCTCCGCTGCGTTTCGGCCGCTTGGGACACCACCGGTGATGCCGCCTGTGATGCTTCTCGAGAGGCCATAGAGGGCCTTTTAGACGCCCTGCTGGTATTAGCAGCATTCCTGGCAGCATTCCCGGCAGCATTCCCGGCAGCATTTCTGACGTCTGCCGCTAATGGTGGACGGTTATTCTTGGCCGGCAGAAGGCGGTCCTCAATCCCAGCGAACCGGGCGTCCATCATTTTCCCGATTTGGGAGACAGCAGCTCGCAATAACTCGTCTGACGAGGGGTTCTCCATGATCGAAGGGCGCACAGCCTGTGGCTGCGGTTGCGTCAGTTCGAGCGGTTGCCTTCGAATGGAGCGAACTTCTTCCCAAAGACTCTCCATTTCTTTACGGAGGGCTCCAACCTCTTTTCGCAACCGGTCGTTTTCCAGTTGCAGCCTCCGAGTTTCTTCCGAGGAACTTCTACTAGCGAGCTCCTCTATCGCCATTCTGACGCGCTCTGCTGCCTCTTTTATTTCCCGTTTGCACGTACCCTTCATGTTTTTTGATTTTCGTGTGGTGTCCAGAACCACCTGGATATCCTGAAGGGCCGCTTTCTCCATGGCTTCCGCTGAGCCAGCAGAGCTCTCTCCAATTGCAGAGGAAGGAGTGGTCTGGGTGCTGACTTGCACATCCATGTCTTCCTCTTCACTCGCTTCGGTGCACGTCAGCGGCACGCTCTGGCTATCCGACTCACTTTCTTCAGTTTGTGGCCCGTATGAGCCATCTGGCATGCTAGGCCGAGCAAACCGACCCCTCTTGTCACGTGGGAGACCTCCCCCTCGAGCAGTCGTCGCCTTAAAGGGTACTTTAGAAGGCGGCGACATCTCTCCACTCGTTGCTGCATCCCGTTGCCTTTTATGAGCGTCACGCCTCCGGGAAATGGAGGGCCGGATAGCGGGCATCCGCACTACTGGCAGCCTTTCCTCTGGTGCGCACTGCGCCACCATCTCCTCTATCGGCTCGGAGCCGGAGGGTCCTTGGTCATCGTTTGGAGTCATCATCGTTTTCCGTATATCGCGCGTGTGGTTGTCGTTGGTGTCTGAAGGGTCAGACGGAAGACAATTGTTGCCCACCCCAGAATACGAAGGGCAGCCCGCCGAAGCGGGGTGGGACTCCCCGACCGCTGAGCGGTCGGGACCCACCTGGGGACGTTTTTTACAAGTGCCTTTTTCCATAGTTTTTTCCTTTAAAGGGTGAGGTCCCTACTTCTCCCTACTTTCCACTTCACGCCCACTCGACCTACCCTCTGTAAGCAGAGGGGCGGTAGGCATCCTATCATTAGCCCGGTTCCCTTCACACACCATCTAGGATGATCTGTGATTGGAACCGTGACCTTTCCTCGTGTGTTGAAATTAGCCGCCCGCCCCAGCTGTCCACCCAACGCGGGTGGGCAGCTGGAGCCGACGTTGCCCAGGGTGCGCCGCGTGGAGGCTTTCAACTTGCACCCCAAGGGAGGCAACCCTACTGCAAATCAACTCAACTCATTAGTTTAACTGACAAGTGGTTTGGAGGTTCAGTTACCCACGCTTTACAAACATATTAGACATGAGAAGATAGGTACTTACTTTGTTACCTTTCATATAGCCCTCGGCATTAACACAATTGAGTTGCGTAATAGGCCACAATCTACCATGATATCAGCAAACATTAAAATATTACGACGATAAAGATATAATTTTTACACGCTTTTACTTTTTCAGGAGCACGGTTGACGCAGTGGTTGAGTACGTTTAAATATTTCATCGTCATAAACATCGGCCTTTTAATGTTCCCACTGCTGGGACACAGGCCTCCTCCCTGTGAGAATTAAACATATTTGTATTTGTAAAATGTATAAATATTAACTTTTACATTATATGCATAATATGTATCAGCCCACGCTTGTCTGTCTAACAATTAATTCTTCTAAATTCGAACGAGTGTTTAAATCCGAACAATTTTTCTGCCGTGGCAGACTGCATGCGTATAAGATTCCTTCAGCAGTCAATGTTCACAGTACCTAGGAACCTACTAGTACACATAACAGGACGTGTAACCGTGACAACAGTTCCGGGCTGGTGTTACAACCACACACACAATCTTTTAGTTTAATCGCCCGTGTAAATCATACACGGTTCATATGAATGGCTACCGCAATGCGCACTGCATATTACTACTATCTTTTGCAAGACTTGCCAGAATTACTTCATCTACCAGGCACTGGTTATAAAATGAGTTATAAACTTTAATAAAGGCTACCACGAAAGGCTTTTACATTAAAATGACAAAAGGAACTTCAGGTAATAAGCAAAATAGAGTGCAGCTCGTTTGGCTAACCGGCCGGAACAAACAAACTAAGAGCAGCTGCTAAATATTTAAATAGTTTTTTTATATTAACAAGTTTAGAGACTTATTTATTTTATTTTCTTTGTGAGAAATTAATCTTACGTGATAATATTCCCCTTGTTGTTTGCTGTTCCTTGTAGCCACATAAAATTAAATATAAAAGAAAAAAATGTTTTAGTAGTGAATACGACTTTATTGGATATACTCGTATACTAATAGGTACTAACATCATGTCGCCGTAGAAACTCGAACTTTGTAGATATACCATCCTTACTTGAGAAAACTTACCCAACAAGCATTGATAAATGGTTTATAGAAGGCGAGCAGCTGAATACCTAGTTTGTAAAGTAAAGTTAGCCTCATGGTCCTGTGTCAATCTAATTTGGGTGTGAATTCAACTATGCTGTTTGATCTCTTGGGGGAGCTTGCTAAGTTCAGCGTCAAGTTAGGCCTGTTCAATACTGTTGCTTGCAGTTGCTGAGGCGTCTGGCTAGTTTGTGAACTATAATACGTTACGGCTATTTTCCTTATATGTGTAGCCCAGCGACCACACAGCCCCTAGACGCCTAATATCAGGCGAGCGATGTCTGTCAACTCATATGACTAAAAGATCATATACAGATAATACAGGTCGCCTCTCGACAAATTCGAATTAGTAGCGACCACTTCTGTGAACCGTAAACAATTCCGCGTCCGTCAACAAAAAAATGATGAAATAAATATTATAATGGCCTCTAACAACAGTCAGACTTCGAGTTTCCGGAAAAATGCCATAACATTTCATTGATAAGTTAATAGTTACATAAACATAATTAGATTTATTTTCTGATATTATTTGTCGGAGTTCATATTATACTGGTCAAGTTTGTAGGTGAAAAAGGCCCACCGCATATTTGCGTCTCTTTCTTTTTAAAGTGATTTTTTCGCTATCTCTTTTCCTCTATAATTTCGTAAATAGAACTAGTGATGCACCATATCCTATGACCAAATCAGTTATCAATAAAACTAGAAACCTTACAAATAAATACATTAAATTGAATAGTTTATTAATTGTGAAACGATTTTTTGATTACGTTTTTTACTACAATTTAATATTACTATATTTAAGAACCAACAACCGAAAAAAGTATGTTACCTTTAGAATTTTGATATTTCTTTTTTAGTTTTAACATTTTATTTTATTACTAAAATGTTAAAACGCCTAATAATTAATAATAAAAAAGGTAATATTAATAAAAAAAAGTAACTACAAATAATGTTTATAAAAATATCGATACCTTGCTGGTTTTTTTTTTAACCTGTCCCACCCTTAATGAGGCGTATGACATTGGTAAGGGACCAATCAGAGAGCAGTACCCCCGTGCCTCATACCTCAGCTAGTTGACAGAATTGTTTTGATGTATTAGATCAAGCATTAGGCGTCTAGTGGCTATATGGTCGATGGTGTAGCCAGAGGGTCAGAGCAGAGTACCTAGTAGGTTCACGGTTTTGTACAGATACCCTGCTCGTTTCTATTACGGAGGAGAATATTGCCAGTGAAAAGGGACAAATCAAGATGGCTGGCAAGGCTGCTACTTTGGTATTCCTAATGGAAGAAAACTAGGTATATCAGTTTGTCCATCCTTAGAGACGGATCACAGCAGTCACATAATTTTTTTTTTTTTGGTTGAGGCGGGAGGGCGTGTCAGACTTTTACTAACTAAAACCCACCCTTGTCCCTTCAGTTGCTTGAACCAGGGCCGCGGTAACTCTTTTTCAATTTTATCCGCGACCCAGACAGGCATCGGCTCTCGCGGACCCCGTCATTTCTGCTGACATCTCTTTGAGGCGCGCGTGGAACATAACACGCCGTGGACTCGGGCCTGGTCCTTATCGGACGGCGAGCTACCCATTACTCCCCCTTTCTCCTCCTTTGCGAGCATTACTGCTTCCCATACCCTCTCGCTCCGTAACATGGCCTGAACCAGAGCCGGACGCGAGAGGTTGCCACCGCCGATCGCCTTTAAGATTCAATGAGAAAGTCAAATCTATCGAAGCAACTTTTTCGAATTTATCCATACTCTCAAATATTCTACCTAGCCTTTGTCCAACTATGTCGGGGCTTTAAAGCGATGAAGTAACAGTATTTTACATGGAGCGACTCCCTATCTGACCTCCATCGCCATTACTATCCAGACTTATCATCATCAGCCTATTAATGTTCCCACTGCTGGGACACAGGCCTCCTCTCTGTGAGAAGGAATGGGCCGTAATCCACCACGCGGGCCCAGTGCCGGTTGGTGGATGTCACATGTCATCGAATTTTTGGTTCTAGGTCATGCTGGTTTCCTCACGATGTTTTCCTTCACCGTAATAGAGCTGTGGTGATGAAATAATTTCCACAATCGGCGCCTGCCTGGGTTCGAACCCACGACCTACTTGTAAGTCGTGGCCATTGCCACTGAGCCACCAATGCTCTTCAGGGCCACTGTGCCAGACTTATAGTCATAATTAATTAATCAATTAATAACCGAAAAAGAGCGTATGTACAAACGCTTTGACAAAGAAGCAACCGCACGAATCCACACCGTCGCTAAATTTTAAATGAAATCGTTCTTACACGTCTGTGTTTCTCTCAGCGCCGG
The DNA here is from genome assembly GCA_945859665.1 of Anorthoa munda. NCBI lineage: Eukaryota > Metazoa > Arthropoda > Insecta > Lepidoptera > Noctuidae > Anorthoa > Anorthoa munda. The sequence goes on along the minus strand of OX243905.1, from coordinate 23,651,995 downwards.
GATTCTTTTAAACGGGACGGTCCGGCCCATCCACGGGCCTGACCCGGTCATGATACGTGCGGTCAGGCCCTAAAGTGGTTCAACCTCAGAGGCCAAGGCTGGGGCTTGGCTAGAGACAAGCTGTCTGTTCCAATTCATTGCACTATTGACCTGACTCCTAGATATTACAAGAGTAAAGTAGATTTAATAAAAAAAGGTCTGCATTGTCTGCCTCGTTGGTCTTGGCCTAAGAAGTCTTGACAGGAGATTTTCAGACAGAGTGGGGATATAGTTTTTAATTTATGAAATTTGGTATAAAATGCTATTCATTCATTAAACTCACGGATCACTTTGTTGTCCATCTGTCTGTCAAGACCCTTTATTTCGCGAATGCGCGGCGGTATCGAGTTGAAATTAATATCGTATACTCAAGTTTGCAACCCCTTGCAGCTGTGACAAAATCAAATTTCTAGATCAACGCAATCAAGAGTATAGCCGTTAATGACGCATATTATACACTCGCGAAGTAATTAGAATCTACTACTAATCTAGGGTCTTCTTCTTCTTTTCGTGTGAGGTGCGGCCACATCTGGTGTCAGAGTTAATTAAGCCGCCTCTGGGAAACCCCACAAGCCTCTGACTTGGCTATTTCAGACTTAACTTAACTATTTAAGTCCAGGTTTCCTTACGATGTTTTCCTTCACCGTTGCCTGCGATGTCCAAGATAAACTTAGAAAGTACATATGAATTTGAAAAAGTCACATGGGTACTTGCCCGGATTTGAACCCACGACCTTAAGCACGATAGGCGAGGTCTTAGCCACTAGGCCACCACGACATTCATATTCATATCTAGGGTACTTCCCGTTGACCTAGAATCATGAAATTTGGCAAGAAGCAATCTCTTATAGCACAAGTAAAGAAAAGAGTCGGAAAACCGTACATTTTTACCTGTATAAAATTTGAAATATTAACTTATTTGTAGTTGATAAACTAACCGCGACTAATGTCGATGTATTTGGACTACAGTTTTGCAACGGAAAAGTTAATATTGTCACTCAATTCTGTTTATCTTATCGTTAGAGCAATGTTCGGTACTCTTATAGTTTATGAACTTCAGCTCAAACAGCTCTTCTTTCAAACAGTTCATCTAAACCCTCAGTGCGCGAGTCCGACTCGCACTTGACCAGTTTATTTATTTATTTATTGAATACACAGACATACATCATATAATCAAGAAGAAAAGAAGAACATGTTATCAAGTTCTTAAAATCTAACCCCAGTGTTCTCCATCCAGACAGCATCGAACAATATATAATTATTGTAGTTATGTTAAAATGCAATAGTTGTTTCTACTTACTGTGGTTTTATAGAAAATAAAAAGAATAAAATGTTCTGCATTACGAGTTTTATCTTATTCTTACAACGACTGTAGCCCATAAAAATATACATAGTGTTCTGTAACATCAACTTAATAGCACACTGGGTAATAAGGCTTTAGTTTTTAACACGACGCCGGCATTCTACTTTCCTGCTATAATAAATGTTACATTTTGTTGGTTTTGTGTGTATTTTTGAAACGTCTGAATGGATTTGAATGACATTTATAACACAAGTAGACCATGGCCTGGTCATTAAATACTATCTACACACAACACATAACTTCACGCCAGTATTCCGCAAAGTTTGGACAGGGGTGCATTTATTTATAGAAGAGCCACATTTTGCATTTTTAAGAACTAGCATACAGAACTTTTAAAGTAAGTAGGTTGTAGGGACTTTTGTATCGCTTATGCGGATTTTAGAAATGGTATTTAAAACAGAACATCGTTATCATCATTGCCTTATGCATATACCTATTAGAACCAAAAAATCAATGTGACACCCAACAATCCGCACTGGGCCCGCGTGGTGGATTATGGCCCATTCCCTCTCACAGAGAGCAGGCCTGTGTCCCAGCAGTGGGAACGTTAAAACGCTGATGATGATGAACCTATTTGGCGTCGGCGCAACATCTTTTTCATACTTCTCAATTAGCCGTCAACCTTTTCGAGCCATATTATCTGCATTCACCATCATTATGATAAATAGAATATATTACTATTTTCCATATTCATATTTAACTGCCTTTCCCCGCGGCATCGCTTCCGTTGCTTAACCCGCAAGAACCATTTTTGTGGTTTAAAGTAGCCTATTAGAGTAAGAGCCTGCGACGATCTGACCTTCGTCATTTTATAAAATCTTAAAATTTTTCTTTGTATGTACCCAATACAGGTAAGAACGATCCCCGAATATGAAGTTTGGATCAGGGTGTCTTTGGGAGATATCTGTCAAAACATAAAACCATACTAGAAACCATCAAATTAAACGTAGGTCTTGAGTATATACGCATAATTTAAGTAATCTAAATAACCACACGTACAGATTTAATACAAAAAATAAACAACAACAACTTTTGTACTAATTTTGCGTTTTTATTATTATTATTTCATTTTTTATGCACCTGCCATGCTATGTTTTCACCGGCCTTGTTTGACTGGTAGGGAATACCTCAGGCATTAAGTCCGCCTATGTACTTTTATGTTGCATGAAGTTTTAATAAATAAATAAACAAAATATAAATCGAAAAGATACAAATCTTTACTTTATTGCTCAAATCGATATTTACGACCCCAAATAATCTATATCAGATCGCTAGAATTGACAGCTAGGAACAATCCGGATGAGAAAAAGAAAAATGTGGTATTTACGTTTTGCCGTGTAATTTTTCTTTTTACAAGAACCTTACTCGGACTTTAAAAAATAATAGCTGAATTGGTCAAGCCGTTCTCGAGTTTTGCGCGTAGCAACACGTTTAACCATTCTTTATTATTTATATAGAAAATACAACTTTCCAAATTAATATTTAACCTTCGTAATAATATCTTGCAAACATAAACGGAACGGAAGAGATCGTAATAGCATAGTCCATGAATATCAGCCGAGAATGACCTCGAGTAACCCCGACATTATGACACTTAGGCCACATACACACGTGAGTTAAAAAAGCGTTGCGTTAAAACCTTGCGTTAGCGCTTTTTTAACATTCTCGATATAATTGTTCATACGAACGCTTTTAAATCATTCTTGTGTCGTCTCTTGCTTTGGGAGACGTGGAAATGAATTATGCTAAATTACTAGCAATAGCAATTTGTATTGCTAGAAGACGAAAAAGAAAACAAAATGATGCATACTGGGTACATCCTCTGAATGAACAGAGATACTTAAAGGCCAGTTTTTATGACACTGTACGAAGATTTGAGGCAATATCCTGAGATCTTTTAAAATTATTGTCGAATGCTTTAACAACATTTGACCCCATGCATTATTCTTAATTATTTTATTAGAATATTCCAGCAATTATTTCATATATAGAAGTGGACGAGACTCAACTTCTATGATCAGCACTTCGGGATCAACCCACGACATCGTTTTGAGGTTTCGTTGGCGTACCACGCGTCATCATCATCATCATCATCATATCAGCCGAAAGACGTCCACTGCTGGACATAGGCCTCCCCCAAGCGTCGCCACATTGACCGGTCCCGTGCGTCTCGCAACCAGCGGATTCCCGCAACCTTCACCAGGTCATCGGTCCACCTGGTAGGAGGCCTTCCAACGCAACGTCTTCCGGTCCGCGGTCGCCACTCCAGAACCTTTCTGCCCCATCGGCCATCCGTTCTGCGAGCAATGTGCCCTGCTCACTGCCACTTAAGTTTGGCAATTCTTCGGGCTATGTCGGTAACCTTGGTTCTCTTGCGGATCTCTACATTTCTGATTCGATCACGCAAGGAAATTCCGAGCATAGCCCTCTCCATTGCCCTTTGAGTGACTGTAAGTTTTCTGATGAGGCCCATTGTAAGCGACCACGTCTCAGAGCCATATGTCATCACTGGCAACACACACTGGTCATAGACTTTCGTCTTGAGACACTGTGGTAAGTTGGACGAGAAGATACCGCGCAACTTCCCGAACGCCGCCCAGCCGAGTCGGATTCGACGGTTGACCTCTTTCTCGAAGTTGGCCCTACCCAACTGGATCGTTTGTCCCAGGTAGACATAGTCGCCCACAACTTCGAGTGTAGAGTCTCCTACCTTGATAGGAGTGGGTGTAACATGGGCATTCAACATCACCTTGGTTTTGTCCATGTTCATTCTAAGACCCACTCTTCCGGAAGCTCTACTGAGGTCATCGAGCATTGTACTGAGGTCCTCCATGGTCTCAGCCATAACCACTATATCGTCAGCAAACCGAAGGTGAGTGATGTACTCGCCATTGACGTTGATGCCTAGCCCTCTCCAGTCCAGAACCTTGAAGACATCCTCCAGTGCAGCGGTAAACAGCTTCGGAGATATGACATCTCCCTGTCTCACACCTCGCTGCAGAAGGACTGGTTCCGAGGTCTGATCCTGAAGTCGAACTGACATGGTGGCGTTTTTGTATAAACACTTCAACACTTCGATGTACCGGTAGTCAATTTGGCACCGTTGGAGAGACTGCAGTACAGCCCAAGTCTCGATCGAATCGAAGGCTTTCTCGTAGTCCACAAACGCTAAACAGAGAGGCAGGTTGTACTCTTCGGTCTTCTGTATAACCTGCCGCAGCGTATGTATGTGGTCTACGGTGCTGAAGCCTTTACGGAATCCGGCTTGTTCGGGAGGCTGGAAATCGTCAAACCGGCGCGCGAGACGATTCGTGATGACTCTTGAAAACAGCTTGTAGACATGGCTAAGAAGTGTGATGGGCCTATAGTTCTTCAGTAAGGCATTGTCACCCTTCTTGAAGAAGAGTACCACCACACCCCTGCACCATGCCTGTGGCGTTTTCCCTTCGAGTATGACGGAATCAAACAGCTTCTGAAGGGCCTTAAGGATTGGTTTTCCACCCGCCTTCAGGAGTTCGGCCGTAATTCCGTCGTCACCCGGTGCCTTGTTGTTCTTAAGCTGTTTCAGAGCCATCCTAATCTCATACAGGCTGACGTCCGGAATGTCTTCGGTATAGTGTCGGGTCAATCTAGCTCTAGGGTCATTCGCTAGATTCGCGACGGGTTTACTGGTTGACGTGTACAGCTGCCCATAGAATCTCTCGATCTCCCTCAGAAGCTCTGGTTTGGCGGAAACGATCCTGCCATCATCGGTCTTCAGTTTCGTGAGCTGGCTCTGCCCAATAGCCAGATCCCTTGCAAATACCTTGGAGCCTTTATTTCGCTCAATCGCGTCTTTTATACGCTCAGTATTAAAGCGGCGGAGGTCGCTTTTCAAGGACTTTGAGATCCGTCTATTTAGCTGCCGGTATTTCACCGCATCGTCTGAAGACTGCAGGATCATCTCACGCCTCTCCTTCATTAGCTTGAGAGTAGGATCAGAGAGTTTTTTGTTCCTATCTGTACGGCGGGTCTTGAAAAACTTAGACCCGACCGTATGGACAGCTTCCACGAACCCATCGCTGTAATCGTCCACGGAGCTTCCTAGGCACTCGAAACGATTCTGGAGTTCGAGCTGAAAGTTCTCGGGGTTTTGGACCTGGATCTGTGCTGGGCGGAGCGTGGACTTCACCAGTCGAGACCTTTCAAGTTTAACATTAATGTTCAATGTGCCTCTTACCATGCGGTGATCGCTCCCGGTTTTCACCGAATTGATCACAGAGACATCATTGAACACTTGCTTCTTGGTTGACATGATGAAGTCGATCTCGTTTTTAGTTGCACCATCGGGGCTTTGCCAGGTCCACTTCCTGTGCTCACGCTTTCTGAAGAAGGATTTCATCATGTAGAGGCCCTCCTTCTCCATAAAGCTGGCCAGTAGGTGACCCCGGTGGTTCCGGCGTCCAACTCCAAATTGCCCCACTTGCAGCTCATCCACGTCTCGTTTGCCCAGTTTTGCGTTGAAGTCCCCCATGACAACGGTGAGGTGAGTTTTGAAACCATGCATGGCTCTAGAGATATCCTCATACATGGTCTCTACCTCGTCGTCGGGGTGTGCCGAGGTCGGGGCGTAGATCTGTATGACCTTCAGCGAATATCTTGCGGATATTCTGAGTATAAGGTACGCCACCCTGGTCGACACACTCTCGATCTTCACCACGTTGTTCACAAGGGACTTGTGGACGATAAACCCGACACCACCCTGGGACTGTCGGTCACCCTCTCGGAAATAGAGCAGGTTGCTGGATTTGAGGATTATCGAGTCCTCCCCCTCTCTTCGGACTTCAGATAACTCTATAATACTCCATCGCAACCTACTCAATTCTTCCTCCAGTTCGGCTATCTTCTCGTCGGTCCGGAGTGTTCGCGTGTTATATGTTCCCAGGTCCAGTCGTCGGTGTCTATTGGGGTAGCCGGGTCCACTCCGGGGATTCTTAGCACCCCTTGCCACGCCATCGCCTCGACCGCTACCGTAGCCGAGGGTAGACGGGCTGCCGGGCACTCGGGGCCGTTTTTTCTTTGTGCTGATCATTAGGATTGGGGGGTTTTGCCATAATCGCCACGCTTGGCAGGCGGGTTGGCGATCGCAGTTTGTTGATAAACTGCACAGAGAACGCTGCTGCCCATTCTCTGGTGTGTCCCTTAGTCGCCTCTTACGACACCCACGGGAAGATATGGGATGGTGAAATTCTTTACGTCCGTCACCATACGGAACATCACGCGTACCTAAACAAAACAAACTCATCCGGCCGCTGAGGCAGCGCGCGGCGAACTGAACACAGCGCCAGTGGTTTTTTAGTACTCGTGTGAATAACAGAGCAGTGGTGGCCCAGTGGTATCGGCCGCGACTTACAAGTTGTAGGTCGTAGGTTCGTGCCCAGGCAGGCGCTTTACTTTGTGTAAATTATTCCATCACCACTGCTCTCAAAACGGTGAAGGAAAACATCGTGAGGAAACCGGCATGTCCTAGAACCAAAAACTCGAAGACATGTGACATTCACCAACCCGCACTGGGCCCGCGTGGTGGACTACCTGTATCCCAGCAGTGGGCACATTAATAGGCTGATGATGTGATGTGATGTGAATAACAATAAGAAGTTTCATATGGTCTATTCCGTTTAGCACCCAACGCCTAGAGTTGAGAATACAACAGAGCTTGATAAAAAAGCGTCGCGTTTTAAAAGCGCTGACGTGTGAACATATACTTGAGAATGCATTCGTTCTATTTTAACGGTTTTTGAACACGCGTTGAAAAAGCGCTCGTGCGTATTAGGTCGTACTTTACTATGTACGACTGTGTGACGGACGTCAGTTGTCACGCGCCGCAGCTTCGTCAGCCGTGAATTACGGCATCTCGGATATTTTGATATCAAGGAGGAAGTTCAGAAGGATTACTTTAGAGTTAGGCAGAGGTGCACATAGTACACCCACATTTGGTAATTTATGTTTAGGAGTATATTGCCATCAACCGGACACAAGAGCCGACTCCGGGTGGGCTACTCGCCTCTACCCCGCTGCTGGATTAATTTAGATATAAGATAAACGGGCACTATATGTAAAAGTATAGTAGTAAGATATTCGTGTCAAAAACGAAGAAACAAAAACACAAACACCGACTTCCGAAATTGAAGTTGGAAGTCGAAATTGGAAGGCTCACATGCCTCCATGTTATTAGCAAAAACCTAAGTAACAGTGCATTCGCACTATATAAACTATCGCGAATACTAAAGACTGATGACCTATTAACCGCTTATTACGGCATAGCTGAGCCAATTATCAGATACGGCATTATTTTTGGAGACTCTCTACTATTAGAGATATCGCATTTAAAGCCCAAAAAAATGCCTGAGATCCTTATTTAAATTAAAAATGACTGTCAGCCGTTTTTTGTAAGCCACAACATCATGACTTTACCTTCAATTTATATTTTTGAAATCGCTATATTAAACAAATCCTAATCTATTTCCCCGCATGGCAGACCTGTTTCCTAAAAATAGACGTGATAACAGTCAACTTTGTCAACATAGTTCTCGTACTGCACTTATACGCATGAGTGTTTTTTGTATGGCTCCCATTATTTACAATCATCTGCCCAATAGCTGGAAAGAGTTAAGCGTAGAAGCATTTAAAAGCAAAATGAAATAAAGCATATTAAATGATGTTAACGAATATTTAATGGAATCATTTCAAATTTACATGTTTTTTTACAAATTAATTTAATCTAAATGTATGTAATGTAATAATATTTTTGATAATAACATCATCGGTGGTCAGGAAATAAGTGATTTGTTTTCCGAAAATTTTCAGTCTATGTATAGAGTAAATAGTAACACACACTTGTTAACGCCAGTTGAACCCACTCCCTGCAACAATAACACTTATAGCCACTGCAAACTTGAAGTTAAAGAAGTCCTTGATTATTTGTCTGCCCTGGACTGCGACAAGGGTCCAGGACCTGATTCAATCCCTTCTCTCTTTCTTAGAAAGTGTGCAGCAAACCTGGCTGATCCTCTGACTCCAATTTTTAACCGCTTTGAGTCGCTTGTTCAGAGAAAAATATTTTCTCACTTTAAACATGTTTTAGATGATAACCAGCACGGCTTTCGTCCCAAAAAATCAATACTGACTAACCTAGTTGAGTATGTTTCTTATATATCATCTGCATTAGACAATGGTAGTGAAGTTCACGCAATATATACCGACTTTAGAAAAGCCTTCGATTTAGTAGATCATGACTTTCTTATTTCTAAATTGAAAAGCATGGGTGTTCATGGGTCGTTGCTGCGTTGGTGCGAGTCATACTTAAGAAATCGCTCGCAACTGGTCTATCTTAAAGGTTTTAAATCTAAACAGTGTTACATACCATCAGGCGTGCCTCAAGGGTCACACTTGGGGCTTTTATTTTTATTAGTTTTTATAAATGATTTGGGCAGGAAGATTGTTTCGGAATATAAACTTTTTGCTGACGATTTGAAGCTGTATCGGACTATACACAGCGAATCAGACATAATTCAGCTTCAGCAAGATTTGAATAACATAAACAATTGGTGCTTAGAAAATAAAATGTCCTTAAATAAAGCCAAATGCTACTTCATATAATTTAGCAGGAAAAAGAAAACAGATCAGGTTTGTTATTCAATTAATAACAGTCCCCTCCAAGAAGTGAATACCATTAGGGACCTTGGTGTTTTAGTAGATAGCAGTTTAAGTTTTCGGAGTCATTACGATCAAATGATTCGTCGGGCATCAAAATTATTGGGTTTCATCGTGCGGGAAATGAACATTTTTAAAGAACCAATCCTGACTGTTTCCATTTATAACAGCGTTATTCGGAGTATACTGGAATATTGTAGCGCGGTATGGAATCCTTTCTATACACTCTGATCGGATAGAGCGCGTTCAGAAAAGGTTCTATATCACCTATGCTACTCGGATAACAGATGTCGTATAATGAACTCGTATAAATCCAGGTTGACTTACTATAAAATGAAGTCTCTAAGTGCACGAAGGAAATCTTTGGATTTGATGTTTCTGTATAAATTAATTAATGGTCATATAGACACGCCCGACTCCCACGTAGTGGTAGCCGCTTAATAAACCGAAGAACTTTCGTCCTGCCTAATAGTCGAACTAATCTGGGTAATTTTTCACCAATATGCCGCATGCTTTCTCTTACCAACTCCATTAGTAGCGAAATAGACGTCTTTTCTGGTTCTGTAGCCTCAGTGAGAAGAAAGCTCAGAGACTTAATTGCTTAAATTTTTCGTTTAGGCGCATTATGTCCAATTCGCAAAATGTCCAATGAGCTCAAAATGTCCAAATCGCAAACTGTCCAATTCGCAAATTGTCCAATTCGCAATTTGTCCAATTTGCAATTTGTCCAAATCGCAAATTGTCCAATTAGCAAAGGGTCCAGTTAGCAAATTGACCAATTCAAATTATAGTCGTTAATTAGGTATATATATCATTGTTAGGTATTTTAATCCTCCTAAATGTTTTTCATACGCAGAGATTATTGAGCTTTAGAACCGCATCGTAGTAGAATAGTTCAAGGCATTAAAAAACATTGTTTACGAAGTTTAGTATATAGATTCTGTTTCCTTTAATTTCGTTTTCTGATATTTTTATAAACAACAAACGTATGTATTATTAATATGATAATATTTATTAAAAAGTGCATACTACTATTTTTAATTCAATTGTATTCTGTTCTGTCCGCCCCTCACCATACGCCTAGTAACCTCATTTTCAGTAACTAAACGTAGTGATTTTTTTGTCTTTTTTGAGTGATTTGGGTGACATTTGAGTGATTATGATATATCAGGCTTAATTATTTATACCGATATGTGGTGTTTTTCTAATATATGTGTTGATCAATAATTATATGCATTTTTACTTCGAGCCGAATCTCACCCAACCTCACGTGGGGGTCGTCTAAATACTCCTATCGTTATCAAGGACGCCTGGACCAATTGCGAATTGGACTTATTGCAAATTGGACCAGTTGCGAATTGGACCTATTGCGAATTGGACCAAATGCGAATTGGACCAATTGCGAACTGGACCAATTGCGAATTGGACAGCTGGACATTTTGCGAATTGGACATAATGCGCCCAAACGAAATTTTTCAATTCATGTTTAAAATTTTAATTTGATTTGTATTTTAATCTGAGTAAATTTTTATTGATTTCAATCTGCTTGTGATTTGATTTTTATTGAATTTAATTTATTTTTTTATTTCATTTAATTTTTATTTTTGACTGAATTATGATTCAATTCGTTTTTGTTTTTGCCTGATTTAATTTTGATGGATTTGCAATTTGATTTTTATTTATATTTTATTTTGTTTTATTTTTATTCGATTTTGTTTTGATTTATTTTATTTTAATTGTACTTTAATTTAATTTTATATTTTAATCTGATTTAATTTTAGTTGAGTATTGTAAATACCTAACTTAATTTTAACTTGATTTTATTTGTGATTCGTTTTAATTTTAATTTAATTTTTATTGTTTTATAATATTTTTATTTGGTATTGGTTTGGTATTACTTTTTTATACATTTCCTTCATTTTTAAGTGTTTTTACTAGTGAATATGTGCATGTAAGATTCACATCTAGTAGATGTCAATCAGACTTTTTCTGTTAGACTTTTTTTTTTGCTGATTGTACATCAGTTTTGTGAATTAAAAAAAAAAAAAGTTTTTTTATTTTTTTTATTGAATATTTTGGACTTATTTATTTATTTATTTAATTTTAAGAAAGCTTACAGACTAATAACAATATTGAGTATCATGCTTAAGTAAGGACATTTGCTAATTACAAGCTTCCACATGTGTATAACTACATACAATTACGCGTTATATGCGTTGACCAGTTACAGCGATTTGGTAAGGTAACAATGTAAACAGATTAGGAGTGTCGAGACAACATATTAGGTATGTCTAGTCGTGCAACCTCACAATCAGAACTAAAAGCTATTTATGGTTGTCACCAAAATACTCCTTGTTTAAAATCTTTCTAATTTTATGTGCGCTGGTGCCAAATAAATCGATTTCCAGGTATGATGGTAAACTATTGAAAGCCATAACACTACGTATGCAGAAGGCGTTGCGCCTATAATTAGTCGATGTGGATGGTACATGGAGAAGCGGTCGTTTTCTTAAGTTGTTTATATTAGTGCGAAGAAGTATTTTACTGAGTAGTTCGGGACAATCGACGGAGCCGTTTGCGATGTTCACTAAAAAACAGATATCATTGATATTACGTCTTACCTCCAACGGTAAGAAATGATACCGCTTACAACGGTGTTCATAGTCCACTGATAATTGCCTGGCCCTGAAGTCTAAGTACCGCAAGAATTTCCTTTGAACAGACTCAATACGAGATTTGTAGATCTCATATTGTGGGTTCCATACTTGAGAAACGTACTCAAGATGGCTACGCACTAGAGAACAGTAAAGAACTTTTATTGGTTTTAGGGAACGAAAGCTAGAGCAAGCTCTAATAATGAAGCCAAAGGCTTTGAACGCCTTGTTGACAACCGTTTCTACATGATTATCAAAAAGCAGCTTGCTGTCGTGTACCACGCCAAGATCCCTAATACTGGTTTCTTTACTTATGTAAGCACCATCCAGAGTATACCCTGGACCGATGATAGAATTCTGGCGAGTGAATATAACGTGAAAACATTTGGATACATTTAGTTGTAGTTTGTTGGTTTTGCAATATTTTACGAATCGGTCAAGGTCTGACTGAAGTAGTTCAGTATCAGATAGTGTGCGTATGGACTTTAGGACCTTCATGTCATCAGCGTATAGTAGGATATGTGAGTTTCTAAAGCAGTTTTTTATGTCCAAAATAAATATTGTAAACAACAGTGGTCCCAGGATTGAGCCTTGGGGCACTCCTGATGGGACAGATTTCCATCCAGACATGTATCCACGCAAAACCACAGCCTGTGTTCGATTATCTATGTAAGACGAAAACCACCGGAACAGATCACCGTGAATTCCCGCGGAAAACAGTTTCTGAAGAAGCACCCGATGATCTATACGGTCAAAACATTTGCTGTAATCCGTATAAATCACGTCGACCTGGCATCGTTCTTCCATCCCAGCGGTTATAATTTCATTGGATAGTATCAGGTTGGAAGCGGTTGACCGTTTTCTGAGGAAACCATGTTGTTCGTCACCGAAATGGCATTGCATAGCTGAGTAAACTTCAGTGTGTACTATTCGTTCAAGAACTTTCGAAAAAAGACATAATTTAGATATGGGCCGGTAGTTTTCTACTTTAGATTTATCCCCCTTTTTAAAAATTGGTGTAATAAATGCCGATTTCCACATCCTCGGGACGATACCCTCTCCCAGCGACCGCTCGAACAGCACACACACTGGCGCCACCAGGCTCTTCGCACAATTAATTATAAAAATGGGGGGTATCAAATCTGGCCCACCAGATTTTGATGGGTCCAAACCTTTAAGTAGCTTGAGTACCGTGTCCGGACACACGCTGACTGTACTCAGGTTCACCGAGCCAGTAGAATGAAGGTCTATATTAACATCCTGATCGTTAGATTCTGAGTCAGGTTCTTGGAAGGTAGACTGGAAGTAAGAAGACAAAAGCTCAGTGATACCCTCACCAGTGTCTGCGGACGAGTCCATGTAATGTAACACGTTAGGTAATGTATCACCACTTCTTTTGCCTTTGATATACGACCAGAAACATTTAGGATTTTTTGCGATTGAGGATTCAATTTTTTCCATATAAGCATCAAAACAAATAGCCTCCAAATCCTTAGCTCGGTTTCGCAAGAGGGAAAAACAGTGGTAATCGGATAAGTTGCCGTAATTTTTGTATTTGTTATGATATTTGTGTTTTTCTTTTAATATATTTATTAAAGCACTAGTGTACCAGGGGGGGTGTGTTGATTTTTTTAAAGGTTTAACCGGAATGTACAAGTCCCTGAGCTCGTATAGCTTGGTATAGAAAAGGCTAAGGGCCTGGTCCAGGGTTCCGTCAGACAATAGAATGTTCCAGTCCGTAAGTTCTAGTGCAGAATTAATTGAATCGTAATCGCCTCGATGAAATATGTATTTAGTACTAGGTTTCTCAATGAGTTTATGGACTTCAACGAAATCAGCATTAACAATCAACGGTTTGTGGTGTACATCAACAGGCACTGCCAGGGGGTCACCACAAGTATTCACTTTTATTGCGCCATTTGAGAAAACAAGATCAAGCAATCTACCGTTGACGTTACGCTCACCATTAAACTGCGACAAGTTACATGCATTTATTGTATCAAAGAAATCCAAAACACATCGAACGGACACATTCTCTGGATATAATCCAGTACCATCATCAGACTGCCGCCATTCCACATCGCCGCCGAAATTAAAATCCCCTGTTATTATAAATGTATCCACAGGGTGGGCGGACACTAAATAGTTAAGTTTATGGTGGAAGTTCTGTAATTGAGTTAAATATGAGTTACCAACATTTTCTTTGCACAGATATAAGCCACAGATATTGATGTTGTAACTTACCGCTGGTCTAGAACGCTTCAGAACGATGGATACCCAGATATCCTCGGCGGAGGTACGCCAGTCGCATCTTTCCACAACGGTCAGGTCATTCCTCACCGCGATCAACACTCCACCTCCCCGCGTCTGTGCTGTTCGACAGTAATCCCGGTCCCGCCTCCAGACAAGATATCGTCCATCAAACAACTCACTGTTACTAATACTATCCACTAACCAAGTTTCCGTAAATATGATAACATCGTAAGAATTCATGCAAATGTTACGATATAAGCCGTTTGTTTTTGAGCGCAGACCACGTACGTTCTGGTAGTATATATTAATCATTTTTGAGCTTAGCAACAACAGTATTGTCCACTTTAATTAGATAATTAATTTGAGTAGTGAGTCTAATAAATCGTTTAATATAAACGAATACATAAAAAACCAACAGAAAATAATAATAGTGAAGGTAGATAGCAATGACTGGTAGGAATCTCTTAGGCACAGCAATGCACAGTGAATTAAGACACGGAACTTTGAAACACTTGCAAATAAAGGAACAAAAGAAACGACACGGGCCCAGTAAGTCACAACTGGGTATGTTAAGTTAATAAGGACTAATTTGGCACAACGACAACACACAACGTGATAATGACATTCAAAAATTATTTTACACAGCACTATTGAGCGACACAATAATTGGCGGAATACGCTGGCAGCACTCACCTGCGCATGGTTCTCAAACTTATTTTTAATGTTTGAAGTTGAACGACCAGACTTTGACATTTTGTTCATATTTATAGTTTTAAATCGGTATAGACATAGTTTTATTTTATTTTTATGAGGTCTTTTTCGGATTTTAACACTATTATAGGAAACGTATCGGCCTTCCTCGCGTGTATTTTGGAGTGCTTGACCCAGACGTAGCGAAAATCCGTTTCTGCGGCCGCCTTTTTAGCTTTGGACAGCAATGCCTTGTTCTGTAGTGTCAGGTGATCGTGGATGTAAATCCGTTGGTTTCCGGGAAGGTTCATTTGCCCAGTAGTTAAAGAAGCAGTCTTGAAAAGTAGTCTCGCAGCGGCAATAAAGTCTTCCTTCACATAACGGTTGCAGAAACTCACTATGATTGGCTTTGTGTGATCTTTCTCACGGGTTGGTACCCTAGTTATAAAGTTTATCTGGGCCTTAGACACGGGATAATCAATTTTAGTGCCAATTTTGCTGATGATTTCAAACAGGTTCTCGTGATTGTTCTGGGGTAGACCTTTTATTTCGATGTTGTTCAATCGAGTCCATTGCTCCTTAGCATTATTATCCTCCTCCAGCTTATCCAAGCGGTCATGAAGGATGCTCACCTGTTCATGAACCTTCTCGACGTGTACAAGGCGCGTTTCTATATCTTTAATTTTCTCATTAAATCCCTTCAACTCCTTATTTGTTTCACTTAATGATGACTTTAGACCAGCAAACTCCGTACGAAGAGCAGTCATCTCTTCCTTTAAAAATTCTAGAGGAGCAAGTTTCTCAGCGAGTGCTCTTATCTCATTAAGTATAACCGACTCCGATTCCAGCCTTGGTGACACTGGGGGTTGAGTAGTGGCAGCTGACACCGGAGGCTGAGTAGCGGCAGCTATTTTACAATTGCTGCAACGCCACGTCAGCTTTCTGTCACCCAGCTTCCGGTATCCGGCTTCTGTTATTCCAGCACAGTGGAAGTGCAGTTCGTGATTACATATTGTGCAGTGAGCACCATCGGATAGCGGTTCCTCGCAAGCGCCGCACTTGTATTGGTTCATGACTAATTCGGTTTTGTAAACACAGTTCGCAAAATGTTTGAGATACGCTGGAATTATGGTCAAACGCAGTAGATGTGAGTAACGAAAGTTGACCGTATGGCACAGCGCCTACGCGTGTAATGTTATGTTGACATTATATTTATATTGTATCTTTTTTAATTTTAAATGATTGAATATTTGACAATTTTGTATGTATTTCATTATGAACTAATCAATCAAATTTAATTTATGTCAGCATTGTCAATGTTACTGAATGTTGTTATTATTTAATTGCAAGTTTGTATTAATATTTGCACACCATGACAATATGGTAAACATGTTAGCACAACCCCAAGTTTTTATATCACCTTGCATGCTTTTTTGTTTCTTATAATTGTATGTACACACATGTTAGAGCAGATAAAGTTATCTGAATCTGATATATATAGCCAATCAGGTGAAAAAGTAATTTTTCTCTTTTTAGTGTTTTTATTTGTAAATCGATTGTATTTTTTTGGTAAAAGAGTTTTTTTCTGTCTGACTGATTATTTTTGTAAGAACATCAATCGGCTATAGATGGTGTTAGCAGCATCTTGCAAGTAAAAGGGTTTTTCTGGTTCGTGAATTTTTTTTTTAAATACAGTGACTATTTGTTTAATAGTTTCATTTTAGTACCAAAAAATGTTACAATACAAATTAAATAAATCGTGGCATGCCTCAGAAATTTAAAACCGCGCCATCTATTGGAATCAATTTTAAGTGATCCGTTCAAATAATCATTGAAATCTAACCTATAAACGAGTTATTCTTGTAAATAATCTGAATCTCGGAAACGGCTACAACGATTTTCATGAAATTTTGTATGCAGGTTTTCGGGTGCTATAAATCGATCTAGCTAGGTTTTATTTGTAGAAAACGTCGTTTTCTCTATTTTCAGCCGAGCAGAGCTCGGTCACCCAGGTACTGTGTATTAAGAGGGGTGAATAAACAAGAACATATTTTTTTTAAACCATTCAAACACAAAAGGTTAATTTTACACAAAATTCAATAACAAATCGATGCATATTGCGCCATCTAGTGATATTTATTTTAATTTTTTTTTTTGTTAGCTCTGGGACCCCGTGCTCTCGTAGAGAGAATGAGTATGAGTATATCCCGGCAATGGGAACATTATATTAAACTAATCAAAGAGATGACAACAAAATACCTAGTGACGTTTGACGGAAAGGAAAGGAAACAACGTATTTGAGGAAACAACTTGGACTCGACCCGAATCTCTTCAAAGTTAGAGTGAAAAGGCTTCTTCTGGGTAAGCTCACTCCATCGTCGACTCTGTCTCTGTCACCGACCTAGACTAGAGTCAAGAGCAAACCCAACATAAATAAAATAAAAAAAAATATATATCTACAATAGTTAGAAACTGCCCCAACACCCATTTTAATGGAGCCAAACGTTCTCATTTAAGGGGAAAAGTCATAATTATTATCCATTCCCTGGAGACACACAGCACATAAGTTCTATACTAGCCCAATCTCATTCCGTTCCTGGCGAAGATAAGCAATGACCGTCGGCGATACTGCAAGCTTTCCTAGAAGCAATCTTTGAGAGACGTAAATACTCGTAGCTCTCATCTGGATTGACCTTCTGTGAGCTCTATACACACTCAAGCTACGTGTATGTACCGACTGTGGCTGAGTTAGTACACAAACCATTCGACGAGCCTCATTAATATAGAGATGGTTTAGCTATATGTGTGTAACGGGCATTAACTTGATTGTGTTTACCGCAGAGCTGTATGTTTTGTGGTCATTACTTGACGAGTTTTGTTACACAGAATATGTGAGTCTTTTCACTTTATTTGGTTTCGTAATTTTAGCACAATTTCGTAGTTAAATCCCAATTGAGGAGTTTGTGGCTAAATAATAACAGCCGCACGGGTCGATCTTCAAGGTTAAGCAGCGCTTGCCAAGGTCAGTCCGTGGATGGGGGACCATCATTATATACCGAGTTCCTTCCATGCTTCGGCAGGCACGTTAAGCCGTTGGTCCCGGCTGTTATTTGAAGATCTTTGACAGTCGTTGGGTAGTCAGAAGCTGGAGATCTGACACCAGTCTAGTCAAGGGTATCGTGTTACCCAGTTACTGGGTTGTGGAGGTCATATTGGCAGTCGCTCTGTGTAAAATACTGGTACTCAGCTGCATCCAGTTAGATTGGAAGCCGACCCCAACATAGTTGCGAAAAAGCTGGGCAGATTGATTGAGCTTTAACACAATTGATTGGTTGATTGTAATCTTTTCCTTTGCAAGGTTTACTAATGGCCTAACAATAGTTTATAGTTCTTAATAATAAAATTGTTCAACAGCATAAAATAAACATTAGAAAGATAGAAAAGAAAGCCCAAAGATACACTTAGGGCTTTCTTTTCTATCTTCATAAAACTTATTTCAAAAATAAATAAGGCAATTTGACGTATTTTTAAAAGTTTTTAATTGGATAAGAGATAAATTAAGATAATAAAATCGGTCACAACTCACATTCATAGAAAGTTACCGAAATGGTAGGATGCTACAGCTGCACACTACTGCACAGTGCACAGCGCAGTTGACGTAGCAGTGGAACGCAACACTGTTGCTACGCCGTAGCAGCGGAACGCAACACTTTTGCTACGCCGTAGCAGCGGAATGCAACACTGTTGCTACGCCGTAGCAGCGTAGACTTGATTCTTCAAAACGCACTCTTAGAATTAAAGTAACCTAATCCAGAATTCCTGTAATTTCTGATTTTGTTATAAACTGATAGTCCAGGAAAATTAGGGGTTTCACCTCGGAATGAGAGATAGTCGGCTATAAACTTGTGTAAACCTTTTTTTTTGACACCCTAAAACTAGAGAGAGTGTCCGCGTCTACAGATATTCCAAGGTCAAAGGTAAAAAAAATCAATGTTTTACACATTTATTGCAAATATTTCGTTTCCTATTGGTTTCATGCTATTTGTATGTATAATAAATAATGTAGACGATTAAATTATCTACAACTTTTGTATGTACATTTTTTTTATAACTTGAACCATTTTCGAGATAGAGGGCAGAGCGCGTGCAGTGTTTAACTATTTAGATTATCATTCGAGGTCAACCTGTAGTCCTGATTAAAAACACGCCGTATAAAGTTTATATATTATTAATAAATATATAATTCTAAATAATTTGCATTTTTTATTAACTATTACGTAATATATTTTTTTCAATAATTCAATATCTATTCATTTAATAACACTTACCTACTCGTGTAATTATAAAGTTATTAAGAGAAATACTTTAATTACATTTTAATTCTAATCTTATTTATAGAGTCTGGCCAACGAAAGTGTGATCTTAAAAACGCGGCAAATTCAAAATATCCTAATGTGGTATACCTCTAGTTAAAAGTTTTGATACTTGTTTTATTTGTATTTATTATAATTTTTTTTTGGGATATTGGCTCCGTTTGGTGAAGTGTGACGGAGCCGTGACTGTCATGGATGTGAGTTAAAAAAGAGTGTGTAGATTTATTTATTAGTATGTACATAATATTAACCCACTTAACATTTAATTTATTAATTACTTAATCATCATACTCAAAATCATCAGTCCAAAAATTCAACCTCTAAGTATTCATCTGTATCTGAATCATCATCTACACATATAAATTTTTCCAATACTTCTTCTGTTATGTGATCTCTTTGTTTATATTTATTTGCCACATTTATTACATGGTACGTCAATTTTTCCAGTCTTCTGCAGTTATTCGGCCAAATGAGGAACATTGAAACATAAACATAAGAAAAGGTATCATCATATCGTAAATATATAACAATCAGCCAACATGGATCAAGATTACCAAGTCATACTAACAATCGCAATCACAGACAATACACAGATTAATAATGTTGCCATACCCCAACTTTGAAAATACCCCAGATCACGCTTTCGTTGGCCAGACTCTACTAATTACTTCAAAACTAAAAAAAATAGTTAAATTTATAATAAATGTTTTTATTGAAATATCATCTTCATTGAAGATTAAGAAGAAAATCGAAATTAGACCTTGTAGTTCTTATTAATATTTTTTTTTTATATTTCAAGATATGTTTGCGTTTATGAATGTTTAAATTTAAAAAAATGTGTAACAGTAAGACAAAAGACACAAAGTACAAACACACAAAAGTCTATGACCAGTGTGTGTTGCCAGTGATCACCTATGGGACCGAGACGTGGTCGCTCACAATGGGCCTTATCAGAAAGCTTAAATTCACCCAAAGGGCAATGGAGAGGGCTATGCTCGGAATTTCCTTGCGTGATCACGTCAGAAATGATGATATCCGCAGGAGAAACAAAGTTACCGACATAGCCCGAAGAATTGCCAAACTTAAGTGGCAGTGGGCACGGTACATTGCTCGCAGAACGGATGGCCGATGGGGCCGAAAAGTTCTGGAATAGCGACCGCGAACCGGAAGACGATATGTTGGAAGGCCTCCCACTAGGTGGACCGATGACCTGGTTAAGGTTGCGGGAAGGCGCTGGATGCGAGACGCACGGGACCGGTCATTGTGGCGACGCTTGGGGGAGGTCTATGTCCTGCAGTGGACGTCTTTTGGCTGAAATGATGATTATGATGATGATAATACTACAAGATCTAATTTCAATTTTCTTCTTCAATGGTATTTTTTTTTATGAATATACACGTTCATCAAAAAATCTAAATATTTCAACGTTCATAAATCAAGATATATTTACATTTATGAACGTTGAAATTTAAAAGAAACTATAATAATAAGAACTACAAGTTCTGATTTCAATTTTCCTCTTCTTGTTCAATGCTATTATTCAATAAAAACATTTATTAAAATTTAATTATTTTCTTTTTATTTAGTTTGGAAGTAATTAGTATAAATAAGATTAGAATTAAAATGTAATTAAAGTATTTCTCTTTATAACTTTATAATTACACGATTAGTTAAGTGTTATTAAATGTATAGATACTGAATTATTGAAAAAAAATTATTACGTAAAAGTTAATAAAAAATGCAAATTATTTGGAATTATATATTTATTAATAATTTATAAACTGTATACGGCGTGTTTTTAATCAGGACTACAGGTTGACCTCGAATGATAATCTAAATAGTTAAACACTGCACGCGCTCTGCCCTCTATCCCGAAAATGGTTCAAGTTATAAAAAAAATATATGCACAAAAGTTGAAGACAATTTAATCCTCTACAATATTTACAATACATACAAATAGCATAAAACCCATAGGAAACGAGATATATGCAAAAAATGTGTAAAACATAGATTTTTTGACCTTTGACCTTGGAATATCTGCAGACGCGGACACCCTACGATACGTAGGTTTTGAGACAAGTTTTAGGGTGTCAAAATAAAGGTTTATACAACTTTATAGCCGACTATCTCTCATTCAGAGATTCTTGCCCTAATTTGACTAATTTTCTTGGACTATGACCGTACACATCCTACTTGAAACCCTGTGGTGAAAATGATCCCGGATTATGAATAATGAAGGGACAGCTTAAATATCGGACCTTTTAGTACAAAAAACACAGCACAGTCAACACTATACTTTTTGAATACCTTTTTGCTGATTTGCCACAAAGTGCATTTTTTGAGTTAGGTCACTCTCATTCTTAGGGTGTAAAAATGAGTTCAAAAGTGAAATAAGTATAATCCAGTACAGAGAGAAATCGTTTTAAGCACGGCTTCAGTCAATTTATGTTAAACCGCGGCAAACATTGTATGCTTACCGATCAAGTTAATATCATCGGAGCCACGCGCTTGGCTCGCAGCCAGCCTCTTGAGACAGTTTTCAACTTCAGCTGAAAAATTGCGATGACAATCTTTGCATTACAATTTTTATCGGACGTTTATATAATTGTTACGTAGGAATCGGTAGCATTATAAAGCAAGATATTTTTTTTTTGTAAATAAAGCGTCACTTTAAGACATCTGCTAATCTATACTAATAATATAATATTATAAAGAAGAAAGATTTTTTTGTTTGTTTGTACCGAATAGGCTCCGAAACTACTGGACCGATTTAAAAAATTCTTTCACCAATAGAAAGCTACATTATTCCTGAGTGACATAGGCTATTTTTTATCCCGAAAATGGGTCCTGTGGAGAGGCCCACGGGAGCGAAGCCGCGGGGAACAGCTAGTATTTACTAAATAAGGCTTATGATAAAATACCTGATTTTGATGATTATTCATATGGGCATGGTTTGAAAGTTTTTTAAAATAAAATCCCAACTATCCTGAATCTTAAAAAAAATTATCAACGACTTATCAAATAATAGGTATTGTTGACCCTACTTAAAGACTTGGGTACCTACTACAATCTCAGTAAGACAACATCTATGATTGATGGAGAGCTATATCAACAAAAGGAATTCTTTAAGTAAACCAGAACTGCCAGTTTGGTCTGGATCTAGACAATCTTGATTAATTCATCTACTTCGAGTAAATAACTTGGCATTTTATGATTTATAAGGCATACTGGTATATTCTTATATCGATATGATACACTTAGCTAACGAGATAGTGGTCTAGAAAAAAACGCGAATGACATTTCTTCATTATTTAGAAGCAATTTTGATTGCCCCGTCGGTAAAATGTCAAAAAAGTTTGGTGTTGACAATGCTATCGAAAGTACATTTTGGCATTACGACCATCGTCATCGCTGAAGAATGTCAATTGTCTAAACCCTCTAAGACCCCAAGCAAGTGACTGACTGTCATCGAAAGCGTGAAGATAGCGATTAAAAAAGCTTTCTTTTCGGTAGTGGTGTCAATAATGAAAAAAATTGGTACCAAACACTCATCATCTGCCTAGCCTTTTTCCCAATTATTATTTTTTATATTATAATATAAAAAAAAAGAAAAAGAAAACTTAAAACTCCACAGTAAAAAAGAGAAAAAAACAATATAAATATGAAATTGTGTGTTTTGGCATTTCGACCATTCCGTCGCTATCATTGCATGACACTTGTCTGGAGCCGCTGGGTTCGATTCCCAGATCGGTCAAAGTAGCTTTTTTTTCCATCTGAGGTTCTACACGAGTGAAATTCTATCAACGAAAGCGAAATCGGTAGCAGCACGAAGTCTGGTTTTGTGCTTAGTTTATGGCAATAGGGCCGTCCACTGTTAGAAGATACTTCGGCGCTGTCCTAACGCAACGAACACGCGACCGTCGCGTTCATCTGTATGGCGAAAAAGCGACGACGCGTTCGTGTTTCCCAAAAAAATTAACGCGACGGTCGCGTGTTCTCGCGATGATCGCGTTGTATTAGGACAGCGCCTTACATATTCGTTACTGGTGATATTTCGGCGTTTTATACTTGCCTTCGGAGTACAAACGTGACGTGATGTTAAATTGAATGGTTTTGGGATTTCCTTTTCCATCACAATTTTTCATTTGTTGTTTGATAGGATATTAGGTGCCCGGGTGCCCCGTTAGCACTAGGCTTGTCGGGTACCTAGAACTAAAACATACTTATCTGGTAAAAAAGTGGAAGAGTTAAAATGGGTTTGCTTCCTCGTCTTTGGGGATTAATCTCATTGTCTTCCTCTTTTTCTTATTTTCTCTTAAACCACACAAGTAATACCGCACGCACGGATAAAGATTTGAAGCAGGTAATAATTTTTAATAATTAATAATAATAATTATTTATTTATTTACCCAAAAAAGATTGTACAAAAAATAACAACTTAAAAACTAGCAAACTATTATATGTTCAGTACAATGTAGGAGCAACTGCAACCAAACTAGGTCAAAACTTTTATTTTGATTATAGGTGAATCCTCTAATATGCGGTATTCACTATTTCATTCTGGAAAGTTTAACGCTACTCAATTAGTGATGAAGTCGGGTCGAATATTAACTTTATAGAAGGATATCGACAAAAGAAAATAAGTAATTTGCTTGGAAATCTAATCTAATTTGACTTTACTTTTACGTTTTAATTACAAAACGTCGAAAATACTTCTGCACTAACACAAAATAGACTCCACCGCGCGCATGCGCCGTATGGACTACGGACTGGTACCAACGACTCCGGCCACTCCAATGCGTTATTCGAGCTTAAACATTATTAATTTAGAAATCATTATTATTAAGGATTTTGTTTTTGTATATTTTTACATGATTCATAAGCATATATTTACCATCTGTTTTACACAGCTGACAACGTTATTTAATTGATTTTTTTTTTGTACAAATGACAAAAATTTTACTGTGCCAAGTACATTTTATAAGTTGGTCGACTATTACTCGTAAACTTGTAAAGCCTGTTATGATTTCATTTTTGTATATTTTTACATGGTTCGTAAGCATTATATTTACTCTGTTTTATACAGCTATCAACTTTATTTTAGTAAAATTCCTAAGGCATTTGTAAAAACAAATTACTGTTCCAAGTACATTTTATATGTTGGTCGACTATTACTCGTAAACTTGTAAAGCCTTGTTATCCGTGATAATTTTCCTATTAATTTCGTTATATTTACTACTGCCGTGAATTTTTTCACATAGCCAAGAGCAACACGCAAATTTCGCTGGCAGGGGGGGGGACACTTGACTCTAACATAAATTTGCAATTAAAACTTAATTTTACGCAAACGGATCTCTGAATTGAAAAATGGTTTTAACAAACCCATAATATTTTTGAATGGCCTATCCAACGATATCCCACACCATGGGATAGATGAGAAAAAAAAAATACATCCTCACTTTACGTCTATGGGAGGTACCCGAAAAAGAAATATATTTCATGATTTTATGTTACCACTTTGTCGGAATTATTAATATGTATATACATGCCAAATTATAGCTTTCTAGTACTTAGATTGTCTGAGCTAAGCTGCGGACGGACAGACGGACAGAGCGAAACTATAAGGGTTCCTTGATGACTTCGGAACCCTAAAAATGAGCTAACGAGTAAAGCATTATTTCAATTTAAGAAGATAAATAAAATAAAGTAAAGTAAGCTAAAAAACTAAACTAAGTGAGTTGGTGTGTATGTATGAAGAATGGTGAGTGAGAGTGTAATGGGAGGTGAGTGTTGGAATGTGTGTGTGCGTGTGATGATGTATGAAGAGATATATGTGGAGTAAGCGCGTATGAGAGTTTGAGTGTATATATATAGAGCTGTAGGGTATAAGTGTAACACTTATTCCTACGCTACACGGGAATCTAAGCCGTATAGTAAGGCTATTAAGCACTATAATAGCAAGCGAAGGTTAGCGGGAATAATGAATACGAAAGACGAAGAAATGAAGGATATTATTAGAGATAGACGAAAGCAGTATATTAAAAGCAATTAGAGTATAACAAAGACTGGTACTAGCAACTTAGCATAGAATATGACAAAGCAATAATTATAATAAGCGCGGCGCGAACGGTAGGGGAGGTAGTTGAAGACTGTGGCGCGTCGCTCTGCTCGCCCGCTGGCCGATGTCCGCGCGCCGCTGACGTAACACCGAACAAAGGATCACCTGATTTTAGGCTCTGGCGCAAAGTCATAAGCGACAGCGTTTTTATCCAAATTGTAAGGTGGTGGTCCAAGTAATTTCCGCCACATATTCCCCCCGGCCAGACCGTAACTACGGTCGATAATAATCTGGGAACCTTACTCGCCGCCCGCTCCTCGTCCTCTTTTCTTCACTTGTAGGAGTGGTGGTGTCAGTAGTTGTGGCAGGTTTCTCTTGAACGTCTTCACGCATCATGTAGGCCGGTTTCAGACGATCAACCGATACATTATTCGGCTTCCCTTGTAGGTCAATCGTGAAGTATTTTGCGTGTCTCTGTAAAACCTTGTAGGGTCCTACATAAGGTGGTTCGAGTGAGCGCCGTACGTAGTCTTTTCGCAGAAAGACGTGAGAGGAAGAGTGCAGATCTCGTGGCACGTAGAAGGGTGATGTAGAATGCCACGCAGTTGGTTTAGGAGTTAGCTTGGTCATGTGACATCGTAGGCGGTTAGCGTACTCGGTGACGTCAGCTGTAGAGAAGTCTTCTCTCGAAGATAGGAACTGCCCAGGAAGTTGAAGTGCTTCTCCGTAGACAAGTTCGGCCGGCGTAGCCTGGATGTCTTCCTTCCACGAGTTACGCATGCCGAGAAGTACCAGTGGAAGAGATTCCGTCCACTGTGAGGAAGTGTGGCACATGATGGCGGCCTTCAGCTGGCGATGCAGCCGTTCCACGATGCCATTCGCCGCTGGATGGTAGGCAGTGGTGCGAAAGTGGTCTGCCCCCAGCATGGCAGTGAGAGCCTTGAACAAGTGACTCTCGAATTGGCGACCACGGTCGGTGGTTATCCGTGCAGGACAGCCGAACCGGGCCACCCAACCAGTCACCAGAGCAGCTGCGCATGTCTCCGCAGTGATGTCCTTGAGGGGGTAAGCCTCAGGCCATCGGGTGAACCGGTCGATGACAGTAAGGCAGTACCTGAAATCACACGAAAGGGTTAAGGGCCCTATGATGTCGAGGTGAATGTGGGAGAAACGAGAGGATGGGGTCAGGTAAGAGGAAAGTGGGGATTTAGTGTGACGTGTGACTTTACACGTCTGGCACTTTAGACATTGTCTTGCCCACTCTCTACAATTCTTGCGAATCCCTGGCCACACAAAGTGTTTAGTCACCAATCGCACTGTAGCGGACTTCCCAGGATGATGTAAATTATGCAGCGAGTTGAAAACTTCTCTTCGTAGTGTTGGTGTTACATAGGGACGTGGCACCTGTGAGGAGATCTCGCAATACACGGGTAAGTTCCCAGTCTGGGTAGTTGCTATCTTTTTTAACTTGAGCGTCGTACCATGGAGTAATAGGTTTTGCAGTTCTGGATCATCATCCTGAAGTCGTGCAAGGTTCTCGAAGTTGATGGCAGCAGATACCTCTTCTACCCGTGACAGTGCGTCAGCGACAATGTTCTCCCTGCCTGGTAAGTACCTTAGGTCTGTGGTGAATTGACTGATGTAGTCTAGGTACCGGAACTGCCTTGGCGAGAGACTTTCCTTGTTTGATTTGAAGGCGAAGATAAGTGGCTTGTGGTCTGTGAAAATAGCGAATGTTCTAGCTTCAACCATATGACGGAAGTATTTGATGGCCTCATACACTGCTAGCAGCTCTCGATCGTATGGGCTGTACTTCTTTTGAGCATTGCTTAGCTTGTGGGAGTAAAAGGCTAGTGGCTGCCAGCTCTCACCTTTGCGTTGTTGAAGAACAGCGCCTATTGCTGTATTCGATGCGTCGGTTACAATCGCTAAGTCTGCCGAGGCATCTGGATGAGCCAAGAGCGTTGCTTTAGACAGCGCGGACTTGCAATCGTCGAAAGCCTTCAGCATCTCTGGAGTCATCTGCACAGGATGAGAACCTTTGATCTTAGAACCAGCGAGGGCAGTGTTTAAAGGTGTTTGTAGCTGGGCTGCGTTCGGGACAAACCGGCGATAAAAATTTATCATGCCCAAGAATCGTCGCAGCTCCTTGACGGTTTTAGGTATCGGGAACTCCTGGATGGCTTGCACTTTGGGCTGAAGTGGTTTTATGCCCTCAGCTGACACACTGTATCCTAAAAAAGTCACCTCTGGTTGTCCGATGTTGCATTTGGCTGTGTTGATGACGACACCGTATTGTTTCAGGCGATCGAACAATTGGCGTAGATGCACCTTGTGGTCTTCAACAGTCGCTGAAAACACCAGAATATCGTCGACGTACCCGTAGCAGAAGTCAAGGCCTAGTAGGACTTCGTCAATGAATCTTTGGAAGGTTTGAGCCGCGTTTCTCAATCCAAAGGTCATGAAAGGGAACTCGTATAGCCCGAAGGGGGTAGTTATTGCGGTTTTCGGTATATCCTCAGGGTTTATTGCAAGCTGGTTATAAGCCTTTACAAGGTCTATAGTCGAGAAGACTGCGCAGCCTGCCAATTGATGGGAGAAGTCCTGAATATGGCGGATGGGGTACCTGTCAGGTATTGTCCTGGAGTTAAGTGCCCTGTAGTCGCCACATGGTCTCCATCCGTCGTCCTTCTTCTTCACCAGATGCAGTGGCGCTGACCAAGGACTCTCCGAGCGTCGTGCTACTCCACTTGCGAGCATCTGCTCGAACTCCTTCTTAGCAACCTGCAGTCGAGAAGGATCTAGGCGTCTAGGCTTACATGCTACCGGAGGTCCTGGCGTCGTCCTGATGAAGTGCAGTGTATTGTGTTTGCCTGGCACCTGTTTACCTGGAGGGCGCGTTATCTCAGGATACTCACGAAGAATTTGGTGGTAATCTGTGTCTCCTACCACTGCCTTCACTGAAGCAATGTCGACTGAATTGCAGTGTACAGCTGGAACTGACAAAGAGGTAAGGTGGTCGATTAGGCGTTGATTCCTACAATCTACCAACAGATTGTAAAAACTGAGGAAGTCTACTCCAATGATGGCTTTTGAAACGTCAGCAATTGTGAAATTCCAGCTGTAGGTCCTCTTGAGTCCTAAGTTTAATTGCAGTTGCAGTGGACCGTAAGTGCGTATTACTGTATTGTTTGCCGCTACCAGGTCGTAATTGGATTGTTTGCAGGGCGTCTTGACGGCAGACCGCGGAAAAACACATAGGTCTGAGCCAGTGTCCACTAAAAATTGCATTTTTGACGTCCGATCCGTAATAAATAGACGGCCTGAAGAAGTAGGGCAGTCGTTGGCCGCTACATGCGACCGCCCCTCCTGTTTTCCGCCGCGAATGAGCATGGTTGTTTACATTTTTGTGCCTTGTCTCCATATGTAAAGTGATAGAAACAGTGTGGGTGGTTCTGTGGTGGTTGCTGCGGTCTGGATCTAGAGCGATCATACCTTCGATGGTTGTTGCGTGGCCTTGAGCGTGAGCGTTGCCTTCCTCTGCCGTTGAAGCGTGAAGTGAGCAAGTCTATCCGCTTGGTGAGCTCGCTCACCTGCTTGGCCAGGTCCGAAGGAACAGCACTTGTGGTAGCGGTCGTGCTCGCAATCTGTGGTGCCATCGGAGCGATTTCGTACACCCTGTCCGCTATCTCCGCTAATTGTTCAACCTGCAAATCAGCAATTTGAGAGGCGATTACCGTTTGGATGTTTTGGGGCAACCGGTTAGTCCATATACTTTTGAGGAATTCGTCAGCACCTGATGGTCCAGCTAAACTTTGCAAGTGTCTCAAGAATTGCGACGGTTTGCGGTCACCTAACTCCTCGTGGAGTAGGAGCTGTTGGATTCGTTTTTCTTGAGACGCAGACAACCGACTTATGAGTTCTGTTTTTAATTTTTCGAACTTATTAGTCTCGGGAGGTTTGGTGATGATATCCTTGACTTGCAAGGCGTATTTAGTCTCGAGTTGAGTCGCTGCGTAATAAAATTTTGTTGAGTCACTTGTAATTCTGGATAGAATAAATTGACCTTCTAGCTGGGCAAACCACAAAGCCGGCTCCTCTGGGCAAAATGACGGACAGCGCAATGGCATTCCAACCGCCGTTACCTCTCCTGAGGCGGCGGGTACCTCCTTACAGTCGACATAAGCGTCCGACTCAGCCATTGTAAAATGAAATTAAAATCGCTCACCGCTAATTTCCTGTACCAACCACTTCTTCTTGAATCAGCCACCAATGCAAACGCTAGGCACACTTCTATTCTTCAGGTCCACCGGTGTCTTGAAGTCTTGAGTAACGCGGTAGTCGGGGTCACCAATGTAGGGTATAAGTGTAACACTTATTCCTACGCTACACGGGAATCTAAGCCGTATAGTAAGGCTATTAAGCACTATAATAGCAAGCGAAGGTTAGCGGGAATAATGAATACGAAAGACGAAGAAATGAAGGATATTATTAGAGATAGACGAAAGCAGTATATTAAAAGCAATTAGAGTATAACAAAGACTGGTACTAGCAACTTAGCATAGAATATGACAAAGCAATAATTATAATAAGCGCGGCGCGAACGGTAGGGGAGGTAGTTGAAGACTGTGGCGCGTCGCTCTGCTCGCCCGCTGGCCGATGTCCGCGCGCCGCTGACGTAACACCGAACAAAGGATCACCTGATTTTAGGCTCTGGCGCAAAGTCATAAGCGACAGCGTTTTTATCCAAATTGTAAGGTGGTGGTCCAAGTAATTTCCGCCACAGAGCAATTAAAATTGCAAAAAGTACCCTATTTACTCTGGTACGGTAATTAATCTTTCTGTGTCATCATAAGTTAAAGTCAATAAGTACTTTTTCATCCTGTCTTTGCAACGAACTCTATTAAGTGAGTAAACATCCAGAATATAGTTAATTTTATTATAGACATAGGGACCCAAAAATACAAAAGGTCGATCCATTGTTGGGTATCATATTTACATAGCGAGGCATTGTTCCCTTATTTTGGGAAGTTCGTTAAGCCATTGGTACTGGGCTATCATTCGTGGTTCTTTGAGAGTTGTTCTCGTTAGGAAGTCGTGAGAAGTCGAAAGACTGATGATGAAACGACTACCGCGCTACCAAGGTAATGTAGCCCTGAGTATTTGATTCTAATTTCAACTTGATACCTCCCCGCTCCTGCGCGTTCGCGCAGTGTTTGATGGTAATCATGAATTCGTCTCACGATTTCTTTACTTGGCACGGTATTTAATCAATGACCGTCATACATTGAGTAGAACATCAATTTTA
Source organism: Anorthoa munda (assembly GCA_945859665.1). Lineage (NCBI taxonomy): Eukaryota > Metazoa > Arthropoda > Insecta > Lepidoptera > Noctuidae > Anorthoa > Anorthoa munda. The sequence continues at coordinate 23,621,566 of OX243905.1, read as the reverse complement.
CTTCTACTGCTGCTTGGTAAATTTTCGAGCTGACAGAGAAAGGTACTCTCGAAAAAGAGTCCTACTAGGGCAAGAATTTATGTATTTATCAGACTAAATAAATAATACTCACTGAATTACTTTCCATACCATAAAAAGAATGCAGAAATTAATATTATTTGGAAATATTAGATAGGTATCAAGAAATCATAAACTTGAGTTAATTATACTTGTAAAAGAATTGAGAAAGCTGGGGATCGAACCTACAACGTACGGTTTGGAAGGCAGTCCTGCCTATACTCCGCCAGTCTACGAATTGCGTTAACAATGCGCGTAAAATAGTCGGTCTTATAATCTAATGATGATTGACTGCTTAGCTCGTCGACGGTATAGCATGATGATAATAATTTATGTGGTAAACCCGTATAATTAGATTTCCAATTTTGTATAATCTTGTGCTTCTTGTATCAATACCGCGCATTTTTAACAATATTGTAGTTAACTTTAGAAAAATAGTAATTTTCATGGACAACTCACGCTTGACCAAAAAGTTTACCATGGAAAAATTGTCCTCACAACATAGCACCTAAGATGCCTCAGACAGTTTTCTGGTATCTCTTATGGATTCCCATTTCCGTACTCAACCAGTCAAGGAAAAAACTCTTTTATAAATAACTAGACCTCTATCTATATCATAGCTTGTGTATCAAGATACAACATTTACCATATTTTAAGTTAGACCAGTAATAATACATCTGTGAAGAGCGCATGCAATTTCGTGCATTCGTTTTTGCGTCAACCGTGTACAAACATCCTCCGTGACAGACAAACATAAATTCCAAAAATATTATTTTTGACATCTATTGCTGATATAAAGACACACCATACAATTTTCTTAAATATCTTCAAAACACGGACATCGCCGTATTACAATTCTATTATCTATACTATACCATATATACCATATATATAATATATATATATATATATATAATATAACTATACTATATCTATACTAATCTATACTAATATTATAAAGCAGAAAGATTTTTTGTTTGTTTGTTTGTTTGTACCGAATAGGCTCCGAAACTACTGGACCGATTTGAAAAATTCTTTCACCAATAGAAAGCTACATTATTTCTGAGTGACATAGGCTATTTTTTATCCCGGAAACGGGTCCTGTGGGGTGTACCACGGGAGCGAATAATATTATAAAGAGTAAAGATTTTTTTGTTTGTTTGTTTGTACCGAATAGGCTCCGAAACTACTGGACCGATATAAAAAAATCTTCCACCAATAGAAAGTTACATTATTCCCGAGTGACATTGGCTATTTTTTAATCCCGAAAACGGGTCCTGTGGGGTGGTCTAAAGGAGCGAAGCCGCGGGGAACAGCTAGTCTAGAGGAAAGATTTTTTTGTTTGTTTGTTTGTACCGAATAGGCTCCGAAACTACTGAACCGATTTAAAACATTCTTTCACCAATAGAAAGCTACGTTATTCCTGAGTAACATAGGCTATTTTTTAATCCCGAACACAGGTCCTGTGGGGTGGCCCACGGGAGCGAAGCCGCGGGGAACAGTTAGTCTATACTTAATATTATAAAGAGGAAAGATTTTTTTGTTTGTTTGTTTGTACCGAATAGGCTCCGAAACTACTGGACCGATTTAAAAAATTCTTTCACCAATAGAAAGCTACGTTATTCCTGAGTAACATAGGCTATTTTTTAATCCCGAACACAGGTCCTGTGGGGTGGCCCACGGGAGCGAAGCCGCGGGGAACAGCTAGTCTATACTATAATATTATAAAGAGGAAAGATTTTTTTGTTTGTTTGTTTGTTTGTTTGTACCGAATAGGCTCCGAAACTACTGGACCGATTTAAAAAATTCTTTCACCAATAGAAAGCTACGTTATTCCTGAGTAACATAGGCTATTTTTTATCCCGAAAACGGGTCCTGTGAGGTTGCCCACGGGAGCGAAGCCGCGGGGAACAGCTAGTATATTATAAAGAGGAAAGACTTTTTTGTTTATTTGTTTGTACCATATAGGCTCCGAAACTACGGGATCGATTGAAAAAAATCTTGCTCCAATAGAAAGCTATATTGTTCCTGAATAACATAGGCTTTTTTAATCTCGAAAACGGGTCCTGTGGGGAGGTCCACGGGAGCGAGGCCGCGGGGAACAGCTAGTATAAAATATATATAAGAGGGGAAAGTTCCTTGTTAAAATGTTCGTCCGAGGAACTATCAGGAGGCCCATTTATCCTACAAACAGTATATGTGTTTTCCAATTCGACATGCATGAGCGTAAAATAACATAAGATGCCTTGTGCCAACTATAGAAACTAAGTTTAAAAGCCTTTCAATATTGTCTTTAAAAGTTGGCACGGCGTCAAACACGTTGCTATTGAATAACGGCAATGGTAAGTAACAATCACGGTATACAAAGATACAAATAGGGATACTTCCGATTTAGAAGATTGTCCCTAGTAAATATAAGCATTTATCTCACGAACTTACCTCGAGGCTACAACAACAATTGATCAATTATTGGTTTATTATTCCCCGGCGTACATTTGTAGAACTGGAGTATGGTACATTATTTGGACAACAACAACACAGATACTGATTGCGTAACTTAGTTATTTATTACTTTACTCAACTTATTTCATGTATTGTGACGTCATATAGAGCTGGCTTAGGAGATGGTTCAAGTGCCTTTTGAATAAAACAATTATTGCGGTACATATATGTTGGGAATGAAACGAATTTGAGTTAGAGCGGTTTACAGAGAGCATATAGTTATCTGCGGAGTATATATTCTATCGAGAGTTACGGCAGTGTGTGCGAAAACGTTAACGAAGAAAGATTTTAAAATAATATTTATTGGAATAAAATAATTTTAGAGATATTCAGACGACAATAAAACAAGGAAAGTTTGCACTGAGTGTGGACAAACATTTGTGCAGAAAGCTAGTTTTAATTTTTACATGAAGAAACATCATAATCAAAATCTTTTGGAGTTAATAAAAAAAGAAGACTTCGGCGGAAGGGCCTAATAAGACCTAGGCCCTAGACCTTTTTTCCAGTGCAGCCAATTCCACAATATAGAGAAAACACACTGAGCTTGCAGCATAGGTAATTGGTAGATAAGTTTTCTTGCTTTTTAGGGTTCCGTACCCAAAGGGTAAAAACGGGACCCTATTACTAAGACTCCGTGGTCCGTCTGTCTGTCTGTTACCAGGCTGTATCTCATGAACCGTGATAGCTAGACAGGTGAAATTTTCTCAGATGATGTATTTCTGTTGCCGCTATAACAGCAAATAAATAAAAACAGAATAAAATAAATCGATAAGTGGGGCTCCCATACAACAAACGTGCTTTTTTGTCGTATTTTGCGACTCGCACTTGGCCGGTTTTTTTATTTAGTTCGGTATTACTGTTAAGGATTCTTTGCAGATGGTGACGACATTATGTTCCCCACAATTTACGTTTTATGTCTTATAATCATGGTTTTACGTTTTGTTTTTATGTTACTTAGAGGGGTGTTAAACTATCATATATCTAGGATCTTAGATTTATGAGTCATATTTATATGTTAATCTATATATATAAATAAAAACTTTTTTGCAAAAAATATTACCGACTTCCAAATAAGAAAACTACAAAGTGAAATATAACTTTATTTTTGGAAGTCGGTGTCTTTGGTAGGTACCATTTTTTTGCATTATGGACACCGACTTCCAAAAATAAAGTTATTTTTCACTTTGTAGTTTTCTTATTTGGAAGTCGGTAGTATTTTTTTGCATTTTTTTTTTATAATTTTTCACTTTTTAGTTGTACCTATCTAATAGGCAAGTAGTTAAGTAAGGTACCTATAATGTCAAAGTCAAATATATTTATTTCAACTAGGCTAATAAGCGGCACATTTTAACGTTGAACAATAATAAATCTAAATTAACAATGTACAGGTATTAAAAATTGATTCTACCGTGCATAAAGCCAGAATAGGTTACCCGAATATCATGAAACTGAACATAACCGGTGAAATGAGAGTGTACCAAGATGAACTGTACAAATCTGCGTACCCCTTTAGAGCGTACTGGCGTGATGTTATGTTATGAAATGGTATAAACAATATACAGACATGAAATTGCAGCAATCCCGAGATATTTGCCGTTATTTATTGAAGAGTTCTGTTGTATATCTTCGAAGTTCTTCATCAGATCTTCACCAAATTAAAGTGGGACCAATTTCGGAATATACTCCTTCAAATATATAAAGAATTTTCAAAATCGGTCCACAATTGACGGAGATATCGGTGTACAAACATAAAAAAAAAAACAAAAAGATACATAATGTCAAAAACATAGAACCTCCTCCTTTTTGGTAAGTCGGTTAAAAAGAGAAAGTATGTATGTAAGATCCTTATAAACTCCGAAACGGCTAGACCGATTTTAATGAAATTTTCAGAGAATCTTTAGATTGAACCAGCGTATAATTGACCCAGTTTGGTGGCGATCGGAGCATTTTTTTTAACTGTGAACGCGGACGCAGCTGCGGGCAGTGGCTAGTGTTATATATACATTATGAATCATATCGCTCTTGATAAAAGATTTTTGACATTTGTTGTTAGACAGCAAGAATTATGATTATGATTCTAGAGGTAATATATTTAGGATAAGATATGTATGTATCTATCTATGTATGATTCTAGATAATTATATGATAGTGTAATAACCCCAAAAACTTAGTCTATGTTGTTACATTAAGTGATAAGTTGTTTGTAATAAGTGATGCTTTTAATGATGTTTGTAATAATTTTAATAACTTTTTTATTTTTTTATTTCTCACCACAATAGACATAAATTATATTAAATTCGTCAGATTCGTCAATGATACACAAATTTATGTAAACATTGTAAACTTTTAAATGTCTGGTGGCAGAGAAATAATTATAGGACGGCCAGCCGATTGTGGGAATGAAAGGAGTTCAAGTTCACGTATATTGTTATCTATGGAGTATACAGTCTATGGGGAGTTGTGGCGGTGTGTGCGAGGGAGGAGAAAAGACGTTGACGACGAAATATTATAAAATAACGTTTATTAGAATAAAGTAAGTTAGTATAGAGATATTCAGTCGTTTGATTGCACGACATAACACTTTTTTTATGTAATCTCGTGCTTGACCACTATCTCACCTGATGGTAAGCGATGATGTGGTCGACGGTGTAACACGCTTGCCTAGAAGTAACCTATTCACTCTTGACTTAAAGACCCCGAGGTTGTAGCTATCTGGAAACACAGACTCCGGCAGCGAATTCCACTCCTTAGCTGTACGCATAATGAAAGTATTTCCAAATCGTTTAGTGCTTGCGGTGGGATGTCCACCATGTACTGATGGCGCATCACCGTACGTCGTGTAGTCCAAAGATGAAACGGGCTAGGCGGAATTAGATCATGCAATTCCATCGCACACTCTCCGAAATGCAACTGATAAAAAACCGACAAGCTGGCAACTCGACGACGATGTTCAAGGCTCTGGAGCTTAGACTCGACCAGTGCCTCATTGCCGATGAGCCTCTTGGCCCGTTTTTCGATCGACTCTAGTGCATCAAGCTGGTATTTGGCAGATACGTCCCAAAGATGAGAACAGAGGCCTTAGTGCGAGTTTTGTCTCACGCTGAATTGCGTTACGGTAAACATCAATTTGTATTGAAACTGGATAAGCGCCGTCTGGTGACGGTAAGGAGAAACCTCTTTTTTTGTATACATTTTGACATAAGAGATCGTTTACGTTAACGCAAGTGAGGGTGAGTAAAAACTCACACTAAGCCTACAGTACTCAATGCAAGATCGAACTTGCGCTTGATTTATATAAGTCGAACAAAAGATGCAGGGCTAAACATATCGAAAAGTTAATGAGAAATAAGAAGGCGCTTAAAAAAGCTTCATGCTCGTTTATCTGTGCCTCAGTGCATGTACAGGTATTTAGTCGAAATAAAATAAGTACAATAAAAATAATTTTTAACAAAAAATTAAATAACCAAGCTAGCGCTAGCATTTTGAGGTGGCCCCAAACAAACATGCGAATTAATTACCTAAAGCATAGAATGATTGTGGTTAGGTTGATCTCCGTTGATAGTTTATTTGGCGCCCGTACCGCTTCAAAATGCTAGACTAAAAGATTTTTTTATTTTTCAGTTCGTTATTTCGTCGGTATTTTTTTTGTTAAAAATGATGTTTTTTTATTTCAACAGAATTGATTTATTATAAATAATGGGGTATTATTTATTTACATAGATAAAAGTATATACAGTGTATAAAATACGGGGCAAAATATTTCAATTGCAAATCGTTCGAATTTCATCGCATTGCTTCCATGTGATCGCACTTGCAATTTCGCTCAGTAAAAATCGCTTATCGATGTGATATAAATCGAATCGCATTGAACCATCAGGAAGGTCGTTTACCGGTTTATAGAACGGGAATAAAATATGAAATAGATACTTCTTGTTACTAAAACATATAATACACAAAAAAGGTTCTAAACATTCTTCACAAAGAATTATTTATTTTTCTATGATCTTTCTTTAATGATTTTTTTATGATTTTTCTAGATCAATCAAATAATATCAAACTCTTGAAAGCTTTAGCCCTCATGCAGTAATTCAATCAAAATATTGTACGTAAGTAATTTGAATTCTTGTAAACATAAATACTAAGTTCTGTAAGCTTTCTATTTCAATCGCCAACGTTAAACCTACTTTGTAGACTACACACAATGTACCTACATCGTTCCATCTCCCACGAGTGATTTAAAAAGGAGACGAATGAGTAAAATATTTTATTTACGATCCATCAGAGATTAGAAATTTCAAACGAAGATTTTCTTTAAGCGAATTTCGGAGGCGAACAATTTTGGCCATTCCAATAATCGACACTCCCCCACGTAGACTCGATCTGCTAAACTCCAATTTTACAGGAGAGCACTTTGAATGTGAAAGTCGTCATAACTCTTTAATAGCTTGCGAAAATTAGCTTCGTTTTTCTATCAGACCAATACTAGTTTATTTAACAGTAACATGAGAATTCTGATATGTTATCAGTCGTTTAAATGCAAATAAAACATTAAGAAAATCGTTGTACCCACAACAGAGATAAAGTTTGCAGTATTTACGGCAAACTATTTAATTTTGACCGTAGGATTCTAGGTATGGCCTTATCTGGACGATTTTTATTCCATTGTCTTGACAGAGAGCATCTATTGGGAACGTCAAACAGAAAAAAAATTGTGTCCTAGATCACACTCCCTAAAGACTCTCTGTGTTTTCACTTAGGCACGTCCCGTACGAAAGGTAACTTTACAGCTCTTATTAGATGACCACAATCGGCGTACCCTGAGTTTCTCAAGTCTCCACATACCCAGAGGTGGGACTCAAGTGAGAAACCGATCGCACTCGAAAACACTGCGTGGATTGGGTATATATTAAAGCAGTCATGTATATTAAGATTGATTGCATGTGAAATTACAGTTCTTGAACGTACTCATAATTGCTTGTATGTCAAAAACCCATAGATGTTGTTTTTTTATTAATCTATTTATTGATATAGGGAGGCAGTAGATGATTTTTCTTCTATATCTATATGAAATGCATGTAATAGGGTAGTTGACAAAAAATTCCATTTAGTCTGTCACCTAGAGATTCTAAAAAAAAATATTGGACACGTATTTTCTTTTAACAAAAAAATACGAAGATACAGTGCGTTGAAATATTGTGTTACGTCACGGTGTGCTACACTTTATACTGACAAAGTGACGTCACAAGCCCCCACTCCTAAACTTTGATGCGATTTATCTTTGTAATTTTTTTTTTTTTATTAAAGCCAAAAAATACGGATCCAATATTATTTGATAATCTCACTGACGGACTAAATGGAATTATCATTTTTCTACCCAGGAAACATACCTATTAATTATATTATATAGATAGTTAGAGAGACTTCAGCCGTCATCTCAATGTTTACTTCGTTCGTACCCTTACCATCTCATACAATCCATCTATCTTACATTAGTACCTACGTCATGCATAGTGTTGGCACAAATTAATCAATATGGCAACACGATCCCAGTCCACAGACATGGTCCAGTTCAGCACAGGATGTTTGAAGATGTGTTTAACAGATAATGGCCATTTGTCGGTGTCACGCGGTCCCGTTATTGGAGCCGGGGTCCCGACCCCGGGAGGTGTTCCCGCAAGCCCGCTCCGATTCCCGAAAGTGCGAGTGCTATTTCGAGAACATTGGGGAACTAATAATGCCAGGAGCGAATAATAATGGATATAAGGATGGTATTTTTAGTGGTTTAGAGAGAGGTTATTCTAATTTATTTTTTGGTATCGATGACGGGAAGAGGCAGATATATGTGTAAGTATATCAAATAAAATGCCAATGTCACTTAATTCAATATCCACAATATATATATATATATAATAGACTGATATTATAAATTCGAAAGTAAATCTGACTGTCCATCTACGTCAGTATTATATGATTTGTGCCATCTGTTACATTTTCACGCCTAACTAAACCACTGAACGAAATTCAATGAAATTTTGCAAGAAGATAGATGATAGAGCTAGTATACTATGCTTATTTCCACAGTATTATGTCTTATGGCATTCTGCTGTGGGGATCAGCAGCGGACGTTGACTCAATTTTCATCTTACAAAAGAGGGCAATCCGCGCGATCTATAAAATGGGTCCTTGCGAGTCCCTCAAAGAAAAATTTAAAGAGATCGATATACTGACTCTACCTTCACTTTATATTTTGGAATGTATTTTGTATGTCCACAAAAATGGAGGGCTTTTCAAAACTAGAAGTGACTTCCATAATTTAAATACACGCAGTAAGCACGAAATTGTAATACCCAAAATCAGATTAACGAAAACTAGCAAGTCTTTTCTTATAAACAGTATACGCTTCTATAACAAGTTGCCAAAGTCAATTATAGAACAGACCGATGGAAAGTTCAAAAACTACATCAAACGTGTCCTTATTAAAAAACGTATTATAAAATCAAGGAGCACGTTGAAGATAAAAAATTTGGCTTTAGCTCCTTCTGCACATGCGGCTTCCCTGGTAACTCATAAACGGCACAAATATGTGGATTATTTTCTTTTTATTAGACTTTTTACAATGGTTTTAAATCATCTTTATAACCTTTTGCTAAGAATAGTTACAGCACTGATAACAACATTTGTGCCACATGTTAAATTTAGTCTTGTTATACATTTTTTTTTATTTTTTTTACCTTTGTATAGATTCTTTTACCGACTCTTTTGTGAATGTGTGAACATTGTAGGCCTTCTAGATTTCTAGATGCTTGATAACATTTTATAACTTTTTATCTCGTTTTCCTTTTTTTGTTTAGTTTCTAACGTGTTATAGTCGGGCCTACGTTCTCCCCTCACATCTAAGTAATGCTGTATTATGGAAATATTGTAAAACCACACCATATTTTTAAAAGAGTAATCGTGGAGTTTTTACCGTTTCTTCTCCATAGGAAACGACCAACCCGAATCCTACACCTTTTGTCGACGTTTTATAAGTGCCCATGTAGGCCTATGTAAAATAAAAAAAAAATATTTATTTTTGATTTTGATGGCATTCTGAGGAAGGACATAGGCTATATAAAAAATAATCGTATATAGGTAGGGTAGGATAGGCAGGGTAGTCAGGGTAGGCAGGGTAGGCAGGGTAGTTAGGTAAGGTAGAGAGCTTGGTTGGTTGGTAGGGTAGGGTAGGTAGATTGGTAGGATAGGATAGGGTAGATAGGTAGCCAGTTAATTGGAGCGAAGCCGCGGGGGACAGCTAGTGTACCTATAAGCGCGTATAAAAAGAGGAGAGGGCAATAACTCATAAATACATTTTGTTGAATAACGATACATGATATGCGAGCCTACCTGACGGATGTTACTTTATGCACAGCACAGCCATAATCATCAAGCATAACTCTCATTTTATCAGTAACACAATACGTCCCAGTTTATAATAATATTTCGTAAATTTCTCTCGCTCTGTTTCAATGTAAATAAACGGACGAAACAAGGATAAATTGCTGTACGTACCTACACAAGTTACATGGCGTAGCAACGAAACTTGTATTATTACTTATATACCGTGTGTGAGCTATTGTGGGTTAAGAAATTACATGTTTAATTTAGTCTTGTTATACATTTTTTTTTTTTTTTTACCTTTGTGTCTTAGATGCTTTTACCGATTGTTTTGTAAATGTGTGAACATTGTAGGGCTTCTAGATTCCTAGATGCTTGATAACATTTGATAACTTTATATCTCGTTTTACTTTTTATTTTTAGTTTCTAAAGTTTTATTGTCGGGCCTACGTTGTCCTCCCATATTTAAGTAATGCTGTAACATGGAAATATTGTAAAAACAAACCATATTTTTAAAAGAGTAACCATGGAGTTTCTTGCCGGTTCTTCTCCATAGGAAACGTCCAACCCGAACCGTGCGCCTTTTGTCGACGTTTTATAAGTGCCCATGTAGGCCTATGTAAAATAAAAATAAATTATTTGATTTGATTTTGATTGTGGCTATAACTTAGTACCTACATAACTACGAGAAAATGACATTACAAAGTTATCCGATTTTGGAGTTAATACATTCTAAACACATTAAGTCTGCGAGCGTTTATGTGGCATAATGATTCTTAGTAGGTATAACAATTGTAATATAATTATTTGATATACATTCTCGTAATACGTAAGATCTTCTGACAAGTAAAATTTATAAAACACCGATACATTTTTAGTTCATGCTTTTCATACTAGATAATTTATCTAGTAGTACTCGTAGACACGCTTCAATCGATAATTTATCGAACACGTAATTATTTTGACACGATATCTTGCGAAAATACCCTAATTCAAACAGTAAAATAAGTTTTGAACGGCCGAACCGATTTTCATAAAACATACCTAAGAATACTCTCGATAAAAACACCTTTCGAACAAAACAAACTAAATCAAAATCGGTTCATCCGTTTAGGAGCTATGTTGTCACAGACAGACACACACACAGATACACACTTCGAACTTATAAGCATAACAAACCCCGAACGGAAAAAGAGGGTCTAACTTTGAGTTGACAGTGATTGTTATTGTTACTGGGAATGGGTTCAACTGGCGCTAGAGAGTGAATGTTACAAATTTCCTGACCGCCCCTGGCAAACTTAGTGTTGTTCAGAGTTAATTTGTTGGGAATACAATTGTCACCTATCCTCTTACTTTTTAAGGTATAAAAAACACCTTTCGAACAAAACAAACTAAATCAAAATCGGTTCATCCGTTTAGGAGCTATGTTGTCACAGACAGACACACACACAGATACACACTTCGAACTTATAAGCATAACAAACCCCCAACGGAAAAAGAGGGTCTAACTTTGAGTTGACAGTGATTGTTATTGTTACTGGGAATGGGTTCAACTGGCGCTAGAGATGAATGTTACAAATTTACTGACCACCCCTGGCAAACTTAGTGTTGTTCAGAGTTAATTTGTTGGGAATGCAATTGTCACCTATCCTCATACTTTTTAAGGTATAAAAAACACCTTTCAAACAAAACAAACTAAATCAAAATCGGTTCATCCGTTTAGGAGCTATGTTGTCACAGACAGACACACACACAGATACACACTTCGAACTTATAAGCATAACAAACCCCCAACGGAAAAAGAGGGTCTAACTTTGAGTTGACAGTGATTGTTATTGTTACTGGGAATGGGTTCAACTGGCGCTAGAGATGAATGTTACAAATTTACTGACCACCCCTGGCAAACTTAGTGTTGTTCAGAGTTAATTTGTTGGGAATGCAATTGTCACCTATCCTCATACTTTTTAAGGTATAAAAAACACCTTTCAAACAAAACAAACTAAATCAAAATCGGTTCATCCCTTTAGGAGCTATGTTGTCACAGACAGACACACACACAGATACACACTTCGAACTTATAAGCATAACAAACCCCCAATGGAAAAAGAGGGTCTAACTTTGAGTTGACAGTGATTGTTATTGTTACTGGGAATGGGTTCAACTGGCGCTAGAGAGTGAAAGTTACAAATTTCCTGACCGCCCCTGGCAAACTTAGTGTTGTTCAGAGTTAATTTCTTGGGAATGCAATTGTCACCTATCCTCTTAATTTTTAAGGTTGTGACGCATACATTTCCTATTTGTATTTAAGTTTTCAGTCTATGTACATATATGTGGACGCCACATCGGAATGTGGCGTTGATGATTCTTATGTCAGTCAATTCGTTTACTTGCGAGTGTCACTGGCTACATTAAAATTGTAGAAACGAAAAGTGGCGGATTTTGGGTGCCATATTATGGGGTCCCAAAATCCCATTTTTTTAACAGCTAAACCCATCTTGTAAAACCCCAAAATGATGGATTTTAAGAGGTGATTACAAAAATAGAACTAAAAAAATATTTAAAAATAACGTGGGTTTGGAAGAAAAAAAAAATTGAGCCTCCACGATATGGCGCCCAATATCCGCCATTAAATAAATAATTAAATAATAATAAATAAATAAATAACTTTATTGACATAAAAATATTACAGCCATACATGTGAAGCCCCTGACTCCCGTGCTAGGCGAACTTGTGTTACAGGAATCAGTGTCCTCCGTTGATATAAATCAATACACATTTCAATTTTTATGTAATAGAACACAAGGAGTAAGTAACACTAGTAGCTATTGAAACAGTAAAACTAAACAATAAAAAGAAGCAAAGCGAACGTGCGAGCGTGTGATTGCGAGTGTGTATGTGTGATTGTGTGTGCGTGTGTGTATGTGTATGCATGAGTGATCATGTGGGTAATCTTGATGAACCATATTTTTTTTAAATTATACGGGTCTTTTATGGTACTGATAAAATTAACTTATCAGTGTCGTCATTGCAAGATAAGCAAGGAAAAAAAAAAAAAAAAAAAAACAGTGTCGTCATAACTTAATGACTGAAGCCATGGTCTTAAAATTTGTTTTACTTTATATAACGTGAGCTTATAAATTGAGATAGATTTATTAACCCGGTTGTAGATCTTTGAACTTAACGCACAAAAGTGTCTGGACGCGAGTGCAGTGCGACATTTGGTAACTTTGTAGGACTGGAAAACCAGTGCGTCTATTTATTGCATCTAGGCTTATTGGTAACATGTGTCTACGTAGGACAGTACGGAGGATATATAATTGTCGAACCGTAAGGACATGGGCTTCTGAGTACAACTTTCTAGTGGGATAGATTTGTTTTTTGAAGGTCATCACTCTAAGCATAGCTGTCTTAAATGCCCCTCCCCATACTGGAATACAGTAGGTAATTATAGACTCACATAACGTGCGGTAGACCATTGTTGCCGTCTCTTTGTCCGCATAATATCGTAGTTCTTTAAATAAATAAATAAGCTTACGGAGTCTGGAACATAAAGCATCTATGTGTGATCGCCAGTCAAGCTTTTTGTCTATATGGACTCCTAGATATTTAATGTGTGGTACCATGGTGAGGCTAATACATTTACATTGAGTAGGATCTGTGCATACATGTGGGATTATATCTGTAGTAGTTTGAGGCTTAGGGCAGTTTGTTGGAGAGAACTGTATGATTTTTGTTTTAGCAATATTCAGTGTCAGCATGTTGTTGCTTAGCCAGTCCATTATACTACGCAATGAAGATTCTACTATCAGTCACCTTGGTCCAGTCTCTGTCATAAATAAGGAGTGCCGTATCATCAGCGTAGGTGAATATATTACACATAATTGGCAGAGGTCATTAATGTAAATTTGGAAGAGGGTGGGCCCCAAAATACTGCCTTGTGGTATGCCGTAGCAAACCGGTTCCTCTGTACTGATGAAGTCTTAAATTTTTACGCTTTGACTACGGCCACTCAGGTAACATTGAAAAATATCTAGAGCCACACCACGTATTCCTTAAAGTTTAGGGATTGAAACGGTATGGAAGGCCTTAGTGAGGTCCAGAAAGACTCCGTAGCATTTAAAGCGATTATACAATTTATCCACCAAGTTGTTAACAAAGTCTGACACCGCATCCTCGGTTGAGACACCTGTACGAAATCCGTATTGTTTTGGAAATAAAATATTATTTTTTGCAAGGAATTTAGTCAGGAAATTATTAAGAATACGTTCTAGGATTTTGGAGAATGCACTGAGTACGGATATTGGTCGATAATTGGACACATCGCCTCTTGCCCCAGCCTTGAATAAAGGGTGCACTACTGCACGCTTAAAAGTTTTTGGGAAAGTGCCCGAATTTATGACACAGTTACAGATGTGAGCTATTATAGGAGCGAGAGACTTACTAGATTGGCGAAGTATTTTGGCAGGTATATTGTCCCAGCCAACCGCACACTCACTGCGCAAATTCTGAATTATGCTTATCACCTGTTCTTCATTAACCAAGGGAATGACCAATGAGTTCAGTGGCGATGGGGAAAGGATGGAGGCGGTGCTGGGACAATCAGAGCTGAATTTTGTTGCAAGATTTTTGCCGATATCCACAAAGAAATTATTAACGTCGTCAATAGAGGCAGCTGGATCGGAAATATATCAATTTTACAATTTTGAGCCATATTTCTATTTTCCAATTTTAATGTTGCCAGTGACACTTGCAGGGTTAAGACGAATCAATTGACGTAAAAATCTTAAAAATCGGCCAACGCGTTTAGTCTCTAGAACGCCACATAGGAACAAACATACATACATACATAGACTGATAAACACATTACCCTCCTTCGGCAGTCGGGTAAAAAGACGTAAACAAGAAGAAAATCATTCTATTTAGTCGAAGGATACATATGGTTTTGGTCAGTCAGCTCGCGATTATGTATCCTCCGACTGCACAGCATGATTTTCTTCTTGTTTACGACTTTTAAGTTCTTAAGCAGTCGGATTTTTTATCTATTTTCCTCTGGTTTTTGTATCTCATAAACCGTGATAGCTAGACAGTTGAAATTTACATAGATGATGTATTTCTGTTGCCGCTGTAATAACGAATACTAAAAACAAAATAAAATTAATATTTATGTGGGGCGTACAACAAACGTGATTTTTTTGCCGTTTTTATACGATAATGGTACGGAAACCTTCGTGCGCGAGTGCGACTCGCAATTGGCCGATTTTATTTTTCTTTTTCTGGTATGCGTCATAACTGGCGCAAATATACTGTTTTTCTTTCATTCAGGTCAAAATGTGTGAAATGAAAACACCTATTTAATTATAAGTTTTTAAACTGTCATGGTCACTAACATTAACATTAGAAACGGGATATTTACCATGTTTACTGTTTTTGGCGATGGGTTTCAACTGTCTAGAGCTTGGAATCCAGAGGTTCAGCTGTGTAAAACCCGAAAAAGTGCCGAAAAATGTTCGCGAGCGGACACAGTGGGTTTCGTGTGTCGGGAACAGAATCAAGTTGTGAGTGAGCGGACACAGTGGTAGCGGTACCGAGTGCAAAAAACGAACAAGAAAGAGGGTAGGCCGATATGTCTCCTCTTAAACACCCACCCGCAATGATTTTTCAGTTTATCCGTGATCATGATGCTTGCAACAGCACCGAAATATCGGGAACTCGCAAAAAACAGTAAACATGGTACATATCCCGTATCTAATGTTAATGTTACCTATTTAACTAGTTTAACTACTGCGACAACCCCAAATAAATAAGATTAGGGGAAGAGGATGATGATGAAACATTAAACATTGTTATATAATAAACCTATGTTTATCAATGCTGTTGTTGTTTGCTATGTTTATTATGCAAATGCAATTATTTTCATTTCAGTTTACCGGATAAATATTAAATGGATTAAGTTTTACATAATATAGACATTCAAATATTTATTCTGCCACGCCATGTTATTGGTTACGTCGCCGCCTCGCAGCGGTTTTCTCGAAACATAAATCAAAATACTGCCTTGGCCCGGCATTGATTCATCGAGTGAATTCTGTGGCGCTGTACCTCTGATCAATTTTAATTGAAATTCTTTATCAGAACGATCTATTAATTAATTACGAATAAAAATGAATGGACAGATTTCTCAACTTTAATGAAAAATTGTTTTTGTTTTTAATTAAAATAAACCACAATGTGATTTAGTATTGAAATGGTATTAAATTCGCCGCTTATCAATTTTCAGCTTTATCTTCAAAATCTTAGCAAATGTATGGGTATGCAGACATGGGCTTTGGAATGCATCCCATTAGCTTAACCGATGACTAGGTTTTAGCTGGTGGATGCCGCTGGATGCGAGACGCACAGGATCGATGGAAGTGGCAACACTTTGTGGCGACCTATGTCCAGCAGTAGACGTCTTCCGGCTGAATGATGATGACTGTACGAGGTACCTTACTTTCTATCAGCTTATCAGAGCACCTTTCAAGCTAACAAAAATTAATGAGCAATAAACATGGTTCTTTCTAACAAGTATGCCCGTAAGTTTACCCGAAAATCAATCTTAATTTTTATTGCTTATTCGAGCTCTTTACTTATATTACCTACCCATTTATTTAAACAGTTTTCCCCAACCCAAACGTAATGGGCATTTATATCTTCCTAGCTATTCCCTGAAAAATAATACAGTTCTGTGTAATTGATGTATCGGGGAGTATTTGCTGCATATGATTTCTAAGAATACCTAACATTAAAATACCTTAAGACTTTATTGAGAATCTGTTGTTATTTTGTATAGGAGGTATAACTTAACGCCAGTATTCCCAAGGACAATTGGTAGAAGAGTAGGTACCTACCTTAATTCAACAATGCGACAACGGTGTGATATCGCTTTTTAGAAGAATAGGTAAATAGTTCTATAGAGTTATATTAGAACAATCTTAGAAAACAAATCGTCAAAATAAGCATGTTTTACTAAAAAGAATTACCGAAATAAACACAGGGGTCATATAGTTTCTTCACAACTTCAAACATAATCGTATTAATATGCTGGACTAATAATCATCATCATCATCATTTCAGGCGAAAGACGTCCACTGCTGGACATAGGCCTCCCCCAGACGTCGCCATATTGAATAATAATAACATAATTATTGTGTCATAATATTAACCTACATTTAAACACCTTCTGAAATCGTGGATACCCCCACCTTGCCATTAATAAAAATACCTTAAAAACAAAAGCCGGAGAACAATGTATTTATAGATAGGTTCAACATATTAAAATACAATTTTCTTCTAAAGGTTATATTTTTATAACTGTACCCAACATTAATGTGTTGAATTTAATAATACCTATACACCACATAAAAGCGCATTAAAAAAAAATAGACATTTACCTACGATCAAAAGATTTTAAATGTGACGATACTGTACGGCTTAGTTTTGGATCCGTTTTCCCAACTCCAGTCCCGTGAAGGACGGATATTAGGGACAGTGGGGGCCATTCCCCCGCCCTAATGGCAACAGAGATTTGGGCCAAAAGGCAGAATGTTCACTTTAGAGCTATTCCTATGGGCGTGTATTGTTTACGACGCTTTAGAAGTGTAACTTACAGTTTCCAAATGTGTTTTCACTTTTATTGTATTTTTCAATCTGCAAAATTG
This sequence comes from Anorthoa munda, assembly GCA_945859665.1. Lineage (NCBI taxonomy): Eukaryota > Metazoa > Arthropoda > Insecta > Lepidoptera > Noctuidae > Anorthoa > Anorthoa munda. The sequence continues at coordinate 23,603,936 of OX243905.1, read as the reverse complement.
TAATCCTAGCGTGTGGTGCCTTGGTAATAGTGCCTACATTACTTACTTAGTTAGGTACATTACTTAGTTAGGTACTGTAGTAAATAATGTCTCCATAGAATATTTTCACAATAGATTTATACACAATGGCAAAAAGCCCGAGCCTAGGACTTTATCAGATCGTAATATTTCTGAGTAAGGATACGAATCGGATTGCGTTTTCATAGTTAAAGTGGTTCAGAATAATGATGCGGCGAAGTGGTAACATTCCCCTTTAAATATTGTGTTTGACTATATCTAAATACGAGTACAGCTGTGAGTAGGTATGTTGGATTAAATCGTCATCCTACTAAAATTTTAAATGCAAGTATAGAAACATTTATATTGCTTCAACGCAAGAATATGGGTAGTAAAGGACGAACGGATCGACATGATTTTCGTAGGAAACATTTTAGGCCTAGCACGCACCACGATTTTTTTATCATGCGATTATTTTGTCGCAGAAAAGCAACGTGTGAATTAGTACGGCAGTGCGCACACATTCGAGTAAATCGCAGCGGTTTTAAAATTGTGGTTTGTCACAATTTGCTGCGATTTCTCGCGATGGTTGCACGGGAGCGGAACCACGGGCTTCAGCTAGTAGAATATAATACTCTAATCGAATTAGTCGAATATATATTGGTGTGTTCTAAATTCAAACACCAAAACAGTGATTAAACGTGCTTTTTATTCACTGTTTTCAGTGAATAAAATAAGCTTTTTAGAGGGGGAATGGTATAAAGTTTATTTTATTCACTGAAAACAGTGAATAAAAAGCACTATAACTATTTTGGTGTTTGAATTTAGAACACGCCAGTATATTCTCGACCTCCATCTCAATGCTACATAACCTCCTTGCGCCAAAATAACTAGATACAAAATCCTTGTGCAAAGAATATTCGATTTTCCTTCAACGCGCCAGTAAATTAAAAAGTAGAAGCGTGCTATAAAAATTAAAATAGTTATTTATGCTACAAGTGCGGAAGGTAGGTGATTTCCGATGAGTGGCATTTTTATTCACGAGCGAGCGAAGCGAGTGAGTGGATAAATCGACACGAGTCGGAAATCATCTTACGTACGTGTATCTTACAACATTTTACAATGCACTGTGCGAGGAAATAAAAAAATATTTCTGAACCAAGCAAGAAATTAATAAAATGGCGGGCTTATTCAAGCGCGCTCTGCATAACCACAGATTAACTAATAGTTCCTCGGGCATGTTCAAATAGCTGTCACGTCGTAACGCAAAAAGGCACGAGCAAAATATACGTTCTGCCAAACATATTTAATGAATATTTAAAATTAATTTATTGATCAAAATCTAAATCTTAATCTTAATCTTATTTATAGAGTAATTAAAAACGCCTTTAATGAAGTATTAGTTTTATTTTACCTTTTATATGAATGATAATCTGTACTTAACTAATTTGTAAAACTTTTCTCAAATTATAAACTCTATGCGTCGGGCTGACGTTGGAGTTAAAAATTTAAAAAATACAGAAAAGTAAAAAGCACTAGTTAAAAAAAGTGACACTTTCCGCACAGTTTGGCTGCTTGGAAAACGCTCTTTTCGAGGACATGCATTGTAAAGTTATTTTATGATGCAGTTGTTTGAAAATCGAAGGAAAATGTTGCACTGAAATGGTTATTTTTTTTAATTTCACCTATCCACAGAATCAATCAGAATAGCTCTATAGAACTACTTACCTATTCTTCTAAAAAGCATATCACACCGTTGTCGCATTGTAGCATTACACTTGACTGCGGTAGCCTACAAACTCATTGGTTACTCTGAAACTTCACCTAGAGTTCATCAGTAAAGGAACACTGATGCTCTTCAGTTTTAAGAATCTACAAAAAACTGGCCAAGTGCGAGTCGGACTCTCGCACGAAGGGTTCCTTACCACTATCGCAAAAAACGGCGAAAACATCACGTTTGTTGTATGGGAGCCCCACTTAAATATTTATTTTATTCTGTTGTTAGTATTGGTTGTTATAGCGGCATCAGAAATCCATCATCTATGAATTTCAACTGTCTAGCTATCACGGTTCATGAGATACAGCCTAGTGACAGACAGACGGATAGTGGAGTTTTAGTAATAAGGTCCCGTTTTTACCCTTTGGGTACGGAACCCTAAAAAATATTTATTTATTTATTTATTTATTTTACACGATAAGTACAACATCTTACAGTATTCCAAGACGATGTTATACACAGAATACATAATTTTAAATATATACACCATATTTAAATAATAAAAATTTAACAATTAAAATAAAATAACAAAAATTAACATTAAACAAAGAAACAATTAAAATTGGATGCCCCCTTCAATGCACCTTTGTGCTCCCGACACAAATTTCGGCAGGCTATGGAAGATATCTTCCGATGGCATATTATTTATAATACGCGCGGCCCTTGACAAAGGGGCAAACTTTGATAAATTTGTCCTAGCCCTTGGCACATCTAACAAAGTGGGGCGGCGGCGCGCACCCACATACCCGTCCGGGACATGCAGCCGCAGTGCCTCCAGTACATCTGGGTGATGCACCAGCCCGCGCAGCACTCTCGCCACGTATTTTACTAACGCGACGTCCCTCCTAACCGCCAGCCTGGTGTACCCGACCATGCCCAACACAAACAGACTCGGATACATCAACGGGTAGAATGGGTAAACCCCATATTGCTTCAAATATAGATACCTAGTGAATTTATTTTGAATTTTTTCGACCATGATACTATATTTGTCCTCATGCGGATTCCATATAATGGCACTTGTCTCGAGATGACTACGAACCAAAGCATTATAAAGTATTTTTACCACTGCTACACTTTTAAAATCCGCACATTGTCGTAATATAAAACCTAAATTTCTAAAGGATTTGCTACACAAATCTATAATATGGTTGCGAAACATCAACTCGGCCACCATATGAACCCCAAGATCCCGCATTTGCGTGACACGCGGCAACACTATGCCGTCCATCTCATAATGATTTTGTAGCGGGGCACGCTGCAAAATGGATTACGGATGGATGTTTTATTGGATTATGGACTATTTCCCGGACACAAACCAAAGCAAGGTAATAAAAAGCTTTCTGCCAACCTCTTTAGAGGATACAGGTGTGATGATGCGATATTTAATTAATACGCGTGCTAATCTCGACCTCTTCGCTATCGGTTAACTGCAAGGGCAGACAAAAGGATCACTTTTGTGCACTATACATATAAAATGCTCCTGAATGACTGACTGACGGATCAACGCACAGCTTCTATCTAAGTAAATGATAAAGGTAGTCATTATTAGTTTTTCAAAACTACCCCCAAATGATGATTTAGGGGTGTTGAAGTTTGTATGTAAGAATCTGATTTCTTGGGTCAATATAAAGGGTCTTTCAACAAGGACGGGTCGATGTTAAAATTGAATAAAACAAGATGTGTGTGAGATATTAACGAAATTTTTTTTTTATTTAAAAGGCCCATTTATGCCAATTATGGATGGAACTTTTCTTAATTCTTGCTGGAACCACATGTCGTTCACGTCCGTATTGTTCAATTCAAGCCAAAAGAAATTGTTTATCATTGATCTGTAGCGCTTGCTCGATCTATGCAGCAGAATCATTAAAAATTGGACCTCTCGGATTCGTGCCACCATACGAAGCCGCGGCGGACATTTGATCGATGTCATATTCCATCCATAATTGGAATAAATGGGCCTTTTAAATAAAAAATAAATTTCGTTAATATCTCACACACATCTTGTTTTATTCAATTTTAACATCGACCCGTCCTTGTTGAACGACCCATTACCTGAAACTTGGCACAAATATTATGCTAAATAATTTTTTGAAACTACCCTCAAAAGACGATTTAGGGGTACTAAAGTTTTTTTGAAAATCTTATTACGTCATTTAATAAACTTGAAACTTGATATAAATACCAACCTAAATAAACAATAAAGGTTTTCATTATTAGTTTTTCGAAACTACCCCCAAAAGATTATTTAGGGAATGTTATTTTTTCTTTAAATTTTATTTCTTGGGTTGATAAACATGAAACTTGACATAAATACCAACTTAAAGAATAAAGGTTGTCATTATTAGTTTTTTGAATCTGCCCCCAAAAAGAGATAAGATTTATTTCTGAGTATATGGTACATTAGATCTTAATATTAAACAGTTTCACATACACTACCGTTGCCGGTGTAGAATAATTAAAATTAACTTACAAAATCAAAATGTCCAAGTTCTAGGCCGCAACAATATAATTGTAGTGAGTAGTTTGTCATCGAAACGCTAAGAAGATATATTCCCCCATGGCGATGTAGGGGTGTCAAAGTTTTTTTGAAGAATTTAATTTCTTAGGTTAATAAACTTAGGTTGGTACTTATGTCAATAAAGGTTGTCATTATAAGTTTTTCGAAGCTACCCCCAAGCTAAAAATCTAACTGGATAGGTTTTCGCTATGGACGTAGGGTTCTAGGGGACAACTAAGCAGGAATTTTCGGAAATTAAATAAGGGGGTGAAAAGGGGCAGAATTTGTTTGTATGAAAAAAGTAAATAATCGAAATTTACATAAAACGTTTTTTAAAACTACCCCCCAGATAAGGTTAAAGGGGTGTTTAAGTTTTTTTGAGGAATCTAATTGCAGAATCTTACTAAGAACGAACTACGAAAAAGAAAAAAGAAAAGAAAAGAGTGAATACCATAATTGGGTTGTTCAAAACTGTACCTTCAACGGGGCAAAATGGGGTTATTAAGTTTTTAGGGGAAGATTTTACTTCGTGGCGGTAGCCTAAATTTATTATTATTTAAGTCAAATAACGAATCGTCCGACACCAATAAACCTTGTATATCTACGATACCCCATTTTTTATTGATTTAATAATAGCTTATTTTTGGTCGCCTTCACTAACTGGAGTCATTTATAGGATAAACGAAATCACGTGAACGAAGTCGCGGGCGAAGTGCTAGTATATAGTCAATGTATCATACAACAAATATCTATATGTCTCAAGGGCGATTGCCCGATAAAGTGGGACCACCTGAGGTCATATAAACAAAAGCGTCGCCATAGCGAATCGAAAGTAAAAATAAGATTAATAAAAAATACAACCTATAAAAAATAGGTACCAAAGATACCGACTTCCGAAAAGAAAGTTATTCTTAGCGCTCTAGTTTCACTCTGTACATTTTTACAAAAATCAACCAATAACTCTATTGCCTTCTGCCAATTTAAAAGATGACGCCAATGAAAAGTAAGTTATGAAGGCCAAAAGTCAACGTTTATGAAAGAGGGGGCGTATATTAATATTCCCGAATCTTTAATGTCGCTTGCGAAAAGAGGGCACAAGGTTTTAAATCCGAAAATTAATAAGAGAGATATTAAAATGCGACCCACTGAATTTAAAAACGTTTTTCGCTCAGTAGATCAGATTGTGCAGCCAGTATCGTAATAGCAAATTTGATGGCAGCCACATGTAAATTAATCTTTGGCCTCGTCCCGTATTCACTACCCTAAAAAATAAAATCGAATTGCGAAATTCAACGAACTATATTTTATCTCTTTTCACGCGTTCTATAGAGGTGGAACAGGATTTTTGTTTGGTTTTATTTTTTGTCTGAACACATGCTAGCCTGTAAAACGTTTTTCGCCGTATTTTTTATTTGCCCAGCTGCCATCCAAACACGACTATTGTTCGGGTAATGGACTCAAACGATGGGGCTTCCGCGTGTGAATTCGCCGCTAGAGGCGGTGGTGTGGCGTGAGGTCTGCGATATGTCAAATTTCATAGGTTTTTGGCTTTTAGCGCAAGTTTATTTACGTTTTTTATTGTTGAGAATATTTTCCAAATATGGCAGATTAAGGTAGGTACGGGATTTACCAACCACTGCTTTAATAATTTTTTATGTTTCTCAAAATGTTATTCTCCTTTTTTTTCAAAAAAGTGGCTGCGCATAACTGATTTTATCGCACTTTTAAGGCATTAGAATAAATTTTAATTCAAACTTTGCTTCCGTGTGCGTTTCATGAACAGCAGCTATATTTATGGGCCTTAGTCAACGTTTCAAGTTTAACCTGCAGTAATTAGTTCATCCTCATTGGGTTTGACGCATCAATTTGCGGAAAGCGCTTAAATTATAATTTTAAATTTTCTGCATGGTTGATTTCATGGAAATTCGTAGCACAGAAGGATTTAGCCTACCTTAACAATAGCTTTATTACCGACTAACATGTGTACTTAATTTGGTTTGACGAAGGTTTAGCAAAGTATGGTGCTACTAGGTAGCTCGCCGCAACCTTTTGGGAGCGCAAGTGTGTGAAGTCATTTATCATACTCTTTTCGCTTCATTCATTGTTCTCTGTTATATTCAGACGGCTTTTCCGTTCTATTTGAATATATTTAGGTGACGTGATGGAAACGCGCTATTTATTGCCTAAAGGCGACTATATTGGCATAATCATCTTTTCATTTATGTAGAAAAACTAATACTTTCTGACACCAGACTTTCCGAGGTGTATCGTGTTATCCAGTCACTGAGTTGTGGTGGACTGATAGGCAGTCGCTCCATGTAAAATAGTGAAATGCAGCTGAATCTGGTTATACTAGAAGTTAAACTCAATAAAGTTGGTATAAGTTTAAGCTGATTGATTGATGTTGAAAAAGACTAGACTCTAGTAAAGCTGAAAAAAAAATTAAAAAGAAGAAATTAGTTAACAAGATGACCATAATGCCTTGGAAGTTGGGTAGGCCTTTGGTGTGGGATGCAACATGTGTCGATACCCTTGCGCCATCCCATCTTCTTAGCACGGCGGGCTGTGCTGGGGCGGTTGCTGCTACTGCAAACCTCAAACGGGACAAATCAAAATCAAAATTTATTTATCCAATTAGTCCATTAAGCGACAACAACCTTAAACCAACCTTATTGGCAGTTATATTTTTGAGCCGTTTGGAGTTGAGACATAAGATCCATAGGGTTCGGACCCTCGGAGCACTCGGGTGCTCATCGAGTGTTTCGAGACATAAGTAAACGGTTAGTCGACTGTTCGTGTGACCAGAGGGCTGACCTTTCCTTAAGCCAGAGAATCAGCATTACCATTCAACGTGGCAAAGCTGCCAGCGTTCTGGGCACGTTTCCCATTGAAATCGATGTGGACAAAAATAAATATGTGCAATTATGCCTCCTCTTTGTATATTTTTTTTTTTGTTTTTAGTCATAAGATTAGAAATATTCAAACGAATCAAAAAACAAATTAGTATTAGTAAAAAGTATTTTAAAGCAACTTTTAAAAGCTTCGTTATTATTAGAAATGGCGAGCACAGCAGGCCCCAGCCATGACACCAGTTTCTATGGGTTGGGTTCGGAATATCGTTTAAAGAAATCTGGTGACGGCTAAGGGTTATTTTATGAAAATTGGTACGTATTCACAAGACCGATCATTGTGGCCACGCTTGGGGGAGGTCTATGTCCAGCAGTGGACGTCTTTCGGCTGAAATGATAATGATGATGATACGTTTCTGCCAAAAACTTATGTAGTTTATCTACAAGACAAACATGATTCTGGACAGGACTGAAAGCATTCCTTGGAAAGACAACCTTTGCAGGCATAAGTTCCTATTACTCAACTCAGTGCTTGTTAATGTTTTGGGCTATTTGAAACATAACAAGTACCTGTCTGCTCTTATCTAACGTTCTTGTAAAGCATGGCTAACTGAACCTTCAAACCACTTGTCAGTTAACTGCCTCCATTATATAGGTATGGCAAAATATGGGGCATCATAAACTTTTGCCTAACCCTTGTGGCGTGATGGTGCGATTTGCTAATGAGTTGATTGTTGGGTCACAATACGATAGTTCACCTGGGCGGCTGTATTACTTGCATTTATTACGTAACATTCAGCAGGCATTGCGTTAACCGACCTACTTAAGCACGGATTTTACAACTATTTGGCGCAGTGAACGCCTGTAACCTACGCAATTACGATACCGACCATCTATTGTCATTTTAGCGTTGCCATCAGAAGTTCAAAAGTTGAGCAAATTGTCACCAGATTAGTTGCTTACCATGGCTTAGTGGCGTCAATTCTGAGATTCGGGATAATATTTTGGGGAAATTGTAGTCTGAGAGAACAGGTATTCAAGGCTCAAAAACGATGCATAAGGGCAATATGTAACATGAAAGTAACAGATAGTTGTGTACCTGTATTCAAGTCCCTAAATTTGCTAACATTTTCGTCGCTTTACATTTTCGAAATAGCTGTTTTTGTAAAATCCAATATGCATCTTTTTAATAAATTGTCTGACAATAGAACACGACCAGTTAGAAAGCAGTTTACAAACATGCTACGTGTTACCGGGCATAACACTGCAACATTAAGGAAAAGTGTTGTATGTATGTGCCCAACTATCTTTAACAAAATACCTGATCAAATTAAAAACGAGTCCATTCCACTTTTTAAAAATAAATTGTCAGTCTTTTTAATTGATAAATGTTATTACTCCATTTGTGAATTTCTAAATGACAAAACTTTATGGTTTACATTGAAGTTATTTTGTTGACATTACTGTATTTTATGCCGATTTTATGGTAAATTCTTTTATATTGTATTTTTTCTTTTTGATTCTTTGACATTTGACAAATTTAACACAGATATGACTTATATTGATTTTATTTGACATTTAATTTATTTTTTTGAAACTTTATTTAATTTTACATTGACTTGACATATACGCATAATTCTATTAGAAATTTGGTTGATATTTTGACGTTATTAATATTATTCATCCTTCCTACATTTTTAGGGTTCCGTACCCAAAGGGTAAAAACGGGACCCTATTACTAAGACTTCGCGATCCGTCTGTCTGTCAGTCTGTCTGTCTGTCTGTCTGTCCGTCTGTCTCCAGGCTGTATCTCATGAACCGTGATAGTTGAAATAAAAAATATAGTTGAAATTTTCACAGATGATGTATTTCTGTTGGCGCTATAACAACAAATACTAAAAATAGTATAAAATAAATATTAAAGGGGGGCTCCCATACAACAAACGTGATATTTTTGCCGTTTTTTGCTCGATATTAATAACGGTAAAAGGTAGACGCTTGAAATATTCACAGAATGTTTAGTTGTATATTTACTTCAAAAAATAATAATTAATAAATTAAAATACAATAAATTAAGGGGGGCTCCCATACAACAAACGTGATTTTTATGCAGTGTTTTGCGATAATGGTACGGAACCCTTCGTGTGCGAGTCCGACTCGCACTTGGCCGGTTTTTTTATCTATTGTTTTTAAATTTCATTGTTATACTTGATTATTTTATTATAAATTGTTGTATTTAAGTAGCGATTTTTGTAATGACAACCTTAATGTTCTTTACTGTAATATTTTGCGAGTCACTCTATGTTTTTTTAAATGTTTGTTTTGGTTTACTACTTTAAAAATATTGGTGTCTGTATTAACATTAAATTCAAAAAATTTGCATGCCGTGAGGCAAAATGTATCGGGACTGTTCTACAAAAGAACATCTATTCTGTATACCTACATTTAGCAAATAAACAATTTCATTCATTCATTCATTCGTTATCATTACGAAAAATCTTATCAGTGCTTCAGCGAAATGACACTTATAACTTTAACTTCTCTTGAAGTTCGTTACACAAACAGGCTAAAGTACTTTCAAGTTTTACCAAAACAATGTTTAAAATCACAGTGTTTCTGACAATTATTTCTACTTTTTTGGTTTTATTTTTGTAGTAAGTAAGTTGGTACTAAGATTTTGATTTTACAAAATAAACATTCTTAAAGTTAAATGGAAGTTTCATAGGAATCCGTTAAACTACTTGTACTGAAGTAGGTACTTACTTACATGATATCCAGTTAGTAACTCTGTTTGAATAAATAAAATGCGCAGTAGCTACTTTTATTTCGGCAGAACTCATCAAAATTTAGGGGACAACTGATTTATTTTCAAGGTAGGTCTTATGGTCAAACTTGTAAAGATTCATGTTTGAATAGTACTTAATTTCAGTCTTGAAAGATTGAAAATTGTATTAAAAATGTATTAAATATTTTTTTCCTATTAAAAAAATACTTTTTTAAACAAGATTGTCATCCAAACCAAACGTGTATGCAAAATTTCATCTTAATCGGTTGAGGATAATTGCTTCAAAATTCAGTTATAAGATTTGACCCGAACACACATTGCAAGTTAACAAAAAGCTTGTAAAATCACCCTGTGTGTACACATACATAGAAAGCATAGATAATAGATTAGATATCCACAACTTAACTCGGCTTACCAAACAAAATGGGAAAACACGAAGGACCACCCCCACCACCAGAATCTTACCGGAGTTATGTGGTTTTGCTAGGGGTACTCGATAATACAACATTAATTGGTAAACAACAGTGAATAATAATAAGGCTGAGAGGCTGGCATATCTCAGTTTAGTTATTGTGTTGCTGTGTCATGTTATACGTTCTATTGGAAACGAACTACAGAGCAGTATTTTTTATTTTTAATAAAAACTCGTCATGGCATATCCTTTGTTATTGTTTAATAACATGAAATGTCACGATCATGACGTCTGTAGGTATTCCCCGATTCATGAGGCAGAGTTGTGTTTATAGTACTGTGAGGGAGTAGCTCAGAGAGCTCTAAGTAATAAGCAGAAATTACTTTTATCTACTCTCATATCGTAATATTCGAATTATAAACTTCAAAACGAGTTTATATTGACATACTTTATAAACACAATACCAAAATTTAAAAATAGAATCTTGTTATAACACTTTTTCTCTAACAAAATAATGCTATATTTTTTATTACGATACAGGACAGATCCAAGAAGTTAATCACAAAGGAGTTTTCATCAAATATTTTTTTATAATGCCATTTTTATAGTACCTATTTAAAAAGATTTGATTCCAATTTTCACTTGTCTATGACAATGCCAGCCTTGCACTGCGATTTTTATTCGCGCGTATTTTGTCTCTTTCTACCTGTTCATAGAGCCCAAAATATTCGCGAGAATTAAATTCGCGCCGCGGTCTGGTGGACTCTGTACAAAACACGGATTTCTTGCGGTATTATTTCTGCACGATTTTTTTACCGCTTTGCGAGCAGCTTCATACAATTCCATAGGTCGCAGAATGGGCGGAAAAATACGCGCGAATAAAAATCGCAGTGCGTGCTAAACCTTAGCGCATGCGTGGTTAATGCGGTGATGTGCTGTGTTTTGGCGCCATTCATACGTTTTGCTGGTTTTGATGTATTGAATTTCATGAGTTTTTTTTAAATACTTTCTTAAAAATATTGATATCAGTGAATGTAAAGAAAATATGACTTCGCCCGATATTTTAGATGCGGCGATTACCCATAGTCATTACCAGCAAAGACGAGAAAATTATATGACAAATGCTATCACTACTTTATGGCATGGAAAATGCAAAAAAAGGTATTTAGAAGGTTCAATCCCAATGCATGAGTGTAGATAAAGTAGTGTATGAAACTGCACATAACTAGGTATTAAAACATTCGTGTGAATACTATTAAAAACCTCGCCTACGGCTCGGTTTTTAAACACAGACTCATGTTTTAATACCCCTTATTATGCAACAATTTCATAAACTACTATTATATGCTACTACCTTCTGCCAGCAGCTTCGCCCGCGTAAATGTCGAAAATTATCCCGAGAGAACAAATTCCCGGGATAAAATGTATCCTATATGCTATTCCAGACTATAGTCTATTCCTGTGCCAAATTTCATTCAGGTCCGTCTAGCAGTTTGGGCGTGAAGAAGTAACAAACATACCTTTATAATATTATATTATTATTACTAGCTTCTGCCAGCGGCTTCTACCCGCGTGAATGTCAAAAATTATCCCAAGGGAACATATGCCCGGAACAAAAGTATTCTATGTGCTATTCCAGACTATAATCTGTCTCTGTGCCAAATTTCATCCAGATCCGTCCAGCCGTTTAAGCGTGAAGAAGTAACAAACATACACACTCACAGACTTTCGCCTTTAAATTATTAAAATATTATAGTGTGATGTTCTCAATAACGTGCCTACCATAAGGAGGCTTGTCCCCAAGTCTTACCCAAAGCTTAACAAAAACATCTTCAATTATTTCCTTGCATTCCGATTTCATTCACCTTACAAACCTAAATAGTTATCTGCTGCCACTCTTATAATAGGCAAGGTGGTTTCCTCTAAACAGGCAGGTGAGGAGTCCTCACAGTACCTACTCACATACGCATGTAATTTTTTTATTTGCTAAATGAAATACTTATTAACGATAGTAACCAAAAGAAGGATTTTTTTTCAAAATATCTCGTTTAGAGACGAAGTTATATAGCGTCAATGTTGAGAATTAGAAAGAGATCTCCGACGTGCCACATGACGTCAAATGGCACAACGCCCTTACAGCTGCCATAGAAAACGGCGTTTTCATAGAAAGGGACAGACATATTACTTTAAATTGTTTTATCTCTTTTGTTTTTCGATCAATTTTGATTGTGTTTTCACTATTACTATTCTATGTAATTTTTTTATCGATTAACTAGTAAAAGGTCGTTTGTTAGTTTTATAATGTTCTAGATACTTCACCTTGCCGCCTGACGGCTCATTAACTACGTGCGACTGTAGAACTCTGCTTGCTCCATGTGAAAAGTACCAAGACTTTATGACCATAAAGTGTTACAAGTAAAAATCTGTGAAAAACTTAGTTTCGTTCTCGACAGCTTGATGCAGTCAGTTTGTGGTAACAATTCTAAGTTTAAACTAAAAAACTGAAACCAACCTAAATGCTTGATGAGTGCTCTTGTTTGGAATGTATTAGTTGTTTTACGAGCCGGGCGACGTTTTTTGTCCGAGAGTTTCTTTCAGCATTCTGCAATATTCTGAGCAAAAACCGTGTCACCGGGCTCATTTAGCACATTTATTATAATTTTCTCTGTTAGAATTATACACGTAAAGGTTATGATAATATTACTTGGTTGTTCGCTGTGCCGGTCTATGGGGATTAGGGAGGCTCAGGCTGCCAGTGAATGTGAGCTATTTGGGCTAATAGACCACATTTGCCTAGTCAAATCTACACGAAATAATATCACGACTTTATTCCCAAAAGAGGTAAGCAGACATGTAATAAGAAGTGATCTTTTGGATATTAACTAAGAACAAAAGGCTGCTTATGAGACTAAACTTATCGGATAACCGATAAGACTTAACCGACGCAAGCACAACTTTTAGCTGCTGGTTCGTATCCTCGCATAACTCAGAACACAATAGTCGCATTTGCGATCACTAGATACTAACACCTGCTTCGGCTATAAAAAAAATAAGCTTATTTTAAAAAGCTATGGATAGAACACGAAGTGTGTGTTAAAAATAATAAAATCAATGTAAACCTCCACGCGCGTCAGGCCACGCGCAGTGGGTTCCGTATTCTATACCTATATGTCTAGACTCACGATAAAAATACATTGTTTATTTTTGCATTTATTTTGTTTGGTTGTGTACTTTGTAAGATTATCTTGTGTTCAAGGTTTGTGTTGCTGACATTGGTGACTGAAAACATCGTGAGGAGACCAGAACCTGAAGCCTAATAACATAACATATAAATGCAGCGAATTGATAGAAAACTCTTTCATTTTGACAATTAAAAAGTATTAATTGCGTGTTTTACGCTGTTGACAAATTAAAAAAAATATGAAGCAATGAATGCCAGCAAAACGCGTTCTTTGAAATTACGCAATTATGGTGCTGGACCAACTCGCATTGGGCAAGTGTAAATTTATGGTCGTGCCTTCTCTAAATAGAATGTGGCCTATGCCCAGCCGTGGGACACCAACAGGCTGTCACAATAATTAATACTTTCTATTGTGATAACTATAAGTATTTGTAACATGTTTTTCTTTCTTTATTTTTTCTTTAAAAGAAAACGTTCCCCCACACTAGAAATTTCTTTCTATATCGTGGGTACATTACTCACATACACAAGACCCCCAGATCAGGAACAACTATTTGTAGACCATACACATAATTGTTCCAGACGACAGCTCAACCACTACGCCAATCGTGTCAATGTTCTACTGTCGTCTGTTGAGCTTTATTACGTTGCAAACTGGCTGTTATATTTTTACTGCGGCATTAACTTTCCTCATTCTACGTCCATAAAACAAAAGAACTTCATGGTTTCATAATGGAATATAATAATAATCAGCCAAGTGCGTGTCGGGCCACGCACAGTAATAGGGTTCCGAAGTTGCATAATAATGCGGACTAAGAAGAGGGTCTTGTTGTTGTTACATGAACATTAAAACGGTTTCAGCGACACACAACTTCTAAAAACGGGCCCACATAGGAAGATGTTTTTTTTTTAATCTATATGCTCTTGTTTGACCACTATCTCGCCTGATGGTAAGCGATGATGTGGTCTACGGTGAAGCACGCTTGCCTAGAAGTAACCTATTATTTCTTGACTTAAACTAAAGAAGGACTAACTGGTAACTGAAGAAGGAGTTATAAAATACAACTTCGTAACTGAAGTTAGAAAAATATTATCTATTTGAGTACCACCGCGGGTGCGAATTGCGAAAGGAGCCGAATACGAGCGCGCGTTAGAGCCACGGGGAATGGTATGGTTCGTTCATGGATCCTTGCGCGCACGTCCCTTGTTTATTTCTCTTTCGGAATTTGAAAAATTTCGTATGTATTCACCTCTAATCCGCGATATTCACTATTTCATTCTGGAAAGTTTTACGCTACTCAATTAGTGATGTAGTCGGGTCGTATATTGACTTTATAGATGGATATCGACAAAAGAAAATATATAATTTGCTTGGCAATCGAATCTAATTTGACGTTAGATTACAAAATGTAGAAAATACTTCTGCACTAACACAAAATAGACTCAACCGCGCATGCGCCGTATGGACTACGGACCGGTACTGCCAACGACTCCGGCCACTCCAAAGCGTTATTCGAGCTTAAACATTATTAATTTAGAAATCATTATTATTAAGGATGTTATAAATTTATTTTTGTATATTTTTACATGGTTCATAAGCTTATATTTACTGTGTTTTACACAGCTAACAACTTTATTTAAGTAATTTTTCAATGGCATTTGTTCAAAATTTTTACTGTTCCAAGTACATTTTATAAGTTGGTCGACTATTACTCGTAAACTTGTCAAGCCTACTTATCTGTGATAGATTTTCTTTTAATTTAATTATATTTACTACAGCCGCGCCTAGCAGGGGGAGGACACTTGATTCTATCATAAATTTGCAATTTAAAGCTTAAGTTTACGAAAATGGATCTCTGAATCGAAAAATGGTTTTAACAAACCCATAATATTTTTGAAAGGCCTATCCAACAATACCTCACACCTTGGAAGAGACGAAAAAAAACGCATCCCCACTTTACGTCTATTGGAGGAACCCCAAAACATATATTTTTTCATGATATTATTACTTTGTCGGAATTATTAATATGTATATCCATGCCAAATTATAGCTTTCTAGTGCTTAGAGTCTCTGAGCTAAGCTGCGGACGGACAGACGGACAGAGTCAAACTATAAGGGTTCCTTGTTGACTTCGGAACCCTAAAAAAGTGCATTAGTCGGTATAGTGTTTGTTTCCCATTTTCCAAGAATACCTGTTAAAATCGGCAAAAGAGGGGTGTTATAAGTTTGACGCGTGTACTTGTGTGTTTGTGTATCTCTCTCTGGCATCATAGCTCCTAAACGAATGAACTGATTTTGAATTCGTTTTTTTTTTGTTTGAAATGTGACTTTATCGAGAGTTTTCTTAGCTATGTTTGATGAAATCAGTGCAGCTATTCTAAAGTTAAGGCCGATTTACTGTTTGAATCGGGATGTTTTTGCAAGATATCGTGTCATAATTACGTGTTCAATAGATTGTCGATCGAGGCGTCCCTACTGCTAGATTGTGTTGATGTTTGTAAATTTTTCAAATTTTACTTGTTACTTAGTTTTATGAACTATTTATGCGCTTTGTTTAAGTTTTTTACAAAAGTACTTTTATTTAAATCCTGTAATCAATTAATTACTTACGCAGTAAATACGTATGTTAATTCAGTAAGCACCTCATTATTCGCCAATTAGAGGCAATTTGCCTAAACTGTTGTACAATTATAGGAAATCACACAGCCATATAACATTGTATATAACATTGTTTAGAATTGACTTAAATTCAGTTAGCTTAGACTTTGTAGTAGTTGAATAAAAGTAAATGGTTCTTGCAATATACAGTTTATGTCGTAAAATACACTGGTAACCATTTTGTATTATCACCAAATATAAAAGAGCTCTCTCCACTTACTAAGTAAATTGAATAAAACGAGTTTGAATCGGATCTCTTTTTACCGAAAGTAAATCTCGTCTTGCGCTGACATCTTGGAAGTGTTTATTCGGTGCTAACAATATTCTATTCTGCACTTAATTAAACAATTTGAATTGAGCTACGGTGTTACGCACTACGATGGCTACGCTTCGTAGAAAATTATACAAAATGTAATTGAAATTGAAAAACTTTTAAGGGCAGTGTGCTTGTCACTCCTATATGGAACCAATCTGGCAAAACAATTCAGTTATTGCGTTTTAAGAATATAATTCGAATGTAGAGTCAAGCAAGTGGATTTATAACCCAATATAAGCAAATTTTTCTACAGACATTCTAATACAATAAGGTCGAATATTGCTTAGCTGTATATTTCCTTATCAACAAACTTGCCATCGATCTAAGACAGTGTCAATTAGTTTACCCATCTTTCTGCCATATTAATGACATGCTACTATTTAAGTATCTGCTTGACGTTTTATTATTTGTTATATAACTTTTAATTTAAAAATTTGCTTCTGAAACCGAAATAGTTCATAGCTATTATGTTTTCTTGAAATGATATATTGTTCTGTAATTCTTTCTACAATGTGTCCGGACTTGTAGTAATAAAATTTTAAGCGCAAAATACACTCAATGTTATCGATAAGAACACCCCAAAAAAGGGATTTAATCCACGCACGTTTTTATTGAATTTCCAAAAATTATAAGAATGAGCAGGGGTTCTATTTAGGCAATAATAAAATAAAATCTAATTGACTTAGAGCTGTGATTATTTTGCCAATGCGTAGACCAACTCAAAGAATAACAAGAAAACTGTAATGTTTTGAAGTTTTCAAAAGAATTATCGCTTAAATGGGTCATGAATCCACTTGCTTGACTGTACATGTGGATGTGTGGATCAAATGGTATGGTTTGGTCCCATGGTTGAAATCATTCATGATGGTATAGTAGGTGCGTAGGTTTTTTTTTTTTTTTATATTTTTTTTTTTTATTTTTTTTTTTTTAATAACTTTGCCCCACACTAGGAATTTCTTCCTGTATCGTGGGTGCGTTTACAAACATATAAACTCACATACACAAACACCCAGAGCCGGAACAATTATCTGTAGGTCATACAAATTTTTGTTCCGTGCGGGAATCGAACCCGCGACACGCAGCGCAGCAGTCAATTGCTCAACCACTGCGCCAACCGTGCGCCCGTGCGTAGGTGGTATAGTGGGTAGTGCTATTCTGGGTGCATTGTCCTCACATGTATGAATTTAATAATGTATGTACCTAAATATTGTAAAAAAACTTTTTTTTTTTAAATGAGTACGTATGGAGTTTCTTGTGCATTCTTCTCCATAACAAGCTACTTTCCGAATGCACGGTAGAATAATTTTCATGTAACGTTCAAAAGTGCCGCTTGGTGGCCTAGTTGAAATAAAATATCTTTGTCTTTGTCTTTGATGATGATTACAATGATCACTTATTTCCATTACAGTCGATCGGTTCGTTTTCGAAGCGAAGTTATTGAAAAACAAACTTCTCAATTTCAATATTGACTCTAGCAATCAGATTTGAACAAGAAAAGTTCTGCTGAAAGATTTTATGAGGCTAACCAAGTGTGCAAATACAATAGCGCAGGCGCTTTAAAAGCTCCATACAAAGGTTGCTGAACCATTTCAATACGCACTCTTTATCTCATGGATGTTAAACTAGTTATTGCCCTTGACTTTGTTCGCATTATACCTTCAATACTCCGCTTGAATTGTTTAGCCCAGGGGTGGAGTTTTGGGCGAATCCCCCTCTTGGCATAGTTTTGTAGGCATAATGTTGTTTGGCATAACGTTTTTCGCATAACTTTTATCAGCATAATAATACTGCGTCATTATAATACTTTGGCATAATGCAAATAAATGTCATTTGGTCTAATTTGTTTTTCCACAATTTGGAGTTGCATAAATATTTAAGGCATAATATTTATTCGTCATAATCTTTTACGGGTACATATTTTAACGTCGAAAATTAAAATACCTACGGGTAGAATGTAAATTTTCAAAGTATCGAAAGTTTTAATATCGGTTTGAATCGATTGAAAATTGTTTTACCTATGCTTAAAATGTCTAATTAAATATATTTTATATAAAGACTCAAATTAATTAAGTTAAGGTGCGGCGGGGTGGACCTTGGGCTACCCTTGAGCCGCGAACATTTTTGTTTTATTCCATAGGACATTATGTGTAAATCTCATTATGCGTCATTATTATTATGCCTACAGTATTTATGGCAACATACATTATGGCAAACCATTTATGCCTAATAACATTATGCGTAATGATCATTAAGCTGAGTTTCGTTATACCACAGATAATATAATACTACTGTGTTATGCCAATATAAATTATGGGAATATATTTAATGCTTATCATTAGTAAACCGAGTTTCGGGCGCTGTTGCGAAGTCGGGCATGTGTAAACACACTAAGGATTACTGATGCTTTTAAAATGTAATGATGGTTCTATTAGAGGTTACGTTAGTGCGTTGTATAGTAGTAAATCATATTAGTATAATGAAAGTACAAAGACTTATTTTTGTCATTTTTAAAACACAATTCGCGTAATTCGCCTAGTAATCTTTAACAAATTGGATTTTTGCTCTAAGCCAAAGGTTTTTACATTAGAAACAAGACAAAGCAGGTAAGTTTGCTGTAAGTCGGCCAAATTAAACCATTTTCAGAAAAGTACTTTTGGCTTCAACATGCCCCACGATTTACAAAATTTTCTTCATTACACCATTAAGAGAACCATTTGATTGAACACCTCACAACAACATTAAATAGATTAGTTTCTAAGTCAGTATTCTGTTTAATTAAATACCAAAATTCCTAATCTTTTTATGAGAAAGTTTGATAAGATGCTTCTAACTTAATCATGCAAAAACAGTTTCAGTCAGCTACCCATACCACCATACACAAACACGCACACACATACACACACAGCATGACTTAGACTTAGTTTTAGTTATTTTTGTTGAATTTTATGTTATTCCAAATTTTATATTATTATTGCTTATTATTTTTCTTTCAAAATTTTATATTTATTTTATTTGATTTGATATTCGATATTATAATAACAATTATGTTGAATACAGGCCTGCGGATCATAAAGCTAAGAGCCGAACACTGGGGCCTATAAGTAATGTTGAGACTCTGGATCCCACCAGGTCTATACCCGCGAAACCGCGGTACGCGGCAGCGGTAGCTAGGGGTCTGTTCTTTGAGATACTGGTTCCTGTCTGACAGGTGGAAAGTGCTACTTACAACTATGCACTTACCCTTGTCCTCGTGGTGGTCTTCTGGTCCCGTGTCTTTTCGAGGGTTATAGGGAAAAATATATATAATAAAGGAAGGGACAACAAACGTGGGTCAGTGGGTCGTCTTAGGGTGTTCTGGTGGTATTCCCGCCAGACTACTAGGCACATTTCCGACACGTATACCTTGCTGCGCGTGAAATATACACAAATACAACTGCACGGGCGGAGCACAATACCAATCGCGAATGGCTAACGTAATTTCCAATAACGATGGGTTGATTATTCAACAATTATAATAAAATTATAACGAGAACCCGGTATTAAGTCCAGCCATGTCAAATCACAATTTTCAGTCTAGGGTCAACTCAACCAACAACTGTCAAATATCGATGACAGCGAGTTGACTCAGGGTTGCAACAAACCCCCCCGGTGGGTTCCCGCATCCCTCCTTTGGGGGTTACTCCCCAAAGGAGGGTCCGGTGACGGACAGCCGCGGCGGGTTCGCGGATGTATGCTTCCGCGTTCCCGTGTTCCCGCCATAAGCGGCAAAGTAGGACACCGTGGAGTTTTAGTGGGTTAGAGTCCCACATAACTGCGCTATCTCCTTGTGGTAGCGTAGTATGCATGAGCATTTCTCCACGCAAAAAATAAAAAAAAAGGGTTGCAACAAAATAACAACAAAGGGACGAAACGTTTTCGTTCCGAACAAATTATTATTAACAATTATTAACACTAGTATCACATGTCACACCAATAACAGCCCCACTTCGTGTCCAGCAATTACTGTCCATATCTGATTGCCTGGAAGAGATCGCGTAATGCGATAAGGCCGCCCATTTTATGTGTTTTTAGTTTTAAGTGTCCTTTATAAATGTAACTTATGGTGTACAATAAAGTGTGTAATAAATAAATAAATAAAGTATATAATAAATAAAATAAATAAATAAATATTATTAATTTTCCTCCAAATTTAATATTAATTTTAATTTGATTTGCCATTAGATATTAAGATGAAATAAAATGGGGGAGGTGCTGGCTCCCGGTACAGGTCCGCCTAGTTCGCGAGCCAGTGGTTTCTAGATTGCTGTAACAGCAATTATTATGTCAATAAAAAACAGATGAACGGATGTGAATGATAATTTGGTACAGAATTAGAACATTTCAAGAGGCCCTAGATCATCGAAAGCGTGGCGATAGCGATTGTCAAAAAGGAAAAATTGTTTGGAATTGACAAGAGATATCGAAAAACCGGCCAAGTGCGAGTCGGACTCGCGCACGAAGGTTTACGTACCATTATCGCAAAAAACGGCAAAAAAATCAACTGTCTAGCTATCACGGTTCGTGAGATACAGCCTCGTGACACACGGACAGACAGACGGATCGTGGAGTCTTAGTAATAGGGTCCCGTTTTCACCCTTTGGGTACGAAACCCTAAAAATGAAGTGATCAATCCCTTAAATTTTGAAATTTCGGCTATCGCCTTTGCTGACATCGAATGCCACTTGTCTAGAGCCTCGGGATTAAAATACAATACTTAATAAAATATTTTTTTCATTTTATTTTTAAGTTTATTAGTACGAATGTCACGATGGATTAAGACTGTATTTATAATTTGTATTTTAAATAAAAACAGTTAAAATACTGTACTTTGTATTTTATATTTCAAATAGACGACTTATAAATATTTTGTATTTTAAATATTTATTATTTTTATTTTCTGATCACTGATCAGGTAAAGCATTTAGGTAAGTAAGTTTTTTGTAACATAAATCTAAAAGTACGTACTCATGTCTTTAGTGATCTTAAAACGTTTCTGCTTGACTGGACAAAGGAGCGCTTTGATGTTAGTGATTTTATGTGGAGTATAAAGTTATATGATATAAAATGTATTGAAAAACGTTTGAATAAACTTGAAATTTACTTTTTTATTTTCTAACGAGAAATAAGTACTTATTTAGTTAGTGCTGGAATAATTTTACCACCTCTGGTTAATTTTTTTGGCAGAAATTTCAGATAAATTCTGTACGTACATTTTTTTTAACAAAGGTGGCCAAAGCCTTTCTGAACACAGTGAAATAAGGCGTATATCAAAAGTCCTTTCCCAAAAATAGACATGTATGCCCCTCCGTCGTCCATGCCGTCCCCGGTATGCAAATAAAAGGCTAATGCAAATATGGATCGAGTAGCGATATTGCAAGATACACCTAACACTGAATTTTGTACGCGTCAGTACGCCACAATGTTAGATCCAGGTCATCAAGGGCGGATCCAGGATTTATTTCTGGGGGGCACAAGTACGAGACAAGTAAGGAGTGTCTCCCTTGTATTGGACTATGTATTTGGGATTTAATCATTATAAATGACATTTAATAACTATAGGTCCACTTATGCCTAATCCTTTGGGGTGTATTCCCCGACTAAAGTCTTGATATCCTACTAATGTTTCTACTTCCTACTAATATTATAAATGCGAAAGATTTGATGGATGGATGAATGAATGGATGTTTGTTACCCAATCACGCCACAAGAACTCATTGGATCTGGATGAAATTTGGCACAGAGATATTATATTATTCGGTTATTTATTCGGTTTTTTTTATTCCAGTTTAATGTTCTCTCGGAATAATAAAACACATTTCACGTGGGCGAAGCCCATGGCAAAAGCTAGTGTACAATAACTATGAAGATATTAATCCCCCCACTTATGTGCGCAAAAGGAATGTCTAAAGAAGGCAGAGAATCCAAAATGCGCTACTTGCTTGCATTTCAAAAAGCCCGACAAACACAACACAGGTTCTGCTGACTGCCCCGCAAAAATAATGGCTGAAAAGAAATACATCAATTCCATTGATTATGGAGGCGCCTAAGAGCGCCGTAAATTGGATATTTTTCGGACCTTTTTAGTTTTATTGTTTATTTTTCTTTCTTTTTACGGTTATTATTCAAATTTTTATTTTATTTTTATTTTGTTACTCTACTGTCATAAATATGATAAATAATTTAATTGATGATTTAGATAATTTCTCTGTGTCTGAGTCTAAGGTTTGTGAAGCTGAAAACTGCAAACAATATCTATCCGGCTACAAAAGTCCGTTAACCATACTAACACAAAATATTCGCAGTATTTTTAAGTATAAAATTTTGATAGCTTTAGTACATTTCAGCAACGGCTAAACATAAATTGTGACATTATTGTTTTAACCGAATGCTGGCTTGCCAAGCAATATAACATACCAGTAATGCCGGGCTATAATATGTATAGAAGTAATATAAATTATAATCAAAACGATGGAGTGATAGTTTATGCAAGGAATCATCTGAATGTCTCTGTTGAGGAGCCAAATATGCACGACTGTAACAGATTGTTAATTAAAATAGAGTCTGAATTTGCTATACTAGCGCTATATCGACCGCCCTCTTTTAAAAATACCACCAGTTTTACTGACTCTCTGAACGACACCTTGCAAACTCTGTCATCCTTCAAAAACACTATTTTAATTGGCGATATTAATATAAATATTCTTTCAGGTAGTACTAATGCACCTGCTCAGGACTATCTCAATTTATGCGCCTTTCATGGCCTGCTCCCCGCACACAGCTTTCCTACACATCACAGCGGATCTTGTTTGGACCATATCATGCTTAAATCGATTTTTTCCTCACTTGCACTTGTTGTTAATTCAACAATAACCGATCATAATGCTGCCCTACTAACCCTCAATTGTGAATTACCTAAATTAAATACTCGAACAATTTCTAAATTGAATATAAATAAACTTGAAGAAGATTTACGCGTCATCGATTTTGAGCCAGTATACAATTCCGCTGACCCGCAGTTTTGTATGTCGTATGTAATAGAAAATGTTAGACATGCAATTCAGAAAAACACAGTTTTATCGCAGTTGAACAAAAAAAATCACAACTTAAAACCGTGGATCACGCCAGGGCTTATTCGCTGTATGAAACATAGAGATAAACTGCATTTGAAAGCAAAATCTAATCCAGATAATTTAATATTTCAAGTGTCGTACAAAAGATACAGGAATTTTTGCAATGATCTGCTGAGAAAAGTTAAACTCAACTACGATAAAATTGAACTGGAAAAGGCTGGCACAAATAGTAAAAAAGTCTGGAAATATATTAAAAATGTAACTTATGCATCAAAACAAAATGAGTCATCATCAGGTTTATTACAAGCACATTCGTCACGCTTGACATCTGCTAACACAGCGAATAATTTCTTTGTTAATGTTGGAAAGTGTCTGGCAGAACAAGTTCGGGGTCAATCTCATTATCTAACAGGCATTCCTTTTATGTGTAGCACCACTTTAACTTCCTTTGGGCTGCTGGATACTGATGAAAATGAGGTAGAAAGCATAATAATGACTTTGAAGGACGACTGTGCAGTTGGTTGGGATAACATATCCAATAGAATTATTAAGCAATTCAGGCATATTTTAGTACCACCACTAACTTACATTTTCCGCATTTGTTTATCTTCAGGTATTTTTCCCGATTGCTTAAAAAAAGCAGTAGTTCTCCCTATCTATAAATCAGGCAGTAAAGAGCAAGTGACAAATTATAGACCTATTTCTTTACTGCCTTGTATGTCTAAAATATTAGAAAAAATTATCAATAAAAGATTGTTCAAATATCTGGAGGATAAATCAATTTTATCCGAGCGCCAGTTTGGATTTAGGCCTAAAGTCTCAACCGCCGATGCCGTACATCAACTGACTGACTATCTAGCAAAGGAACTTGACAAGGGTAACCACACAGTAGGAATTTTCCTAGACCTCGCCAAAGCTTTTGACACAGTTTCCATTCCAATCCTGTTGCGCAAGCTTGAGACCATTGGTGTAAGAGGAACTCAGCTGAAACTCTTTAAAAGTTATTTGGAGGACCGTACCCAATGCGTAAAAATTGGCAATGTGCTCAGCGCTGATAAAAAAAACACGTCTTTTGGTGTTCCCCAAGGAAGTGTTTTAGGGCCTACTCTGTTTTTGATATACATAAAGGACCTTTGTAATCTAAAGCTAGAACACGGCATAATTGTATCTTACGCTGACGACACTGCTCTACTTTTTTCGGCAGACTCAGAAAATGAAGTGTACAAACTTGCGCAACACGGATTTAATATTGTAAATAATTGGCTTCAACATAACTCATTAACACTAAATGCGGATAAGACTAATTACATTAGGTTTTCGATGCGCAAACAGACAACTAATATTGCCCCAACATTGTATGCTCATTGTTGTACGGACCCTACCGATAGCCAGTGTGGGTGTCCCAATATCAAAATGGCTAATAAAATAAAATACCTAGGTATCATTATTGATGAAACTCTTTCCTTTAAGCAGCACATAGAAGCTTTAAATAATAGAATTCGAAAGCTAATATTCGTGTTCAAAAAGCTACGATATATTGCAGACCCACTACTAATTAGGCAAGTTTACTTTGCTCTATGTCAATCAATTTTGACTTACTGCATTACCTCATGGGGTGGGGTGGGTAAAACTTTGTTACTACCTATCGAAAGAGCGCAGAGAGCGATCCTCAAGGTATCTACTTTCCGACCGTTCCTATTTCCCACTAAACTCCTCTATAAATCTTGTGAAGTACTAACAGTTCGACAATTATTCATAATGAGCATCGTATTAAAACAACACGCAGCCCTTCCCTATCGCAATGAATATACTAAAAAAAGACGGAAAGATGTAGTTTGCCTTCAAAAAAGTACAAAACATGCATTCACAGACAAATTTTATGTGTTCCTCGGACCACTACTCTACAATAGACTAAACGTAACAACAAACATTTATTCCCTAAATTATTGTAACTGTAAGAAAATTCTCAAAGAAACTCTACAAAGTATGTCCTACGAAGACACAGAGAGGTTATTACTTGTACTAAAATAGATATTGTTCGTATTTTATGTATGGTGATATTTTAGTATATAAGATGTTAGAAAATTAGAATTTTATTATATTATTTACACTCTTAAAAATTTACCTAAGACTATCTCATATTTGATTTACAGTGATTATTTAGGAAAAATATGTACCTCTTTTCGCCTGAAACACAGGTTTACCTAGTTCAGGCACATAACACGTGTGAACTTGACATAGATTTAAGCAAAAATTGTACTTATTGTTTTACCTAATGATTTTTAAATAAACTTTATTATTATTATTATTATTTATAACTCCTCTTGTGGCTACACCGAGCACCGTACCGGAACACGGCTAGGCCGCTTGGCGGTACGTCTTTGCCCGGTGGGTGGTCGCAAGCCATCGGCCAAAACCTACCACCAGTAAGTGTCACCTGATTAGCACCACCCGGGGACCACGTGTAGGGTAACAAAAGGGGTACTCACCTAAGGACGCGGGTGACTCAGCCCCCAAAAATCTCTCCCAAAAATCTGATTGGTATTTGTTCCCTTTCTTTGTATGCTGGGTTGATTTGGTTTAATTAATAAAAAAGTATGTTTGCAATGCAACATAAGCTCTGTTTTCGTAGAACGGGTAGTAAGAGTTACAGGGTGTTTTCATTCCACATCTTTTATAACACTTCACAAACCACACCTTCATATCTTTTGATATTGTTATCAACTCATGTTACTCATTTTTATGTATTCTTTGAGACTGTTAACACCCGAAAAGCATAATTTTAGTTATCTCTGACTGTTTCAGCACCGAAAACTTATTTTTACTGCTGATTTGTAAAATCATAGAATATTTTATACTCTGACATTTTTATCTGATCTGACATCTGTCTTGCCTATTTTTTTTTAAGACGTAGACATAACATACCATGGACTAGACCTTCTTTAAGATCGTTGTACATTATAATTTTCATAATAAGAGCAGCGGCAGTCTGACCCTTTGTAAAGCGTTTTTTATTCGTTGTGGTCTTTATTTCTTAATTGAGATTTGAATTTGAAATTTAGAAGACATGACCGAACGAGGAAAAAACGGGCGTCAGCTTTTTAGTTTTGAATCTGGACTGAACGCGGAAAGTCGGTTGACTACTTAATACTACCAAGGGTACTATTGTATCTGAAAACTATTTAAACTATAATATATACGGCCTGTGAATGATATCAAATCTTTGAATGCAATAAATATAATTTATTGAGTGTGGAAGTTAAATGTGAGCATTTTTACTGGTTCCTATTACCGCTTCATATTAAAGGGCTCGTTTGATCGGCGTATGAAGCCACAACCCGGCCTCCACACCCCTTGCTGCCTGTGCCTGCATCTGTGCTACTGCCTACCTGCCCGTTAGCCTGACTATTAGTTCAGCTACCTTGATCATCTATCTGTGTGCCTGCCTATCCACCCTGCTGCCTTCTCAACAGCCTACATATCCAATTGCCTGCTCATCTGCCTACCTAGGGCATACCACGTCTTCCTTCCGTTAGCTGCCCACGTCGTGCGAAGCCGGACCTTAGATTTTATTATCTACTAGCTTCTGTCCGCGACTTTGCACGCGTAGACTACATGCTACTACTACAGAAAAGGTAACACACTTTCATCCCGTATTTCACGGTCTTAGGGGTGAAATTTCCAAAAATCCTTTCTTAGTGCTCACTTACACTACCAAAGGAACCTACGTGCCAAGTTTCATGATTGAAGCTTCAGCTGTTTGGGCTGTGCGTTGATGGTCAGTGAGTGAGTCAGTCAGTCAGTTACTTTCTTATTTTATATGTTTAGATAGACATCCTTTTTCTTAGTTTTAATCTATCCTTACTTTTACTATTATTAACGTGGCTTACGTTTAGCTGTCTGTGCTAAACTTCACGTTACAAGGGGTACATCGACATTTCATTAGTTGCGTTTAAAGCCCCGTTTACCAAATTGGGGTGAGCCTACCTATCTGAAGCTACAAAGAATTGTATAAGTAGGTGAACTCTCTACCAGTTCCGGGTATCGAGCACAAAACCGCACGCTTAGCAGCTGTGGTCACGAGATCGATGAGGGAATTCCTCAGAGGCGTGGTTTTAAGAGCTATAAATAAAGCATCATATTATGTATAATTTGTACAGTAAATTTTCATCAGCGATGGAATATGTGCCACCAGACTTCGATTTGGAATCCACGTCTAATACTAAATATTGTAACGTTATAAATAAAAGTTTTCAACATTATGTTAATACTTATAATTTTGTTTCAAGGTAAAATAAACTCCACCGAAAATATATAATTACCGCATATATTTCGACCGCAGCTCTTTAAACCCTAAAGGACCCAAGCTAAGACCTTCTCAAAATCATAGCCTACAAATGTAAGAAGGGATACGGTGTGGTGTGTACTTGCCTGAGACCTGGGCTGAAATGCCTTTCTTATATGATTTTATGCCTTTTCCTTCGGCATTTTGCACACATTCAAAGAGCTTTGTCTCAATTCTTCAAAAATACATTTATACCTTATCTTACTTTTACAGACTTCGTTATATGCTTTAATGAAAGAAAATTAAATGTACTACAACTTTATTTGTCCAATATCTTGATCCGGATGGGAGCAAAACTAAAACTTGTAAATTTTCGGATAAAATGGTCTATCTTCGAAAGGCCGTAGTTTGGATCCTACAGGGTTTAAGAGTGCGGTTGCGCTTAAATTGATATAACCTACAAACTATAAAAGAAAACTGGGCTTTTCAGCCCAGATCTCAGGCAAGTACACATCCCGTTGCATCCCTTCTCATATTCGCAGTCTATTATTTGGAGAAGATGTGGTGGGCTGGCTCGTTGTTAGTTACTATGGGACGAGGCCGCAGGAGCTCAGTTCCCAACTCCAACTGGTGGGGTCCTTTTCTATCCCTCCCAGCCACGTTAGCACTCGGTGATAGGTGTGGAACGCATGGAAATCTTAGAAGGACCATAGCTTTGTACCTGTAGGGTTTATGGAGTTGCTATTGGGCTTAAATTGTTGAAAATTTAATTTATTTAAAAAAAGTACGTAATTCTGCATGTCAAAATACGCGTAGTTTATGACTTATAGTGTAAAAACTTATGTCGTGGTGGCCCAGTGGTTTATACCTCGCCTGTCGTGCTTGAGGTCGTGGGTTCGAATCCGGGCAAGTACCAATGTGACTTTTTCAAATTCATATGTACTTTCTAAGTTTATCTTGGACATCACAGGCAACGGTGAAGGAAAACATCGTGAGGAAACCTGGACTTATATACTTAATGTAAGTCTGAAATAGCCAAGTCAGAGGCCTGTGGGGTTTCCCAGAGGCGGCTTAATTAACTCTGACACCAGAGGTGGCCACACCTCACACGAAAAGAAGAAGAAGTGTAAAAACTGAAAAAGTCCCAAAATTTCGCAGATTTTCTCGTGTTGCGCAGCGAACATAGTCGATTTCTATTGGGATAACTCCGAACATGGTATTGCTATTATAAACAAACAAACCATCTATTCTAACCATCGAATACGGCGTCTACCACTGGGCGCTCTGCAAACTAGGGAGGTTCCCCGGACAAAGTCCAAGACCTTGTGCCACATGTTAAATTTAGTCTTGTTATAATTTGTATTTTTTTTTTTACCTTTGTATAAATGCTTTTACCGATTGTTTTGTGAATGTGTGAACATTGTAGGACTTCTAGATTTCTAGATGCTTGATAACATTTGACAACTTTTTATCTCGTTTTACTTTTTATTTTTAGTTTCTAACGTTTTATTGTCGGGCCTATGTTGTCCTCCCATATCTAAGTAATGCTGTAACATGGAAATATTGTAAAAACAAACCATATTTTTAAAGAAGAAGTGTTAACGCCCAAACCTCATGCACATCACTACGATACCGAGCGGCGGCGCATGGACATCTCTACTCGACGCGCACCGCCTCGCCGCCTGACTCTGCAACGGAGCGCGCCCAAGACAAGTCACAAAATCACCCAAACCAATTTCTGCTAGCCACCGATAAAAATATTGTAAAACTAGATATTATAACTATTATTTCAAGAAGTCAGTGTATCATTGAAGTATAAATTAGTACACACCTAGCACCAATACATTCAAGAAACCCGATTTTACTACATGAACAAAACATTATGGCGACCGTGACAGGACATTAATTCTATGCGGGAAGCATAGAATAAGAATTGTACCAGCGAAGGAACCAGAAACCAAGCGAAGTAGAAGCAAATTGGAAGGGAATCCAAGGCCTGGCAGCACGCTGACGTCTTCATATAAGGTGTGCCCGTTCCTTTCCTATTATTTCTTACCTCCTTCAATACCTACCTAAATTCCATTTTCCCGGTATTTCTTTTGTTTGTGCGATCATTGTGTGTGTGTTGCTATTTACCTAAGACAGGGTTGCGGGTGTCTAGCTTTCTGTTGTGGGGTCATTTAAGTACCTACAGTGAGTCGCTAAAGTCGCCTCGTAAAGGCTACCGCTACCAACTAAGGCACGGTAACGGCTTCGACTGCTTAGCTAGGAAAAGCTTATAACAAGCGCTGTTTCTTTATCTGTTTTTGCATATTTAAACGTAAGAACTTCAAATTAGGTACCTACTGATACCTTTCTACTATATAACAACTTTGCATTCCTTGATTACCCTTTGCACGTGCACATTTCATTCCCGCCAAATTCATAGATCGCACGCTAGCTTTGTTTTGCAAGCAAATAAAACCGCATTTTGTAACCAATTCCAGCTCGAACGACCAACGTATAGGTATATACTTACCTACACAGCGAGCGCATCGGGATACGAGGCGAGCGGTGCCTGTACTGGACGAAGTGGGCGTTACCTACCTATACCTACCAAGTGAACTGACGCCGATCTGCAGCTGGTTCATGTACTATGATCATCAGGTTTGCTGGGAGATCAGGTATTTATTAACAAGATTATTAACTTCTATACTTTGGTGGGCGAAAGCCATTTTAAATACTTCTATTCTACATCATGTCTGACACGGAGTTAAAAGACTTAAGGCGTCAAAGGGGATCAATAAAGGGAAGACTAACCAGTTTCAAAAATTATCTAACTGAACTTCAGAATGAAGATTCTATTTCTAAACAACAATTTTTGGAATTGAAACTTAGACTTAACAAAATTGAATCGTTATTCAGTGACTACGACATAATTCAAAATAAAATAGAGATTGTGGATTCCTCGGAGGAAGGGGTCTGTGATAGGGATTCCACCGAAAACGTGTTCTATAGTCAAATTAGTTTAGCGCAAGAGTTAATAGAAAGACACGCACCTCATTTTCAAGAGACTGTTGAAAGCATAAATTCACAAGATTGTAGGAACCCTTCAATTCGGAGTTGTGATAATAATATCAGTAGTGTAAGATTGCCTATAATAA
The DNA here is from genome assembly GCA_945859665.1 of Anorthoa munda. NCBI lineage: Eukaryota > Metazoa > Arthropoda > Insecta > Lepidoptera > Noctuidae > Anorthoa > Anorthoa munda. Next base: position 23,572,923 of record OX243905.1, on the reverse strand, counting down.
AGCTACCCGTGTTTGAGGGAAGTTACAACAAATGGCTAGAATTTCATGACACATTTAATTCATTAATCCATAGAAATACAAGCTTAAATGAAATCAATAAATTCCAATATTTAAAAGTGTCGTTAGCAGGCCAAGCGGCCTCGGTTATAGAATCTTTAGAAATTTCATCCAGTAATTATGCGGTTGCATGGAAATTGATATGTGATCGTTACAATAATACACGGCAATTAGTGCACAACCATTTAGTATCTCTACTCGTGAATGTACCTACTATGAAGAATTCTGAAACGTCACTCAGAGCTCTTATTGATCACATATCGAAGCACATGCGAGCCTTAACTAGCTTAAATGAGAAAACTGAAAATTGGGATACATTGATTATTTTCCTATTTGGCCAGAAATTAGATGTGTTAACGTCAACCAAATGGGAGGAATATAGAAATAGTCTATCAGAAAACCCCACCCTAGATAAGTTTTATGAGTTCCTAAGAAGTAGGGCAGATGTTTTGGAAATGGTCAGTGCAGGCCACGGCCACGGTGACAAACATACTCAAAATGAAAAGCCACTGAAGTCTATCGATAAACCATCTCGGTCTAATGAAAAGCCACATAAAATGTTTGTTGCTGCTGCATGTAACCAAGACCAAACCAAAACTAAGTCTCGCTCATGTTTTATTTGTGGTGGGGAACATTTAATCTATTATTGTGAAAAATTCAATAGCATGTCAATTGATGATAGAAATTTAGAAGTTTCTAAACATAAGATTTGTTCAAATTGTCTGCGTAGTGGACATTTTTCTTATAAATGTACTTCTACTCCATGTAGATTTTGCAAAAGAAAGCATAATTCATTGCTACACAAAGGTAACTTGTCTACGTCCAATAATGTAGAGAGCAAAGCAAGTTCTAATATTACTAATAGCGTATGTAATCCAATCGCACTATCAACCTGTTCAGAAAACCAGGTATTACTATCAACGGCAATTGTTACATTAAATAACAATAAGCAAAGCCATGAGATCCGATGCCTATTGGACTGTGGTAGCCAGTCATCATTTATATCGGAGTCTCTAAAATCTAAGTTATGTATTGAGGGCCAATCTATTCATTCTGTATCTGTAACTGGCATCAATAACATGACATGTTCAGCTCTAGAATGCTGTAGTATAACTATTAAATCTCGTACTAATTCTTATTATAAGGAAATTAAAGCATTTGTAATTCCAGAGATAACTAGTAGCTTACCTAGTTCTAAGGTTGATATATCAACCTTAAACATACCAAAAAATATCACACTTGCAGATCCTAGTTTCTATAACCCATCGCAAATAGATCTGTTGTTGGGAGCTGATGTTTTTTGGGATGTCATTTGTCCTACTAATCAGATCAAATTGGGAGATGCTAACAAACCTGTACTACAAAATTCCCAGTTTGGTTGGTTAGTGGTGGGGCCAGTTATGTGTCCTGACTATGTATCAAGTAAGGAAAGTCGCTGTAATTTCAGTCAAGCTATACGACACCAATTGAAGCAGTTTTGGGAGCTGGAAGAGCTGCCAGATACACCGAAGCTCACGTTGGAGGAACGTGCCTGCGAGGAACACTACGTGCATCACACACGCCGCCTGAAAGACGGTAGATTTTGTGTCACGTTGCCTTTGCGGGATAACCCAGAACTATTAGGTAATTCTGATGCAAGAGCCAAGCATTGTTTTCATTCACTAGAAAAAAGATTCAAAAGGCAACCTGACATAAAGGAACAGTATGTAAACTTCATTAATGAGTATGCTAGTCTTGGTCATTTATCTGTAATAGAGCGACCTGACATTGTAAACCTATTGCCACATCATCCTGTTCTTAGAGAACAGAGTGAAACGACAAAATGTCGTGTAGTATTTAATGCTTCATCTAAAACCGAATCAGGTCTCTCTTTAAATGACTTGCTTATGGTAGGGCCCACTGTTCAAGACGACATTTTCTCAATATTGATCAGATTTCGTGAACATACGTACATAGTTACAGGGGATATTGAAAAAATGTACAGGCAAATTTTAGTTGAAGAATCTCAGAGACACTTGCAAGTAATTCTGTGGCGCGAGAACGATGAGGAATCGATGAAGTATTTACAACTCAACACTGTCACGTATGGTACCTCATCGGCCCCCTTCCTTAGTACGCGATGTTTGATACAGCTGAGTAAGGAGTGTGATGACCCATTGATAAGAGAAATAATGTCACATGATTTTTATGTCGATGACCTTATTACTGGATGTAGTGATGAGTCCACACTTGCAGAGATATATCATCGAATTGTCGAAAAACTGGAATCAGCTTGCTTTAATCTTAGAAAAGTCAAAAGTAACTCAAGTCAATTTCTAACCTCTATTTCAAATACAAGTAACTCTGAGCAAGAAAACTTTAAAATTATTTCATCACCAAGCCATGCCCTCGGAATAGAATGGAATCCTAACACCGATACAATTTTAATGGTATCCTCTAAATTATATGATTGTAACAATGATACTCCATTCTCTAAACGTTCCATTCTATCCTTGACTTCTAGCCTATTTGATCCTTTGGGTTTGCTCAGCTGTTGTACAATTGTATGTAAAATTATTTTACAAATGCTATGGTCTCAGAACCTAGGCTGGGATGATGAGATACCTACTGATGTCAATAAATTATGGAGAAAATTTATTGATAATGTACATAACTTACAAACTATCGATATACCTCGTAATGTGTTTTGTGCTAATCCAGTAACCATAGAGTTACATTCATTTTCGGATGCCAGTATGAAGGCATATTCTGGATGTGTATATGTGCGATCAACTGACGCTCTAGGCAACTGCACAGTTCGACTTTTGTCCGCAAGAGCCAAGGTGGCGCCACTGAAGACTACAACCATACCCAGGTTAGAACTTTGTGGTGCACTTCTAGTTGCACGCTTATGTAACAAAATTTGTAAATCACTACGTTGTGAAAATAACTAAGAAAACTTTTTGGTCTGATTCTAAAATCGTACTGGGTTGGTTGTGCACACCTTCAAATAAACTACAAACTTTTGTCGCAAACCGCGTAGTAGATGTTAATGAACTGTGTAATGACAGTAAGTGGCTGTATGTCCCAACCTCACAGAACCCAGCTGATATAGCCTCTCGGGGTGTTTTTTCAAACGAAGTGGCCTCATTGTCACTGTGGTGGCAGGGACCTACATTCATACATGTGTGACGGTGACGGTGAGGAACATTGGCCAAGTCAAAGCACTAATGCAACCTATACAACACTACCTGAAGTTCGGGTAAACACTACTAGGGTCAGCGAAACACCAACTTCTAATTTTGTAATTGATACTAAAAAATATTCTAGTTTCCGTAAGTTAAGAAACATTGTTGCATATATATTCCGTTTCTATAATAATATTAAGTATGTTAAGAATCAAAACAAGCAAATGTTAACGGTTGAAGAATTAGCATGGGCAGAAAATAAGTTAATTTACATAGCACAACAAGAAAGCTTTCCAAATTTTAAGACGCAATGTAAACTAGCTCCACTTGTAAGTTTAAGTCCATTCATTGATGATGATGGATTAATGAGGGTTGGGGGCAGGTTAGAAAACTCACCATATGAATATGAGAAGAAGCATCCTGCTATCATTGATTCTAATCATCCCTTATCAAATTTATTGTTCATTTACTATCATATAAAACACCTGCATGCAGGGCCACAACTTCTCCTCTCACTCATCCGCGAAAGGTACTGGCCCATAAGGGGCAGGACTCTAGCTCGAAAAACTTTCAGAAAATGTGTTCTGTGCACTCGCATGAGAGGAGTAGTTGCCACACAAATAATGGGAAATTTGCCATCCCCTAGATTAACGCCAGGTTTTCCATTTGAAGTCACTGGAACCGATTTTGCTGGGCCGTTTTTAGTTAGCGATAGAAAAGGCCGCGGTTCTAAGCTAGTTAAATGTTATTTTTGTGTTTTTGTATGTTTCAAGACTAAAGCTGTACACCTAGAATTAGTAAGTGGTCTCAGCACCGAGGCTTTTATCCTGGCTTTACGCCGTTTTATCAGTAGAAGGGGTAAGCCCCTTGAAATATGGTGCGACAATGGGACAAACTTTGTCGGTGCCAGTCGCGAATTAGGTAAATTTATACAGTCTAATTCTAACTCCATGTCAGAGCCTTTTGTAGAGGAAGGCATAAAATTTAAATTTCTACCTGCATACTCCCCAAACTTTGGTGGGCTGCATGAAGCAGCTGTAAAGTCTGCTAAGTACCACTTGAAAAGGGCCGTGGGACATTCCCATTTTACGTTCGAAGAGCTCACCACTTTGATCGCTCAAATAGAAGCAATATTGAACTCACGGCCCCTTTCCCCTCTATCTTCCAACCCTCACGATCTGTTCCCTCTTACCCCAGGGCACTTCCTTATTGGAAGGACAATGACCTCGCTGCCAGCGCCAGATCTTCAGGACGCCAGAGTCAGCTGCCTGCACAGATACGCTAGAATTGAACACGCCAGACAGCACTTCTGGCGTCGGTGGAGCCACGAATACGTCTGCGAGCTACAGCAGCGCACGAAGTGGCAGAAGCGCCACCCGGACTTGTCACCTGGTCAGCTGGTGCTTATTAAGCAGGAGACTTCTCCTCCATTAAATTGGCCTCTGGGACGGATTGAGGCTGTTTTCCCTGGATCGGATGGCGCATGCCGCGTAGCCGATATTCTAACAAATAAAGGAATAGTTCGCAGAGCAGTCAATCGCATCTGCCCACTATTAGATGATAATAACTCTTGAAACTGGAGTTTTCAAGGCGCGGGAGGATGTTAACGCCCAAACCTCATGCACATCACTACGATACCGAGCGGCGGCGCATGGACATCTCTACTCGACGCGCACCGCCTCGCCGCCTGACTCTGCAACGGAGCGCGCCCAAGACAAGTCACAAAATCACCCAAACCAATTTCTGCTAGCCACCGATAAAAATATTGTAAAACTAGATATTATAACTATTATTTCAAGAAGTCAGTGTATCATTGAAGTATAAATTAGTACACACCTAGCACCAATACATTCAAGAAACCCGATTTTACTACATGAACAAAACAAGAAGAGTAACCATGGAGTTTTTTGCCGGTTCTTCTCCATAGGAAACGACCAACCCGAACCGTGCGCCTTTTGTCGACGTTTTATAAGTGCCCATGTAGGACTAGGTAAAATAAAAATAAATGATTTTGATTTTTTGATTTTGACCTTGGGGACTCATTTATTCGAAGGTCAATTTTACACATTACATAATTCCTATTATCTATGAAATAAATGTCAATTACATATGAGTTTCTTAATTTAATTATTTTCTACAGACTTATTTTAACTTATACACAGCTTTTTGTTTACGATATTTTACTTCTATTTTGTTTATAGATACTATATCGTACTGTTTGCTACTACCTGCTATATATATAACCATATAAAGTTTTGAGCATTGCTGTTACGTTTTGTTTCTATTTATCGTTCTTTGTGCCGTTTTAACACAGAATTCGATAAAATCTGTGCTGTGTTTTTTGTCTGCGATAAGCTTGTTTAAATTTTTAGTTGTAATGTCTATCCCCATTTTTTGTTCAATTTCATACCTATCCGGGCCAAATATCGGGCAGTCTGTCAGAACGTGGATCGCTGTCTCGTCTTTGTCAGGGTCACATGGGCTTTCCTTACACTTGAACCTGTTCAGGTATTCTGAAAACCCACCATGCCCAGTCATTACTTAGGTTAATATCCCTGTTGGTCTAATTTTTCTGACAGTTTTGTAAGCTTCGACATCGTCCGGGAAGAAAAGCTTCGTCGTCGTGGCTGTGTCCCCCATTCTGTACCTCCGGTTCCATTCGATAAGCGAATCCTTCCGGCTTTGTCGCTTGACGAATGAAACCGGACACTGGTCGTAATCCGGCCTCAGCTTACCTTCGCAGCCCTCGACAACTGCTTGTAAAAACCAATCGCCTTTTGGCACACATTAGCAACGTGCTTGTTAAATGTAAGCTTGCTGTCGATGGTCAGCCCCAGGAATTTGATTTCCTGCGTCATGCCAATGGCTACCCGTCCCATGCTCAGCCGCGGGGTGTCGTACTTTAGTTTCCGCGTTATTACCATCGCATTAGTTTTATGCGGTGCGGATTTCAACTTGTTGCTAACCCCCCACTGGTAAACACGGGTGAGGGCGTCATTCGCCTTCCGCTCAATCTCGATCGCTGAGTCGCCATCAAATACTAGCACCACGCGTCAGCAAAGGCTTGGGTAGACAGGGTAGGCAGGATAGGCAGGGTAGGCAGGGTAGGCTGGGGTAGGCAGGATAGGCTGGGTAGGCAGAGTATACAGGATAATTCAGGGTAGGTAAGGTATGGTAGGTAGGGTAGAGTTAGTAGGGTAGGTAGGGTAGGGTAGGTAGGTAGCCAATTGACGGGAGCGAAGCCCCGGGGGTCCGCTAGTAAATAAATAAGTCATGTATTACTAAATATCTATAAATTCTTTTGAAGGGAAAATTAATGAAACTACTGAGAAATCAAATACTGGAATACAATATCGACAGAACAATCGTTTATGTACGTTAGCTGCGAGTAATTTATCGATATCCGCTTAGTCAATTTAATCTCGGATCGCTCGGGCTCGGTTGAACTGGTGCAATAGACTGCAGAGATAAAAGCAGATTGATCGCTGTTCGAAACCACTGCTGTCTATCGTATACTAGTTCTAAACTATTTGCTAACAGATATGACTCACGCTCTAAATTCAAAGTAATTACATTGTGTTACATAGTTTTGAGGTTTGTCTCTCATTTCAATACGAGTAATTAGTACAAAGCTGGTATGGTAGCATAATTAAAATTTTCTATGCTTTATGCGAATTTAAATTTAGAATATACTAATCAGTGTTTAATGCATCGACCGACGATGGTCGATGGTTTAATGCAATCATATGTTTTAAAAGTTTTTATAAATATGGCAATTAATAAGTACTAATACCGAACCTGACGTACACACTTGCAAGTACTTATTCATTTTTCTTTCAAAGTTTTCTCTCTCTAAAGCCACTTTATGAACAAAGGTGTATATACATACAGTGTTTAAAGGGGAATTCTACACAGCTTTTTTTCATTAGAACATGATCTCAAAAGAAAGTCAAGTAGCCAAATACAATACAAAATACTTGAATATTTCAGTCAAGCTAATCTTGCCACCCGAAATAATTCATCGTAGATGTCTCTAGAGTATTACCATGCTGAGTTAAACTACGCTAATTTATTAAATCCTCTTTGAGCCCTCAAATTAGAATTCTGTTCAAACAAGGTTTTACCTGCGCTTCGGCTTCACTGCTGAGTGTTCATTTGAGCTCATGATTATTATACTCGGTAATAATTCGCTGCATCGCAGTATGTGAATATTGAAAAACCCGGTAATTGATATAAATGCATCTATAATATAACAGTATTGCAACGGTGCTTCGAGCTTTAACAAAGACTAATGAGTTATGACGTCAGAATTTAATCCGACCTTACTAATGGTTTTGTTAAATGAAATTCAAAATATCCTGTACTGTAATCCCCTGAGAGATGTTTATTTCAAACATTGCCAAGTATTTATAAATGGCCGGTGTTCCGAATAAATTCGGAGGATAAAAGAACCACCGCTTAATGGATACATTAGTCCAATCAGAAATAAGAACCCGAACTTTAAAAGCGATTGTGTTTCGGGGATTGGCGCTGACGTCATCCTGATCGCTAAAGAGCGAATGATCTTTATTCAATGCCATTTTCTTTAATTTTATACATTTGGAGAGTGTATAGTTACGAGTACATGTTAGAGCAGTGGTGGCCCCGTGGTATCGGCTGTGACTTACAAGTTGTAGGTCGTTGGTTCGAGCCCAGGCAGGCGCTTTACTTTGTGTAAATTATTTCATCACCACTGCTCTCAAAACGGTGAAGGAAAACATCGTGAGGAAGCCGGCATGTCCTAGAACCAAAAATTCGAAGACATGTGACATCCACCAACCCGCACTGGGCCCGCGTGGTGGATAACGGCCCATTTCCTCTCACAGAGAGGAGGCCTGTGTCCCAGCAGTGGGAACATTAATAGGCTGATGATGTAATGTGATGTGACATGTTAAAAATCGATGATAGGTATTTTGTGATAACAAGCTTATAATTCGAATTGAGTTTATTCTACAAAAACCGGCCAAGTGCCGGGCGGTGCGTGTCGGGCCACGCGCAGTAATAGGGTTCCGAAGTAGCATAATAAAGCGGACTAAGAAGATGGTTTTGTTGTTGTAACATGAAAATTAAAACGGTTTCAGCGGCTCGCGTTTGACCACTATCTCGCCTGATGGTAAGCGATGATGACATCATCGTGTCTACATTGTGGTCTACGGTGAAGCACGCTTGCCTAGAAGTAACCTATTCACTCTTGACTTAAACTAAAGAAGGACTTACTGGTAACTGAAGAAGGAGTTATAAAATCCAACTTCGCAACTGAAGTTAGAAAAATATTATCTACTTGAGTACCACCGCGGGTGCGAATTGCGAAAGGAGCCGATACAAGCGCGCGTTAGAGCCACGGGGAATGGTATGGTTCGTTCCTGGATCCTTGCGCGCACGCTCCTTGTTTATTTATCTTATGGAATTTGAAAAATTTCGTATATATTCACCTCTAATCTGCGGTATTCACTATTTCGTTCTAGAAAGTTTTACGCTACTCAATTAGTGATTGAGTCGGATCGAATATTGACGGACCGGTAGTGCCAATGACTCCGGCCACTCCAATGCGTTATTCGAGCTTAAACATTATTAATTTAGAAATATATTATTAAGGATGTTATGATTTTATTTTTGTTTATTTTTACATGGTTCATAAGCATATATTTACTATCTATTTTACACAGCTAACAACGTTATTTCAGTCATTTTTAATGGCATTTGTATAACATTTATATTGTGCCAAGTACATTTTATAAGTTGATCGACTATTACTCGTAAACTTGTAAAGCCTGTTATGATTTTATTTTTGTATATTTTTACATGGTTCATAAGCATATATTTACTCTATTTTACACAGCAAACAACGTTATTTAAGAAAATTTTCAATGGAATTTGTACAAAAATTTTACGGTTCCAAGTACATTTTATAAGTTGGTCGACTATTACTCGTAAACTTGTAAAGCCTACTTGTCTATGATAGTTTTCCTTTTAATTTCGTTCTACTGCCGTGATTTTTTTCACATAGCCAAGAGCTACTATTTCACTGGCACTTGACTCTAACATAAATTTGCAATTTATAGCTTAATTTTACGCAAACGGATCTCTGGATCGAAAAATGGTTTGAACAAACCCATAATATTTTTGAATGGCCTATCCAACGATACCCCACACTACGACGAGAAAAAAAAACATCCCAACTTTACGTCTATAGGAGGAACCCCAAAAAAAAAACATGATTTTATTTTACCACTTAGTCTGAATTATTAATATGTATATCCATGCCAAATTAATAGCTTTCTAGTACTTAGATTCTCTGAGCTAAGCTGCGGACGGACAGGCGGACAGAGCGAAACTATAAGGGTTCCTTGTTGACTTCGGAATCCAAAAAGGCAGTTCGATGTAGTTTATTGCATAGCTTACTATACTTTAATTAATATTCATGGCTCCTATAATACAAATGATATCTTATTGTTTCGTATTGCATTGTATACCGAGATGATGTTCGAACTCCACGTCGGTCGTCGATATCCTAATATAGAAATTGTACCAGTGCCATTCAGGCACATTACAGGCACTTACGCTCAGATGCCTAAATGAAACTACACCACAAGCTTCAACAAGATCATGCAAAAGTACATTTCAGGTATTGCATTGAGTTTTACAAAATGGCTTGGCGTTAAATAATAATAACAACCGCCAGGCCATCGATCTTTATTTAAGTTAACATCGTTTGGCGAGGATGATATGTGAACTAATAATTAATTGACGCACAATATAATATGGACCTTTTACGTATTCATTTTAATAAATATAATATATGAAAATCTTATAAACTAATTGTAATAAATACTAAAATGTAATTGAATAAATAAATAAGTAAGAATAATAAATCATTTAACATACACACAGAAAGACACACACATATTAGTACATTTAACCACATAAAATCAGAAAGATGGCAAATAGATAACTTAAATGTTAATTATATAGGAAAATTATTAAGCGTTATTCCTGTCTCCTAGACACTGACTATATCTAGAATGTTGCTGTGCCCGACAGGGACCATAATTGTTTCTGTAACTATATTTACCACCTGTATGTACATTATGGATGCAATAAATTTAATTTGATTTGATTTGATTTGAATGAGACCATTTATTATTTATAGAGACGGGGGGGCCGTGTCTCACAAAAACCGACGGGTTTGGTACCGGATATTATTTGTAGATCTTTGAGCCTGAAAGTCTGACAACCACTAAAACCAAATGAATATCGTGAACTATTGAGTATTTCAGTTGTGGAGTTTAGACAGTCAGTCCCTCCGTGTCAAATACTAATATAGTTGGAAAAAGTTATGGCAGTTCGTTTGCAGTGATACGTGTAAATGGAACTAAACAAGCTTTGACTAGGCTATGCAAAACTACTACTAAACTACACTAAAACTAAAAAGGACTTTAAGGAGGGTTCTTTAGGAAAAGACTTTTAGGGATTTTAGTCTAGGACTAAAATTAATAGCCTGCAGCGGAAAATGGCCATTCGTATCGCACGAGGTTACCGAACGGTATCCTTTGAGGCGGCAACTCTCCTGGCACGCTATCCTCCGCTGGACATTCTGGCGGAAATGGATGCGAGGGTTTATAGCCGAATACGCGCCATCCGCCAGAATGGAGATAGCGTGCCAGGAATAGCTTTAGTAAGGCTGAGGCGGCAGGAACGGCGACACGCGCTCGAGCGGTGGCGCGAGCGGCTACAGCAGCCGCAATTTTCGCGCAAGCGCGTTGTCGAAGCCGTCCTGCCGCACTTCGAAGCCTGGCTGAAGAGAGAGGAGCGCATCTCCTACAGGCTCACTCAGGTACTCACCGGGCACGGTTGCTTCGGTGAGTACCTGAATAGGATTGGGCGAGAGACCACGGCAAATTGCCACCACTGTGGAGGCGATCTAGACTCTGCACAGCACACGCTCGAGGAGTGCCCTGCGTGGGCCTCTGAGCGGCAGGTCTTGGTCGCCAGGATCGGGCGAGACCTGTCTCTGCCAGCAGTTGTGAGGGCCATGCTGGCAGAGACAGAAAACTGGAGGGAAATGGCCTCCTTCTGTGAGACCGTGATGGTACAGAAGGAGGCTGCCGAGCGGGATCGTGAGAGGGCCGATCCCACTCGGAGAAGAAGGCGTCGTTGAGGCAACCGCCTCGATGCCTAAAGCGCCGAAACCCCGCCTGCTGCATAGGCAGGTGGGACTTCGGGGTCATGGGCGATCAGATTGGGGACTCTGCTCGCCCGCCAAGTGACTCCGGGAAGGACGGTGGCACAGTGGTCACGTGCTGCCGTGCACAGCGAGGCTCAGGGGAGGTGCATTATTAATCTCCCCAGGGACGTGCCCTAACAGGCGTTGCACAGAGGGGGTTCCGGGGTGGTCTTTTGAGAGGTCACGGGGTCCCTTCTACGTGCTGATGGTGATCACCGGGGTGGTTTTAGTGAGGTAAAAATCCCACACTCCCTGGTTTTTTCCCCAAAATTCCAGGCGCCTTTTGAAGGTTTCCCCCGTAAACAAAAAAAAAAAAAAAAGTCTATGCAAAACTTATAGTACTCATGGGAATGTAACTCACGAACGAGTTGAGTGCCGAGTTGCCAGCCTGTCGGTTTTTTATCGGTTACATTTCGGGGAGTGTGCGTTGGTATTGCATGAACTAATTCCTTCTAGCCCGTTCCATCATCGGGCTACAAGACGTACGGCGATGCGTCATCGGTACATGGTGGACATCCCACCTATACGTACCAAACGTTTTGGGAATACTTTTATTATGCGTACAGCAAAGGAGTGGAATTCCCTGCCGGAGTCTGTATTTCCTGATAGCTCCAACATGGGGGGTCTTCAAGTCAAGAGTGAATATGTTTCTTCTAGGCAAGCGTGCTTCATCGTCAACCACATCATCGCTTACCATCAGGTGAGATAGTGGTCAAGCGCAAGCCTAACAACAATAAAAAAGAACCTTTTATTATATCGACTTTTACCAAAACAGACTATCGAGAAACACATTAATTCTCATTGATAGTGATTTATAAACGCGGGACGGCAAGCATTTCGGTACTGAATAATATTGCCGACCTCGATACATAATATTATTGAAAGTTATGCATTATGCGGCAACTTAATGTAAATGCGCTGAATGTATGCAACCGCCAAATGTATGACACGCTCGAGGGTAGCCGTGTAAGCTTGATCAAAAAAGAATTCGCTCCGTTAAATAATATATTTAAAATAGTCAATGTTGCTTCCCATACACTGTGAATAAAAAATCTCGCTAATTATCTCGTGAACTATATCATATGTTGTTTGTGGCAGAAAAAGTGCATTCTAGTAGTCGAAGAAAAAGCAAAATATATGTTGAAACAAATCTGTAAAACCAGCTTATCTATTGTCATAAGTAGTACACTACATCACTGTTACTACAAAACTAAGAAGAACTACACAGAAAATCAAAGGAATAAACGAGAAAACGTGAGTGTATTTTAAAATATTGCACAAAAATTGACCGTTGTAAAAACAAAACACGGCTTATTCGCCTGTCAGATTTGTTGACCTTTGGACTACACTGAGTGACTAGCACTATTTCAAAGTTTTGCACTAACATTATAACAACGTATTTCAACACGCTAGATAAGCGACCAGACAGTCCAGCGGTGGCACCGTATGACTTACAATTCTAAGGTTGGAGGATCGAATCCGTGATCGTGAAGTTCTTTTTGTGACATGTTTGAAATCTAAACATCAAAATTTACTTAAATAACGACTGGTCTATGGAGATAATAAATAGAAATAAATAGTCAAGGAATGTTCTAAGAGAAAAAATTGTAAATTGAACTAGGCAGTCCATTGTGCACTTCATATCAACACCTACAAGCATACAAAACTAACAAACACTACGATGGAAAAAGTAAACAATGTTACTCTTCGCAAACATCAAATTGTTAAATCAAGATCGATGGATTGCCTTGACATGAGTAATTCTATAAGCCCAATGTCGTGCGATGAAATATTAGGCAAAAGTCTGGATCTATCCACAAATACCTGTTCTATGTACATGGCAGAAATGAAGACTGAAATAAAACAACTAAAATCAAATTTGGAAAGTACACAATGCGAGTTAGAATCAATCATTTTGGAAAATATAGAACTAAAAAAACAACTATCAGGTATAAACCAAGAGCTAGGTATATTGAAACAGTTATGTAAAAGCCCACTAACTTCTATTAGACAATCAACAAATGCAAAAAAGAGTGTGCGGCGTCGACTTACAGATAGTTTTCGGAGTTCTCCTCTCAAACTAAGCGACACCTCTGCTAATTTATCGCACCAAGTTAAGGAAGTAGAAACAAAGTCTGAGAGTACGAAAAAATGGCTGAAACGGCAATTGATACAAGTAGCAGACTAATAGAAAACAATAACAAGAATTTCTAAAATGAAGAAAACAAGAAGAGCTTTTATATTTGGAGGAAGACAATGTAGTGGATTAGCTGCAAAACTAATAAAATCAAGACTGTACAATCCGTATCATAACTATCAGTTTATCTCTGTAGTAAAGCCGAATGCCTCTGCAGAAGAAATACTTACAAGCGTGAAATTATTTGATATTACTTCTGAAGACCGATTAATTATATCTGTTGGACAAAATGACTCCAATACCCTGAAATTGACGACAGAATTGTGTTTATTTTTAAAATCTGTAAAGTGTCCTGCTATACTATTAAGTGTTAGAAAAAGTGCCTACAACAATGAAATGAAATTAAATGATATGATACAGTTGATTTCTAGACAAACCACGGATTGCTCGTTTCTTAAAAATTATTATAATATGCCATCACTATGCTATGGAATTAATTTAATGTTAGACCAATTTGATAATGATAGAGATTTTCGATCTTTTTACAGTACAAATAAAATCAATTCAAATAAGATAAGTGACAAGATGACAAATTTTAAAAACCAAGGCACACAGACAGATAACTATTTGCTAAATCAGGATGAACATACAATAGCCATACCCAAGGAAATTGAAAATAATACTTTTTTTCTTAACTAAAAAACAAAGCCATATTAATGTATTTCACCAAAATATAGCAGGTGCCCTAAATAAGTCAGATGACATTGAAATAGCCATTAATCTACTACAAGATAAAATGTGTAGTGTTGATTTCATATGCCTCAGTGAAACGTTTATTAAAGCCGGCGACGAAGTCAACATGATCTTAAAATCATTTAAATTGGCTAGCAGCTACTCTAGGCAGGACCAAAGACGAGGCGGTGTTTGTATATTAATTAAACCAGACGTTGAATACCAAAATATACAATGGTTAGATAGTATCACTATAGATAAACACTTTGAAGTGTGTGGAATAAAAATAAAAAAGCACAATATTAATCTTTTCTGTGTCTATAGAACGCCAAAATCGGACTTGAACGTATTTTTCCGAAACCTGCAAATTATGTTAGATAGGTCATGTAACGAGGACAAGTTTAATAATATACTGTTGATGCGTGTGTGGTGGCTTGGGTCAGGGTTGATGATGAGAATGGAGACACGATGCGTGGCTTGAAAAAATACAATTTATTTTTTTATTATTACAAGGTAGATCCCGACAATGCGTGGTTTCGAGAGGTTTTATGTATGGAAGAATGATGAAAGAAATAATGAGAGCTGAAGAACTGATGTGCGGTGCTAATATAGTGGCGGTGTCCGCCTTCCCGCGGCCCCCGCACCCTGCGTCGGTTGCGCTGCTGTTGTCGCGTCTAGTACAGGTCACGGCCGCTAGATGGCGTTGTGGGCAGTCGAGATGGTCGTCAACATATACTATGTGGAGATTTCAATATAGATGTTTTAAGTGATAGTAAAACCAAAAATGATTTTTTTAATGTTCTTTACAATTATAACTTGAAAGCACATATAAATGAACCAACACGACAAAAATCTTGCATTGATAATATAATTAGCGATTTCAAAGACGCAAAAGGTGAAGTACACGAACTAGGGCTATCTGATCACAATACCGGGCAAACCCTAACTATTAAAACTTATTTAAACAGCCATCCTCTAAAACAATGGTTTGTATTTAGACGTGACTTTAGCAAAGAAAATATGGACAAATTTAATTACTATCTTAGCAAACTGACCCATTCTGACGTTTTTTTGGAAACAGACGTTAATAGGGCATTCTCTATGTTTCATGACGAAATATGCCTATACCTTGAACTCTGTTTTCCGGTAATCAAAATTAAAATGAACCAGAATTCTTTAAACCCGAAATGGGTTACGAGGGGACTAAAAAAATCTTTTGTTACAAAAAGAAAACTACAATATATCTATTATAAACATAAAACAAGTCTAAATAAACAGAAATACAAAACATATAGTAAAATACTAAGAAAATGTGTAATAACTAAGCAGAGAGACAACAACAAAAAGTATATAGAGAAGGCAGAAAATAAATGTAAAGCGACGTGGAAAATAGTTAATGATAGGCTAAAACAGAATAATGAGAATTACGAAATCAAAGAAATTCTAGACGGGAAAGATATTTTGAGACAAGGGAACGATATTGCAGAATGTTTTAATAAATATTTCACAAACGTTGCACATGCTGATGATACTCAGAAGCCCAGTCACAATAATCCAAAACCCAAAACAGCAAAAAGACTAGCAAATTCAATATATCTCGAACCAGTAGGCTGTATGGAAATATTTAAAACAATAATGAATCTACGCAATACAAACTCCGCTGGTTATGACAACATCACTACGAAAATGTTGAAACAAAACGCTCTAACTATCACAGAGCCTCTAACACACATTGTAAACCTATCTTTGGAAAATGGGATATTCCCTGACAAACTCAAATTTTCTGTAGTGAAACCAATACACAAGAAGGGATCTAGAACTGAGCCAGGAAACTATAGACCAATTACCCTGGTTCCCATATTCTCAAAGATATTTGAGAAGGTTATGTGCACCAGAGTTATGCGGTTTTTTGAGAGAAATGAAGTCATAAGTGAGAAACAACACGGTTTCATTAAGAAAAGATCAACTATACTAGCATGTTTTAAATTAGTGAAAGAAATTATGAACTCGATAGATAAAAGAGAAATTCCAGTAGCAATATTTTTAGACATGAGTAAAGCTTTCGACATGGTATGCCACAAAAAATTATTAGTTAAACTTGATCAATATGGTATAAGAGGACCAGCATATAATTGGTTCCAAAGTTACTTGACTGGTCGACAGCAATGCACGGAAATAAAGAAATTATGTACCAAAACTAAAACACAAACAAATTATAGGTCAAAATATTTAGAAAATCTATATGGAGTTCCCCAAGGTAGTGTCCTCGGCCCCATATTGTTTATCATCTACATTAATGAATTGCCAAACTCGACAGATGAATTCACTGTATTGTTTGCAGATGATACTACAATTTTGACCAAAGCAAAAACTACTGAAAGCGCGACAAATATCTCAAATAAAGCATTAAATGATGTAATCGACTGGCTAGATAGAAATAATTTAAGGATAAACACGAGCAAAACTAAATTTATTAATTTCATGACATACAATAATAAAAATAGGGACACAATGAATTTACAAATTAAACGTAACAATATTGACATAGAGGAAGTACTTGACATTAAATTTTTAGGCATAGTTATTGATAGATTCTGTAATTGGAAAGCTCATGTAGATCAGGTATGTAAAAGAATAAATAAATTTGTATTTGCACTCAAGAAAATAAAAATCTGACCAACATACAAACTGCCAAAATGGTATACCATAGCCATGTAGGTTCCATTTTAAGATACGGCATCATCATATGGGGAAATTCGACTGATGCCCAAAGGGCATTCATCGCCCAGAAAAGAAAAAGTGTTTGAGATCAATTTTCAATATTAAATGGACAGACTCTTGCAGACCTATATTTCTTAAGCAAAGGCTACTTACTCTTCCATCCCTTTATATATTTGAAATGTGCAAGTTTGTAAGGAACAACCACTCATCATTTCAGCCGAAAGACGTCCACTGCTGGACATAGGCCTCCCCCAGGCGTCGCCAAATTGACCGATCCCGTGCGTCTCGCATCCAGCGCCTTCCCGCAACCTTAACCAGGTCATCGGTCCACCTAGTCACCTAGTCAGAACAACCACTCACTATTCGAAAAAGACGAAAACGCGCTACTCAAAAGGAAAGTTGTTCAAAAACCACTTGTAGTTCCCAGAAACAAGCTTAATATCTGCGATAAAAATTGTTTTAATATGGCAGTACGAATTTATAACAAACTACCTAAAGAACTCAGAGAACACACAAAAGATTTTAATACTAAACTTTATAACTGGCTCTGTGATTAATGTTTTTACTCCATCAGTGAATATTTTAAATGATGTTCCTATTTTGACATTCGTTTTGACATACTTTTACATGGAACTGACATACAAACATACAATTTTCTATTTTATTTTTATTTTCTTTTCTTTAATTTTGACATTTTATTTAAATTTTGTACAGATTTGACTTACACTATTTTTATTATTGTGACATTTGATTAATTTGACATACCTACATTATCGTTATTTGACAATTGATTGATATATTGTTTCTTTTTATTTTTTACATTGATTGATTAGACATAAATTATTGTTATTTGATTGATATTTTTTACATTGATCTGGCACTATTTATTGCTGTTTGACTTTTGCATGTTATTATTTTGCTTATTATTATTTTGCTTCTGTTGTTATTTTATATCTTTTACATTTTTGTCATTTGATTTTCACTGTTTTGCCTTGTTGTGTTGACATTAATTGTGATAATTGCTTTTAGATAATTTAATTTATTATTTGTATTTACCATTTATTATTATAATTGTTTTAATTCAAAATTTGCACGCCGTAGTATGTGGCAAACATGTTCGAGCCATTTATTTTATTGTTATCCTGCATGCACCTACTATTGTTTGTTGTATGTATACACATGTTTTTGCAAATAAATATATCTGAATCTGAATCTGAACCAATTAAAATATTAAATTAAATAGTGGTTATATCATTCTCATAAGGCCTAATAATAAGGCCGATTTATTAATATTCACGGGGTAATATGGTTCAATGCTAATAATACCCTACCACGCGTAGTAAACGGATCGGTGATTGCGAAGAATATGCGTCCTCTTAACCGACTACTAATGAGAAGAATATTCATACTTTTGACGGAAACATCTATTTTTGACTTGATAAATCAAAATGATTGGCCGTAGATATTTTTACAAGCTTTATATTATAGATACCAACTATATCAACATATTAAAAACCATATACCGTAATAGTACAGCAGCTGTACAAATCACTACCACAGGACCATCTTTTCCAAATGAAAAAGGCGTCAAGCAAGGAGACCCGCTGTCCCCATGCTATTTACTGTTACTCATGAAGAGGTTTTTAGAAAGCTATCTGATCCCTAGGTTGATAAAGGCATTGTCGTTGGCGAAAAAAGTTTGACTAACCTTCGTTTCGCCGGCGATATCGTCCTGTTCTCATCTTCGTTAACTAAACTTGGCATAATGTTGAGTGATAATACCTTAACAAGACGAGCATCGAGATTGGATTCTGATGAATATGTCAAAGACCAAACTCATGACCAATAACGTCCAGCAGAAACTGTGTTTAGGAGATGTAGAGATTGCATATGCTTCAGAATACATCTACCTCGGCCAAAGTCTCACTCCAGGCGAGATAAGAATAAGAAATTGCTCACCGCACCGAAATGCCTGGCAGAGCTATTGGTCTATGGAGGCGCTCATTAACGCAAATTCTCCCTATCCTTACATATGGAGCTCAAACCTGGTCTTTGATAGCGCGAGGTTTAGGCTTGAGGTTAGCCAGCGAGCAATGGAGCGCAGCATTCTGCAAGTCAGATTACCAGACCGCATCAGAACGAAGTGCTGCGCTCCAAAACACAAATCGCCGACGTCACCAAAAAAGCTGCAAAGTTAAAATGGAACTGGGCCGGATACGTCTGCCGCATGTCGAATGGTTCATGAGTTAAATCAACCATAATGTGGGTCCCGGAAAATGTCAGGTGACACCGCGGCAGACCAAAGCGAAGATGGCGGGATGAACTTGATTCCTTGAGGGCAATTGTGGATTAACCAATCAATCAATCAATTAATATATTTATTGTGGATCATAGGTAGGTACATAATACAGGTCTTAAATAATTAAATTGAGATCAGCTATGTCCTGCCCTTCGGGCATACAATAGTTACATAGCAATTAAAGTAAATTTACATTATTGTTACACAAGATTAAAATTACACATAAAATACAAAAACCGCAATCAGTGGGCCACCGAACGCATCATGACTGAGGGGGACTGTATTGGAGCAGTGATTTGTCTGGTAGGAAGAACCATGTCGATGGTTAATCCATAATTGCCCTAAATCCAGAGGATTGGACAGAAGAAAGAGAGGCCTTTGACCTGCAGTGGTACAGAATATTTTTATTAACTTGCAATGTATGTATGTATATTCGGGTAAAATCTTGCAACTGAATTTTAAAGCAGTTATCCTCAACT
Organism: Anorthoa munda; assembly: GCA_945859665.1. Taxonomy (NCBI): domain Eukaryota; kingdom Metazoa; phylum Arthropoda; class Insecta; order Lepidoptera; family Noctuidae; genus Anorthoa; species Anorthoa munda. The sequence goes on along the minus strand of OX243905.1, from coordinate 23,553,068 downwards.
GATTATAATGAAATTTTGCATACACGTTTGGTTTGGATGGTAAGCTAAAAAGATTCTTTAAAAAGCTTTTTTAACTGGATTTTTTTCAGATAATTATACGTTGAATTTATTTAGGTACAAGGAAAGATAAAATGTCAAATATTGTTTCGCTAATATTAGGTACGCAATCTGTTTATAGAGAGTATCAAATTTACATAACGTAACGGTCCATTAAATTATAATGAGTTTACAGCTCGTGGCGCGTTGCCTCGTCGCCTTACTACCTATTTCTCGAGCATTTTTATGCTGAAATGAGGGCAAAAGAAACATTACTGTGTTACGTACTCATTTGTCTTAGTTAAAACTATAATCGTGACAATCTAAGAAGTCTGATGACGGTTCTCATTTTATTTTGTATTAAGAAATTGAAAATTCAAATTTATAATCCTGATTAATTACTATGTTACCCATACAATATAACAACGAGTATCATTCGTAAGCATCAAGTTTAATTATTATTAAGCAATAGCTGACCTGGCAAACTTTGTTTTGCCATAAAAACACCAAACATTCACCTACCCTACCCTACCCTACCTACCCTACCCTACCTACTCTACCCTACCTACCCTACCCTACCTACCCTACCCTACCTACACTAGCCTACCCTTCCTACCCTACCCTACCTACCCTAAACTACCTAACCTGTCCAAAACTACCTACCCTACCCTACCTAAGGTAAGGTACCAATTTTTTTTTCATATTTTTTTTTCTTTAGAACCATCTCCTAACAATAACAAACACAACAAAAAAAGAATTAGCGAAATCGGTCCAGCCGTTCACGCGTGATGCCGTGACCAAGGGAAATAGGGATTCATTTATATATATATATATGTCGGAGGAAGGTATATCGCTTGTAAACTTATTACTTCAGGTTTGTTTAATTGGTAACATTTAGCTTCTGATCAATTCTCAGTTCGATTTTATTCGATTGACAACACTTTATTTTTCTTATGTCAAAATACTCGATTTGGATTGGATAATACAAGCAGTAATTTGCCGGAAGAGATTCTCTTAGCCAATAAAAAGCAGGAGTGTCATAGAGGCACTCTGAGTGGGTTCTCCCGCCATATTGGGTCGTGAAGTTAGAAAAGATACGCGCGGACGCGCGTTTTGGGAGTTAAAAAGGAGTTGAGAGAAAAAGAGTTGAGAAGTAGCCTAAAGTGGCGTAGGTGAACTTGAACAAGTGTGTTTTAGTTGGGAAAAAGCGAAACGATTGGTGGCCGAATCCGCTGCTTTGATAAAATTGGAACAAGAACTATCTCTAAAACGGCATAAGTTACCTGCTTTGTGCATTGCATACCCACGATATGCCCACAGACCGAGGGTATTATTGAAGATAGCCCTCCTATCTCCGATATCGGAAGTGAAAACAATGCACGCACAAAGCGATAATGGACCAAATGAGACGAGTAATGGTTGGCGCGCTCTGGTGCGCGAAAATTAGCATGGAAGTACCTATCTACCTACCCAATGGAGATGTATTACAACTTGCCGGCTACTAGAGACAGGAATATCATGTTGCCCGAGTTCAACCGTATAGTGTGGCCTATCCTAGACAATATGCGAAGTCGAGTTGCAGATAATGATGAAGTTAATGATGAGATCGATGCCCAATCCTGACTAGATACTTGGGAAACGCAACTGTGGTGGTAATGTTCAGGGAAGTATAAACTTAAGTATTCCGACAATAATAAGTACCAATCTAATGCCTTATGAAGTTTAGCCACAATATTGTTTTCTTGGTTTATAGTGGCTAAAATTTAAAATAAATAGTTATTTTCGTTATGACGCTAAATGAAACTCAGCCAGATTGATACTGTCAGCGGAATTCGCAAGAGATTAAGACCACTTGTGCAAATACAGTGCAAGAGAGCAAACATCCTAAGCTACAACTTGATTCAACAAAACATTATGCTTGTGGAAAACTTGTTCATAGACATGAATTTTTCAGCCATTCACACAATATGCAACAAATAGTACGGACGTCTGAGCCCTTCAACATGGCTGTGGATACCACAAGACCTGTTGTGACCGGCTGCGTGTAGTGCTACAAGATAAGTGTGGAGCTCAGGTTCCATTTCAAGAGGCAACATACAACCTGCAGTCTACAGCGCTATGAAAGAGGAAATTTAGTTGTTTTATACATGCCGCTGCGGTGATCAATCAATTTAATATTTTCTGATAGCACCTAGGAGTCTGGACATGTGCATGGTTGGCACTGCTGCCTGACCTTTCCGGGAGTACAGGCTTAAAGGTATGTTACTTTGATCTGCATTCAACTATCTGTGCATTGGCATACATTTGTGGCAGCCGAAGTATGTATTGGATTTGGAAGTACCTAAGTTTTATAATTAATTGTTGCATTAATTGCAATTTATAACTATTGCATTATGTTGTTTAATGGAAATGTTTAATGTAAGTTACATGAAAAGAGTAGAAAAATCAAACATGAGCATGTTGTTTTTTTCGTGATCTATTTAAAAACAAACAAATAATTTTTGCATAGACAGAATGAGAAGTCCGTGCATGTCACGCCATCTTTTAAATCTTTGACGGGCTCAAGCTTTGAAATATTTTGTTTCAAGTATTTAATCGTTTTTATTTACCAACAAAACAAACAATGAAACGATTTTCGCAATTTCATCTTTCTAATGTACTTGGAGCATTGGAATGTGAGAACAAAACGGAAAGAAATTAGATTTCATTACATTATTTTATGTTGCATGATGTTAGAACAATATACGGTTTTGTGACCACTAGTGCTGTCACAAGAGTACACACATTTATGACGTTAGTTTACTCACTACATATTATCGAGAAGTAAAGATACTAGGCATTTTAGCCATGCATTCTTTATTAATAGGTGTCACTTCAGATTGCCCGTAAATATTATTACCACTGAGTTTGTTGTTGATTTGATCTTCAAGGAAATTTGTGAATATGCGTTTCTTTGAAAATAACGTACATTCTAACTATTCGTGTTGGTATTTTTAATGCAAGTGTGAATCCAGTTATGGAAAGTAAAAAGAAAAATCGTAATAATAGTGTATCTTTTCACATCTTTGGCAGATTGGGATTGTTTTTACAACTAAATTAAAGTATCAGGTAAAAGGGAAAGAAATTTATCTTGTTAACGTTGAATTCACATATCTTTGTGTAATACATTGGACTATTTTTAAATAATATTTTGTTTCATATCAAAGCAGAAAAATCGAATTTCGATATTCTAGGGCGAAATATCGATTCGCTGGATCGTTTCAGTACTGGGGATATCGATTGAAAAATTGTTTGTTTATTTATTGTCTTTAAAATCGATTCGTCGATTAATCGATAACAGATCGCCATCCCTTACTCATCTCTATTAGACAGTGACATGTAAGTGTCAACATTCGAAAAAGTTCGAAAAAAGTCGGACAAGACAAAACATAAACAAATAACTTTTAACTGTGATATGATTTTTAACTTATAAATTACCGGATAAAGACTAGATTATTAATAAGTCGTTACAAAGTGTGAGTCACTGTGAGGATTAGACTTTTAACTTTTGCTTTATTGCAAAAACATGCAATAACTTTCAGTTAAGAGTTATGTGATCAAGATTATTTTCAAACCGGTGTTAAAGTTTAGTTAAATAGTTTGCTGATTGACTCGTTTTGCAATCTTACAACCTGCAGACATCACGAGGATTAACGTTAGTATAGCCAATACAGTTGGCGTTTAGTTTTGTTGCTACCAACGGTTGAATAAAGGTAAAGTTAATGTCTGTAGTTGTTATATATCGCATTGTAGAGAATGAACCAACTGATTACATGTCATTCTAACAATACCTACCTACAAATAAAAATGATTTAAATTGACTATGGCAAATGAAAAGTGCAACTAGATTAAGATTATTAATTAAGATTTAGATTTAGATTAAGATGGTGTCTAGAAGATGTATTCAGGTATTATGGGATGCCCGAGGGATTGGCCCTCTCGAAGAACTATTGAAGTTGTGGCTGAAGATGAGATAGATGTTCAATTGGCAACATTTAAATTTACATAGAACAGTTTCTCAGTTTCATGGGTTAGAGAGATGACGGAGTCAAGAGTTGATCGGCATTTAAGTTGAAAGTGCATTGTGTGTAGCAAATGTATTTGCTAAGTTATTGTTGATTGTGGACCATGAATGGGACACTTGGGTTCTATTTGATTTACTTGGTACAGGAGCTTTTATTTTTTGGTGGAAACTAGGAATGGTTTCCTTGTTCTGTGTTGTTCAACGATGCTTGGCCTCGATAATCTTGAACATTATTCAGAAGTTTTAATAATTGTAACATCTCTTTAAAGAAAGGTGTGCATTTGTGAATTGTGTGATTGTGTGGTGTCATGTAGGCTAGTACCTACCTTGAATAATAAATGTGGAATTTAAAGTATACTGTCAGTAATGGTTGTGGTGTTCTAACTTGTTGAATGTTCTGTGCTGGTCATTGTGAACATACCTAACGTAATTTTGTTTTATTTGCTATCTGAGCAAGTTGGATAAGATAATGTTAATGCAGATGTACACTCGGTGACATGCGGTGCTTGATTTCATTTTCATTTTTAGTTTGCAAAATTGGTAATGTTTGATGTTGGTAGTTATTATACCTATCGCACTGAGGGTTTGGTATGAAATCATGAACGTAAAATGGAGTTCTTGAATATGCTTTTGGCTGGGTAAGAAATCCTGAATTTGAGATTGCCGTTGTAGTCAGTACTGAGAATGAAGATTGAAATAACTAATTTGATTTTGGTTTAGAGGTGCTGTTTATGTTTATTGGAGTTCTGAATGGTGGCAGCTATGTGTTGCATTAAAGGCTTTGGTTCATGATGAGTTAGAGGAAAGCTGAAAGATCAAGTACCCATTGAAGTAACTGAATGTACTGTGTTGAAGACTGATTCAAATCAATCTAGCAATGGTGAGGTTGTGTGTATGGTCAAAGGACTGACTGTACGGTGATGAGTAGTCGCTGCGGTGACTGCTGTAACCGAGGTGGGTTACGAGGTGAGTGGTCAGAGATGACTGCTGTAACCGAGGTGGGTTACGAGGTGAGTGGTCAGTAAGATGACTGCTGTAACCGAGGTGGGTTACGAGGTGAGTGGTCAGTAAGATGACTGCTGTAACCGAGGTGGGTTACGAGGTGAGTGGTCAAAGATGACTGCTGTAACCGAGGTGGGTTACGAGGTGAGTGGTCAGTAAGATGACTGCTGTAACCGTGGTGGGTTACGAGGCCTGGTCAGGATGACTATGGTTGCAGGGTGGTCACTGGGTTGACCATCAGGAGCTACAGCGATTGCTGTGGGACCAAGAAACATTGCTGGATTTGTCAGGGGGGAACCTGGTCCCTCTGGGGCTTTGGAGTCCTGTTATCTGTCTGGGGAAGCCTGGTCCCTCTGGGGCTTCGGTGACCTGTTGTTAAGTGTATGTGGCATGGGTATCTGGCAGTCTTGTTGCTTCGAGAGGACCGGTTGTCTGGGGAAGCCTGGTCCCTCTGGGGCTTTGGTGACCTGTTGTTTTGTGTATGTGGCATGGGTATCTGGCAGTCTTGTTGCCTCGAGAGGACCGGTTGTCTGGGGGAGCCTGGTCCCTCTGGGGCTTCGGTGACCTGTTGTCTGGGGGGAGCCTAGTCCCTCTGGGGCTTCGGTGACCTGTTGTATGTCTGGGGGAGCCTGGTCCCTCTGGGGCCTCGGTGACCTGTTGTTTGGTGTATGTGACATGGTATGTTGTGTTGGGCGTTTGGGTGGTTTCTGGCACACTTAGTGCTTCGAGACCGACTTGGCGTTTGTTGGGAACCTGGTACCTCTGGTGCTTCGGTAACCATTTAGAATGTGTTAATATGGTTGTCTAAATGGTGAGGTGGCTGGTTCGACTGGTACGGTGTATGGTGTGGAGACCTAGATTTACATGGAGAAAACAAATGAACAGTGTGAAAGCTATGAGAATTCAGTTTTCTTGAGTAAAGATGTACTTGAGTTTTGTTGTAGGCTGGTAATATAAGGTGTTGATTGAAGGTTTCATGTGGAAGATGTTACGACCACGTTATTTTTTTTATTTGGTCAGGAGCGGCCGAACTTAACCTATTACCTATTTTTTTTATCTCTTGGTTTTTGTTTTTTTTTTATTGAGTAACGATGTTGCTCGTCGCTTTACATCAAACGTGGGACCGTTTGAATGTCAAGATGGCCGTGTCGGAGGAAGGTATATCGCTTGTAAACTTATTACTTCAGGTTTGTTTAATTGGTAACATTTAGCTTCTGATCAATTCTCAGTTCGATTTTATTCGATTGACAACACTTTATTTTTCTTATGTCAAAATACTCGATTTGGATTGGATAATACAAGCAGTAATTTGCCGGAAGAGATTCTCTTAGCCAATAAAAAGCAGGAGTGTCATAGAGGCACTCTGAGTGGGTTCTCCCGCCATATTGGGTCGTGAAGTTAGAAAAGATACGCGCGGACGCGCGTTTTGGGAGTTAAAAAGGAGTTGAGAGAAAAAGAGTTGAGAAGTAGCCTAAAGTGGCGTAGGTGAACTTGAACAAGTGTGTTTTAGTTGGGAAAAAGCGAAACGATTGGTGGCCGAATCCGCTGCTTTGATAAAATTGGAACAAGAACTATCTCTAAAACGGCATAAGTTACCTGCTTTGTGCATTGCATACCCACGATATGCCCACAGACCGAGGGTATTATTGAAGATAGCCCTCCTATCTCCGATATATATATATATAAATAGATTTTTAAAGCTGTCAAATCTGACTTATTAGATTGTCACGACTATAGTTTTAAAGTATGGACATAGAATTCTACTTATGGACAGAATAATGGCTATTTATTTGAAATGCTTCCATTTTTCCTGGAGTGTCTATCTAGGAGGTCGTGGCTAAAAAATAACAGTCGCACGTATCGATCTTCAAGCTTAAGCAACGCTTGCCGAGTTCGGTCCGTAGATGGGGTCTTTACATAACGAATTGTAGACGACTTTCATTTGAAAATCAATGCCAGCCATTACGGATAGTCAGAAGCCAGGAAATTTGACCAAAGAATATCGTGTTATCCTGTTACTGGGTTGTGGAGGCAGATAGGCAGTAGCTCCATGTCAAATGCTGGTACTAAGCTAAGGCAACCAGCTTCAGCTTAGTACTATTACGCTGGAAGCAGTCCCCAATATAATTGAGTAAAGCTAGGCAGATAGATAGTTAATTTAGAAAGAGCATTCGGTCAAAATCTTCGTCACAATTTCAGCCAAGGACATAATGGACACACTATTGGACACATGCCTCTTCCAACTGTTCCCACATCCACATGTGACTATTCCTAAATTATCCAAGGCTGTTAAAACGCTAGTTTTTCCTAAAATGTCCTGCATGTATTGTAGTGTTAAAGGTCGCCCCTCCCCAAGGGAGGAACAGTGCTCCTCCTTTCGCACTGTTCTGTAAGATTCGTCTCCTGACTTGGTATTCTACCCCCCGATTATGCAGTAAATTCCACTTTATGATTTAATTTTGTTTTGGTGGTTTAGAAAGATAAAATATGTCTATAACCTTTATTATTATAATTTACTAACGCTTATGTGAGAAATCTTTTACGTAAGGTAAAAATCGTTACGTATATTAGATCAATCATTACTCACACGAAACTTCACATCCGCACGCATAGCAAAAAGTACATATTGTAAGACACAGTGCTTGTATTTGACCGAATAGTGGTCGCTATATTAATATAAATTCACGAATTAATACAAATAGCTAATATGCCTAAGCAGAGCAGTGAGAACAGTGGTTACGCCCGCGACTTACAATTTCAGGTCGTGGTTTCGAACTCAGGCAGGCGCTTTACGTTGTTTAAATAATTTCATCACCATTGCCCTTAAAACAGTGAAGGAAAACATCGTGAGGACATGTCCTAGAACCAAAACATCAAAGACATCTGACATCCACACAGAAAGGAGGCCTGTATCCCAGCAGTGGGCACATTAAAATGCTGATGATGATGATAAGATGGAAAAACCAAACAACACTTCTTATCATACGAACAAAATCTTGTTACCTTTTTTAAATTTTTAGCTCCGAATACTTACCTATTGAGGGTATTTACAAGTCTTAGTAGTAACTTTAAATACATAATTATGCACAGCTCCCTATGTTCAGCTGTGCTAAGGAAAGTAAGTAGGAACCAAATTTCCCTGCGTCACTTTTCTATCGGCTGGCAAAGTGATTGATGACCGAGGTGTCGCGTTTATAAGCACCTCCCTATTTTAAGTGACGATGACATTGACGTCTGCCGATATCGATGAGGTTTGAAGTAGTATTTAAGTTTTTTAATAAAAGAATTAACTTTTTGTAATCAAAAATATACTAAGGAAGGTTACGTTACTTACATAATTTGTTATTCATTTGACCATGTTACTCAATCTTCTGCCCATCAGCCTTCAAAGCAAGAGTGAACAGCATTATTTTGGGCTCACTCGGTCGCATCGTAGACTTCATCCAAAGCTTTTCATCGGTTACCTATCATAAGTTCGAAAAATATTTGACCGAATTTCATTTCACCTAAAACTTTTCAACTATTATCGTTTCGTTTTTTTTTTACTTCATCGAAGTCACGTCTGCCACTGTCTCAGTTGACCTATTATCAATTCGATATTTTTCATTACTCCGACGTTTCTTTTGGTCGAAAAACTTATTACCGAAGTTACACTTAGCCGAAATAACATTTGTTCCAGATATTTATTTTTATACGCATATCAAAATACTAAGTGAGAGAGAAACAGTGGGGGAAAACAAATGTTTAAAACAGCGATTTGAAAAAAATATTGTCGACGGAGCCCCGCTGTGCGGGGCTGTGCGGGACCCCAGTAATTTAACTACAGGTTAAAAATAATAATTAAAACACGCTTAGGTATTCCAACGATTACCTAACTAAGAGCATACTATGAAATAATAAAAACTCATTTATTTATGTTTCAAATTCAATCAAATTATTATCAGCAATATAAATTATGTTTCACAATTACTGTGACCTTGCTTCAATATGAATTTCAGCAGCAAATTGAATTTTTTTGGATGGCGAGATTAAATTATGTTTACTAAGCTGTACTTGTTTATCTAAAATTCTGAAAGTAGCCGAGCCTTATTTATTGTTTCTATTCTAATTTGTATCGCGTAAGAGAACAAAGCAGACAAAGAACTGAGCTAAATTAATTCACCTTAGGTGGCACAACCGAGGTAATTTTTAGGGTTCCCTACCCAAAGAGTAAAAACGGTACCCTATTACTAAAACTCCACGATCCGTCTGTCTGTCTGTCTGTCTGTCACCAGGCTGTATCTCATGAACCGTGATAGCTAGACAGTTGAAATTTTCACTGATGATGTATTTCTGTCTCGCACTTGGCCAGTTTTTTCATACTCGTGCACAAGTAAATACCGCAAACTATGTTACATGTGTCACAAGTAAAATTTAAATACCCCCGATACATTTTTATTTCATGCTACATAATTTATTTATCTAGTACACGCTTCGATCAACAATCTATTGAACACGTAATTATGACACGATATCTTGCGAAAACACCCCGATTTAAACAATAAAATCGCCCATAACTTAAAAACGGTTGAACCGATTTCCATCAAACATAGTTAAGAACACTCTTGATAAAGTCCCCTTTCAAACAAAAAAACAATCGAAATCAAAATCAGTTTATATGTTCGTTAATTGCCATTAGGAGCTATGATAGCACAGATAGATACATAAACACAGGTACACACGTCAAACTTATAACTTATTGATGCAAACTTGTAATTGATGTACTTGTAAATGATTCAAACTTATAACTTTTTATTTGATGTATTGATGTTGTATTTATTTGTTTGTATTTATCTGTGTGATTTTGTATTTATGATTGAATAATTTAAAGATATTGTCTGATATCGGTTTTAGACCTGAAATAAATGAATTTTATATATTTTTTTAATATTTTTAACACCCCTTTTTTCAGTTGGGCGTTAAAAATTACTTCCGTTCATAATCATCATCATCATATCAGCCGAAAGACGTCCACTGCAGGACATAGGCGTCCCCAAAACGTCGCCACATTGACCGGTGCCATGCGCCCTGCATCCAGTGGATCCCCGCAACCTCCACCTGGTGGGAGGCCTTCCAACGCAACGTCTTCCGGTCACCACTCCAGAACTTTTCTGCTCCATCGGCCATCCGCTCTGCGAGCAATGTGCCCTGCGCACTGCCACTTAAGTTTGGCAATTCTTCGGGCTATATCGGTAACCCTGGATCTCTTGCCAGTACCTTAGTACCTCAGTTATGCGAACTAAATGAAACAAACTTAACTTAGATCTTGGCTGTAACCGGCTTTAAGCCTGTCTATAGAATATCTACTATCCAAACGATATTAATCTGCTTAGCATCTTCCAAACTAAATTGAGTTCGTCTCCAGTCTGATCGGATGCAGCTGAGCACAAGTATTTCACATGGAGGGACTAGACTAGACTAAAGTGAGAACCAGATAACAAAGAAATATAAGAAGGATAAAAATAAAAATTCAAATTTTTTTATTGTGGAAAAAATACAAAATTTTAACAACATTTCGGAAAGATAGCTCCAAATTAACATGCATTCGGCCATCACCATAATTCGCTTTTGTTGTTTTGGCCCAAAATTATCATATTTCCTTCGTGCTTCCCATCTTTGGAAGCACCCTCCTCTTTTAGAAAAAATGGACCAAATTATCCGTCATACATTAACTTTAATTTTAAATGTGGCCATGGACGACCGAGCTTGGGCTCAAGCTACTCTTCCCATCCGTATTCCCATACGGATGGGAAGAGTAGCCTCCCGGCCTCGGCGTCCGCAAAATTTCAAGTATTAGTTTACCGGCTTTTATATCCTCGGTCCACGGTACTGAGAAATTAATCAGGAATATCCTAGCTCCCATACTGATTAATTTTGATGTGCCGTGCTTTACCTCTTGGTCCGTGGGGTCCGAGTGCTCACGCTTAGAGATCTTTCCAAACGCCTAGTTGACACTTCGCGTGACCCAAGGGCTGGCTTTTACCTTGGTCAAAGAATAAGCATTGCCATATTTTAGTTAAGTATATTTTTAGTTTTAGTTAGTGAGAAGTTTTTGGTTAAAGTGTATAGGTTTGTAGTCTTAGATAATTAAGTATTTTATACACTGTATATACTTTTATCTATGTAAATATTGCTGGTAATTGCTGGTATTCCGTCAGGGCCGCTAGCCTTGTTCACGTCGAGGTTGCGCAGCACCCTACGGACGTCCTTCTGATGGATACGAATGTCCGACATACTCGTCTCGCATCCATCAGAAGAAGGAGGGGGCCGCGCGTCACCAGGATTTAGACGTGAAGATTCCGCAAAAAGAGAGGCAAATAAATTTGCCTTCTCCTCAGCGGAGTGGGCCAGCGACCCGTCTCCCGTTCTCGTATTATGATCTCCTTTTTTGCCTGCTGCCAATTAGGTACAAGAGCAAACTGTATCGTGTGCGGTCGCAGTATCTCAAAAAGCCCACGTTCGAGCTGCTGATGCGAAAATATATACCTAAATATGATATTATGAAAAATTCTAAGGAATTTGTAGGCGGTGAAAGACTTTGTTCTGACTTCAATTCAATAGAAAAAGTATCAGCGTTAATGGTGTAATTTTTCATTCAAGAATATTTTACATTTCAGTACTTTCGAAAAATTTAATTTTGGATTGTAATATACTAAAAAATAAATTCTTAAACGTTAATATTGCTATTTATGCCTGTTGGAATGAATTATTATTTAATTCTGTAAATGTGCCTAAATTAAAAAAGCTATTTGAGTATTTATACAAGCAGACTTGCCTTTAAGAAAATGTTTTCATTATTGAGTGTATTTCTAAAAATTCTTTAAAAGAGACATTGATTTGTAAAGCATTTGGTAAGCAAGTAGTTTTTGTTTTTGATATATCACTAGCACCAACTCTTCGACCTATTTACATGAGATTCCTGCTGTAGTCAATAGGAGCCTTTATGGTCTACAACCGGCTTCTATTTTTAAATTTTGGTTTATTTTTTCTTCATTTTCTCTCGTGTCGTGTATGTGTGGTCACAAGTAAACCATTTCTCTTTCAATCTTTTTTTTACATCGAGAAAATAATAACAAATGTTTAATGAAGTTTGGAAGACAACAAGATGTTTAGGAAACTTTGACGATAACTTGTTTCAAGCCCATTAGGTAGCTTAATTGTTTCATGTTCTTTTTTGAGACATGTTGTTTGAGATGTTTTATTACTTGTGGGTTTGTTTTGTGCGCACAAATCCTAAAGATAACGGTGAAATAGAAGTTATTGATCTTTTCTTTATCGTTGTTTTTAGGGTTCCATACCCAAAGGGTAAAAACGGGACCCTATTACTAAGAGTCTACGATCCGTCTGTCTGTCCGTCTGTCACCAGGCTGTATCTCATGAACCGTAAAAACCTAGACAGTTGAAATTTTCACAGATGATGTATTTCTGTTGCTGCTATAACAACAACAAATACTAAAAACAAAATAAAAAAAATATGTAAGTGGGGCCCCCATACAACAAACGTGATTGTTATGCCGTTTTTTGCAATAGTGGTGGAACCCTTCGATGAGCGAGTCCGACTCGCATTTAGCCAGTTTTTTATATAGGCAAGATTACTTACTACTCTTGTTTGTTTCATACCGATCTATTAACTTACAGTAAAACAGTTTAATATAAGGATCATCATCATCTTCATCAGCCTACAGCAGTACACTGCTGGACGTAGGCCTCTCTTATCGCAAGCCATTCATTATATTCATAGTCTCGGCAACTCTCATTCAGATGCTACAAGCCTCACACAGCAGTTCAACGCGGCTCGTATCTACTTACCTTACGTTTGTCGATTCGCAGTCTCCTCTCAAGGAGACGTCTATACCCACAGTCATCAATTCACGCGCACGCGCGTTTTTGCTACTTCAGTTTGCGTATTCTGTAAGCTTTGTTTATCTGTCGGATCTTCTCGTTTATCTCTATATATATCTCGCTCGGTCAGCGAGCGCGAAGCGTCTCCGTTTCAGCTTGGGCAATAATGCTTTCGTATGTCTGCCCGAATGTCCGGTTGTTTTCCTCTACAGATCGCATTTCTCAAACGATTATCTTGAAATTTTGTGAGCAGGATCGGTAATATGGATTTTTTTGTCGTTTTTGGAAAAAACAAACAAAAGCTAATATTTTTGATTTAAGGTGCGCGGTGAACATTTATTTAGTTTTAAGCTATGCAAAGACAGACTCGCGAGGTTTACAGCTCACAGAGCCACTAGTATAAAATTATATTAGCGTGTTTTAATGTAAATTGTACATGAAATTAATAGGTATAATTCTTGCTGCAGTTAGAATGAGACAGACGTATATTTGAACACGTATGCATACCGACAAATAAATTTAAGATTAGATATTCAATAAATCAACTTAACAATAACCTTCTTGCTGCTTCATTATACTATATTAACCTTGATAGATGTTTCAATTTAAACAGTAATATTTCATAAGATACAGAGTATTTCGCTCAGTATCTTATGAAATATCTGTATACACGCGTCTCACAAAGTAACCTCAAGCTGTTTCTTGTGAGTGCTTCAAAGGCGATTCCTTCATGCGTATTACGATATAATCTTAGTTAGTGCTGCTGTTTGCAGAGGCGGATCCAGGATTCATTTCTGGGAGGGGGCACGAAGGACTCTTTCTTGACTTGATTTAATGTTGGTGCTGGATTAAGCCAGCGGGGACGGTGTTTTTTTAAATTATTTCTGTTGGTATTTTTTTTTTAATTATATCTGTTGGTAATCTTTTTTTTAATAATTTCTAAAGGAATTGGTACCTTGTTAGAACTTTGTTTAACGATTGAATCGATGTTACACTAGGCAAAGCACAGGGACACTAAGTAGGTTCTTGTTACTATAAAGTTACTTGACCAAAATTACTTCACAAGAGGTAAGTATAGGGTAGCACTTCTGTAGAAACTATGACACATCATACATGATAGTCCACTAAGCCTTCTCGAGAAGCTAATCGCTAGCTGCCCTCAGAGCGCGGGGCTTTGTACATTAGCTGTACCTGTTACGTAGTTATTCTAGCCCTGATCAACGACATGTAATAACTATACATATCTATATATATAAAATGCTTTGTCCTGAATGACTGACCTAAACCGCTGATCGTAGAGACCTGAAACTTGCAGGGTGTGTTCTTTGTATGACGTAAGCATCCGATAAGAAAGGATTTACCGAAATTCTACCCCTAATGGGTGGAAAAGGGCGGCAAAGTTTGTATGAAAAATGTAATTACTTCGGATAATATTGTTGAAACTTGGCAAAAACATTAGTTTTAGTAAAAAAAAAGATTGACATTATTAGTTTTTATTTAATAACCCCTCAAGACAATTTAGGGGGTATTGAAGTTTGCATGGAAGATTCTTATTTCATGGGTTACTAAACATGAAACATTTCACAAATACTAACCTAAATAAATAATAAAGGTTGTTATTATTAGTTTTTCAAAACTACCCCAAAAGACGATTTATGGGGTGTTAAAGTTTTTTTGAAAAATCTTATTACGTGGGTTAATAAACTTGAACCTTGGCATAAATAAGCAAAAAAGGTTAGGCCATTATATTTTTTCTAAACTACCCCGAAAATACGATTAAGCGGGTGTTAAAGTTTAAGAAGACTAAGGTGCTAAGAATCTTACTGGACAAGGTTTCGTTTTTGATGTAGGGATCTAGGGGAGCCCGAAGAAGGAATTGTCGAAAAAATCAGCCTTTCACCATCATTATTATTTCAGCCAAAAAACGTCCACTGCTGGACATAGGCCTTCCCCAAGCATCGCAACACAGATCGATCGGCTGTATATGCCTATGCCTGCTTGAAACTAAAAGCTTTCAACATCAAACACAAACGACGTATATCTTCATCAAACAATTACAAAGCCCACTGCACGTAAAACTTAACTAAGAGTTGCTAATAAGAGATTAAATTGACAGTCTGTCATACAATATTGTTTATTAAAATCTTCTTAAAAAAAAGGATTATTAAAATCTAGTCTGCTGGTCGTTTTGTTACTGCCAGTATCTGGTGTTTTTGTTTGAACAAATAGTGTTTTAATATGTTTCTACTTTCAAACGTTTGATAGGTTTCTACTTTATACACTTCTTCGTCTTCACTTCGATGGTGGAGTTTTTGTTGACCCAATAGTTCGTCACTTTCACATCTACATTAAAATGTCTCGACACTCAGCTAAATGAAATGTCATTCAGACGCAACAACGTTATCTAGCCAGTTGCCATTTTGAATCGATCACGGCTGTCAGTGCGGCCGGATTGTTTGGCGGTCAACCGATGACGGGGAGGGGAGGCTGTGGACTGATGAGTTCGCACCATGGTGACAAGGGATAATTGATGCGTAAGGGGATGATGATTAAAAGACTTCTTTAATCAAAACAAATTTACTTGACGCTTTATTATGTTGCTGGATTTTCGACGGTTATGTTTCATTCGACATACCGGACAAGTTAAAATAAAAATAAACACGGGACAACAGAACCGGGAACCAGGTATTCTATGTTGTATCAATGTCCCTATGCAGAATTCAAATCCGAGCTATATTGTTTTATTAGATAGTCTATGACAACAAAACACTGAATTGCCACGCCGCCGCCGGCCGGCTAAGACTAGCACCATTGCAAGTAATATTCGTCTCCTCGGGCCTATTCGAGGCCTATGTCCAGCAGTGGACGTCTTTCGGCTGATATGATGATGA
Source organism: Anorthoa munda (assembly GCA_945859665.1). Classification (NCBI taxonomy): domain Eukaryota; kingdom Metazoa; phylum Arthropoda; class Insecta; order Lepidoptera; family Noctuidae; genus Anorthoa; species Anorthoa munda. The sequence continues at coordinate 23,537,195 of OX243905.1, read as the reverse complement.
TGATGAAAACTCCTTGCTACTAAACTTTTTTAAATTGAATTATACATTTAAAACTCAACTGCAAAAATAATGATCGAGCTCGTAAAAAAAAGTCACAACCGCGTAACAGAAAGTTGCCTAAGCAAAACATTTTTTTTCGAATCATAATTATAGCCTCTGAAAGTACGCCATGTTTAACAAATGTTTTGAAAAAGTGCTTTCTTATGTATGGAGGATATGTAATAAGCATTCATCCATTCACGGATCGATAAGTGTAGACGTTCGAACTAACTTTGCGGCTATTTTTATTCAGTTACAAGTTCCTCGAGATCTGATAAACACCTTAAAGATATATTCTAAGTGTGTTTGCAATATACAAGTTTATGATAACAAAGGTATATAGCGAGGGATTATTCCTATGTAAACATTAATAATAATACATACCCATGAATATTATAATAGCAAGTACATTAAGTAAACATGGCGAATTAGCAGGAAACATCTATTATTATTACTAATTTATTCTCTGGCGTATATTAGGGAATGGGCCTAACGTGAAAATTACAATTATGTATTAATAATTAATTGCTTCTTAATTTACAGAACGAATGTGCTCTGTTAGCTTTTGGAATGAGATACTGTTTCGTAGTCATTTAAAACATAATAAGCATAATTTAAAAGTCTTATCTTTTAAATTATGCGTCTGATTTAATCAAATCCGTACATTTTGTAGCAGTAATGAGCTTAAAATATATTTAGCCACACGACCGTGACGACCCAATTAAAAGCAACATAATTATTATTCCCTTAACTTAATTTATTATGGCGCAACGAGGCTGCTTCTTCACATTCTTCTATTGTTCGTGGACGAATGGAAGGCTATCATGTCAGTATGCCTGCTGTTCCCTGAGATGACTATTAATTATTGGTATATTAGCCGGTTTTGATACGGTAAAAAAATAAAATAAATACCATCTGTGAACAACACGAATGATCAATTTGCAAAGAGCTTTAGAAACACTGAGTTAGTCGGAGGATACATATTCGCGAGCTGGCTGACCAAAACCAGATGTATCCTCCGACTGCACAGCATGATTTTCATCTTGTTTACGTCTATTGAGTTCGCCTTTTAAGCAGTCGGGTATTTTGATTTTTAGAATTAACTTTATTTATGTATAACTTTTTAGTTGTTTTTTTAGAATTATGCACATTTAGACATATAAATGATACATATTTTTGAAATCAGCTCTTAAAATTCTTTATTTGGTACCCCACACGATGGGGAGGGCAGAAAAAAGAAATTAGGCACACACAATATGGCGCCCAAAATCCGCCATTTTTCTATTCTCCAATTTTAATGCAGCCAGTGACACTCGCAGGGTTAAGACAAATCGATTGACGTAAGAATCTTGCCAACGTGTTTGGTCTCTAGAACGCCACATAGGAAAAAACATACATATGTATGTACATACATAGACTGATAAACACATTACCCTCCTTCAGCAGTCGGGTAAAAATAGAAATAGAAAAATATCTTACCTGAACAAAAGAAGACTTATCGCAGGTTTGCTCAAAAGAATATTTACCTATTTTATTAATTAGGTAAATATTCTTTTGAGCAAAGCAATATGACTCGCATAATACATATTTACCAACAAACATGTTCCCGGTGAAGTTTGTTTTCAAACAGGCTCCCTCAGACGCAGCATTTTCGACGAGCACCTGTTTACAGCTCAACATTGTTCCGAGCAGTCCAATTAGTGTTGTACCACTTGAAAATAGTGTGCCATTTCTAGTGTTTTTGGAAATAGAAAATGAGCGAAAATTCCGGGCAAGCTGTGATTTGGATCATATTTCCTTTTCCTTATTGTTTTCAGTACGAATTATGCAGCATTCGGCTTAAAAGCGGAAATGTTTACCTACAGGTTTGCACATGGAATAATAGCATTGTTGTTGCTATGTATCTCAAAATCAAAATCAAATGTTTTTTATTTTACATAGGCCTACATGGGCACTTATAAAAAGTCGACAAAAGGCGCACGGTTCGGGTTGGTCGTTTCCAATGGAGAAGAACCGGCAAGAAACTCCATGGTTACTCTTTTATATCTACTTCCTTAACTACGATATGAAGTAAACATTTAGTCCATAATTTTAGATAAACAGCTCGCAGTTTGCTTGACCCAAACCTAATCATATTTTCAACGTTTTATCGTCTGTTCTCTAATCTCGTTCTTATTCAATTAATTTCTATTGTATGCAGGACGAAATTCCTGAAAGTTCTGCTACCATTCCGAAAATTATTTTACGGATAAGAAGCTACAGCATCTTTGAGACGCCAATTTTTATCTAAGGAAAAGAAAAATACACGGTAACAAAAACGCGGAAAAGGCTTAAATAAAGGGGATGGTATGCAAGTGTACATGTACAAACATTTCCATGACTACTTGATTGATCGACTGACTGACTTAGCAGTCAGTCGATCAATCAAGTAGTCATTTTGTTGACACGTACAGCCAAAACACAAAACGAATTCAAAAGGAAGATAAAACAACTCTCCATGCTACGCGGCTACGAGCTTGCTACGGCGTAGCAACAAAGGTCTACGAGAACTCACAAGTGGCTATAGATATATTAATTTTTAGTAATATTGTGGAGTTGGAGTGAACATGAAATTGGAAAATACTAAGGAACGTATTTTCACGAGAGTGTAGAGGACGGTACATAAGAAAGTTTTTATCCGAAGGAAATCTCAGCCAACAGCTAGTAATAATATGTAAAAACATCTTCAGATTCTTCCATTTTTTTCACAATAAAAGTGCCAAGAAAATATTTTATTATAAGATTTTCTGATAAATTTCATGTCTACCCTAATCTCTTAGTTTGTTGTGGAAAGCTGGTTCTATTAAATGAGTAAATATTCTTTTGAGCAAACCTGCGATAAGTCTTCTCTTGTTCAGGTAAGATATTTTTCTATTACTATTTTTACCCGACTGCCGAAGGAGGATAATATGTTTATCAGTCTATGTATGTATGTATGTTCCTATGTGGCGTTCTAGAGACCAAACACGTTGGGCGATTTTGATGATTCTTATGTCAATTGATTTGTCTTAACCCTGCAAGTGTCACTGGCTACATTAAAATTGGAGAATAGAAAAATGGCGGATTTTGGGCGCCATATTGTGGGGGCCTAATTGTTTCCCATCGTGTGGTGTATCAAAATAAAGATTTTTAAGAGCTGATTTCAAAAATATGTAACACTTATATGTTTAAATGTACATAATTCTAAAAACACAACTAAATAGTTATAAATAAAAAAGTTAATTCAAAAAATCAAAATACCCGACTTCACAGCATGATTTTCTTCTTGTTTACGTCTTTTTAGTTCGCCTTTTAAGCAGTCGGGTATTTTGATTTTTTGAATTAACTTTTTTATTAGCTGAAGTATCATTAGTTCGTAGCACTCTATCGTTGCTACGCTGCTACGAGGGTGCTACGGCGTAGCAGCATCTACGAATGCCAGTCTATTTCTATAAGATATATTTATTTAAAGGCTATAAGAAATTTATTAAATATTATCGGTGTCTTATCAATATTTATTTTTAGGATTGCAAAGATATCGAAGATGTTCAATCCCTTCTTTTAGTTATTATTATTGGACAATATCAGAGTGAGTTTATTGGTAGATATCTATCTAAAAATGATAATGAGGCTTCATTGCCTATTTTTTTGTTTATATTATGTTTATAGAAGGTAATCCCTCGAAGAACTGACTTGCTTATAATTTATATTTAATTGGTACAAAGTGCACTAATACAGTGCCGCAGATATTTTATCCCGAAAAATATTACAGCCAAGGGAGCGAAGCCGTAGGAGAAAACTAGTTTGTCAATAACTCCATTTAAGTGGAAGCCCGGGAGGATATATGCAACAATTCTTCATCCCCAAACAATTGAAATGTTCAATCTTTATACCCTTTCGTCGTTAAAAATCAATTGCTCGAGAGTACATTACAAAAATAACTTTTATCATGTAAAAAGTAAGGTTCATATTCGCGTGCACGGTTAACCAACATTTTTGCATTGCACCGTTGTCGAATTGTGTCGGGTAAGGGCTAAAAATATACGACGTTCTATATTCAAATTGTGTGCGTCAAAATTCGGATAACATCGAATGTTACGCGGTAAATCTATACTATAATATTATAAAGAGGAAAGATTTTTTTATTTGTTTGTTTGTTTGTACCGAATAGGCTCCGAAACTACTGGACCGATTTAAAAAATTCTTTCTTCTATAGAAAGCTACATTATTCCTGAGTGATATAGGCTATTTTTTAAACCCGAAAACGGGACCTGTGGGGTGGCCCACGGGAGCGAAGCCGCGGGGAACAGCTAGTATATTATAAAGAGGAAAGATTTTTTGTTTATTTGTTTGTACCATATAGGCTCCGAAACTACGGGACCGATTGAAAAAAATCTTGCTCCAATAGAAAGCTACATTATTCCTGTGTGACATAGGCTATTTTTTAATCTCGAAAACGGGTCCTGTGGGGTGGCCCACGGGAGCGAAACCGCGGGCAAAAGCTAGTATTGAATAATACCGTTTGGAGTTCGGGATTATCGCTTTATGTCAATTTTGTTTGACCACAGACATAAATCTAACTAGATAACGCCTCCATCTGTATGAAAACCAAGCGTGCCACTTTTCCACAAACATATTAAAAACAAATTTCCTTACCAATGAAAGAAAACATTTCCAATGCCTCGGCCAACTTTTCTTTACATTCTTTACAGCTTAATATGGCAAAAAGGCATTTTTCTAGATTTCGGTGGCTTTTCGGTGCCGATAATGCTCTATGCTAATAAACGCAAATAAATGAAAAGCTCAGATTACGGTCATTGATCGTTACGTTACTCCGTTTTTTGGCACGCGAAGTATATACAATCGCTTCATCTAGTTAGATGTATATCTGTAAGTAGTCAGTCATACCGATACGACATAATATTGTGAGATATATCTCACAATATGCAGGTTTCAAAGTGCAATCTCTGTGCGTGTCATTATGTTCCCAAATAGGCCAGTGAATCTTTTCTTTCTGGATAAGGTGGATACTATCCTCAACCTCCAAATAGCCAGAATCATAAACCGATCTGACAAATTTTAAAAAGAGTCTACCACAGGTAGGGTTCTCGGATAGTTTTAATATTCAGTATTCGTGCGGCATCTCTCCACAGACCATGGCCCACCTTTTGGAGTGCGCCGCATGACCTTTAACCTGTCTTTTCGAAGACCTTATGACTGCGTCAAAGAATGGTGTTAACGTGCGTGAACCCTGGGTCAAACATAATACTTTGTTTGTGCCATTGATACGCAAAGAAGAAGATTGAAGCTCGACGAGTTCCGAAGAAACCATTCAAGTTTCTTGGATCCCGCAACGAAATTAATCAGAAAAAAGAACGGAGGGGTAAGGGCTGTGAGCCGATTATAAAATTATTTGTCAAGCTTTATATTAAAATTTACTTTGTTTGTGTATCTTTGTGTAAATAATAATCCTTTTTTTTTTATCTAACTTACTCCATAGAAAACAACAAGTACAATAAAGTAATAAATAATTCTCTTTCCATTGGATAAAACGTTCGCAAAAAATAGTAGGTAAACATAGTGTACTGAGTATACTGGGTCGTCCACCAAACAATACAATTTATTATACGGAGAAACCACGAGGCGAATACTTAAAAGACCCGTTTCAGTACAAAACGGAGCTGTGGAGGAGGGATTAACATAAAGATTAATTAATAGATAAATGATGGCCGTTTTTATACGGACCCTCAGGGTGGTTTTCTTACAGAAATGTGCGAGGTGCTAGGCGGTGTGCGAGGAAAATTTTACCAATGGGATCGATTTGTTTTCCTAGCCTGGCTTAGTGCAGCTTTGGTTGAAAAGTGCTAAGTATTTGAACTTACAAAAAAGCGAGAGCCGTGTGTTATAGATGCGAGCGAGAAGTATGTGTGCACCCACCTGAAAAGAGTCCGCTAAGCATCCTCGTACCGCTCAAGTACACACCGTTTCACAGATTTACGAAGCACCGAAGAAGCTCCTCCTACAGCTTTTATAGAAACAATTGCACATTTTCTCTGCGCCGCTACACATCCTCGCACCGCCCAGCTACCTCACAGATTTACTATGCACCGAAGAAGCTTCTCCCACAGCTTTTATGGAAACAATTGCACATTTACCTTGTACCACTAGGTAGCTGGGCGGTGCGAGGATGTGTTCGCACCGCCCAGCTACCTCACACATCTCCAGTAGAAAAACACCCTTTTTAAACGTTTTGCGCTAGAAATTATATTTGAGTTTTTATAAATACTATATGACGTTGGCCTGAAATTGAGCAGAAGCAAAACTGAATACTTGTTTTACGATTTCGGCGGTCTCTCCAGTTCCGTGCCCATAGCTCTCGCTGGAACACCCATACCAATCTGCTCCGACTTCCGGTACCTAGGTTCGCTTGTCCAAGGGAATGGCGAGGTAGACCGAGAGGTAACGCACCGGATCAACTCAGGTTGGATGAAATGGGGACAGGTCACTGGAACAACTTGCGACCCACGGATGCCCCTCAAGTTAAAGGGGAAAATCTACAAGTCCGTGATTAGACCTGTCATACTGTATGGATCGGAATGTTGCGCTGTGAAAAAGATGAATGAAAGGAGATTGCATGTAGCAGAGATAAGAATGTTGAGAGTGATGTGCGGCGTGACGAGATTGGATAAAGTGAGAAATGAGTATATAAGAGGCAGTTTGAAAGTGGAGTATTGGCAGAAAAGTTGAAAGGAAACCGTTTGTCCTGGTATGGTCATGTGATGAGGAGGGATGAAACGCATGTTACTAAAAGAGTTTTGAATATAAATGTGGATGGATGGAGATGGAGAGGAAGGCCAAAGAAAACATAGATGGACTGTGTGAGGAGTGGTATGAAAGAAAAGCGAGTCAGTAATAACGCGTGACGGAGGACAGGACGGTATGGAAGAAGCAAACGTGTTGCGCCGACCCCAAGTAACATGAGATAAGGGCAGGAAGATGATGATGATAAATACTTTAAGATGAGTTATGGTCGCCGCCTCATTATGAAGTGATCGTGAACGATCATTTTCATAATGAGGCGGCTTTGTTCCAGTGTTTATTGATTCCCGAATGTGTTTGGTGTTCAACGAAATATTGTATATTACACGAATATAGAGAGTATTTCGCGTGTCATGTACGCTATAAGCAACGTTGTAATATTGAAGAAACTTTAATTAACGTGACGTGTAACTAAGGTGTAACAATGTAAGCCAATTTAATATTTATTTGATATGAATGCCACATTGGTCTAGTTTAGTGAAAGCGCTAGGGGTGAGCATGATATCCTTTTAATCTGAAAGTAGCCTTTGCCACCGGCTTCGCCGGGTGGAGGAAACTTATTCCCGGGATTAAAAGTATCCTATTTGCTATTCCTGGCTATAATCTATCTTTATGCCTAATTTCATCCAGATTCATCCAGCCGTTTGAGCGTAAAGAAGTAACAAACACACCACACACACTCACAAACTTTTAATGTGATGTGACTTCTCAATAGTAGCCATGAGCCTGAATTGGTGCCACCACTCCCCCTGCGAAATGCCAATGTACTATTTATTTATTTATTAACAAGGCACACTACACATTAATATTAGAATTAAACATCTCCTCTTACAAATAAACGCGGAATAAAGTTATACCAGGTATAACAAAGGAATAACCATACATTTTCATAGGTTTATACTTGGTATAACTTTATTCCGCGTTTATTAGTAAGAGGGTTAGAAAATATCATTAACTGAGTAAGTCACATAAATTGTAATAAGAATTTAAGACAAACATACATTGATTAAAATCATTATTAAATACTTTGTCCTGTTTTTTATTTCAATTAAAATTTACATACTTTAAAATACTTAATTAACAATAACTACCTATATTACTGCCCTAAAGACTAAATTATTAATATAAATTAATAAAAAAGACAATTTAAATTATTATTAAAACATTACCATTAATATCCAATACGAATCAAAATACAATATTATCCAAATACAAGTAACAAATTACATTATTTAAATAATTATTGATACATATATACAATAATGAAAATAACAATGACATTATTAAATTATATCATATTACTAGCTTCTGTCAGCCGTTTCGCCCGCGTGAAAAGTGTTTTATTATCCCAAGGGAACATAATACCGGGATGAAAAGTAAGCCTATGTGCTATTCTAGACTATAATCTATCTCTGTGCCAAATTTCATCCAGATCTGTTCAGCCGTTTTTGCATGATTGAATAACAAACATACATCCAGCCATCCTAACTTTCGCATTTATAATATTAGTAAGATTATTATTAAAAAATAAGTAAAAAGCCAAGTTAAATTATTATTAAATAATTACCAATAATATCCAATACAATTAAAATGCAATATTATCCAATTACAAGTAACACCTATGCCAAACCTTTCGGTAATAGTGCCAATATGTTTTGTGATGTGTCACGTGATGCATAGAGCAGAAATATACAAAGTTCTTGCTATAACACGGCAATAGATGACCCAGGTTGCTAGAGCAACGCAAACAGAGATATTTATAGCAATATCTGCATGCATTTTTAGTGGCTTTAACTAGTTGATTAGATAACTATTGTAATCAAAATGCAGATGAAAATAATTTAAAAGGTAGCCATTTTCACTTAAGAATGTTGTTCTCAAATTACTATTTTTAATTGTTTACATACGGTACTTTAGAGCTTAGCTACCATCCTCATAGGTAAAAAATTAATGACATAATCATGAAGATTAAACTAATATCCGTATTAAGAAGAAAAATGTTTACATAAACAATCCAAGGGGATTGTGTGAAAGGTGCTTCTTATTTAAAGAAAAAGTAATACTGTCCTAGCAAGCGTATCAGTCTCATTATTTAAAGAGTTCGATCCCGGGAAGGCAAATCTGTCTCACAGTACCTACCTACCTGTCTAATTATTTAAGTTGTATACAATAAAGTATATAATAAATAAATAATCATACCGCTTTATTTCAATTTATCACCATGAATCGTAAATACCTACCTACTAACATGAATCGTTCGCACCACAAGAAGATACAGTCTACAGATACCTACCAACCAGTCCTCTGTGGGTTGCGTAAAAGGCGATCAAAGGATTACGAGCGTACGGACGAAGCGACAGGCAGCTCTTGTCAACTGACAACAATGCCTTTGCACGTTTGGGCCCATCGCGGTTATTGTGTGCAATTTCCTCTTTGACTGTCCATTATATCGATTATTGGAACGGCCGGTAGACAATGAGCTGGTCAAAATTAGGTCAATTCTAATTAAACTTTGCTGTGGAACAATAGTGGATTTGTTGGAATTATGACGCATCGAGTACTACTTCTCATTATGCCATTGAAAATAGACCAAAGAGATTTTCATGAAGAATTATTCACCATGGCAACGTAAAAACGTTTACCTTGGCTAATTAACTCCAGTGTCTAAAAAAATATAGTCTGAATTTCAACCGTTGTCTGCTAAAACGAAGTTATAATTCATCTCTCTTCATGCCTTTGTTTCTTTCTATATGCATCCTGTTTAGCTACAAAACTGAATATATTTTTTTACCCGACTGCTGAAGGAGGGTCATGTGTTTATCAGTCTATGTATGTATGTTTGTCATATGTGGCATTCCAGAGAAAAACGCGTTGGTCGATTTCGATGATTCTTACGTCAATCGATTCGTCTTAACCTCGCAAGTGTCATTGGCTAAATTATTTTTTTAAAATAGAAAAGTGTGTGTATGTGTCACTTATATGTTTAAATGTACCTAATTCGAAAAAAAGTTATAAGTAAAAAAAGTTAATTAAGAAAATAAAAAATCCCGACTGCTTCAAAAGCGAACTAAAAAGACGTAAACATGAAGAAAATCATGCCGTGCAGTCGGAGGATACATATTCGCGACCTGGCTGACCAAAACCAGATGTATCCTCCGACTGCACAGCATGATTTTCTTCTAGTATATTATATTATTATGTATTGATAATAAAACTAACAGACAAAAAAAAATTCAAATTCAAATAATTTATTGTGGATCATAGGTACATAAGATGTTGTGTTGGTTACAGGTAGATCTGCTATGTCCCGCCGTTGAGGCATACAAAATTCATAACATCAGTCTATTTAAAATACAAAATATCAAATTATCATGCAATACAAACAAATATTAAATAAGTATAATTATGCAATGTCAAATCATCAATTAGCAATGCTACAAAATAGTTAAAACAATTAAATAGTGTCACTTCATTGTTTATGAGTAATAGTTTATAAATTCATGCATATGCACCCATTGGTTTGTTGTAATAAACCGGCTATTTCAGTGTCGAATATAATATGGACCTTTTACGTATTCATTTTAATAAATATAATCTATGAAAATCACATAAACTAATTGTAATAAATACTAAAATGTAATTGAATAAATAAATAAGTAAGAATAATACATCATTTAACATACACACAGAAAGACAGACACATATTAGTACATTTAACCACATAAAATCAGAAAGATGGCAAATAGATAACTTAAATATTAATTATTTAGGAAACTTATTAAGCGTTATTCCTCTCTCCTAGACACTGACTGTATCTAGAATGTTGCTGTGCCCGACAGGGTCCATAATTGTTTCTGTAACTATATTTACCACCTGTATGTACATTATGGATGCAATAAATTTAATTTGATTTGATTTGATTTAATATATTTTTTTTTACTTTTATCTAGATGACCGATTATATCGGCAGAATTGAAACTGTTTTGTATCTTTTTTGTGACAAAATGCCGAATCTGACAAAAATACGTTACATATAAAGCCACATAGGTACACTTACACAAACTACAATTTAAATAAGTATACCAACTCCACATCCGTCATTATTATCATAGCCATAATCATTTCATAAGTGAATACTGTTATCAAAATCCTAGCTATTATCTTTTAGTATCCACTATCGTCTCACAGCCCCCATGGGAAGCGTCCAGCTCTATCTCAACTCGCAACCGGTTACCCTCCACATGGTTACCATCATGGTATGGAAGTGTTGTGGAAGAGGTTACGCATAATATGTGGGAATGGCTTTCGACTACAAATATGATTGTGGCGGAAACGTATTCATTTTAACATCTTTTATGAGCGTCGGTATCAGGGTTCGTATAGGGCTGGTAAAAATCATCGTAGCTTCAGTTTGAGACAAAAATAATAACAGATTCAATACAACATCCTTTTTCCGCGCGAAAACGATAACAGTATTGCTTTGTTCTAAAAAAAACAAGATACTGAAATAAATTATAGATCCGGATCCGTGGCAGCAGGTTAAATTATTTGAAATTTGTTTTTACTCAAAGGTCTTATTTTCGTGTCACCCATTGGCAAAATGGGAAGAAGATTGCCATCTGACCTTGAACCTATATTGAACAAGGGTTGCGGTGGACAGAGACTTACGAAGCAGTTGGAGGAGGTCTATGCCAAAAGGCTCACGCAGTACAATATGAAACCTCAAAGTTTGGAATAAATGGCTTTATTTTGATTAAACAACAGACAGATAATTTGAACAAAAAATATGATGGCAGTTTGTATATTTTCTATACAAAAGATGACGACGACCCACCATTTCTAAAATAAAATTTAATTTTCTATCTAATTTTTAATAAAAGTAAAGACTATTGAAAAATAAGCTCTTAGATATAAGTATCTACTTCATGTATGTCCTGTATATAATTAAAATTAATGCCTGGAAACCTAGAATACTGTACCTGGAGACCTAGAATACCGAGAATTTCGTGAATACCTTCAGCAAATCAAATCAAAGACAATGTCACGAGCAAACTAACTAGGTAAATGCATGTTAACTGCTGTGATTAATTATGCCGTATCTATTCCCAATCTTATGACATGACATTATTAAGAGTATTAATATTGTCTAAATAGGTACCGTGATTGAGATAAAACTTTGAACAGAAAACAAAGAGCATAAATACTTGACCAATGATTTCAGAATGACCAGGTTAGTGAATGACCAGGACTAAGACGTAACTGAGAAATAACAATAGGCCACAGCAGAAAGCTTAAAATCACCCAAAGGGCAATGGAGAGGGCTATGCTCGGTTTGCTAGTTTCCTTGCGTGATCGAATCAGAAATGAAGATATCCACAGAGAACCAGGGTTACCGACATAGCCCGAAGAATTGCCAAATTTAGTGGCAGTGTGCAATGCCCATACCTCTTAGAACGGATGGTCGATGGGGCTGAAAAATTTGGGAAGGACGACTGCGTACAGAAAGACGCAAAGTTGGGAGGCCTCCCTCTAGCTAGGTGGACTGATGACCTGGTTAAGGCTACAGGAATCTGCTGGATATAAAAGGCATAGGACTGATAGATGTGGTGATACTTGGGAGAGACCTATGTCCAGCAGTGGACGTTTTGCGGCTGATATGATGATGACGATGTTGATGAGGGTCTGCGATAGCGAGTGAGCACATTAATGTAGTGTTGGACACCAGTATTCTATGGTCAACGCGTAATAGCAAACATTCGGACGGCCATATCTTTACTACTTAAATCTACGACAAGAAGTGTGAATACGACGATGTGCCCCTTCTACTTAATTCCCTTTACATTGAATTACTTTCTTTGTCAAAACTATTTTCGAAGCCTAAATGAGAAGCTTCCAGCTATTTTCTTAATCTCTCCATTAGAATAAATAAATACCCTCTCTGGGCTCTTGTGCAAGTAATTGAACTAGTTTCTATGACAACTTGTAAACGGCTCAAAGGGAACCCAACACGGTTATAATTAAACGTAATACTGAGTAATGGAGGTAATGGAGAGCATATTGTTTATATTGTTCTGTGTCGATGCCTTATCATTATTAGTCCTTTAATCGAAAAAAAGACGTCCACTGCTGGATATAAGCCTTCCCCTAATGTCACTACATCGGTCGGTCCTGTGCGTCTCGCATGCAGCGGATTCCCGCAACCTTAACCAGGTCATCGGTTCAGGTCCTACTTTTTACTTATAAACTGCCGAGCATCAGAATATTACCAAGTTAAAACGTAAATATTGTGTTCAAATTTTGGTATATCAGATAGTTAGGGATATCATTAATTTGTCGGCATTTTGTGGGTGAAACTTTTTCATTGCTTGGCAGTGTATTACAAACGTGAATCTGTATGTTTGGATGTCATACAATCACACCACAATGGATGAACGCATTTGGATGGAAACTTTGCACACGGGTAGGCCATCACTTTGTGTAGAACATAGGATGCTTTTTATCCCAGTGGTACGTCTCCGTACGATGAAAGTAGAATTTCACGCGGGTGAAGCTGATAAAAACGTTAGTATGAGATATGAGCTTCTACACATCTATGTTAATGGGCACTCAAGATATCGAAACTTAAATAGGTACTATTTAAGTTTCGATATCTCCAAGCTCCAAGCGAGCTGCTCCAAGTAATTTAGTTTTTTTTATTTTGCACCGAGAATTTAGTTTTTAAATTTTTTTGTTTTTTTTTTATTTTTCTTGCAACGACAAGAATAATTACTTTTTAAAGTATTATATTATTTTATTTTAATTATTGTGAATGTGAAGACTATGTGGATCATTCTTTTTTTTTTTGATTTTTATTTAACTTAGTTAGTTTTTAATCATGGTTTGGCAGTTTGAGTATTTATGCGGCCTACCAGAATGTCCATTCTTTGGTATTGTTCGTCAATTCGTAGAGCTCCTCAAATTCTGAGTTGAGCTGCACGATTATTGACAAATGCGTGCACTGACTGGTCAGGTCCACTCAATCTGGCTGGTTCTTTCCTCAAAAGACCATTTCAGCCATCAATCTACATGGTCTTCACATGATCTAACCAAGATTTTGTCTGGACTTTAAAAGAGACTGTAACCTCTGAGTTTGTTTCGGCCTTTCTTCTCAGAGTAGTCAGACAGGAAACGCCGACCTCATCTAGTTTTAAAAAATATGATCGACATGTAAAAGTGTTTGTACAAAAACCAACTTACAGAAATAAAATCATTTATCATTATCATTAAAGATATAAAGCATAAAGGCTTTGAAAAAATATTTGAGAGAATAAGTGGTTACGTGTAAACGCATAAAACACAAAATTAAGCTAGCTTTGTCTAGGAAAATTGTGAAGAAAAAACAGTTTGTGTCATTAACCACTGTTCTAAAAACGGTAAAGTAAAACATTATGAAGAAACCGGCACGTCTTACAACCAACAACTTGAAGACATGGGACATCAACCATTCATTCATTTTGGATTAAGGCCCATTTCCTCTCTCTCAGAAAGGAATCCTGTGTCCCAGCAGTGGGAACATTACAAGGCTGATGATGATGATGAATCGGTTCGGTTTTTTTACCGTTATCATGGGGACTGAGTCGATTAAAGTATCCTGAAAGGACTTAGATGTAGAATAAGGACTTAGAATATATAAGCCTAGGACACCTAATACCTATCGCGGATACATTTGAAAAAGAGTTGTCGCAGCCCTGGCTCAAGCAACTGAAGGAACACGGGTGGGTTTTAGTCAGTAAAAGTCTGACACGCCCTGCCACTTCACCCAAAATGGGAGAAGACATAGGATGATTTCCCAAATAAAAAAAGGCACCTAATACCTACTGAAGTATATCTCTATTTATCAATAAAGCCTATTGTTCCAAATACATTATTTGCTATACAATAACAAACAACCCAACCCTATATTGGAATAGATAACGACCTCAAACCTATTGGGATTACCAAACCGATACTTAAGGATATAAATATTCATGTTTATTACGCAAATGCGAAGTAGAGAGAAACGTCTGAAGGGTCTTAAGACAAAAGTCTTCTAATACACTTGATGAAAATGTGTCCAAGTTTGACACAACATTTTTTTATTTAGGTCATTCGACAAACCGTGTTTCGCATAACTATAGCAGCCTTTGTATGTACCTCGATTTTTTATCTCTATTATCTCAGAGCTTCGATTAAAACTTAACTTTAAAACCGAACTTTTTTACTCTCAATACGCTTTTAGGAACTGTAAGTAGGTATATACTTTTAATCTATACTAATACTAATATACTATATATATTTTAATTTTTAATATATATTATAAAGCTGAAAAGTTTGTTTGAACGCGCTAATCTAAGGAATCACTGGTTGGAAGTGAAAAATACTTTTTGTGTTTCATAGTCCATTTATCAAGAAAGGTTATATGGTATATAACATCACGTTACGACCAATTGGAGCGGCGCATAAATAAAAATTGTTGCAAAAACGGAAAAAATATTCCTTTATAAGAGCTTCCGTTGCGTGCGCTGCGTAAACGGTTTAAGTTACGCAACAATCATGTAGGTAGGGTACGGTAGGGAAGGTAGGTAGATATGTAGGGTAGGATAGGTTAGGGTAGGTTGGTATGTAGGTAGCTAGGGTAGGGTAGGTGGGCAGGCAGAGTAAGTGGGTAGATAGGTAGCCAGTTGACGAGAGCGAAGCCTCGGGGGACAGCAATTTGTGATAGTTCACAATAGTGTATATGGTCTGGCTTTCAACAACTGCTTCGCTTTTTCATTATTATTGTAGGATCTGCTTTCATTCTAACTAGATGATACTAAATCCCTGCCGGTGTCTTATATGGATCAACTGCCTATATCTCTATGCATGATAATATCTAGTTTTAAACAGCTACAGTTATTACTCGGAAATTACCTAACTGTTAATGTAATGTGTATGTTGTTGTAATTTTTGGGTTACACAAACATAGTGTGAAGTCGTAAATGTCGTAATTGCTCCGGTCCTTCGATTCAGGGCTATTTGATACAGCCTGAAATCGAAGGACTGCTTCGCTCGACAGTATTGGATCCCTAAATCGTAATATAAATAGTTTGGGGACCATTACCCTCTTTTGATGACCTTTGTTGTAAACCTGATGTTCCAATTGTATGGTAGACAGACACCTAAACCAATTTTATTAGTGCGGGATAGGCTCTCTGGCCGTTTAAACTAATAAAAATTGGGTACCTAAAGCAATTTAGTAACGTACTTTCCACGAAGCCCAGCGGATGGTTTTTTCCACGAAGGGAAACTCGTCGATCAACAATTTGCAAGAAAAAATATTTACTTTCGCATGTCATCAATAACTTATTTAAGTTAAATCTCGAAATCTTTGATGTAACCTTAAAAATTACTTTCGATTTCTGAATTGGCATCTAAATATGAGATACGATATTTTTTCTTCGGTCATGTTAAGATTAACTTCTTTTCAACTAAACTAATAAAAAAACATTTCTGTACAGACCTTCATATGTAATTTCTTTGCGGCCTTCGTCGTAGTAATTAACGCAAGAATCTTTTTGACTCTGTAAAAGGTCTCGCGAAATAAACTTTTTATACTTTGGTATGTATATTTCTAGAGTTAAGAATGTAATTAAACGCGTCAATGCGAATCGGAGGGGACACATAATAACACAATCAGATAACTTGTACCTACATAGTTATAATATCTACAGTTTTCTTCCTCGCCATTCATAAAACATGACTGTATTTTATAATCTTAGTTAATTTTGTTTCAAATTTCTGTTATATTGCACTTGCTATATTTTTATCTCTGCGTCCGCAAACACGTTAGAAAATGACAAAGGCATTTTATAAGTCCGCCTTTGTAAAGTGTTTTTGCTGTGTATAAAGTTTTAATAAATAAATAAATATGTGCCCAATCTAGCTAATTTACCTACACTTTTTAATTTCATCAAACAGCCTAGTTCATAATTTATCAGCATTTGTTTGTTTTGTTTTAATAACTTCATCCTGATGGTGTACTCTTGCCTATGTTTTTTATAATAAAATAATGGAAGCCTGTTGAGTTATCGAGAAATTAAATACGAAAGATATCATTTACCCGGCAACGCGGGGAATGTTCAATTACTATAAATAATGAATGAAGTCAAATTAATTTATATTCTCTCTACTAAAAGGGCCAATTTTAATTTGGTTATCTTTTAGGGTGTAAAAAGACTGGTCAAGTCCAAAAAAAAACGTGACACATAATTAACCAAATACTTACAGTTTGACTAATTATGTGAACACTAGCTTTTGCCAGCAGTTTCGCCCACGTGGAAGTCGAAAATTATCCCGAGACTTTTTATTCCGGTAATATGTTCCATTATCGGAATAAAAAGTATCTTATGTGCTATTCCAGACAGTAATCTATCTCTGTGCCAAATTTCGTCGAGATCCGTCGAGCCGTTTGGGCGTGAAGAAGAAACAAACATACAAACACACACACACACTTACAAACTTTCGCCTTTATAATATTATATAAGTAGGAAGTAGGATAAATGTTAAAAAAAATATTTTGAGTCTTCTTGGTAATAGACGTAAATAACTAGCGACCCGCTCCGGCTTCCCCGGTATAGGTAAAAGCCAATAAAAATCTGTTGATTAATTCGCTACCAATCTCCAAAGGACCACCTGCTGGGCTAATCTGAAGATTGTCAGAAAATTTTATCAAAATAGGTCCAGCCGTTTTGGATCTATAGGAACATCACTTGGGCGCACGGATGGCGCAGTGGTTGAGCGATTGACTGCTGCGCTGCGAGTCGCGGGTTCGATTCCCGTACGGAACAAATATTTGTATGACCTACAGATAGTTGTTCCGGCTCCGGGTGTTGTGTATGTGAGTTTATATGTTTGTAAACGCACCCACAATACAGGAAGAAATTCACAGTGTGGGGAAACGTTTTTTTATTTATAAAAAAAAATATTAATAGATATAGAAGATTTAAAGATCTGAACGATTGATAATAAGGAGCCATGCTATAAGGTCATGCAGCAATCACTTCATTACACGTGATTCAATGAATCAGTAATGATGATCTAAATATAGCTAGAACGTTACACTGAACCGAGGCGGATTTCGGAATGTGGGTAGTATGATTGAGTCACGGTTATGCAACGTTACCACATGAGTAGATAAACAGAACAGAGATAAAGCTTCATAGAACCGCGCGAATCGGGTGCACTACTACAATCACGCGGACGCATGAGTGCGTGACCACTGGCCGCTTGTCGCGTACGCGGCGAGACACGAAAAAAGCGGTTTACGTTGGCACAGCCAGTGTACAATCTCAGGGTCTGGGCAACGCAAGTTGTTTGTTTTGTTAGTTGCAAGTTTGAATATTTTAATGTGAAAACGTTGTATTTCATTATTAATAATGGTTGTTCATTGTACTGTATGTATGAATAATACTAAACAAAATAAAAATATATCATACTTTAACTATCCCAAGGAGTGCAATAAGTAAGTAAATATTGGATTATTACTTTTTCAATTAAGTACCTTTATTGACACGGTGAGTTTTACCTTTTTATTGTTATTACAAGCTTTTACTAAACATTTGTAGGTATGTAGGTGGGTTGGTATGTAGAACTGCTACTGCAGCCAGCATTGTCTCCTTACGAGGGAACTATTTAACGGATAGAAGCATGGACTCGAAACGTCGTAGACATTTAAATTTAATTTTGTTTGCTAAACATAATCCCCACCATAAACGGCTGCAGCAGACAGGATAGTTTCCGCATCATCTCAGGAATTTCTTACTGCTTATTATGGCATAGTAGAATCCCACTTACATTACGGTTTAATATTAAAGCCCAGAAAAGATGTCTACGGGCGATGTTTAAACTTAAATCTACTGATAGTTGCATGCCATACTTTAAACAGCACAAAATATTAACACTACCTAGTCTGTACATAATGGAAGTAGCTGCGTTTGTGAAATCGAACCCTAATCAATTTAAGCGTCTGGCTGACGTAATGCCACGTAATAAAAGCGACAATAGCCTACTATGTTCTCATCCCGCCAAAACGGCACTAATGCAAAAGCGTGTCTACTGCATGGCTTCGGTCATTTATAAAAAATTACCTAAGCAATGGAAAGAATTGCCGCTTACATTATTAAAAAATAGGCTCCGAAGCATTTTGGTGCATAAAGCATACTATAATATTAGCGAATACCTCACTGAGAATGAATTATGTCTATAATATAAATTGTAATATTGGATTAATTTGACATTCTAATTTTTTTGTGACATATTTTTGGATTTATTTGACATTATAGTTCTTGGGACATAAACTGGATTTATTTGACATTCCAATAATGTTTGTGACTTATTGATTAATTTGACATACTATTTGATTATTTTGACTTTGACATTCTAATTGTTCGTGACATATTGATTGATTTGATATAATTGCTTGTGAGATATATTGGAATGAATCGATATTCTGGTTAATGTTTTTTATCAAAATAGATGAATTTGACATTCTATCTACTATTTATTTTTTAATTTCTGTGGTATATTTTTAATCTATGTAAATTGTGTTGCGGTGACCTAGATATAATACGTTGTGATTTAAAACTATTCGGTGTGTCTGTTAATTGCTTTTATTTATATATTTAGCGTCATTTTATAACTTGTGCATGCCTCTTGGTAAAATATGGCCGAACCTACTTTTTATCTGTTTATTTATTACCAACAGATGTTGGTCCATAGACAAATTATTCATATTTATAATGACTACAATTTGATAGATTAGCAATGAAACTAAGGTCACCTGGTATACCTATGTAGTGAACCTAAACGATACCAACCATATTCGATTTTAAAATAAAACAGTTAGCCCTAGGTCCTGCTAGATCCGTCCAAAGCTCGTTAAAAGATAGACCTATAAAAAAATGATAACCGGATGATATTTGTGTTTTTTAGTAACACAATGGAATAACAAAAAACATGAAAGTGGTCAAACGTCAGCCAATATTGCGTAAAGTAAAGAAAAGAGAGTTAATCTAAAACTGGTGGTTTTATCCACAGAGCACAGAACCACCGCGCAGGCAGGGACTAGAGACTGCGCAATGTGCGCTGAGTACATATTTTGGATGTCATAGCCATAGCTAGAATTGTCACGGCCATCAACTTATTTTTTTTATATTATACTACCTGTCACTGTCCGGTCATAATGCATGCTCACGATAATAACAGAAATGTGGTAAGAGTTTACAGATTACGGTGGATTTACCGCAGTGTCTCAAGACAAAAGTCTATGACCAGTGTGTGTTGCCAGTAATTACATAAGGGAACGAGACGTGGTCGCTCACAATGGGCCTCATCAGCTTAAAATCACCCAAAGGGCAATGGAGAGGGCTATGCTTGGAGTTTCCTTGCGTGATCGCATCAGAAATGAGGATATCCACAGGACAACCAAAGTTACCGACATAACACAAAGAATTGCGAAACTTAAGTTGCAGTGGGCAAGGCACATTGCTTGCAGAACGGATGGCCGATGGGGCCGAAAAGTTTTGTAATGATGACCGCGAACCGGAAAACGATGCGTTGGAAGGCCTACCAGGTCATCACCTGGTTAAGGTTGCGGGCATCCACTGGATGCGAGTCACACGGGATCGGTCAATGTGGTGACGCCTGGTGGAGGCCTATGTCCAGCAGTGAACGCCTTTCGACTGAAATGATGATGATGAATTAATTTTATTTTAATTAAATTTAATTTTTAGTTCCATCAAATAACTTTCTATTTATTACTTTTTATACAAAATGTCTACTCTATGAGACCTAGATATAGATACTTATAACTCTCTCTTTGTTAAGTTAAGTACTTACTTAAAAGGTGACACTCACTGACGCTTGGTTTGTCTGGAACGTTTTGAACATATCCTCTCAAGCAGTGACCGCTGAGACATTTCGATGCTCTGTGGATATCGTTCACCATTTTGCTCAAGTGTGTTCAAGGTTTTCATAAAATTTCAGTGAACTCAAATTTTCCGTGGAAAGTTTTATCGGAATAGAAGGACTCTTGAGAGCGCGCTTAATAGCCTTTTAGTTATCAATTGATTTGTTTTGTATTATAATTCGGATAAACAAAAGCGAGTCGAGAGTTTCTGTAAGTGGTCTTAAATTGGCGGCTGTGTTTTTTAAAGGCTTTATGCTATAGAAATCTTCACCAACTTCCTTTGAAATTAAAGTTGATTCTACAGTTACGTTTTTAACTTAAACAATGATAGAAACCACCGCCATAAATCGGAAGTGTTTCTGTGGGACAGCCATTTCATAGATATGGATTAGTAGATATCTTATAATAAAATAATAGCGTTTTAACAAAAAAAGTTGATGCCGACGTTATTATTATATTAAAAGAATTGTAACGAGAGTAACTGCGATAATAGTAAGCTCAGACGCCCAGAGGCTAGATGTAGTGACCCTCTTTGCAGGGTGGTTGGTAGCAGCTGGATAAGCTTTGCCGAGAATCGAAATAAACGGCGTGCAATTGGCGAAGCCTATGCCAAGCAATGAACTGCTTTAGGATAATCATGGTGAATGGGAATCAAAGTTTGTAACAGGTAAATATGAAGAATGGGTCATTATTTAATTTAAACGAAATTAAATAAAAGGTATTAGCGCCCGACGCCTCAGGTTCATCGTCTAATTCACCTCTTTAGATGATTAAAGATTCAAAGATATTAATAAGCTGTCAAAATTTTCAAAATTAACACCAGCAAACGACTTTTAGGATTAACTCATCAGTTTACATAAACGAGATTACATAGTTGAATGAAACTTCAACTTTCAAAGCATGTTCAAGAAAAAGATTACGTTAACTAGTATTAAAACTTTTCAGACATTACATTAATTTTTAATATGTTTCAGTTCTGACTGTTTTTAAATTACTTATTTATTTTTCTTGGTTTCTAAGGCCATTTTTTAGGGTTCCGAAGTCAACAAGGAACCCTTATAGTTTCGCTCTGTCCGTCTGTCCGTCCGCAGCTTAGCTCAGATAATCTAAGTACTAGAAAGCTATAATTTGGCATGTATATACATATTAATAATTCCGACAAAGTGGTAACATAAAATCATGAAAAATATTGTTTTGTCCGGTACCTCCCATAGACGTAAAGTGCGGATGTATTTTTTTTTTCTCATATATCCCATGGTGTGGGGTATCGTTGGATAGGCCATTAACAATTATTATGGGTTTGTTAAAACCATTTTCCGATTCAGAGATTCGTTTGCGTAAAATTAAGCTTTAAGTTGCAAATTTATGTTAGAGTCAAGTGTCCCCCCCCCTGCCAGCGAAATGGTTGCTCTTGGCTACGTGAAAAAATTAACGGCAGTATTAAATATAACGAAATTAAAAGGAAAATTATCACAGATAACAAGGCTTTACAAGTTTACGAGTAATAGTCGACCAACTTATAAAATGTACTTGGAACAGTAAAAATTTTGTACAAATGCCATTGATAAATTACTTAAATAACGTTGTTAGCTGTGTAAAACAGATAGTAAATATATGCTCATGAACCATGTAAAAATATACAAAAATAAAATATATGCTCATGAACCATGTAAAAATATACAAAAATAAAATCATAACATCCATAATAATAATGATTTCTAAATTAATAATGTTTAAGCTCGAATAACGCATTGGAGTGGCCGGAGTCGTTGGCAGTACCAGTCCGTAGTCCATACGGCGCATGCACGCGGTGGAGTCTATTTTGTATTAGTGCAGAAGTATTTTCGACATTTTAGATTCGATTTCCAAGCAAATTACTTATTTTCTTTTGTCGATATCCTTCTATAAAGTCAATATTCGACCCGACTTCATCACTAATTGAGTAGCGTAAAACGAAAGTTTTAGAGAGGATTCACCTCTAATCTGCGGTATTAGAGGAGATTGGAGGTGAATACGTACGATTTTTTTCTAATTCCGAAAGAGAAATAAAAAAGGAGCGTGCACGCAAGGATCCAGGAACGAACTATACCATTCCCTGTGGCTCTAACGCGCGCTCGTATCGGCTCCTTTCGCAATTCGCACCCGCGGTGGTAATCAAATAGATAATATTTATCTAACTTCAGTTGCGAAGTTGGATTTTATAACTCCTTCTTCAGTTACCAGTTAGTCTTTATTTAGTTTAAGTCAAGATTGGATAGATTTTATCTAGGCAAGCATGCTTCACCGTAGACCACATCATCGCTTACCATCAGGTGAGATAGTAGTCAAACGCGAGAATTTAGATTAAAAAAAACATCATCCTATGTGGGCCCGTTTTTAGACTTTGTGAGCCGCTGAAGCCGTTCTAATGTTCATGTAACAACAACAAAACCCTCTTTTTAGTCCGCATTATTATGCAACTTTGGAACCCTATTACTGCGCGTGGCCCGACACGCACTTGGCCGGTTTTTCTTAAATACGGTCAGCAAGCAAAGTTAGTCAACACTGACTTTAATTGCGTGTTTTAAAACCCAGTGAAGACCTTACTACCTTAAATTTTCAATATCGTACTCGCTTTTACATAAGTTATTTATTATTCAGGGTCTCCTCTGTTACTTTGTAAATGTTGCTGTTGAGTCTGTGTTGAATAAATGTTTTCTATTCTATTCTTTTGTAATCTAAGGTGAATTTTCTGAAATAAGTATATTAAATACATTTATATAATACTGTATTTTATAGTAATTTTGGTCCTTCAGATTGCGGGTACTTAACCCAATAAAGAAATAATTCTTCAATATCCAGTATTCATTGATCTTATTACAATTATCCACTACACCAAATGACACTGACAAAAATATACATTAACACCGCTGCGATAGGTTTATCCTCCTGCCCAGTAACCGCGTACATATTGAACACACTAAACATCAAAAAAGAGTCGTGCCGTAAGTCCCTGAATCCTCTTTTTAATTATTCCCGAACGTTGTTACGTATAAATTTGGTGAGAGTGCGACATAAAAACTCTTAATACCTCCGTAATTGCCGGACTTCGTAATTGAAATGCGTCTTATTGTCTAAAGGAAGAGCTGAGGTATTTGTAATGTAATGCGTGCTGCAGAAAATGGCTGTGAGTGTGAAGTAAATCTATAAGACAAACAGTTGGGAAAATTACATAGCAAAACATTACGCCCGTATTCTTCGATGGTTTAGGCAGAGCTTAGAGGTAACTTAGTACAAACTTACTAACCACATTTTATCAGTTATGAAGTCCCGTGTATAATACGTACCCTATTGCAATTAACCGACTTCCGTACTCCGGGCTACTACGGAGAAATTATATTTAAAATAAGCCATTAAGATTTTGTCCGACCTGGACATCACCCCCAGGACCAGACATATATCCCATTTTATTTTCCTAAAACCTTTTTCCTTTTTCGTACACGAGCAAATCATTCGCCCATGTCACACACAAATGCACACGATCAGTGACGCACGGAATATTAAAAACGTACAAACTGTACAAAACAAAGGTTTACCGCAATCTGAATTGAGCGCCAGGCCGCGTTTTTTTCGAACCCGTAACGCAAACGTAACGCAGGCAGTTACGTAAATATTCCGCGTCCCGTTCCAGTTTTGTGGGCCGTGAATGCATTTGGAAAGCTCGTTCGAACTAATGTTCGTACGTTCCTATTCTACGGTATTTCGGTAAGGAATTTTGGTGTACGGCATAACGTATCGGATTATTACTACCGGGCTAAATTGCAGTTAGTACAGCTGCTATATAGTCGAGCGTGTGGCAAGCTCGACAATATAGGCACTCGTTGTTCGTAACGATATTTTTTATTACTAGTACTAGGTCGGTTTTTCTTACTGCAGGACAAACTGTCTCATATAAATCAAGGCCAGTAATAAGTCCAATCTACATCCACATCCATCCACTTCTGTTTTTGTATATCAATGAAATAAAATAACGTAAGCCATTACAAAAGAACATCAAAATTGTTTCCATCATTCTAAAGCGAACCTGTCATTCTGAAACAATTATTGCGAAGCAAACATGTGTTCTAACCAAGGAATCGCGTGTTGAAACGCATTTTTTGGGGTTGGAGATCATCCAATGACTTTGCCCGCTCTGATTGAAGCGTGTCAGACTTTTACTGACTAAAACACACCCGTGTTCCTTCATTAGTTGTGCCAGGGCCGCGGTAACTCTTTAAAATTTATGCGTGACCGTGTTGCTACGCTATGCTAAGCGTTCTCGCATATTGCTACGCAGTACTATGGCGTAGCTCCTATTGTCCAACGGTCCCTGATTCTACAGGCTTTGCCGCGGGCATAGCAACAGCAGAGAGTACAGTATTACTGGCTAGCAGTTTATTGAAATAATACTTACATATGTATGATAATTTTATTGATTGACGGTAAAAAGTACACATGGTCAGTCGTAAACAAGTGTGATGTCTCGTCTTAAACTTAGATTGGAATATTCCATTTTCAGAGTGAGTATCACCATTTACCAGTAGGTATCTTCTTTAGAGAGTGATTGAAATGTGGTCAAAGTTCGTATCTTATTGCATAAAATCACTATCTTATTCACCGTATCGTCGTACTTATCTTATATGCTCAGATTAATCACTAAATAATGTGTGTGTGACCTAACAGGTGAACCATGGCAAACTTATGAACAGTTTGTAAATAAGATTTTCATAACATCAAAACGTATTATTTACTTTCTGTGGATTCTGAAAAAAGGCAGAAAGTTGTACCCTTAAGTACATGATCTCTGGTCTACCCGTACTCTGTAAAAGACAATTTTCACCGCCTTAGGATATTTGGCAGGATTCAAGAAGCTTTGTTTATACTTTGTTGGAAGTACTCTTCTCGAGATCCTTTCATCCGAACCCTGCCAAGGGAAGGTATCGACCTTACCTTGAATCTTGTCGTTCCATGTTTCATATACTATATAAACCATAGGTATACATAGATTAAGAAATATAAATGGTATTTTAAGTATAATAAGTGTTTATTTATCTGGGCAATTAATATATAATAGAATTACTTAATATATGAAAAGGATATGTGCCATTACTATTTTATTTGTAGCGGCACCGACGCCGCCACTTACAAAACTCCTGACATGACGTCACACAAATCCTGCATCGCGTAAGCAAAGTTTGCGGCACGATTTGAGGTTTGTGGGACTTTACACCCTGTTCCACATGCCTCCGACCAGACGGGTATTGTGTCTGGTCCAGGCAACTGCCCAACGGTTATTGTCGGACTGTTGTATGTGTTCAAATCGCGCCGAAAACTTTGCTTGCGCGATGCAGGATTTGTGTGACGTCATGTCATTAGTTTGTAAGTGGCGGCGTCGGTGCCGCTACATCTTCTTGGCCAATATTTACAATCCAAATGGTAGGTATTTTGATTGTAAATATTGGCCTATTTTTTTATTTGAAAGAAAATAATATTTACGCATACACTGAACACTATTCAATCTATCCGTCTATAACCAGCATCG
Source organism: Anorthoa munda (assembly GCA_945859665.1). Lineage (NCBI taxonomy): Eukaryota > Metazoa > Arthropoda > Insecta > Lepidoptera > Noctuidae > Anorthoa > Anorthoa munda. Next base: position 23,510,796 of record OX243905.1, on the reverse strand, counting down.
GGTACCTTTTGGATGAATGATCATGACGAAGACACTCCGGTGTCATCATTATCATCAAACATCGGAAAGTTATCTACCGGCAAGGTTAATTTTGTTGCCACCACGCGAATGATGTTATATTTAATAGATACAAAGGTTAAAATAAACATGACACAGTCCCACATAACCGTGTTAGCGGGAACAGTAAAAGGCGCCCGAGTCAATCAAATAAAATAACAAAACGGGTTCTCATATTATTTTATGATTTCCATCCACATGCCGACGTAAAAATCTTCGCGAACTTGATTCTTTTGTTCTATAATTTGAAACTGATGTTTTAAATTGATTATGAGATAGACAGGGGCTTAGCTAATAATACGGGGCCTCAGTGCCCCGATGCATATCTTATACTCTTTTTGGAAGGCGGTGTGAGGATTTTATTTTTAATAATTAAACTCTTTTTATTATGATGACAGCTTAACTTATTCCAGCATGCTCCAATTGTTTAAATCTCTATGGTCGCATTCTTATATCCCGTGGTAACATCCTTTTAGTAAAATCAAATGTAAACTCATTTTTAAACTTGTTGCGCGTCAAGAAATCCAGGCGCCTATTTTATTTATTTTGTAAGAATAACAAACCGGCCAAGTGCGAGTCGAACTCGCACACGAAAGATTCCGTACCATTATCGCAAAAAATGGCCTAAAAAACATGTTTGTTGTATGGGAGCCCCTTTTTAAATATTTAATATATTCTGTTTTTAATAAAAAAAAATATAGCGGCAACAGAAATACATCGTCTGTGAAAACTTCAACTGTCTAGCTATCACGGTTCATGCGATACTGCCTGGTAACAGACGGACAGACAAACAGACAGACGGATCGTCGAGTCTTATAAATAGGGTCCCGTTTGTACTATAAAAATTGTCTTCCTATGGTCTTTGCTACAGTTGGGTAAAAAGACCTCAACAAATTATGAAACAGGGCCTTATAAGCTCTATAACTACGCCACTGCAGATAGAGAACATGCTCGATTCGAATTCTATTAGCAATGAGATCGTATAATCTCATCTATTAGTTGATACGGCGAACGAAAACGAACTTATCGATCGCGTACTTAGGTACCTAAGAGAAAATACGGAGCAAAATGGTGGCTGAATTACCAAGGAGTGTTTCTTTTGTTTTTGTTTGTTCATTATTGCGTTTCACATTCTTTACTCCCGTAGGTATTGTATGGTTTTTTTATATTTATTTTAGTATAGCTTAAGTTCCCGCGGTATCGCTCCCGTGTATCATTATTTTTTAAGTAAAATGGATTAGAATATAATAAAAATTGGATTAGAAATACAGCAATAGCTTGCTTCTACTTCGCAGAATGTAATTAAAAATATCCCTCAAGATAGACAGTATTTTCTTGATTGCCAAAAGAAAAAAAAAAAAACACAATACTAGTATACTAATCTTTGATAACGTTAAATGCCTACACAAGGCATCTTATAAGACTTAAATAGTGTTGAGTTTTTAAATTTAAATGGATAAACCAGATAAAAGCATAGTGAACAGAAAAAAAACTTAAAACAGATGGTGCATCAAACCGTGAAACTAGAGGTAGGATTTTTTTTAACCAAGTTAATAACCAGGAACAGCAATAACATATGCATATTTTGACAGATGCAAACCCACGAGAAAGCCAATCAGAAAATAATTATGATAATTTAGAAGAGTTTTTTCGTGAATAAAAGCATTATGATGTCATGTAGTAGCATATATCATATTTCGTTACACTCTAAACATAATAATATTCCATATACGTGGCTAATAGACACCGGTGCTTCCATATCGACCATAAAATATAAACACATTTGTGAGTTGGATGTACCCATCCAAAAAGGGAAGCTTGTTGTAAATGGTATTGGTGGAAAAATTGAAGCGATCGGTTTTGTTTATCTTAAATTAAGAGCAGGTGATCAAGTTCTAAACCATAAACTCTACGTATTTGAATCTTTACCCTGTAAGGCGAGTGGTATTTTAGGCCAAGATTTATTGAGCAAATATCATTCAATTATTAACTTTAGAAATAATACTTTGTTTATTTATAATAAACCACTAACATGTGATTTAACCAAAAATACTGACTTAATTATATAATAATTAGCCAAGCTGTTAATATAATTTTATCTAGTGACTTAAATGGAAATTTCTGCAACAAACTGCTACTTAAATTACAAGACAATAACTTCTGTCAAATCAACACTAAAATACTATAATTTTTCATTGAACAAAAATAATAATATAGTTATATCAATTCAATTTATAAAATATAAAATAAAGAAAAGAAAAGAAATATTTTCAAACATTCTTTTAAACCAGTATAAAAAAAATGTATCCTTTAATATGGACAATATTTTTTGATTGCCAAAACAAGGCGTATTAGAATTATGTAGAAAGTAGAAAATTTCAATATTTGAGTGAAAACCAGAACAAAGTCAGCAAAGCGTACTTAATTAGAATATCGTCACAAGACTAAGAAATTAACATCATATACTGAACACTAATTTGGGAAAAAAAATATAATTCAAAGTATTGAAATCAATTCGAGTTCATTAGAATTTTCCCGTGTGAATCGGTGAACAATAAATTAGATACTGCATTACCGACGTTCAGTATACTAGAGAATTTATATTATAAGTTACCTTCAAGTTGTATTTAGAAAAAAAAATATCATATGGCTGCTACAAACACAACAAATCTCTCTCGCATATAACCGAAAAAATAAATTATACTTAAACATAACGGTATCAAGCTACAATTTTAATTCTTTGTGGTCGTTTTTATTGATTAAAAAAAGGGTATATAAAAAGATTTTTATTAAAGTTATAGTGATTACCACTACAGATCTACGCTACATGAAATTAAAATTCCTTATTTTTATGTAAAAATGGTTATTAAAAATCAAAAAGAAAATTTTAAGAGGGTCAGTGATTAATTGACACATAATGACATAAATAGGCAAATCTGACAAAGAAACCGCGGGCTGTTCCTAAATCAGACGACTTTTAAAAATCGAATTCGTCGAAGTTTCCCAGCTCTTCCTATGATAAAACCTCTATTTTGTTAGCAGTTAGTGCTCTAATCGAATGTCAGTGTATGATGAATCGATGATTGGCAGCCAACCGCGATGCGGATATATTTGCTGCCCTGCCGAAAAGTTGATAGTGTTGGTCGAAAAATAATATCCAATCTGAATTTTCAATTATTTTCGGCGGCGATGGATAAAGGTCCCAGTTATTTAGGTCAAACGGTAAATCAGTGCAGATACGGAAGCTTTTAGAGCAACGAAGGTATCTAGGTAAGTACATATGCTATGTAAGGATATTAATGTTCGTTTATTCATCTTTTTCTTATTATTTTACATTTTTAAATATTTTTACAAAACACATACTAAAAAGAAAAACATTTAAAAATATAAAAAAGACCGGTATCGGGAATAGGGTCCAAGCTACCGGCGGTCAGGACTCCAGAGAGAGGAACAATACGAGCCCTGTCCAGCAATACTGCTTTCTGGATTAGGCCCTTGACCCAGCCGCCTAACGAGAGCCTCCTAAGGTGTTGGTCGGGACTCGTGGCTATTAAGCCATTGACTGACACGACTATCGGTACAATGATCGCTGTGTCAACATCCCACATGTCGACAACCTCGCGAGCCAAGTCAAGATACTTGATTTGCTTATCTTTCTTGGCTTTCACGAGGTTCCCGTCATGCGGGACAGTTATGTCAACAATCATTGCACGCCTCTCGATAATAGTCCTGTCAGTGATGATGGACCGATCCCAGTACAATGTGATATTGCCATTCTCAAGAACTGGGTCGGGCACATACCTGTAGTACGGCACCTCCGATGCCACAAGAGTGTACTTCAGAGCAAGTTGTTGATGGATAATCCTGGCTACAAGGTTGTGCCTAAGCAAGTACTCTTCGTTAGCTAGACGAGAACAACCAGAAATAATGTGACGGATCGATTCACCCGGGCGGTGAAATGCCCGACAGATGTCAATCGTACCATCCTTCACAATAAATCGCCGGTAGTTATTCGTCATGATATATTAATGTTATTATTACAAATTATTAAGGAAGGAACGGTACAACGGGATCCGACTGGCTACGGGAAGGAAAAAGCAATTGAATGTTTATCTTAAAAAGTTATTTAAAAAATCAAAAAACCCGACTGCTTGAAAAGCAAACTAAAAAGACGTAAACAAGAAAAAAATCATGCTGTGCAGTCGGAGGATACATATTCGCGAGCTGGCGGACCAAAACCAGATGTATCCTCCGACTGCACAGCATGATTTTTTTCTTGTTTACGTCTTTTTAGTTTGCTTTTCAAGCAGTCGGGTTTTTTGATTTTTTAATTAACTTTTTTTATTTACAACTTTTTAGTTATTTTTTTTTAGAATTAGGTACATTTAAACATATAAGTGTTATATATTTTTGAAATCGCCTTTTAAAATCCTTTATTTAAAAATTTTTTTTTCCCCACAAAATGGCGCCCAAAATCCGCCATTTTTGTTTTTTCCAATTTTAATGTAGCCAGTGACACTCGCAGGATTAAGACGAATCGATTGACATAAGAATCATCAAAATCGGCCAACGCGTTCGGTCTCTAGAACGCCACATAGGAACAAACATACATACATACATACATACATACATACATACATACATACATACATACATACATACATACACACATACATACATACATACATACATACATACATAGACTGATAAACACATTACCCTCCTTCGGCAGTCGGGTAAAAATGTGGAAACTCTCGATTGTTTAATCAATTTGAATGGAGGACTTTGCTTAGCCTTGTGACTATCAAAGACTGCCTTATCATTTATTGCCGCAACTAAAATAAGTTCTTGTTGAGATGTACCGAAGTCCTGCTGTATTGTTAACTGAAAGCTTTTTGAATATAAAATTAACCAAATATTATTAATTGGTGTTTCTACATGCATATACCTACAAACCCACGCCTTTTTCTCATTGGGGGTAGGTAGAACTGACCTGAAACCCCACCTGCAACGATCGGCGTTTCTTTTGCTAAGATTTACTTACCATGTACTTTACTTACTTAATCGATGGTATCGCATAGATACCTAAAGCCGATTAATTTATTATTTTGTCCCTAACAAATAAAATAAAATAAAATTTCCCAATTGTCTGAACAAACAAGCATGCTTCTAAGACATACTAAATCCCCGCGTCAGATAAGCAAGTCAAAACAATCGGGGACCCTATTAATCACTTGGTACTGTCTCACCAAGTTGTTCAAGTGGCCACAGCGCTTTGTCTCTTCGTTCCTAGATAATATGCGAGGGGAGAAAGGACAGGGGGCCATGATGGGCGAAATAGTAGTTATTGGAACCTGTGATTATGGAATTACAAGTAATTTTGTATACTTACTCGGCACATTGTGTACACGAGTATTACTTACTTATGTTTTTTTCGATTTCGATTTTCGATTCGACTCCTCGAGCTTCATTGCTTCGGTCGTTTTTGACACTGTTCACTTTCGCTTTGAAGTTACAGTGTGGTGGGTTTGTCCCATAAAAATAAGGTCATATTTTCAGTTTAAAAACATTTCAAGGGCAACACCCTGTTACATCTAGTTTTAATAGAAAGCACTTTCAAAGATTTCGACTCTTTCTTATCCAACGCCACACAAATAATAAACGCACGAAAATAATAATCCTAAATATGACACCGAAAAATAAAACGTACACGCCAATTAAAATTACGTCCCTATTGTAAACAAGCAACGGCCGGTGTCACACGGCACGGCTCGGAAAATATACCTCACGTAACATTTTCATTTTCACGTTGAAATTCTCTAATGGACTACATACAGGGAAACACTTTATCGTTGGGTAGGTAATATTGCAAAGGGGCAAGGCTTTTCAAAATGTATTGTGTTATCCTATATTCATCTTTTTTTTGCAAAGACTTATAGCTGCAGGTCGATATAGAATATTACCATTGTCTGTGAGTAACTACAGTAGCCAGCATTTGTATAGCATTTCTACACAAATGCTACAGGCAACGTTATGAAAATCCAGAATTGTAACGTTAACTAATTAGGATTTTATTCAGTGAAGTCCCTTACAGTTTTCTTGGTACTTTACTAGATAAGCTCTTACAAAACGGAATTCTACAAAACGTTATGCTTCAAAGAAAAAAGTAATACCCAACAATTTAAATGAGATTAGGTAGGTACTTTGCGTGTTTCAGAGCGAAATGTTACTTTGTTTTATATCTAAATAACAACAAATCTGGTTGAAATACTTGCTATTCGATTTCGCGCCCGGGACAGGCGCTACTGTTTAGCAAAACTTTGCCCATTTTAAATCGTTTCTGCTTCGGATCGGAGTTGATAATTGGATTAAGCATTTTCTTGAATCAAAACTTGGTAATATTACAGACCGAGATGTATTGTGGTTTTAGTGGGTAACTAATAATCACTATTTTATACAACCAGTTTTTTGGCAGAAGCGACGAGCATCGATACGACGTGATGCGAGGTAAAGCGTGAAGCTCAAGACTACTGTGGTCTACTGTGGACGCCCTCTGCCCAATCCAGAAGACATAGTCATTTTATACAACCATGGCGCCGTTGGCATGACGATACTTATTCTAATGAAAGGGTTGCTAATGAAAGTGTTGTTGATTTAAGTATCATCAGAGGAGTGATTTGCTACTAGTAGAAACAAGGGCAGCATCTCTAGATTATTTAATTGAGATTTATACTTTACGAAGTACGTGATGCTTTTTGATTAAATACGTTTCTAAATAATGAAAGGGAACACGAAAGCTGTAAATTAGAGTCCCAGGTCTCTGGTATTACAGACTAAGGTCACAGTTTAACACATCAGTTTACATGAACGAGATATTTGAATTAAACTTCAACTTTCAAAACATGTTCAAGAAAAAGATTACATTAACTAAAATTAAAACTTTTCCGACATTTCATTAATTAGAACGTGTTTCAGTGCTTTTAAATAAGTTATTTGTTTTTCTTGGATGCTAAGGGCATTTTTTCATAAATACGGTCAGCCAGGAAAGTTAGTCAACACTGATATTTTGCCATTCAAATTTGGTTCTTTTAAAACCCAGTGAAGACATAACTAACTTAACTTTTCAATATCGTACTCGCTTTTATATAAGTTACGAGCTTCTGCCCGCGGCTTGGCCCGCGTGAATAGTGTATTATGTGCTATGCTAAAACACATGGCATCGGGTAAGAGGCTGTCTGTAATTCTGCCTTTATCTGATGATCCATGGTTGAAAACTTACCAAATTGTTCATGGTTTTATATCTGTCTCTTTCTATCCTTTTCTATCCCAGTGAACGTGATGTTACGCTTGACAGGTTGCTGTCAAATTTCATAGCGTTTGTAAATTTTGCCGCGAAAAGATCGCAAAATTTTCTTAGTTAGAGAAAAATCAAAAAAAATGTGTGCGCAGTGACGAATTTAACAATAATTTAACTATAGTTAGACCGGAAGATGTAAATACAGATGTACCGATACTAATGGAAAGTGAAATAAGCAACGCTATTTCGTCTCTAAAGTCCTTAAAGAGCCCGGGAGAAGATGAGGTTACCAATGACATATTGAAGACTCTGATCGAACCTCTGTCTCCTATTATTACGAAATTATTCAATAATATATTGGATTATGAAAGCATACCCACGGAATGGGAGACGTCAATCATTACATTACTGTACAAGAAAGGAAATCCGGAGGACATGGGCAACTATAGGCCTATAAGCTTATTACAGACTACGTACAAATTATTTACGCAAGTGTTGCTTAGACGAATCATGTCTACTCTAGAATTAAATCAACCTAAAGAACAAGCCGGTTTCCGCCCAAGATACTCTACAGTGGACCATATATTCACTGTGACACAAGTCATCGAAAGGTACGAAGAATTCGGAAAAGAGCTCTACATTGCTTTCGTTGACTATTCGAAGGCTTTCGACTCTATTGGACACTTAGCTCTGTGGAGGGCACTGGATCAGCAAGGAGTCCCACACAAGTATTTAAAAATACTAAGGGAAATCTACAAGAGGGGTAAAGCCAAAGTGAAACTAGAAAGGCAAGGAAGATCTTTTGAGGTACAACGTGGAGTCAGGCAAGGTGACCCGATATCTCCGAATCTTTTTACCGCTCTCCTGGAAACCATTTTCCGAAACTTAGAATGGGACTCTATGGGGATCAATATAAATGGAGAAATGTTAAACCACTTACGCTTCGCAGATGATATCGTACTGATCTGCGACAACCACAGACACTTGGAATACATGCTGCAAACCTTAGATACAGAGAGTAGAAAATGTGAATTGACAATGAATTTGGAGAAAACTCATATTGACCAACGCAGTAAACATACCAGTACAAATATCATCTAAGGAAATAGAGTACGTGGAAGAGTATGTTTACTTAGGACAGAACATCACATTTAAAGATCAAACTGCGGGCGAAGTAGAGCGTAGAATCAAACTCGCTTGGAAAAGATATTGGTCATTGAAACAAATCTTTAAATCTAAACTCCCAATGACAATAAAGAAAAAAGCATTCGAAACTGTTGTGTCTCCTACACTACTTTACGGATGCCAGAGCTGGGCAATAACAAAGGAAACATTGAACAAACTTCGAGTTTTCCAGCGGGCCGTCGAAAGAAGTATGCTAGGATTAAAACTGACCCCCCCGGTGGGTTCCCGCATTGTCGAGGCGGGGGGGCTCAGTAACCGTGGCTTGGTCACCCACGGTGAAGCGAAGAGGAACCCGAGGAGGGGCCGCTCGTCAGGGCTTTTGCCGATAAGCCGACGACGTAGCGGCCAACATGTAGGTTGCGGTGCTGCCTGGGCAACATCGCAACTGAGGCGGGCCGTGATGTCGTGTGAGGTCTCCCAAACCCATGCGATGTCACGGCTGAGGGTTGGAGGCCGCGGCGGGAGAGGAGTGCCGGTATTGCGGTGCGCCGCTCTCCCTACCTTCCGCGGCCTGGACGGGGTCGCCACCGTCTGATGGCGGACGCGGTGGGGCCGCAGGGGAGGAGGAGTGTCGGTATAGCATTGGCCGCTCTCCCTATCCCCTGCGGCCGAAACATGGTAGGTGGCGGGGCCATTGACCTTGACCCGTCACAAGGGGACCAAGGGTGCCATACACGGGGTCGTCTGGCACCCATGTACTGGTTTGGTCCCTGGGGTGGTCACGGCGCACAGTGTGCTCTGGTGCGCCGGTGATGGGGGGTAATCCCCAGAGGAGGGTCCGGTGACGGACAGCCGCGGCGGGTTCGCGGTGAGTGCTAACGCGTACCCGTGTTCCCGCCATAAGCGGCACAGGGGGACACCGTGGAGTTTTAGTGGGTTAGAGTCCCACATAACTGCGCTATCTCCCCGTGGTAGCGCAGTATGCATGAGCATTTCTCCACGCAAAAAAAAAGAAACAATGAAATCAGAATTAAGACTAAGCTAATAGACGTGGCAGACTTAGCCTGTCGGCTGAAATGGCGATGGGTAGGTCACGCGGCTCGCGCAGGCTACGGACGCTGGAGCGAGCGTGTCCTGCAATGGTGGCCGCGCGGCGAGGCGCGCCGCCGCTGGAGCGACGACGTGGTGCGAGTCGCGGGACACATTTGGACCAGGCTAGCCAGAGATAGGAGAGTATGGAAATGCATGGAGGAGGCTTATGCCCAATCTTGGGTATCCAAAAATTAAAATGAATATTTGTTCTAATCCATATTTCTATTAATATTTATTATTTTTTTATTCTTGCTGTTATTGTCGTATTTGGTTCTATTGATTCAATTTTACCAAATATTTTTATTTATAAATCGTAATTTTACTAATTCGTTTTAATTAAATTATTGATCAATTTTATTTTATTAATTGAAATTTTATGAAACAGATTTTATTTTTGTCAGTTTTTTTTTTGACATAATTGTATAAATTAAATGTGACATTTTGGTGAAATTTATATTATAATATAGCTACAATAGTAAATTATTTATTCATAGTGTTATAATCAGATTTATTTTATGCATTAAATTTTACCACATATTTTTATTTAATAATTGATTATTGTATGGATCATAATTATCGTCTATATTGGAATCATGGGGTCTATAAATATAATATTTGTTATTGTAATAGTGAGATAATTTATGTAATTTCTTTCTGCATGAAATCGATTAGATGTTAGTGATTGTAATAGTTGTAATATTTTGTGTTTTTTGGAAATAAATAATCTTTAAAATAAATCTTTAAAAAATTGAGTCTGCTTCCAGGAAGGGTATTCGTTATAAGAATGCTTTACATTCTTGCACCAACAAACCCAGGATGCCAATCCTGGGTTTGTTGGTCTTAAACTTAATGAGGAGTTATGCCATTTCACCAGGAATAAAGATTATGTAGCTTCAACTGAACATTTATTAGCGGGCTTGTCCAATAATATTTTAGAGCAAAGACAATTATTAAGATCAGGCTACAAGATTTGCTTGACTGGGCGGCAGCAAATACTAACTATTTGGATACTAATACATTGTTTGAAAAGATATCTAGGATTTTTGGTCCGGGGTAACCGACATATAAGAATTCAGAGACTGCAATGCAGATTGTGTGTGGTACAAGGGCGGAGTGTATTGAGGTGAGACGGGATCGTATTTTAATAGAAGTTACAAACCCATATTTAAAAGCTTCACTACAAGGTGTTCCTCCGAGTCAAGAATATCTTTTTAGTCCGGAGACTTTACAACCAATTATAGCTTCACTAGGTGGTTCTCAGGTATGGCTCAACACTCCTGCTTACATCAAAGAAAAAAGAGCTTTTAACTCATCTTATGTGCAAAAACAAGAAACATCATGGTTCTTACAAAACTCAAAAGAGAGGAAACAAATTACACAGGAAGCGAAACCCTAAATTTAAATAGAATCTTCCGCCCTTAAGCCCTTTCCGAAAAAAAAAAACAACCAATAACACTTCCCCGAACAACAGAAGTAACGATTGAAAACCAATTCAACATTTTCAAGGAAGGTTGTCTAAAGAATTATGCCCATTTGTGGCAACAACACGGTGCAAACAAATATATAATAAAGTTAATAATTGGTGCTCGAATTCTATTTATAAAGAAACTTTCTCTTCAATTCCCAAATAAACATGTTTAAAAGGCAATTGTAACCTAGAAAACAAAGGACATGACCAGCATGATTCTCCACTTAAAAGAAGAGAGAATATTAGAGACGCCAACAGTTCTCAATCCAGGTTTTCTCTGTCGAATGTTTTAGTAAAAAAAATAGGCGGCGGGCTACGTCCCATTTTCGACCTCAGGGGTCTAAACACATATGTGTCAGTGAAACGTTTTCAATTAATTTCACAGACAGATGTAGTCAATTTCTTACAGACCATCGATTAGTTAGTAAAAATCGATATTCACCAGGCCTATTTTCATTTGCCAATAATCGAAACACACAGGCGGTTTCTCACAGTGATTTACAACAACGAAGTTTTACAACTGATATCCTTACCATTTGGCCTGTCAGCTGCTCCAATAATGTTGCCACAGTTACAAATTCGATTGCGGAAATTCTACGAGCTCAAGGTTTCCGCATAATAGTGTATTTAGACGATTTCCTCTTTGTTAATCAAGATCGGACAGGACTAGGTTCTCAGGTTGCGAAAACACTGAGAATGGAAACCTTGGGATGGCACATAAATTATCAGAAGTCTATCCTGAAGCCTTAACAGGAATTATAATATCTTGGCCTAGTAAGGAATACCGACAGAAACTGGGTAAAACTTCCTGTCAAGAAAATAATAAAATATAAAATTAATATTATTCAAAATTTTTAGCAATGGTAACAGTTTTCTAAGAGAAGCTCAGAGTTTATTAGGTTTGCTGAACTTTGCAAATTACGCAACACCAGGGACTCGTCTGCAAAAGAAGGAATCTCCTTCTACCTGTTCAGCAAGACTTGAGATGGTTGTTAGAAACTGTGGATCACAGCTCAACACCAATAGTTAGAATAAGGGTGACTCATTTTTTGACAACGGATGCAACAAACTCAGGGTAGGGAGCTCAGCTAAACAATATTTATCTTTCAGAAAAGTGGGCCTATCAAAATCCCTGGCACTTAAACCTGAATGAAATGTATGCTGAGGCCATCACAAGTCGGCGGACGACATTACGAGGCGCACACATTTTCAAAGTCAAGCCATGGAGGTGATATTCAAAGTGTGGGGCGTCCCAGACGTAGACCTGTTCGCGTCAAAAGATACAGCTATCGTACCAAAATACGTAACGTTAGATTTCAAAGACGGTTCCGCAATCTTCTGCTACGCGTTCAGTCGACAATGGGATTATCAGCTGGGCTGGGCATTTACCCCTCCCAGCTTAATTCCAAGAGTATTAGCTCACTTGAATAGTGCAAAAGGAACTTACATTCTATTAACTACAGAGCGGACCAAATGTTTCTGGCTGCCCGACCTAACAGTGAGAGCCATAGCAGAACCAATTCCAATAAAAACCTACAGAAGGTGTTAATAGATTAGACGACAGGCAACTGCCCAGCACAAGTGGACAAGTTGACCCTTCTTGCTTGGAAAATTGGGGGTGGGCCGATCAAGTCGCTCACTGGACCACAGATGAACAGAATTTGTTTCTTCCAAAGATGAGATAACCCTGTGGCCCAGATTTGGTTCCAAAACCGATACAAAATCAAAAAGACAGTCTGGTTGGGTGTTGCGGAAATATCCAGATCATCATGTCTGTCCAGTTAAACACATTAACTGGGCAGACATGATGACACTTTTTATTTTATTATCAGGGAAATTAAAACTTGTTTCAAGAACAATGCTTGCATGATGGATACGTAGTATTTTTAAAGATATTAATATAGAAGCTCCACTGGGCACTATCGGTTCAACAGAAGCCTCCAGGAGTTAGATGGAAAATAGACCAGTTCAAGAAATACTTAAGAAAGGAAACTGGCAGAGTATTAAAACGTTTCAAAAGTTTTACTGTCGAACAGTAAATAAAGTTGATAATGCCAACTCTAATGTTGATTTTCTTCATTAAATTTTTTCATTAATACATATTACATTAAATTCTACGTTACTACAATACTACATTAAATTCAAAAATATTAAAGTGTGAATATTAAATCTTTATTATTATTATTATTTTGACTTTGACAATCTCGGGACCCTGGGGTCCCGGTCCTTTGAAAAGCGGGCGAGGGGCCGAAGCAAAGTCGCAGAGGCCTTGTTAGCCATGTATCAGAAAATGTGACAGCAACCGACGATTATCCCTGTATGCACTGCGCAAGTGCACCCAAGGGCAATCTCCGGTTGGTGCAGGACTATTGCAAAACAAGGAGAAAAAAAAAATTGGTCTATGGAATGTTTAGTGGATTGATTGCCTAAAACTATAGGAGGACTACTGGCCCCTGCCTGACTACTGTCTACACGGTTAACTACACGGCTGTAAAATAGCAGGGGGTGACTGGCACACTCAATTAATGGGCCCACCCATAAACGGTCGCTAGCACTTTAGTGACGTCGAAGGACCAAATTATATGCAGGCGGTGGTCATTCGTCGTTTTGAAGATGTTAGTTCTTATTGAAACTCGATGATGAAAGAACAGTAGTTTGGATTTAATTATTAAAATTTACAATGGTTTTGAAGTGTGTAGTACTCGGTCGCCGTGATTGTCAATAGTAATCGGTAGAAGGAAGAGGAGCGGCGCTATGTTGCATTGATCTTTGCAATCTCAGCTGCATCTGTCCAATGAATTTTAGTCTTGTCGTTTTTCTTCGGAACAACGTGAAGTGTACTGGCCCAAGCACTTTTAGATGGCCTACAGATACCTAATTCCTGCATAATTCTAAACTCTTCCTTAACTTTGTTATATCTGTCTGGCGCTAAAGGACGAGCGCGAGCATGAACGGGTGGTCCCGTCGTCTCGATATAATGCAACACATTATGCGAAGGAGATTCCCTGAATGACGCTGGTTTTGTGATTTCGGGATACATACACAGTAATTCATAACATGGAAAACTCATGACATGCTGTAATGTAGGTGCCTTTTTGCATTTGGGATACTATACACAAATAGAACATAATATTAGTTTACTAATAGATTGGGGATTGAGTGGGGTGGGTATGGGATCTACCTCCTAGCGGTCCATCCCGGGCAACGGCACCACAGGCTTGCCTGTGGTACGGCTGAACGATCCCACTTAAGCGGTGGTAGGCTCCGCAAGGGGCCGCCTGGCTCGCGACCACCATCCCACCGGAGTCCGGCGCCAAACAGCTTGCTGTGTTCCGTCGGTGTGTGGGAGTGCCAGTGCCTTTGGGGGAGAAGGAGGATGTTAGTTGCGCTGTTCAGAACAGGTCTTGGTCTCTGGGCAAAACTTGCCGGGTAGCTCATTTTGGAGGGTAGCGGGATCCGAAGCACGGTGCCAGCCGTTGGCCGACCGCAGTCAGTAGGGGGCCCAAGTAGCACGCCAGCCACGTGCCAAAGGCTGCCCCGCCAACTCGCGAAAAATCCCGGTATGCTCCACCATGCCAGCTGGCGACTGGATGGGAGGACCCGGTGGCCATATCCGGGGGAGTTCGGGCGTCCCCGCAGTCTCCAGATGAGTTCCCCATAGGTTGGGTTAGCTCCAGTGTTCCACTTGGTTCACTGAGCAGCGCCTCGACAGTTTGACTTCTTCCCCAGCAAACTCTTTAACTTTAATATGAAGAAAGCAAAGAAGAATATGGTGAAACAACGGCTGCACTTCCTCCCACTAAAAGTGCACCTCACTAACATCAGGGGGCTGCACTCTAATCTCGATCCGGTCCACCACCACCTTGAGACCGAGAAGCCGCACCTGTTTTTCCTAACGGAGACGAAGATAACAACCCCGTCGGACGTGGCGTACCTCAACTACCCGGGTTACTCTCTTGAACACAAGTTCAAGAAGCAAGCAGGGGTCTGTGTGTACGTCCGCGATGACATTTGTTGTCGTCGTCTCCGTTGCTTTGAGAAATCGGGGTTTTCTGCCATATGGCTACTTGTGGACACTGGCGTGGAGAAGTCTCTCTACATCGGCGTCTATCGATCCCACACCGGTGACCAGGAGACGACAGCGCTTTTTAATTTCCTCGTGGAGTCGGCTGACATGGCCCAGCAACGGTACCCAACAGCGAAGCTTAATTTTCTGGGGGACTTTAACGCCCATCATAAAGAGTGGTTGTACCCGTACCGGAAAACTGACCATGCCGGGTTGGAGGCGCGCAAGTTTTCTCTATCGCTAGATCTAACCCAGCTGGTGAATGTGGCAACGCGGGTACCGGATGTTGACGGCCATACACCCAATTGCTTAGACCTTCTGCTGACAACTGATCCGGACAGTCATTCGGTGTCGGTCTCAGCCCCGCTGGGAACGTCTGACCACTGTCTGGTGAAATCCGTGTCGACTTGCTCTCCTCCAGATGACAGTCCTAGAGGCACGAGACGAGTATGGCGATACGAGTCAGCAGACTGGGACGAGATGCGGCACTTTTTTGCGTCTTATCCTTGGCGGCATGTGTGCTTCTCCTCGGGTGACCCCTCGAGCTGTGCGGACGCGGTTGGGGATGTGATTCGACAGGGAATGGATTATTTCATTCCATTCTCCGACATACCGCTCGGTCACAAATCCCGACCTTGGTATAATGCAGAATGCGCCCACGCAGAGGCCCGAAAAGAGTCTGCCTATAAAGCCTGGGTCGGGGCCCGCGACCGCAAACTTAGAGCACGTAGGGTTCGCGCGAGGAAAAGAGCCTTTAATTCTGCCGCCAAGTTCTGCAAGCGGGTTCTGCGTCGGGCACGTTTTGACCATATTGGGCGTATTGGGGCCAAGCTGGCATCACACCCTCCGGGTAGTAAACAGTTTTGGTCCCTGTCTAAAGCGGTTGAAACGAATTTCTGTCGTCCCACATTACCTCCAATGCTGAAACCTGATGGGTCGCTGGCTCACTCTGCGAGTGAGAAAGCAAATTTATTTGCATCTCTCTTTGCTAGCAATTCACGTCTGGACGCTGGCTCCAAGCAACCACCTACTGTACCTCATTGTGACTCTTCGATGCCGGAGATCGCTGTGCACACTAGAGAGGTCCGGAGAGTATTGTGCAGTCTAGACGTGAACAAGGCCAGCGGCCCTGACGGCATTCCGGCGAGAGTGCTGAGGCAGTGTGCGCCTGAACTGTCTCCTGTATTGACACGCTTGTTCCGCCTCTCTCTTGTAAAAAGAATGGTGCCGAAATCCTGGAAGCTTGCAAATGTGCAACCAGTGCCCAAAAAAGGCAACCGTGCAGACCCTGCTCATTACCGTCCAATCGCCATTACCTCCATTTTGTCCAAAGTTATGGAAAGGGTACTCAACAGTAAGTTGCTGACGTACCTTGAAGACAATAATCTCCTCAGTGACCGTCAGTATGGCTTTCGCCGGGGACGGTCAACTGGTGATCTTCTTGTGTATGTCACGCACTGCTGGGGCGAAGCCATCGAGAGACACGGCGAAGCACTTGCTGTGTCGCTTGATATCTCGAAGGCCTTTGACAGGGTCTGGCACGCGAGTCTACTCAGTAAGCTTCCTGCGTATGGCATCCCCGCTGGTTTTTGTAGCTGGATATCAGACTTCCTCAGCAAACGGTCGATCCGAGTAGTCATTGACGGCTGCTCCTCTGACCTTATGGCTATTGACGCCGGAGTTCCTCAGGGGTCTGTTCTCTCTGCAACTCTTTTCCTGCTGCACATCAATGACCTACTTCTGCCTGGTATTGTTGGGTACGCAGATGACAGTACTGTTTCAGAGAGATACCTGTCCAGCGCAAAAACCAGCGTGGATGAAGTTCGTTCTTTGAGAGAGGCTATGGTGGAGCGGACAGATTTGACCTTAAGCCTTGTCTCCCAGTGGGGTGATGACAATCTGGTCTCCTTTAACGCCACCAAAACACAGGCGTGTCTTTTTACCGCTAAAAGGAGTCTTTTCGATCATACTCCTACTTTTCGGGGTACATCTGTTCCTGTGACTGATCGGCTCGAGCTCCTAGGCATGGAGTTGACATCCAATCTCAACTTCGGCGCCTCCATTGAGTACAAAGCCCAAATTGCGGCCAAAAAACTGGGCATCCTGAATAGAGTGAAGCGATACTTTACGCCTGGACAGCTTTTAACCCTTTACAAAGCGCAAGTCCGATCCTGCATGGAGTATTGCAGCCACCTTTGGGATGGCTCAGCTAAGTATCAGCTTGCCGCGCTTGACTCAGTGGAACGCAGAGCCAAGAGGCTCATCGGCGACGTTGAACTGGCGGATGCCAAGCTACATAGCTTGGCTCATCGCCGCAAAGTTGCCTGCTTGTCGGTCTTCTACAGACTGTGCTTCGGTGAGTGTGCTCAAGAACTCCACGACCTCATCCCACCAGCCCCCTTCTACCATCGGACATCTAGACGCACTGCAAGTTACCATCCTTACCTTGTTGCCATTCCACCAATTCGCACCAAGCGCTTCCAGACATCCTTCATAATGCGCACAGCGAATGAATGGAACTCACTACCTGCGTCCGTGTTTCCGAACGCCTTCAACCCGAATCTCTTCAAAGTTAGAGTGAACAGGCTTCTTCTGGGTAAACTCACTCCATCGTCGACTCTGTCTCTGTCACCTCTGACCTAGACTAGAGTCAAGAGCAAACCCATCTAAAATAAAAAAAAAAAAAAAAAAAAAAAGATTGTATAAGTTTATTTATAAGTTAAAATGATTGAATCTATGAATGCGTTAGTTTATAACAAATTATTATACATATTGTTTCAATTTAATTTAATTAATAAAATCACAATTGCTAAGAAGAACTGGTTATCTATAGGTACATTTTTAATGCACTACAATAACACTTCTGTGAACCTCAACAGCTTTTGTTGAACACGGTAACGAGCGTTTATTCTTCTCCGCGTCTACACTTTGGGGGCGACTAAACGAGTCCTAAATGATCATCAAGTTAAAATAAACTTTTTAACGAATATTAAACTCTGATGATATTAAAAAGTTAGGGACATTACTAACTTACCGACTCCCTTATGAATATATAGTAGGTAATCTACATTTGGGAAAGCCAAAAGTCAACTTAATCAGGGTTAGGACGGCCCCATTCACTCAGCCTTCTGTCTCTCGAAAATCGTGTAGCCAAGTATGACAAATGTATTATAGGTGGTACTTTCTTTCTTCTCCTAAAGTTATTTGTCCGAAAATCATTATCCATAACAAGTTTGCTATAAACTTCAGTAACCATAATGTTCAAAATCCCGAAATTTTGTTTAACATAATTATCTTTCATAATTTTCTTTTTATCTTTTAGAGCAGTGGTGGCCCAGTGGTATCGGCCGCGACTTACAAGTTGTAGGTCGTGGGTTCGAACCTAGGCAGGCGCTTTACTTGTGTAAATTATTTCATCACCACTGCTCTCAAAAACGGTGAAGGAAAACATCGTGAGGAAACCGGCATGTCCTAGAACCAAAAATTCGAAGACATGTGACATCCACCAATCCGCACTGGGCTCGCGTGGTGGATTACGGCCCATCCCCTCTCACAGAGGGGAGGCCTGTGTCCCAGCAGTGAGAACATTAATAGGCTGATGATGTGATGTGATGTGTGATGTGAATTATCTTTAGTTTTAAAAGTATTCTGTCATAATATTGAGTATTATAATAATTAATTCTACTAATTTTACATAACCTAAAGTCATATGACCTATGTATTGTGTGAAATAATGTGTATTATTCCGATAATATTTTTTTATAAAAACATTTGCTAAAAATTAGGTTTTAGTGACAGAAACGAATCGCTGTAAATCCTACTCAACGCAGTCTTGTCTGCTCTATCCCTAGAGTGTAATTTAAAATCGCGTGGGACCGCCGGAGCCCCGCAGCGCCGGAGCCGTGACAGAAACCATGCCTGCTGCATGTTGCATGCTTGCTTGCATGCTGCATGCTTGTTTGCTTACAAAAACCGTATATATATTATACTGTATATTATATATACTGTATAATATATATATTTATTTAATAAATATTTATATTTATTTATTTATTTTTTTATTTATAGCAATTTGAATTTAGGACTTATAACTTTTATTGAAAACGTTTTTATGTCTTTTGTATATTATTGATTGAATATTTATGACAAACGGGTTTAGGACATATTATATTTAGGGATTTAAATTTTATGGGATGTGATATTAAGTTCGGGTAAGTTATCATTCGGACAAATGATGATTAGGACAAAAAAAGTTATGGCACTTTAAATGATGGATAAAAAAGTTATGTGACACAATAGAGGACCGTTATAGGTAGGTACGTAGACATAAGGCATAACACCGAATTGTGAGATGATTCGGTCTAAAATCACGTGAGGTGTAAGGATTAGCAGTTTTCACGATGTTCAAATTAAATGAAAATGTCAGTCATGTGGATTGCCGAGTTATGTGAACTCAAAACTTTAAAATCTTTTGCACAAAAAAATGTAAACCGATTTCAAAAACAAAACATTAAAAAGTACAAAATAACTTTCGTTTCGGAAGTCGGTGTCGAAATCCGGATACCAGAAATTGCAGACAAGAATCAAGAGTAGTAAAGACTCACAAACTACCAGGAGAACAGAATCATAAAGAAAATAAGTATTTCTGGCGCTGGAATAATGAGCGGTAAAATCTCTCAAACTACCAGGAGATCAGAATCATGATGAAGTAGATCGACAACCAGCATTGGTTGACAAAATCTATATTAACGCGAGCAAAGCCGCCGGCAAAACCGGCGGCTTTGCTCGCGTTAATATAGATTTTACTTATATAAAAGTATACCATCAATATTTATCGCATAGTATATACAAAGTACCTATAAGGTCAAAGACACGGCGACAGTGTAGCAATGCCACTAAAGTCACCGCCAGAACACAAAATAAAAAATAAGTTCAAAAACTAAAACCCGACTACTAAAAAATCACGCTCTAAAAAGTATGAAACAAGAAAATATTCTCATCTGAAATTGTTATGTACAATCTATTCGATATGTGTCGGGTATTAAATAAACAACTTACATTTAATAAATATTTCATACATATTCATAATAGTGTTCAGAGGATAAACGAGGTCGTATGCCACCTACCGTAACAAAACAATACATTGTGCAAAGTAGCATACGACCACATAAGATCCCTGTTCAAAGATACCACAAATGAGTGGGGCGAAATATTTTTTTTTGTTCTTGTCTTCATGCTCCCTAGAAGGCCCCATATTCAATTTAATGTGACGTTACATGGCCTATAGCCAGCGGACAAACAAGTCACTTCCAACGACACCTCATTTATTGAATTTATTGATTTGATAAAATGGTTCTAATATTGAAACCAAAAAATCATGTTTTCAAGTTACGTAAATTATACTTTTTGGTACAAGTCGGATCAATGATTTTAATTTTTTTGTCCTGGCGGATACTAGTTATTTTTAACCGACTTACCAAAAAGGAGGAGGTTCTATGTTCGACATTATGTTTTTTTTTTATATTGCAGATACGTATCCTGTTTTATATTTATTAGGCTTAATATTTTAGGCTTAGAAAACAAGCCTGCTTTTTAACCGACTTACCAAAAAGGAGGAGGTTCTATGTTCGACATTATGTTTGTTTTTTTTTTTTTTTTTGTGTATGTTCACGCATATCTCCGTCAATTTTGGACCGATTTTGAAAATTCTTTTTTTGTTCGAATGAGTATGTTTCGAAATTGGTCCCATTTTGATTTGGTGAAGATCTGATGAAGAACTTCGAAGATATACAGCAGAACTCTTCAATAAATTACGGCAAATCTCTCGGGATTGCTGCAATCGCATGTCTGTTTATTGTTTATACCATTTCATAACAAAACATCACGCCAGTACGCTCTTAAGGGGTACGCAGATCACTCTTTTCACCGGTTTTGTTAAATTTTCATGATTTTCGGGTAATCTATTCTGGCGTTATAGGTACCTTAACCAACTTGCCTATTAGGTAGGTACAACTAAAAAGTGAAAAATAAAAAGCTTTTTTACAAAAAAATACTACCTATTTGGGAGTCCCCAAATAAAAAAAAAACTATAAAGTGAAAAATAACTTTATTTTTGGAAGTCGGTGTCCATAACGCATAAAATGGTACCTACCAAAGACACCGACTTCCAAAAATAAAGTTATTTTTCACTTTATAGTTTTTTTTTTATTTGGGAGTCGGTAGTATTTTTTTGTAAAAAAGCTTTTTTTCCCCGTTAATTCCATTCAGTCGTAGATTTTGTCACGAAATTGAAATCACCGTTTTACAGGTATGATTTTTATTCGTATGATTCAATTCCTCAATTCTCTCATTTTGAGATAATAATAACTAGTAAACGTTAAATAGATCGACGAGGCTTGATGTAAATGCCAGTTTTACCGATTCATGGAAACTTTGACCTCGTTTATTTCTAATGTTCTAGATGTTTTTGCCGAATTGAAAGGCATTTCCTCATACCTTTGCTTTATTCTTTAGAGGCTTGAAATTACGGTTTCATTTTTATTTGTTAGCATGTAATGAAAGCTATTTCTCGCGAATCACGACCCTACTAATGACTTTAAGTTGTCTCGGTCTACATTAATTATGAGGACACCGGACGTCTTTTTTAAATTGCTGTTTTCAATGCGGGCTCACCTTTCTTTTGCCTCGAGAGAATATTGGATTAAAACATTCTTGACGTCAGGTCTTCGTTGCGTCTTTAAGTTAACATTTTAATTTTGTCCATTTATGTTTATTTTATTCGCTTGTTTCGTTTTTCAAATAAACCAAAGGCCAAAAATAATTTTCTCGTTTAGGGGCCTATTTTCAGTAGTAGTAGGCTATTTGCGACCTGTTTTGCTGAAAATTCCTTCACAATGTACACACTACATTTGGGCACAATATTTATCTTTACCTTATAGAAATCCGTGTTCCAGGAACCAGCACAACAAAAAAACACCGCCAGTGGCTATTTGCGACCTGTTATACTAAAACAACTTTTTTACAAACAAAATACACTCGCGAGCAATGAAAAAGTGCCAGTGACATAGCACCAAATTACTCCTAAACGGGAAAGGCTAGCTTAATGACGCCGTCTGCAATATTGAAGTACATTTAACAGCGCATCAGAATATTATCAACTAAAAACGTAAATATTGTGTTCAAATTTTAAATTAAATGTGAAAAAATTAAATTAAGGTGTTTGTCGGCATTTTGTGGGTGGAACTTTTTCATTGCTCGGCAGTTTATTAGTAACCGACTACTAATCCAAATAAAAACACTACATAGAGAAAAATAACGTCAACTTCGAAAGTCCGAGCTTCTGGTTAAGTTTCTTCGCTTTTTGGCAACGATCTCTTCTTTTTTAGGAAGTCAGTTGAAGAGAGAGAGTTAACGTCATAAGGCATAGGTAGAATCCCAAGTAAGATGAATTTAAGTAACAACTAGCGCGCCATGAAACCCTGAATTTATGGTCGTACACGATCCTTGACGCTCTATGACCCAAAAGAGCAACATGAACGTGAGGGCTTCTCGATAGCCACACGTTTAGTTCAAAGCTTATGTAGGTATATCGTTGCCAAAGTATAGCTATTTCACTGTCCCCAAATCAACGACCTATTATTATGATCAACTCTTAACTGGTGAGCATAAGGATATGATAGGAAAGATGGACCCCTTTTCCGTCTTTAGACACTCATTTGGAGCGTTGTACGATATATAATGTATCTGTTGTTGATTTAACTGAGTTAGTACCGATGAAAGATAGTTTCAGCATCATCATCAGCCTTTTAATGTGGGAACATTTTTTTTTATATTGTCTATAGGCTTGCGCTTGACCACTATCTCATCTGATGGTAAGCGATGATGTGGTCGGCAGTGAAGCACGCTTGCCTAGAAAAAAACCCATTCACTCTTGACTTAAAGACCCCTAGATTGTAGCTGTTGTAGTGATTGAATGGGAAACACAGACTCCGGCAGGGAATTCCACTCCTTAGCTGTACGCATAATAAAAGTGTCCCCAAAACGTTTTGTACGTATAGGTGGGATGTCCACCATGTATCGATGACGCATCGCCGTACGTCTGGTAGTCTGATGAACGAACGGGCTGGGTGGAATTAAATCATGCAATTCCATCGCACACTCCCCGAAATACAACCAATAAAAAACCGACAACCTGGCAACTCGGCGACGATGCTCAAGACTCTGGAGCTTTGACATTGCTGGGATACAGACCTCCTTTCTGTGAGACGGAATGGGCCGTAATCCACCACGCGGGCCCATTGCGGGTTAGTGGATGTCACATGTCTTCGAACATTTAGTTCTAAGACATGCCGGTTTCCTCATTATGTTTTCCTTTTTCTTTCCGATAACCTGGTTAAGGTTGCAGGAATCCGCTGGATGCGAGACGCACGAGATCGGTCAATGTGGCGATGCCTGGGGGAGGCCTATGTCCAGCAGTGCACGTCTTTCAGCTGAAATGATAATGATGATTTTTTTTCTGAAAAATGCACGGTTCTTTTAGGAAAGACCACCGGAGTGAAGCCGCGGCAAAAGTTAGTCGAATTTTATTTTTCTCTATTACTTTCCTTGGAATCTTTAAAGGGTTCGTATCACAACGAATTGATTGTAAGAGAAATATTATCCAAGATTTTGGCCATTTTCTTTTTACTATTGCATACGGCCCTAAACCCTTTATTGTAAGGGCACCCTGTGGGCCCAATATCTGTAAAAGCTGTGAGTGATAAAACCGATAGGAGTGGAGAAAGGGTTGCGGCAGTTTGCGGCTAGCTTTTAGGTATAACAAAGAATGTCCATTTTAACAAAATATTGAACCGACGAAATAACGAACTGAAAAAAAAAACAATCTTTTAGTGTAGCATTTTAGGGTTCCATACCCAAAGGGTAAAACTGGGCAAGTGCGAGTTGGACTCGCGCACGCAGGGTTCCGTACCATTATGGCAAAAAACGGCAAAATATCACGTTTGTGGTATGGGAGCCCCACTTAAATATTTATTTTATTCTGTTTTTAGTACTTGTTGATATAGCGGCAACAGTAATACATCATTAATGTTGCCGCTATCTGTGAAAATTTCTACTGTCTAGCTACCACGGTTCATGAGATAAAGCCTGGTGGCAGACGGACAGACAAACAGACATATTGACATACAGACAGACAGATGGATCGTGGAGTAATAGGGTCCCGTTTTTACCCTTTGGGTACGGAACCCTAAAAACGGGACTCTATTACTAAGACTCCGCGGTCCGTCTGTCTGTCTGTCACCAGGCTGTATCTCATGAACTGTGATAACAAGACAGTTGAAATTTTCACCGATTTATTTCTGTTGCCGCTACTCGTATAACTACAAATACTAAAAACAGAATAAAATAAATATTACATTTAAGCTAGGCTCCCATACAACAAACGCGATTTTAGTGCCGTTTTCTGCGAAAATGGTACGGAACCCTTCGTGCGCGAGTCCGACTCGCACTTGGCCGGTTTTTTCTACCTATAGGGGTAGATATTATTTTTCCAATTAAAATGGTACCAACTTTGAAGTATACTTTCCAATAAATCGTACTTGCTTGTATCTAATCTTTGGTCTGTTTATTATAATAAAATAGTTACTTTTTTATGTGTAATATGATTGATATACATTATAATTTAATATAGTGGCCCAAAAAATATGTCTATTGCATTTTCTTTGGAAACAATCTATAGATATTAGCCTGCAATTTGTAGAACGAAATTTCAATAGGGCTTTGTTGTCACTTGCCCCTGAGCCGTTACATTTTCACTAATTTTTAATGTTCATGAAACAGTTTTCTATTAGAAAATAATAGCAGAAGTATCTACACCAGACAATTAGGAAAAGTTGTTAAAGTTTCTCGCAAACTCGTTGTCGGTTGAATCAATACAAAATGCTAGGGGCGAGGTAAACAATGGTTTGAACTATTTGCAGTAAAACAATTGAAATGAGTTGGAAGTTTATCAAACATGCTGGAGCGTTAAATTGTGTTTGCATACGGACTAACGGACTTCAATCAATATCATCATCAATACATGCAGATAATAAATCTGTAGAAAAGTCGTTTTTGTACTATAAGGGTCAAAATTGCAGTCACACTCTACCAAAACAGAAAAGGCAATTATTTGTAGGCAGCTGAATTTCAACTTTTCGCGGTTAGTAGGAATAATCTATACTTTAATTTCTATACAAAATATTAAATCACTTGTGGATAATTAAACTTCTTCTACAAAAACTAGCCATTTGAGTTTTGGAAGAGTATGACTGCACTTTTGACCCTTGACTGTACATCGAAAATATAAAAAAAAAAATGCGTAATAACAAACTGACCCCATTTCCAGTATTTTTGGAATGTTTGTCTGTTTGTCTGTTTAGTTGTGCACGCATCACGTAAAATGTACGAAACCAATTTAGATAACATTTATACATACAATTGTGCGTAACTTGAAATATTATTCTTGTTTCATCGCAATCGGTTCACTCTATCAAAAGTTAGATGAATTTAAAGTGTTCAAGAAGTAAAATATCACAATACACGCAATTCAGAAACGCGGACATTTTAACTCCATAATCGATCGATGGCATTGTGCATTTGACATAATTTTCGAAATGGCGGTGTTATGATTTTCCGCGGACGAATGACACAAAAATAATATTGGTAGGTAGGTCCAAGGCCAAAACAAGTAGGGTAGGTAGATACCTATCGTCAACTGCCTACCCTACTCCCCCCGCCCCGGAGCCCCGGGAGCAAAACTGCGGGCACAGCTAGTATAGAAATGAGAGAACCCAATTAGATTAACGAGTTACAAGCAAAACTTGCTGCAATCAGGTATGTAAATATTTGGTTAAGCAGACTGTCAGGTGTCCGACGCTGCAGGACTAAAATTAATAGCCTGCAGCGAAAAATGGCCATTCGTATCGCACGAGAATACCGAACGGTATCCTTTGAGGCGGCAACTCTCCTGGCACGCTTTCCTCCGCTTGACATTCTGGCGGATATGAATGCGAGGGTTTATAACCGGATTCGTGCCATTCGCCGGAATGGTGACAGCGTGCCGGGGATCGCTATAGTAAGGCTGAGGCGGCAGGAACGGCTACACGCGCTCGAGCGGTGGCGAGAGCGGCTACAGCAGCCGCAATTTTCGTGCAAACGGGTTGTCGAAGCCATCCTGCCGCACTTCGAAGCCTGGCTGAAAAGAGAGGAGCGCATCTCCTATAGGCTCACTCAGGTACTGACCGGACACGGTTGCTTCGGTGAGTACCTGAATAAGATTGGGCGAGAGACCACGGCAAATTGCCACCATTGTGGAGGCGACCTTGATTCTGCACAGCACACGCTCGAGGGGTGTCCAGCGTGGGCCTCTGAGCGGCAGGTCTTGGTCACCAGGATCGGGCGAGACCTGTCTCTGCCAGCAGCTGTGGGGGCCATGCTGGCAGAGACAGAAAATTGGAGGGAAATGGCCTCCTTTTGTGAGACTGTGATGGCCCAGAAGGAGGCCGCCGAGCGGAATCGTGAGAGGGCCGATCCCGCTCGAAGAAGAAGGCGTCGGGGAGGCAACCGCCTCCTCGATGCCTAAAACACCGAAACCCCGCCTGCGTAATAAGCAAGCGGGACTCCGGGGTCGCAGATGGTCAGATTGGGGACTCTGTCCGCCCACCAGGTGACTTCGGGAAGGACGGCAGCACAGTGATCACGTGCTGCCGTGCACTTCTTTCAGCCTCCCAAGGGATGTGCCCTAACAGGCGTTGCACAGAGGGGGCTCCGGGTTGGTCTTTTAAGAGGTGACGGAGCCCCTTTCAGGTGCAGATGGTGATCACCGGGGTGGTTTTAGTGAGGTAAAAATCCCACACTCCCTGGGCTTTTTTCCCCAAAAGTCCAGGCGCCTTTTGAAGGTTTCCCCCCGAAAGTTTTTTCAAATTTTATCTAACTAGATTTTCCTGCGGCTTAGCTCTAGCTCATAGCTTATCTCTGTGGCTACAGGAGCCGTGCTGGCATAAAAAAGTGTCCAGTAAAAATCAGCGCAGCATTAAGAAAAAAATGAGCAATCAGATCAATAATTTAATCTCTTTATAAACATATATGTTTACTTATTATACGTTTTTAGACATTTATTTTCTCAAAAGATTTAAGGTTCCCCTAGTCGACGGTACGAACTATTTAGTGCGCGGGGTTATAATGCCTGCTATCTCATCCGACAACACGTGCGAAAGACATAGATGCTGTGATGAGCAGTAAGAAGCTAGTTCGCATACAAATTTGCAAGTTTGTAGCGAAATGGATGATGATTTAGGATGAAAACAAGCGCGTAAAATTTTATAAACAGACGTTTGGGAGTCTAGATATCATGAAAAAATCTACTAAATGTATATTTTCAATGTAAAATTATTTGCATTGTTGAACTACGAATCTATTCCTGTATGGTGGCCGTTTTGCAGTTTTCCTTCATCTTATGGTATTTATTTCCGCCCAAAGATGCGTTAAAATTAGTGTTGAAATATGGAACTTTCGACGCTCATAACTTTCAAAATTTTTTCTTTTTTACTTTTTTTTTGCCATACAGGGCTAGATAATGATAAGATAAATTGATATCATTTTTTATTTTGAACGTACATCGTCAAAAAGTGGAGTAATCGCCAGACTACGTTTGTATAGAAGAATGATCGACTAGTGTAACCTTAAAGAGAAAATGCAATATTATAACTTAAAAATTCATGAAGCCGGCAAGATTGGTGTAGTACCTACCCGGTGGTATTATAATTTTAATATTGCTAGCAGCAGCAACATAAAGCCGAAAACTTGTGAAATTACTGCGTGATATGACGGAACATAAACTTACTTAATTTACTTAAAGTTATCCTGAGCACTGAGTTCCTTGACCCCGGATTTACTTAGCCAGGTCAAACATCTTATACAGATGGAAGTAAATAATTAATATCTTCGTCCTTTGTTTGGTTTTTGCTTTACCTACCTACGACCTTAATATTTCATTTAGGTAAGTATCTTAATGGCAAAATTTATAAAACAATGGTTGCGTAACACAAAATCTATGGACATAGCCATTGATTTTGT
The DNA here is from genome assembly GCA_945859665.1 of Anorthoa munda. Taxonomy (NCBI): domain Eukaryota; kingdom Metazoa; phylum Arthropoda; class Insecta; order Lepidoptera; family Noctuidae; genus Anorthoa; species Anorthoa munda. The sequence continues at coordinate 23,482,578 of OX243905.1, read as the reverse complement.
GTTACATTTAATTTGACTATTCAACAACATACATTGCGTTATTTACGCTTTCGGGCTGATATTATTCAAACTTCAGGAATCGAACTAAAAATGCTTGAGATTGTGTTTTGAAAGTGTGTTAAGCAATAGAGTGCTGTGTGTGTGTGTCTTGTACGTTTACACAGATCCCAAATACATTGGGATAAGTGCAAGTTTAAAAAGATACGACCATTGATATCTGAAAAATAGATAATTAATTAAATCAAAATCTCGAATGCGCTAACTAAAAAGATGTAAACAAGAACAAAATCATGCTGTGCAGTCGGAGGATACATATGGTTTAGGTCAGTCAGCTCGCGATTATGTATCCTCCGACTGCACAGCATAATTTTCTTCTTGTTTACATAATTTTAGTTTGCATCTTAAGCAACCGGTTTTTGATTTTTGGGTTCCGTACCCAAAGGGTAAAAACGGGACCCTATTACTAAGACTTCGCGATCCGTCTGTCTGTCTGTCTGTCTGTCCGTCTGTCACCAGGCTGTATCTCATGAACCGTGATAGCTGGACAGTTGAAATTTTTACAGATGATGTATTTTTGTTGCCGCTATAACAACAAATACTAAAAACAGTATAAAATAAATATTTAAGGGGGCTCCCATACAACAAACGTGATATATTTTGCCGTTTTTTGCTCGATATTAATAACGGCAACAGGTAGACGCTTGAAATATTCACAGAATATTTATTTGTATATTTACTTCAAAAAATAATAATTATTAAATTAAAATAAAATAAATTAAGGGGGGCTCCCATACAAAAATGTGTTTTTTTTGCAGTGTTTTGCGATAATGTGTGCGAGTCCGACTCGCACTTGGCCGGTTTTTTTCAATTTTAATGTAGATTAAGACAAATCGATTGACGTAAGAACAATCAAAATCGACCAACGCTCCAGAAGACCAAGCTCTAGAACACCACATAGGAACAAACATACATAGACTGATAAACACATCACGGACACACGGAATGTGCAACTAGCTTTATATTTTAGACTGACCGACCTTGACAATTCAAAAGTTGGTTTAAAAAAAATAGTGGTAGTAAATTAGTATTCCTATCTATTAGTTAACCTGTTTGTGGCTACGTAAAAAATCAAAGCAGCAACGTTGCAAAGGGCTAAGTATCTGAACCAATCTACGCCGGCAATAAGCTTAATCCGTTAGGCTTAAGCCTATTATGCAAAGCCTAGCTGCCTGCATAGCAGATGAAATTTGGTGTAGGTATGTAGAGGGATTGATGATGTGACATCATTAATGTTGATGAAGATCAGATCTTTGGTACTTGGTGTAAGTTACTCCATGTCAGTACTGACAATCTGAAAAGATAAGAAAATCAGGCAGTTATCGAACACAGATAGTTATTTCGTTTAGGGAGTAATAGACATACTTAGTAGTTCTGTTCGCTACACGCACTGCATTTATGATTTTAATACTCTATGATGTGGCTCTCCTCGTTAGAGTGCGTGAAAGCAGCATGGCACAGCCGATACTGACAGTGTTAATGCATCTTGTCAAATCGTCGCTTAACTTCTAACAGCGCGTATGTCAAAATCGGGAACTTTTCAGGAAAGCAAAAAAACCGTTTAGCGTAACTCAGGTTAACAAAAAAACTGAGTTATGTGCTGTTTCTATGACAATACAGCTCAGTTACGCGGTTTGGCTGTGGCTTTTCACTTTACCTTTTTTGAATACCGCCTTGCCATTGGTACAAACCTGAGTTTTCAACGCGTTATTGCGTTTATTAACAACTTAGAATGGAATACACTTCTTGCTCAGTGTATTTTCAATAGAACACAAGATTTGATTAGAAAATGAATACGTAAAGCGAGGCAACCGGAGCTTGGATAGGGTCGTTAGATAACCACATTAAATGCATTACACGTTAGCCACTGCAGACAATCTACTTTGTTCGTTACAAGATAGAAACTAATAATAAAATCAAAAAACCCGACTGCAAAGATGTAATCTTTGCAGTCGGGTTTTTTGGTTTCGTGAGGCACTGGCGACCGAGCAATGGCGGGATAACCATACACCTTGCAGGGTAACCGGTTAGAAGAGGCTACAGTGAGCCTTGGAATTATAATCTTTCCTAAAATATCTGGATGATGCGTAACGAGCATCAACGCCGAATCTTGGGCAGCGGTAAATAATCCGACTCAGCCTGCCTAACAAGCAGTGTCTTGTTGGGGGTAGAAAATAACCTCCCAACCCGAAACTCCAAGGTTTTATGTTGGAGTCTCTTCACTGCCCGTGTCACGACGTAGAAAGCCTCTACAACATTCACCCTTAATCCTAAAGTGGGAACGCGCCGAGAGGATGAATGGCTTGTTGGTTTCAAGTCGCGAGCGCCAACCTCGATGGACCCGGCTAACTTCGTTGTATTGAGCCTTCTTGAGGGAATAGGCATCATCCTTCAAGTGACTATTTATATCGTCCTTACACGTGGGAACAATATAAATGATAATAATACCTTTTCGGGGAAACTGAAGGTTTTGTCTGTGCAATTATGGACGAAGTCATCCTGACGAATAACTACCGGAGATATATAATGAAGGACGGGACGGTTGACGTGTGTCGGGCATGCCACTGTCCTGGTGAATCCATCAGACATTATCTCTGGTTGTTCTCGTTTGGCTAACGGCGAGTACTTACACAGACATAACCAAGTGGCCAGGATTATTCACCAGCAGCTTGCTTTGAAATACAATCTGGTGGATTCTGAGGTACCGTATTACAAGTATGTGCCCGACCCAGTTCTCGAAAATGACCATGTTACGTTGTACTGGGATCGGTCTATCATCACTGATAGGACTATTGTTGCCAATAAGCCGGATATAGTGGTGATAGACCGATTAGCGTGCCGCACAATAATAATCGATGTCACCATCCCGCATGACGAGAACCTCGTGAAAGCTGAGAAAGAGAAACAAATCAAGTATCTTGACTTAGCACACGAGGTTGTCGACATGTGGAATGTGGACTCGGCGATCATTGTGCCGATTGTCGTTACGGTCAACGGCCTGATGGCCAAGAGCCTCGACGACCATCTGTCGAGGCTGTCATTGGGCGGTTGGATCGAGGGTCTGATACAGAAGGCAGTACTCCTCGATACGGCTCGCATTGTGAGGAGGTTCCTGTCTCTGGAGCCCTAACTACCGGTAGCTTGGACCCTGTTCCCGATACCGGTTGGCCTCTATTTTTATATTTTTAAATGTTTTTAAGTTTTCTTTTTTAATATTTAAAAATGTAATCTATAAGAATGAAGAAGAATAAAGGAAAAAATAATAAAATACCAAACAGTATGATCAAGCAAACATTTCACAAAAGTATGTTCATCAGACATCGGAGTAACAGCCTACCATTAGTCGCAGGTAGCAAACCTACCGACAAGCAAACTCAAATAAATGACATAGATTCTGAACATAAAAATGAGAATTCTTTAACTTCTGTAGCAAAACGACAAAGTGCCTCCTAAAAGGCAAAGAGAAATGAGACATCCTAAACAGAAATGAAATAGAAGAACCAGTTACTGAGCACATACCGAAGCCTGAGCCCATCTTTGTGACAGGAATGATGGACATCACATCTCTAAAAGCTACGCTAAATAAAATGGTTGATGATAATCTGTATAAAATGACAACATTAAGATCCGGCCATATCTTTAAGTTAATGCCGAATGATATACAGACCTACAAAGCAATAAGAGAACAGTTCATAACAAATAATATAGCGCACTACACTTACAAACTGAAATGTGAGAGAGCATATAGAGTGGTACAACGAGGACTTCATGCTACAGAAAATTCATCTCTAATCAAACAAGAACTAAAAGAACAAGGACACGAGGTCAGGCAGACAGTAAAAGTTCTACACAAAACCAAAACCAATGAAGCATTAGCCGTGTTCTTTGTGGATCTAGAACCAAACAATAATAATAAGGAGATATTTAAACAAAGATGTTTTAAGCCAAATGAAAGCCCCTTAAGCCAAATGATGCTTTGGAAGCCCCTTATAAAAAAGTAATCATGCAATGGAAGAGATGATAAAGATTTGGTCACACTAAAAATCAGTGCTTTAGACCATTTAGATGTGTTAAATAAGGCAATGAACATCCTACTTCAACGTACAAAACACCAGACGCAACATGCGCAAACTGCCAGGAAAAACACCCTGCGAGCTACAAAAGCTGTGCAAAATATAAACAATACAAGGAAAGAATACTAAAAACCAACCCAACCAATAAAGATTCCGCCTTCATTCGGAGCGCAAAAGTGATTAAAACAACAGAACAAACGGACAAACAGAACATAAGATACTAAATCCGCGGAAGCAAAAAGGAACTACGCGGATGTAACAAAAGATAGACCGCTGAACGAAGGATTAACTGACTCTGAAAACTTTTCAGACCGACTAGAACTAATGTTTTGCTAAATTTCAACAAATCATGATCAACATGATGGACAAAATGATGGACCGTATGATCCAGCTAGTCTCAAGTGTTTTTACAAAATGAACCACACACTCCGAATTGTCACGTGGAATGCCAATGGCAAATGTTATCCTCCTTTTATTCGACAAAAAGTCGCTACGCAAAACTGCGGCATAGTCGATTTTATATTTAATCACACTTTTGAAAAAAAAAGAATAGTACATTACTGCAGCGGCCAGCAAAATAGGCATTGATGGACGAACGTGTAAATGTGGGCTGAGGCGAAGCCGAGGCACACATACGTAAGTCCATCAATGCCTAGTTGTGGCCAAGGCTTGTATAGTACTTTTCTCAAATAATGCGCGGTAATTAAAACTAAGTAGTACCTAGAACTCATTTTGTCAAAATCAATGACGAACAACAATAATTGTTCCTGCGTTAAAGTGTTCCTTTGTTTTTTTTTCAATAAACAGCGTTCTATTTGCAAGCCAGTTCGAAATTTAAATAAAACCTTTGATAAGTTACCGCCTTGGTTGCCATGTTTCGGAGTAAAACATCGTTCCATTTTTAAACTACACGACAGATATGAGTTTACTATGGAATTTATTTGGCCGCTAGACACGACAGATATGGATTTTCATACAACTTTTGCCGGCCGCTGCGCGCATGTATTTGACCAGTACAGCAATTTCGATTTATCTCGAAGAAGGTTGTCAAAATAATGATCACATTTCCAAGCATGTTTGAGAAAATGAATTTTAATTCAAACTTTGCTTCCGTGCGCGTTATAACAACGTTCAGCAGCTATATTTATGGACCTTAGTCAACAGGGTCGCCAACTGGTGAGCAATAAAACGTTAGCCCCCACTTAACGTCGTGTTAGTAACTAGTTTTTCGTGAAAGGCCCTTTTTAGGCCCTAAGTGCCATAATAGGCAACTTTTTATTCCGGAAAAAAATCATGGTTTCTGTGCACTATGGGCAAGTTCATGGGAAAAAGCTTATCTTATATTAAAACGAATACTGTGAGATGCTGACCTGCTATTATGCACGAGAAAGTTCCGTCTTTCCCCACAAAGAGGATCTTGGCAATGGTCCAGGAAAATGCCAGGATGAAGAATGATCAAGAGTCAAAATTTTATTGTGCCTTTACTAACAATGTATTGCATCATCAGTCACTTCAAAGGCGATGGAGAAATGGTTTCGCCAGTATTTGGAATCTTTTATGGTTGCTTTATGTCGTGCGATTTCGAAAAAAGTCTTTTATACTCTTTCCTAACAATGTCAATATTGTTTTCAATAAAAAATAAACTGTATTACCCGACTGCAACAAAAGGGTTATTTATTTGTTAAAACTATATGCACAAGTTAAAATCACCGTGCGAAGGCGGTTTTATTGGCTTAGGCAATTTGTGTAGAAATAGCTTAGGGTGATGCAGAGAAAAAACATAGCAGTTGCAACATAAATAAAAAGACAAACATAAGATAATCAGTATCTCAGTAGATACTTTTCTATAGATAAAATAATAAAACTAAATAATAAAAAATAACTACTTACCGTACGACGACAGAGGCACGTGATTTCATTAATAAAGCAACACTGGCCTGTCGGGGCTACCGGTAACATATAGAAACCGGGAATATGTTAGTTTTCCGAGAGAGACACGGTTCCGGTCGCCCGGTTTCTTCCGGCGGGTGTCAGAAATACTCGTGGATGTCTAGGGTTACCATCTATTTTAGAATAATTTGATTATATCTGATTGATAGGGTAAATGTAGAAACCGGACTTTAAAAAACCGGCCAAGTGCGTGTCGGGCCACGCGCAGTAATAGGGTTCCGAAGTTGCATAATAATGCGGACTAAAAAGAGGGTTTGTTGTTGTTACATGAACATTAACAAGTCTAAAATCGGGCCCACATAGAATTATGTTTTTTTTAATCTATATTCTCGCGTTTGACCACTATCTCGCCTGATGGTAAGCGATGATGTGGTCTACGGTGAAGCACGCTTGCCTAGATGTAATCTATTCACTCTTGACTTAAACTAAATAAGAACTAACTGGTAACTGAAGAAGGATTTATAAAATCCAACTTCGCAACTGAAGTTAGAAAAATATTATCTATTTGAGTACCACCGCGGGTGCGAATTGCGAAAGGAGCCGATACCAGCGCGCATTCGGAGCCACGGGGAATGGTATAGTTCGTTCCTGGATCCTTGCGTGCACGCTCCTTGTTTATTTCTCTTTCGGAATTAGAAAAAAATCGTATGTATTCACCTCTATTCTCCTCTAATACCGCAGATTAGAGGTAAATCCTCTAATCTGCGGTATTCACTATTTCATTCTGGAAAGTTTAACGCTATTCAATTAGTGATGAAGTCGGGTCGAATATTAACTTTATAGAAGGATATCGGCAAAAGAAAATAAGTAATTTGCTTGGAAATCGAATCTAATTTGACTTTACTTTTAAGTTTTAATTACAAAACGTCGAAAATACTTCTGCACTAACACAAAATTGACTCCGCGCGCATGCGCCGTATGGACTACGGACTGATACTGCCAACGACTCCGGCCACTCCAATGCGTTATTCTGTAGTGTGCAGCTCGCCCAACCTTATATTTGTAACTGCACACACCTTTTATGGGCATTATTACACGAATCGTTGAATCGAACACTTCTCTTTTATTTCGATTACATCACTCTAATACATGGCGACCCTTAGCCAGCAATTAAAATTTTACAACTTACGTAAAATGCGAAGACGTCAATAGTTGAAGAAATCCTGAAAAATATACTGATAGAAGTTTATGAAGACGGAAAATTTAGAAGAAAGAAACAAAAGAAGATTAAAAAAAAAAAAAAGAAAAAAAAACAGAATCCAAGAATAAGTGTGAAGCGGTGAAAATATTAAATAAGAAGACAGAAAAGGAACGTTGCTGCCGGGTGCCGGGAGTATGCTCAAGCCTTATGATGAGAGGATATGCAGGGCGCCGGGAGATAAATCGTTCGGGTCCGATGCGGAGCAGCTGGGAGTCAGTTCGAGTCCAGTGCTGAGGAATCCGTTCATCCACACCATGTAAGACGTCGTGACCTACGGAGTCAGTTCGAGTCCAGTGCTGAGGAGTCCGTTCATCCACGCCACGTGACACGTCGTGACCTACTTATACGTTGTCAGTACAATACGTACCTACTGCAATGTAAGTTTTGCACTGCAATTTTTTTTAATATTCTACAATATTCCATAATATTGTAATTAGATCATGTTGTATTATTTTATATTTCGATTTGGGGAATAGGAATGTCCCAACAATTGCAAGATTTGCACGCTAAATTAAAATATTTAAGGAAATATTTAGTGAAACTAGGTCCAGATAGGCGTAGACAAGATTTAGCTTATAAGAAACTAGTAGAAACAGAAAAGGAATACAGTAAACTGGATTGTATTTTGACTCAGTTGAACCAAGAAATTAAAGAACGCAAGCTAGACAAAGAAACTTGTGAGGTTTTCCAAACATTAATCCATGAGATTCAATCAAATTATCAGAAAATAAAGGGTTTACTGACTTTAGTAGATAGTAGTAGTCAAACTAGTTCTAAGGATTTTATAGAACATTCAAATAGTGTTACAAAAATGGCTGAAACATTCGATATTAAAACTGCAATTTCCCTGTTGCCGATGATGAATGGCCAGGAGCAGGTGACAAATCAGCTTATTGATGGTATCTTACTTTATAGCTCGCTTATCAATGATGCCAGTAAAAGTCAATTGATACAGTTTGTATTAAAAACACGTCTCTCGCCTAGTGCAAAATTGCGTCTTAAAACTACTTACGCAGATATTGAAAGTTTGATAGAAGATATTCGCATTTATTTGTTACCTAAAAAATCATTTGTAGCATTACAAACACAATTGCTTAAGGCGACTCAAGGCCGTAGGAGCATAGAAAAATTCGGTACAGAGATTGAGGAATTGTTTGTGAATCTTACGATTGCTCAGGCTAACGATAAGCGTGATGCCTATGAGGTTTTGCGTCCGCTCAATGAGAAGACTGCAATCAAACGGTTTAGCGACGGTTTGCCCGATAAGCGGCTCAGCACCATCATTGCCTCACGACAGTTTGCGTCGTTGTCTGAAGCTATTACGGCTGCGGTAGATGAGCAATCCATGTCTGTCCAGCCACAAGACCAGGTTATGCAATTTAGGGCTAACCAAAACTATAAACGTGGAAGCTTTAGAGGTTCTCGAGGCCGAGGAAATAGACAGTTATATAACAACAATAAAACTTATCATCATAATTATAATAAAAATTATGAAAATAGCACAGGTATAAGAACTTCATACAGTGTAAATCGAGGTAAACACACAGGTGGTCAGCGTCAGCATTTACGCGGACGTCCGGTGCGTTGTCAGCGTGTTCAGCATAACGCGCAACAGTCCAATGTCCAAGACAACTTGCGCAATGATCAGGCAAATAGTCATGAAAACTTAGAATTTTTTCGTACCTAAACCGTACACTCATTCAATTCTTAGTTTTAGTAATTTTTGTATTATTAATTGTCAATTACAAAATAGTAATGTTGATCTTAATTTACTGATTGATAGTGGAGCAAGCTTATGTGTGCTTAAGTATGAATGGTTGTCGCGACATAGGAATTTATTGAATTTAGTAAAACAGGATAAGATAGTTATTAAAGGAATTAGTGGTAATTTAGAATCTATGGGATACATTTATTTAGATATTTTAATTAATAATGTGACTTTTCAACAAAAGTTTCATATTTTTGAACACTTATCTTGCGCCGCAGAAGGTATACTCGGGCAGGATTTTTTTGAGCGCTATAACGCGGTATTAAATTATAAAAATGGTACTCTGAGTTTAGAAACCCGAGACCAGTCTGTTAGTGTTCATGTAAATAGGAATTTGTTTACAATTCCACCTCGTTGCGAAGTAATTAAACACATCCCGACGTCACACAATAGTGATTGCGTCATTTTGTCAAAGGAAATTTATAATGGTGTGTTCACAGCGGGTGTAGTATCGAAGCCACATAATGGACTTATTCCTGTTAGGATTTTAAATACAACTGATAGTTCGGTTAAGATAAATATTTCAGATCTAATTATTAGCTGCCTAGATAATTTTTATGTTTGCAAGTTTGACGACGATAGTATATCTGTGGATAGAGTTCGAACTTTGCTAACTACGTTACAACTACATACTTATTTAAATAAAGAGGAACAAAGAGGCATTGAAAACGTATGTGCCAAATATGCCGATGTTTTCCATTTGCCAGGAGATACGCTCACTACTACAAATTTAATAGAACATTCAATTAAACTAAAGGAAAATGCGTCTCCAGCGTACGTGAAGCCCTATCGATTGCCTAAAGCATTGAAAGGCGAGGTACAAAGACAAATAGATGAAATGGTTAAAAACGATATCATTGAAGAGACTATTTCAGAATGGTCAAGCCCAGTTCTATTAGTACCTAAAAAGACAGATAGGTCAGGAGAAAGGAAATGGAGACTTGTAGTGGACTATCGCCAACTCAATAATAGGATACAGGATGATAAATTTCCCTTACCTAACATCACTGAGATTCTAGATTCGTTATCTAACAACATCTATTTTTCAAAATTAGATCTCAGTCAAGGTTACTATCAGCTGTCTTTAGAAGAAAAATCTAGGAAGTTTACTGCATTTACAACAGACAAGCAGTATCAAATGAAACGATGTCCAATGGGACTTAAGACATCGCCTAGTGCTTTTGCTCGTCTCATGACAATAGCAATGTCAGGGTTAAATTATAAATCATGCTTCTTATATCAAGATGATTGTATTGTCGTAGGAAATTGTCTTGAAACGCACAACAAGAATCTTATAAAAATTTTTGAATGCCTGAGAAGAGTGAATTTGAAACTAAATCCGATGAAGTGTGAATTTTTACGTAAAGAAATCGTTTATTTAGGGCATAAGATCACTTCAGAAGGTATATTTCCCGATCCATCAAAGGTAGAATGCCTGCAAAAGTACCCTGTCCCGCAGAATGTAGACGAAGTCAAGAGATTTGTTGCATTTGCTAACTATTATAGGCGTTTTATTCCAAAGTTTGCCGACATAGCCTATCCATTGAATGCGTTATGTAAGAAAGATGTAGCGTTCGTATGGAGTGATGAATGCGAGCGAGCATTTTACAAGCTAAAACAGATCCTTGTTAGTCCAACTATACTTGACTATCCAGACTTCAGCGATAATAATACTTTTACGTTACAAACTGACGCATCAAAACTAGGTTTAGGCGCCGTGCTGTCTAATAGTAATAGCAAGGTAGTCGCGTACGCCAGCCGTAACTTGAAACCAGCTGAGACACGATACCCTGTGATTGAGTTAGAATTACTTGCTATTGTTTGGGCGGTTCGACATTTTAGACCTTATTTATATGGGAAAAAGTTTTACATAAAAACAGACCATAAGCCATTGATTTATTTATTTAATATGACCGATCCTTCAAGCCGGTTGACAAAGTTTAGATTATATCTCGAGGAATATGATTTTGAAATCAGCTATGTCCCAGGACGGCAAAACGCAGCTGCAGATGCATTGAGCCGGATACCTATTACATCCAACAGCTTAAAGGATATGAACAAGCATGTAGTATCGGTCATGACAAGGGCACAGACTCGAAGGTTACGTACTGACTGTGACAACAACGACATGACTACTGAGGTATCCTCTACTCCAAGGCCTGATCAACCTAAGGTAGTGGAAATTCTCAAACGACCAATTGACAGCGTTGAATTGATTTTACTTAGCAATAAAAATACATTAAATCAGATAGAAAAATCAAAACATTTCACTAGTGACAATGGTAACTGCAAATTCGTGCCTGAAAAGTCAGCAATTTTCGTAATTTCTCGATCGTTATCGACCGTAAGTGTGTTAGCGAGAGAATTACAACGTTTTTGCAAGCAAATCAAATTAAACGAGCTCATAATAATTAAGAACAAGCGCAACGAAAGTTTTGTAAACAATTTTATAAAGGAAATGAGTCATTTAAAAGATACTCCTAAGTTACTTGTTATTAAAGATGTGACTAGAGTTACTGACAAAGACACGAAAATTGTGATCTTGAATGACTACCACCTGTTACCCACGAGTGGCCACGCGGGGGTAAACAGAATGTTAAATAATATTAGGAAGTACTATTATTGGCCAGGAATGAGCAATGACGTATCAGAATTCGTAAAGAAGTGTAGAAGTTGTCAGATTCAAAAGCATACCAATAGGCATACGAAGGAACCGATGGTTATCACATCCACGGCATCCACTGCTTTTGAAAGAGTTAGTTTAGATTTAATAGGTCCTTTAGATGTAGATAATTTAAACTATAAGTATATTTTGACATTACAGTGTGATTTAACAAAATACGTCGAAGCTTATCCTTTAGAAAAGAAAGATACTATTTCTGTAGCTAAGTTATTTGTAAACAATTTTATTCTGAGGTATGGTATCCCTAGAGAGATAATAACAGACCAGGGAACAGAGTTTATGTCATCAGTTTTCACTGAGATTTGCAATTTGTTGCATATTAATAAACTGCATTCAACAGCTTATCATCATGAAACTCTGGGAGGTTTGGAAAATACTCATAAAGTTCTAGGAGCTTATCTTAGAATTCAGTGTGACAATAACAAAACAGATTGGAGCAGTTGGCTTCCATTCTGGTGCTTTTCTTTTAATACTACAATGCACTCTGAGACAAAATACACTCCATTTGAGTTAGTATTTGGCAAAAATTGTAATTTACCATCTAATATAGCACAAAATGTATATGTTGATCCGTTATATAATCCAGATTCTTACCCTTTGGAGCTAAAATACAGACTACAAAGAGCACAAGCAGAAGCTAGAAATAACTTATTATTCAGTAAGGAATTAAGAAAAAATCATTTTGATAAAAATGTAAATCGGTTAATATACAAGAGTGGAGATTTAGTTTTAATCAAAAATCAAGTAGGAAATAAGTTAGATAAAATTTACTTAGGACCATACAGAGTCATTGAAGATGTATCACCAAATGTGAAAATTATAAAAGATGATAAGGAATATGTAATTCATAAAAATAATACAAAACTGTTTGTAACTTAAAATACTTTGGTTAATTAAGATAAGATGTTTTTTTGTATAATGTTATGTTAAAAAGTAAACAAAAAGTAGTGATGTAAGCATAGCTTAAGTAAAAAAAAAAAAAAAAGCATTATGTACTTAGTAATAACAACATTTTTTTTTTAAAAAAAGGGGAGGTGTAGTGTGCAGCTCGCCCAACCTTATATTTGTAACTGCACACACCTTTTATGGGCATTATTACACGAATCGTTGAATCGAACACTTCTCTTTTATTTCGATTACATCACTCTAATACAATTCGAGCTTAAATATTATTAATTTAGAAATCATTATTATTAAGGATGTTATGACTTTATTTTTGTATATTTTTACATGGTTCATAAGCATATATTTACTATCTGTATTACACAGCTAACAACGTTATTTAAGTAATTTTTCAATGGCATTTGTACAAAAATTTTACTGTTAAAATTTTACTGCCAAGTACATTTTATAAGTTGGTCGACTATTACTCGTAAACTTGTAAAGCCTGTTACGATTTCATTTTTGTATATTTTTACATGGTTCGTAAGCATTATATTTACTCTGTTTTACACAGCTATAAACTTTATTTAAGTAATTTTTCAATGGCATTTATACAAAATTTTTACTGTTCCAAGTACATTTTATAAGTTGGTCGACTATTACTCGTAAACTTGTAAAGCCTTGTTATCCGTGATAATTTTCCTTTTAATTTCATTATATTTACTACTGCCGTGATTTTTTTCACATAACCAAGAGCAATCATTTCGCTGGCAGGGGGGGGGACACTTGACTCTAACATAAATTTGCAACTTAAAGCATAATTTTACGCAAACGAATCTCTGAATCGAAAAATGGTTTTAACAAACCCATAATATTTTTGAATGGCCTATCCAACGATACCCCACACCATGGGATAGATGAGAAAAAAAAATATATTCCCACTTTACGTCTATGGGAGGTACAAGAAAAAAAAATATTTTTCATGATTTTATGTTACCACTTTGTCGGAATTATTAATATGTATATGCATGCCAAATTATAGCTTTCTAGTACTTAGATTCTCTGAGCTAAGCTGCGGACGGACAGACGGACAGAGCGAAACTATAAGGGTTCCTTGTTGACTTCGGAACCCTCTCGAAACAAACATTTAGTTGTTTTTAAAATAATTTTACATCTAATAGGCAAGTTCAATGAAGCCGTGGATTTTTTAACCTACTTCAAAAAACAGGAGGTTCTAAATTTGACTGCTTCTTTTATGTTTGTCACATCAACACTTTTTACTAGGTGAACCGATTTTGTTGATTCTTTTTAGGGTTCCGAAGTCAACAAGGAACTCTTATAGTTTCGCTCTGTCCGTCTGTCCGTCCGCAGCTTAGCTCAGAGAATCTAAGTACTAGAAAGCTATAATTTGGCATGGATATTGTAGCGTTACGTTTAGCACAGACAGCTAAACGTAAGCCACGTTAGTAAAAGTAAAAGTAATTATAAATTAAAACTAAGAAAAAGGATATAGATAATAAAACTAAGGTCCGGCTTCGCACGACGTGGGCAGCTAACCAGGCCGCAGGTCGGGCAGGAAGACGTGGTGTGCCCCAGGTTGGCAGATGAGCAGGCAATCGAATAGGTTGGCTGTAGAGTAGGCAGCTGGACCAATAGGCAGGCACACAGATGGTCAAGGCAACTGAACTAATTGTCAGGCTAACGGGCAGGTAGGCAGTAGCACAGATGCAGGCACAGGCAGCAAGGAGGAGGCCGGGCTGTGGCTTCATACGCCGATTAAACGAGCTCTTTAATATGAAGCGGTAACCGACGAGGTTAATGAACCAGTAAAAATGCTCACATTTAAGTTCCACACTCAATAAATTATATTTATTGCACTTCAATGATTTGATAACATTCACAGGCCGTATATATTATAGTTTAAAAAGTTTTCAGACACAATAGTACACTTGGTAGTATTAAGTAGTCAACCGACTTTCCGCGTCCAGTCCAGATTCAAAACTAAAAACGTGACGCCCGTTTTTCTTCGTTCTCTGTTATGTCTTATGGAATTCAAATTCAAAATCTCAATTAAGAAATCATGACGAACGAATAAAAACGGTTTACAGAGGGAGCAGTCTGCCGCTGCCCTTATTATGAAAATTATAATGTACAACGAGCTTATAGAAGGTATATATATATATAGGTTCATGATATGATATGTCTATGGCTTAAGAAAATAAAATAGACATATGTCACATCAGATTAAAATGTCAGAGTTTAAAATATTCTATGATTTTTACAAATTAGCAGTAAAAATAAGTTTTGGATGTTAAAAGAAATCGTATGCTTTTCAAGTGTTTACATTATCAAAGAATCCATAAAAATGAGTAACATGAGTTGATACAATTTCAAAAGTTATGAAGATGAAATGATGGTTTGTAAAGTGTGTTATAAAACGTAAGTAGACTAAGAGATTTGGAATGAATACCGCAATATACATATTAATAATCCCGACAAAGTGGTAAAATAAAATCATGAAAAATATTTTATTTGTTTTCCTCCTATAGACGTAAAGTGGGGATGTTTTTTTTTTCTCGTCTATCCCATGGTGTGAGGTATCGTTGGATAGGCCATTCAAAAATATTATGGGTTTGTGAAAACTATTTTTCGATTCAGGGATCTGTTTGCGTAAAATTAAGCTTTAAATTGCAAACTTATGTTAGAGTCAAGTGTCCCTCCCCCCTGCCAGCAAAATGGTTGCTCTTGGCTGTCTGAAAAAAATCACGGCAGTAGTTATTATAACGAAATTAAAAGGAAAACTGTCACAAATACGAGTTACGAGTTTACGAGTAATAGTCGACCAACTTATAAAATGTACTTGGAACAGTAAAATTTTTCTACAAATGCCATTGAAAAATTCCTTTTATAACGTTGTTAGCTGTGTAAAGCTGAGTAAATATTTGGTTATGAACCATGTAAAAATATACAAAAATAAAATCATAACAGGCTTTACAAGTTTACGAGTAATAGTCGACCAACTTATAAAATGTAATTGGCACAGTAAATTTTTTTTACAAATGCTATTGAAAAATTACTTAAATAAATTTGTTAGCTTTGTAAAACAGATGGTAAATATATGCTTATGAACCGTGTAAAAATGTATAAAAATAAAATCAAAACACAAACTGTATTTGAATTATTTTTTTATGATGACATTCTAAGCTTTTTGTTTCTTACTTGTCACACCTGAAAAACTCCAGTGATAAAGTATTTTAAACTAATATACTTTACATCATTAAAACTTGGTTTATTTATTCACGGCAATACTAAACTAGGCCCAGCACAATACTGAGCGCTAATGCAACAAGTTTTGGTAGTGTGACTGCACTTTTGACCCTAAGCTGTACCTACCTAAAACTAGCCTATAACTAATCTGAGACCGTAGACAGGTGTCATTCGATTTTAGCGATGGGTTGAAATGCCAAAATGCAAGTGTTTGATCACGTGATTTTCGATACCGCTTGACAATCCCATACATTCTTGACATATTACCAACCGTTATCGCGATGCTTTCGTTGATAGAATGCCACTTGTGTAAGGCCTCTGTAAGCAATTTTTCTGATGACTCAATGCGATTCGATTTTTACCGATCTGCGATTTTTATTAAAATAAATTGCAAGTACGTTTACATGGAGGAGTGTGAAGCAATTCGACCGATCTGAACTTAAAATTTTTGTCTCTGTCATGTTCGGTGTATTTCATCATTTATGAACGTTTGTAATGTTACCTATTTATTTTGTTTGTTGTTTTGTTACCTGTTTATATGGCACCCTGTGAGCGCGAGTCAGACTCGCACCTGGCCGGTATTTTCACAATAACAAAAACCGATAATCACAATAGTAGGTAGCTAATCAAACACTTTTCACTTCATTAATTAGAATCAATTGTTTACGGAGCGTAATTAAAATCTTTTTACACGTGTCAGCGCTTCAATCTTAGTGCTGAAAGACTCGTTACTTAGCTAGTACCTAAGTAATATTACAGGATTATTTATTTATTATTATTTATTTATTTAACGATAGGCTCGCATTTGACCACTATCTCACCTGATGGTAAGCGATGATGTGGTCGACGGTGAAGCACGCAAAGATAAATTAATGTAGATTGTTCCTGAGATTTTTTTCACGAAAAAGAAAACAAACACATCACTGGAAGAAGTTCTGAGGAATAATATCAGTTTGCACAGAAATTGCGAATATTGTTCTTAATTAAATTCGTTCCGTTATGAAAACAATTGGTCGGCGAAGTTGTCGGGTATTGTACCAGTTGTTCCCCGAGGGTCGGCGGTAAGAACAAGAGGTGATGTGACCTTCAGGAAGATGGGACTGAGTTTGTTTGAACTTTGTATGCCTTGCCGATGATTGGTTGTGTGGCTGACTTTGTAGTCTGTTGTTGTTATTCTCACAATTGTTTGTAAAAATAATAATTAATTAATTTATTGATCAATACATATAATAAATCTGTAGAAAAGTTTTTTTTGTACATCGAAAATATTTCCAAAAAAATAGCCAGGGTGAGATAACAGTAGGCCCAATTCTACCATATTTTGAATTTTTGTCTGTTTAACTGTTGTTTTGTGTACGCATCACATAAAATGTAGGAAACCAATATGGATACGTAACTTGATGTATTACTTAGTTTTTGTTTCATCGCAATCGGTTCACTCTATCAAAAGTTAGATGAATTTAAAGTGTTCAAGAAGTGAAATATCACAACACACGCAATTCAGATACTCGGACAGTAGGGTAGGGTAGGCAGTTGACGGTAGTGAAGCCGCGGGCACAGCTTGTTCACACGTAAAAATATCTTTCTTTCTTCTTTCTTTCTTTTTTTTAAAAAAAGCGTCCCACACTAGGAATTTCTTCCTGTATCGTGGGTGCGTTTACAAACATATAAACTCACATACACAAACACCCAGAGCCGAAACAACTATCTGTAGGAATATTTTACAGGTATGAACTAAGCTTAAAGTAATCACAAATTGCCACACTGAGACGCCGCGCGCCGCGATCACATTGTGTAGACACACAATCTAAAATCTTAAAAGATGTAAGTACTTGTATGAGGGTGGTGCTACAAATTATCATAATCATCTCGCTTATTTCTTAGGTCACAAATAATTCAATACTCTGCCCCTCCTAGCCAAGATACCAACGATTCGTGTCGAATCTCTTTCTACAATCGTTAACGCCCTCTATTTGTTTGGTCTGACTACGTGACTTAACGTTCAGATGTGTAATGCTCATGCCCATACATTGATTCGTTTTCTACTAGCGTTATCGATTGTAGATTGTCAACTTGGCTATAGATGCAGTACTATACCTACAGGTAGAGAGATGCTATCTGACAAAATCAAATTTTGAGTTATAGACGAAAAAGAAAAATCCGGGAAATAATAATAGAATCTATTGATAGTAGCAAAATACTTCTCAGAAAGATCGATAGATTTTTTTTACTGATTACGGTGCCAACAAAAAACTAAAATCTGCCAATTGTCAGATAGCGGATTGAATAGGCGCAGATTATCTAATTGTTAAGTTAAATGCCTTATCGTTTCTCCAACTGAACTGATTATTTACGAATCCATTGTATTTGAAAGCAATTAAAAAGTTATAAGCAGCCGAACATAATCTCAATAGCATGCAGAAAGTTTTAACGATTCTTTTTGCAAATCGTCTAATTTTTATATAAAGTTTAGCTCCTCTACTCCTCAAAGTTTTTTAAAGCATTTCAGGTACCTGAGGGGCAGCAAAGTAATCGTAATGCCTTATTAAGTAGGTATTAAGTAGATTACGTACCTGCCTTAGTACAACTAGTGTTACTAAAATGACGACTGAAGATATATATTGTCCACCTTAAGATAATATCACATTCCTGTTTATTAAAACGATAAGTTCTATCGGACTATATTTTTTCTGTTCTTGATAGGCTCGCGTTAGACCAATGTTTCACCTAGTGCCCTGGTGGTAAGCCATGATTTGAAACGATGATTTAGGATGCACGATGGAGCCCGCTTACCTAGAAGTAACATATGCGTAACGATCTACACTTGAGAGCAAAACTATAGCAACTTATATTTTACTTATTTTTTACTTGTATTTTGAACTTATATCGCAGATATGATACCTATTATTAGAAAATAAAGTTTGTAATCAAATAATACTGTATGCGTTTTGAAGAACTGTAAGTTCTTGATAGAAAATCATAGAAACGAGTGTACTTGAATAATGACCACTTCCCATACATTAAAAAACCAGATAATTAAAGTTTATGTACGTCTATGTACTTCTGTTCTAAGGAATACCAGAAAACCTACCTATAAGTTTAGAAAATTATGTCAGTCATTTTTACGATTTGAACGCTACGAAGTCCAATAAATAATAATGTTACTTGTTAGGTTAGGATTTGCCATTACCAAATAGAAAGAAATAAATGTGTTAGAACTAAATATTAACGCTTGAAGTTTAGTCTAAAATAGGAATACTTACCCAGCTATTGTCTAAATTGTCTTTTTCACTTTGGGAATTCCTTTAAACCAACTGCTTTTACGTAGTGACGTAACGGCAGTTGGTTTCAAGGCATTCATAAAGTCACTGGTGAATGTTGCACAACTGCAGACTACTCTACGCTTCTTTTAGCAGAGCTGTCAAATTTTATTTTAGCGAAATGGATTACATAGAATAATTATGTTATTCTTAATTAATCTGTATTATACAAAAACTAATAAAAAATAATTACTGATTAAATAAAATGTACAATAATGTATAAAACTTAGAAAAAGAGTTGTATGAAAAAAGAGTTGAAGTGTATAATCTCTCCGAAGCTCTTTTAAATTACGTGAGCATATTCGGGTTAATCGTCGCTCATTGTGCATTCTTGATATATCAAACGATTACAAGTGGAAGTAAGTACCACTCTTATCATTAGATACTTAAAAATGGATAATACACCTGGAAGGTGAAAAGAAATCTGAGCAAATTGTTGGTCTAAGTAATTAAAGAAAGAAGTTTCGGATAAAGCGTCAGAAACTATTGAATATATCAACTTTATCCAATCGTTTTTAATTTTTATCAAGAAATGTTTTGTTCTTTTTATTTATTTTTTTGTTTCTAACTAGAACGTACCGTTCTTCAAAAGCGCATATAGTATTATTTGATTACAAACACTATTTATAATTTTGTATTTTTTGATAATTTTGCTCTCAAGTGTACTCGTATTTTGACTTAAATACCCCCAGGTTGTATCTATCAGAAACAGATCAGAGACAGTTAAATAGTTTTAAACTACTTACTAAAGTTTACGGTGAAGTTTCAATTTACTGTGAATGGTTGTCACAATTAATTTGAGCTACTATTATTCTGTAAAGCCATTAAACCGACGACGGACAGAGCTCTACATTGATGAAAACACGTGTAGTCCTATTTCTACTAAGAAAAGATACTTACAACTTTCTTGAAAGTTTTTTTTTATTATATAAGCCTTCATCCTGACACGACATTATTTCCTTTGATGTTCATAGATATATTTTTTGTTCCATTTTTGTGTGTCCGTTTGCCAGGTGGCAAAGGCCTCCTCCAATCTTCTCCATTCCGGCCTTTATATGGCCACTCTACCCCATGTTGTACTTGTCTGATGTCGTCATCCCACCTTTTCTGTGGTCTACCTCTCTTTCTTTTCCCATCCCTTGGGTACCACTGAGTGGTTATTTTACTCCATTTATCCGGGTCTATCCCAATCCTTTCCTCTGATCATGTGTTCCGCCCATTTCCACTTTTGTCTCCGTATTTTCAGAGTTATGTCCTGGACCTTAGTCTTGCTTCTGATGATGCTATTCCTTACTTTTTCTTTCCTTTTGATCCCTGTCATACTCCTGAAAGTACTTTAATTATTTTATAGATACCTGTTTGTGTGATTTATTTTTCTTTTGAATTTAGGGCTTTCCTTGTGAAGAAAAATATAAGTAGATAAGAAAAGAGGTAGACAAAAGAAAATAAAGTTTATTTAAAAATCAAAAACATACACGAAGAATATTCGCGAGCTGGCTGACCCCCTGATCCTCCAAATACACATTTGATTTTTTCTTGTTTACAGCTTTTTAGGTTCGCTTCTTAAGCAGTCGGGATTATGATTTTCAAATTAACTTTTTTTATGTACAATGTTTTAGTTAGCATCACTTAAATTCCTTCATTTTGATATCCACCTCGATGGGTCTGAAAGAAAAAAATATTGGGACCCGCACAATATTTTAAGGCGATGATAGCTCAGTGGTAGTGACGTCGGATACCGAGACGAAGGTCGCGGGTTCGAATCCTACAATGAGCTTGAGCTTTCGGTGAAGGAAAGCATCGTGAGGAAACCATAGCACGGTGGTAGGGTACTTTGTAGTACCCGCCTGGCTGGCAACCACCCTCAAGTTGAAAATCTGTCGCCAAGCACCTTCCGGTGTGTTCCGACAGCAGCACTTGAGAGCCAGTTCCCTTCTAGGCTTTGTGTGCTTACCACCATCGGCCACATCATCACTGACCACGGTGAGATTGTGGTCAAAACACAGGCCTATACAAAACAAAAAAAAAAAAAAATATATATATGGAGCCCAAAATCCGCCATGTTTGTTTGTTAGGGTTCCGTACCCGAAGGGTAAAAACGGGACTCTATTACTAAGACTCCGCAATCTGTCTGTCTGTCTGTCCGTCTGTCACCAGGCTGAATCTCATGAACCGTGATAGCTAGACAGTTGAAATTTTCACAGATGATGTATTTCTGTTGCCGCTATAACAAGAAATACTAAAAACAGAATAAAATATATATTTACGTGGGGCTCCCATACAACAAACGTGATATTTTTGCCGTTTTTTGCGATAATGGTACGGAACCCTTCGAGCGCGAGTCCGACTTGCACTTGGCCAGTTTTTTTAACTTCACCTATCTATCTAACACTTGGGCGGTCAAGACGTATCTAACAATGTCTTAATTATATAAATCCGTCTAACGGTTTGAAAGATATGAGTTATTTATGCTACAAGTGCGGAAGGTAGGTCCGATGAGTGGCACTTTTATTCACGAGCGAGCGAAGCGAGTGAATAAATTGACACGAGTTGGAAATCATCTTACGTACGTGTATCATGCAACATTTTACTAGGCATTGTGCGAGGAAATAAAAAAAAATATCTGAACCAAGCAAAAATTAATAAAATGGCGGGCTTACTCAAGCGCGCTCAGCATAACCACAGCTTACCTAAAATTTCCTCGGGCATATCTACTACGCATGAGCAAATAGCTGTCACGGCGTAACGCAAAAAGGCACGAGTAAAATATACGTTCTGCCAAACATATTTAATGAATATTTAAAATTAATAATTTATTGATCAAAATCTAAATCTAGAGTAATTAAAAACGCCTTTAATGAAGTATTAGTTTTATTTTACCTTTTATATGAATGATAATCTGTACTTAACTAATTTTTTTAACTTTTCTCAAATAATAAAAACTCTATGCGACGGGCTGACGTTGGAGTTAAAAATTAAAAATAAACAGGAAAGTAAAAAGCACTAGTGAAAAAAGTGACACTTTCCGCACAGTTTGGCTGCTTGGAAAATGCTCTTTTCGAGGACATGCATTATAAAAACATTTTTTTTTACCCCTTAGTCTCGCGCTTGACCATGATCTTACCTGATGGTAAGCGATGGTGTTGTCGACGGTGAATCACGCTTGCCTAGAAAAAACCCATTCGATCTTGACTTAAAGACCCATAAATTGTAGCTGTCGGGAAAGACAGAAACCGGCAGGGAATGCCACTCATTAGCAACATACTAGATATGCGCGAAAAACATAACCGTTTCCTTGCAGTCGGTTAAAAAGACGTGCCGGTACGTAGGTATAGGACCCGAATAATTTGGGAAGAAGTCAGGAAGATGACTATAATCTTTACATATACTAAAATGCAGACAGCTTTAAGAAAAAGTGCATTATTATGGCGATCAAGGTAAATCAGTGCATAAAATATTTATATCACCGGATTATTGCAAACAACGTTATTTTATAATAAATCACAAAAGATTGTAAACTTTTTATTTTCAATAAGATACTGGTAAACTCGAAACCATCAAATTTGGATGTGATACAGGATATGCCTGACACCGTCGCTAAAAAAATTACCATTAATTACATAATTTTGGACCCTCTAGTGTTGGAATTTTTAGTCGGTTTTCACTAATTAAATAAAAACTGCATTTTTTCTGTAAACAGTTCAAAATCGTTATTCCTATCTAGCTTAATTAGGTTTTTAATTACTCTACTTTGTTGTCTCGCCTAAAAAGAGAAAAAGTACGGGTGGCGCGGCGCGTGTAGGTACTAGCTGGCGGCGTTGACCTCTATCGTGAAATTTAGGAAGTCAGCTGATACGTAGCGCTTTTGAAATTTATTTTCATAGGTTTCAAAAAAAAACCGGAATCTGAAACCAGTCCAGGATCATGTACTGAATCTATGGTATTTTTGTTCGCGTCGATGTCGGACACACCCCGTATATCGATATTTTATAATCTTTTTTTTTTTTTTTTTTTTTTTTTTTATTTGATATAGGTTCGCGCTTGACCACCATCTCACCTGATGGTAAGCGATGATGTGTGTGTGTGATAATCTGGCAAGATTAATTATAAACTTACGATGTCTGTAATCAACCGGTGACATTTACACACCTACGTAGCTTAAATAAAAAGAGGTACCTACCATATGCCCTACCCATAAGACTCCTTTGTTTCTATCTAAACATAAGTCTACATGAAATCCACGAGGTTCTCTGAATGTTTGAAATTAATTAAGGTAGACGTTGCTTCAAATAATAACGCGAAATAATAACAAGTAGATTGTTGTTGAAACAAAACCGACGGCATCCATAATGTAGTTAAAATATACATAGTACCTTATTTCTACATTATATACAACGTTGTTTAATGAAATAGGTAAATCTTCCTAGATTGTCTTACTTTAAAAGGTATATATTAAAGCGAACTGAAATAAATATTAGAACAGCATTCCAAAACACATAAAAAACCGGCCAAGTTCGAGTCGGACTCGCGCACGAAGGGTTCCGTGCAATTATCGCATAAAACAGCAAAAATATCACGTTTGTTGTATGGGAGCCCCACTTAAATATTTATTTTATTCTGTTTTTAGTATTTTGTTATAGCGGCAATAGAAATACATCATATGTGAAAATATAAATTGTCTAGCTATAACGGTTCATGAGATACAACCTGGTGACAGACAGACATACATACGGACAGTGGAGTCTTAGTAGTTAGGTCCCGTTTTTACCCTTTGTCAAAATGTTTATGAACTTTCGTTTGTGTGAATGATAACATTTTGAGAGAGTACTTAATACTTTTCTCCTTTATTAACATATAATATTCTTTATTAAATCTTTGAATAAACACTACATAGAAAAAATTATGAAACAGATGGATCAAAACGACTCTTTCTCCAACTTCAGGTAGAATCAGCCGTCATACCTAAAATCATTTGAATCTTACAATCTTTAAAAAGTTATTATGAGTAATCTTTTATTCAAACTTGCTAAAAAACTTTTATTTAAACTTACTAACTGAACAGTAGAACTTATACCTAATTAAGGCTCCAAATTAATAAAGTTTTTACTTCCTTCTTCACCTACTTCAGCCAATTAAAACTTGGATGTTTGATTGGGACTCGTGAAATGTCGTCGGCTGTACAAGTCGTAACTTTCCAACATTAATCGGCACCAATGTTTCAATAGAAAGCCGTTGGACGTTGAACACTGTTGGTCAAAGTATAGATATGGTGACTATGCCCAGCAGACAAAGGGCATAGTAACCATATCGACCATTCCTATCAATGTGTGTTACCAATATAATTATAACCTAAATCTGTGCAACGCAACCATTAATTTGCTGTTAATTTTACGTATTGCAATATTTGCGCACATAAGTTCACGCCTTTTGTGCCATGGGGGGTTGAAAGAATCAACAGAACGCAACCTGCTACCACTCTTACATGCTGCTTAATTTTCTTGAACACACACACGACCAACTAATTAAAAAAAATATTTTGCTTTGAAAACCCAAATTTTTTTTACGTCAATAAAATGATTATTATGACAGTAGCTATCAACTTTAGGAAATAAATAGCGCGGTTTCCATTGCGTTATATTAAAATAGGACCAAAAAACCGTCTGAATATAATAGAGAACAATAAATGAAGCGATAAAAGAATGATAAATGACTTGACACACTTACGCTCCCTATGAAAGGGTTGCGGTGAGCCTACTAGTGGCACCATGCTTCACTAAACCTTCGTCAAATCAAATTATGCATGTCGTCGGTACTAAAACTATTTCTTTCTTTATGAGGGTCGAATTAAATGATAAATATAAAAAAAAAAAATATAAAAAAAAAATGATTTTATTTCTGTAAGTTGGTTTGTACAAACATTTTTACATGTCGATCATATTTTTTCAAACTAGATGGGGTCGGCGTTTCCTGACTGACTACTCTGAGAAGAAAGGCCGAATTAAACTCAGAGGTCACAGTCTCTTTTAAAGTCCAGACAAAATCTTGGTTAGATCATGTGAAGATCATGTAGAATGATGTCTGAAATGGTCTTTTGAGGAAAGAATCAGCCAGATTGCGTGGACCTGTCCAGTCAGTGCACGCATTTGTCAATAATCGTGCAGCTCAACACATAATTTAAGGAGCTCAACGAATTGACGAACAATACCAAAGAAAAGACATTCGGGTAGGCCGCATACACTAATCAAACTGCTAGACCATGATTAAAAACTAAGGTAAATTAAAAAACAAAGAATGATCCACATAGTCTTCACATTCACAATAAATTAAATAATATTCTTATAATTGCAAGAAAACCAAAAACAAATTAAAAACAACTAAATTCACGGAGCAAAATATAAAAAAAACAAAATTAATTAATTATTTATAGTGCCATGGAAGTTGGGTAGGTCTTTGGTGTGGGATGCAACTTGCGTCGACACCCTAGCACCATCCCATCTTCCTAGCACGGTAGGTTACGCTGGGGCGGCTGCTGCAGGTGCTGAAAACCTCAAACGGCGCAAATACAACAACTTAATTGATAATTATGTATTTGAGCCGTTTGGGATTGAAACACTAAAGCCATGGGGTCCGAGTGCACATCTTTTGTTTCGGGATATCGCCAAGCGGTTGGTCGACTCTTCACGTGACCAGAGGGCTGGCCTTTTTTTTGGCCAAAGAATCAGCATTGCCATCCAACGTGGCAATGCTGCCAGCCTTCTGGGCACTTTTCCTGTTGACAGCGATGTGGACGAATATTTTGACGCCCCGTAATGGTACATATTAGTTTTTCTTATTTTAGTTCTAATATTAGTTTGTTAATAATGTAAATATGTGAATAAATAATTATCTTTTAAATAAATTGGAGTAGCTCAATCCCTAGCCTTTTTGTCCTCAACGTAATATTTAATGGTATGCGTATGGTACGCTTTCTGGCACAACTTACGTTTAATGAATGATTTGAATTTATTAACACTTAGATCTTGTACGTGGCTTGGAAGGTTATTATAAAGGTGGCACTTCACATCGCTATTCGTGTTCGCGTATTTGTCTCATTCGCCCAAATAGGACGATGTGAAGTAGGTCTATTCGTCTATATTTGACTATTCTCACGTACAAGATGAATACGCCAAATACCCGAACACCCGTATCCGCCCGGCTGTCAGTTTTTTGCAACATATCAAAGGAAAAAGCCGGTAAACAAACATATTCGCTATATTCGCAAGAATATAGCGAATATGTTTGTTTACCGGCCACAAATCGCTCGCTCAGTAGTACTTAGTAGGCCTACGATTTTAGTGAATTTTTAACACCCATCAGCATCTTCTTCTCCATGTTCTTTTAACGACTATGTTTTTACGTACGCATAACATGTACTGGTAATTAGCACAATGGAAATAATAAGCCGCTGCAGCAGTTAACACGTCAATCGAACTATATCAAAAATATTCGTAAATGTTCGGCATATTTGCTGTTCATGAACGATATGTAGTCGGTGTATTCGTGATATTCGGAATACAACACGAATATAGCGAACAAAGGCGAAATAAAACGCGAACATCAAATAGCGATGTGAAGTGCCACCATATAAGCGTACACATTGACATCTAAACGAGTCACCTATTTTCTGGAGCCTTGTTGTATGTACTACAAATTTGTGTTTGTTCCTAGTATTTATGTTATGGATATCACTGTATTTTTAAACAATTTTATATTTTAATGGGCATATAAAAGATTTTCATAAATATACTGAGAAGGCACAGTCATTACATTAATCTCCTTAAATTTCTCTCTGAGAGAGTGTCTCGGGCTTAATTTATAAATTGATCGAACAGCTCTTTTCCGCAAAATAAAGATAGTCTGGATGTCGGCGGCATTTCCCCACAACAGAATACCGTACGATATTACACAATGAAATTAAAATAGCTAAAGTATACTTAACGGGCTGTCTCCATGTCAGTTAAATTACGAATATTTCTAACAGCATATGTTGCGGAGCTTAGCTTCTATGACAATTTATCTATGTGTGGGCCCCACTGCAGCTTAGCATACAAAGTTAGGCCTAAGAATACTGTGCTATTTTCGCCCTTTCAATTCTTCGCCCTTTAACATCACATCAGTTTTCACCTGCCTAACGCGAGGTAGGGTAAAGTTAATGCATTTGGTTTTTTTTTCATTAAGAAGTAAATATTGTTAACATTGAACCAGTGAACTACTTTTGAGATCGCACTATTTGCATCGTCAGTAACCAGCTGCTGATGTTTAAGTTTAAACAAAAGTGAAGTTTCATCCGCAAACAACACTATATCATGGTTATCCTTTATGAGGTAAGGCAAGTCATTAATAAAAAATAAAAAACAAGAAAGGGCCAAGAATTGAGCCCTGCGTGATACCCATTGTTACGATCTTTTTCCATTAATTTCAACGTTCTGTATCCTTTTACTCAAGTATGAAGTAAGAACAAGAGCCAGAGCGCTGTTCCGGATCCCGTAGTGGCGGAGTTTCCTGATTAGCGTTTCATGAAGAACACAATCAAATGCCTTGGACAAATCACAAAATATTCCCAAAGCATCGCACTTATCTTCATTTCAAACAAAAAAAAAAATTCTCTTTATCTATACTAATATTATAAAGAGGAAAGATTTTTTTGTTTGTTTGTTTGTACCGAATAGGCTCCGAAACTACTGGACCGATTTAAAAAATTCTTTCACCAATAGAAAGCTACATTATTCCTGAGTGACATAGGCTATTTTTTAATCCCGAAAACGGGTCCTGTGGGTTGGCCCACGGGAGCGAAGCCGCGGGCAACAGCTTGTATTGTATAATGTTATGACTAAGAATAGTGTCAATTTGCACTTTTATACAGTTCGGTAGCACTTTCTTAGAGTCGGATACGTTAAAAACACTTAGTTCACGTGTTATATGTATAGCATAATATTGTTTGCTATTATTTTTTCACTTATAACATACTTTTACTACACTAACTCAAATGGTTTAGTTGTCTTTAGCCTACGCACTATGTCCGTGTTATCTAGCAGCTGGATTGCATCCACATTCACATGTCGATGAAGTCTGTGTTCGTGGGCTTCAGCAAAGTTTTGAATAACGGTGGTGACGAGTTTCATTTTAAGGTCACGGTGAAGGTCGTCATTTCTGATGTACCATGGTGCATTAACAGCATCTCTGAGTACTTTATTTTGGAATTGTTGTATAATTTTAACACTGCTTTGTTTAGTACAGCCCCATAGTTGGATACCATACGTCCAAATTGGCATAAGAATATGCTTGTATATTATAATTTTGTTGTGTATTGATAGACAGGATTTCCTTACGAATAACCAATACATATTTTTGTACCGTATATCGAGTTTCTGTCTTTTCTTTTTGACGTGAGATTTCCGCAACTTGGCGTCAAGAGTTATGCCAAGGTATTTGGCTGTATTCGCTTAAGGCATTTGCATGCCGTTTATATAGACTGGGTGGTATTCGCGGTGTTTATTAGTGAAGTCAATGTGAATCGATTTTGACTCATTCTGTTTGATCTTCCATTTTTGTGTCCAGTCGTAAACTTTGTTCACAGCTAGTTGAACTTTTTCTACTGCTTCTTTGTGGTTTGAACCAATAGCCATAACATCAGCAAAGGTCGCTATGGTGTTGTTTTCCAGCTCTGGAATATCACATGTGTATACCAAGTACAGGATTGGGCCTAACACACTTCCTTGTGGTACTCCGGCCTTAATAGTTTTTAGCTCAGAATATGCGTCCTCTTGCCTTACCCTGAACATTCTGTTGCTTATATATGACTCTAGAATATCTGAAAATTCGGGGAGCATGCGTCGGAGTTTGTATATCAGACCCTCATGCCAAACTTTGTCGAAAGCTTGTGCGACATCTAGAAATACGGTGGCACTGACTTACTTGTTTTCGAGCGTTTTTTCGGTGATGTTTGTTATTCTGTGTAGCTGGTCTATGGTAGAATGTTTTTCCCTGAAGCCAAATTGATGGAATAAGGTCTTTTTCTTCTATAATTGGTTTTAGCCGTTTTAATAAGAGCTTTTCAAACAGTTTCGATAATACTAACATTAACATTAGAAACGGGATATTTACCATGTTTACTTTTTGTTTCGAGTTTCCGATATTTCGGTGCTGTTGCAAACACCATGAAAACAAACAAACATGGTAAACATGGTAAATATCCCGTTTCTAATGTTAATGTTAGTGTTAGTGACCATGACAGTTTAAAAACTTAGTTTCGATAATACTGGCAGCAAGGAAATGGGTCTATAAGATGATGCTTCATGGGGTGGTTTCCCAGGTTTCGCAATCATAATGACTTCAGAAACTTTCCGGCTCTAGGTGCGACAATATCAATAATAGACTTAGCAAGTTCTACAGAATGTCCCAAAAGATCTGCAGTCTTTTTAACGTTTAAAGTGTGAAAGGGTTTAATTTTGTCTCTACAAGTAATATGTTCAAAAAGAAATGCCGTATCGCAAACATTAACATTTTCTTTTAGTATAGACTCAGCAGCAGAAGGTGATGAGTTTAGGGATTTAGTAGTTGAAATGAGAATATCTGAAAATAAATTTTCAAAGGCCACTGCGACTTGTGAGTCTAATTTTATGATGTTGTCATTAATAGACAGGCTGTAGTCAATATTTCGGTTACCAGATCTTCCCATTTCACTATTACCATATAATATTCCACGTCGTTTTAATAACATTATTATTATTATTATTAAACCATTTTATTTCCTTAACATACATGTAGTTTCTTAACATTAGGTACACAAATTTACATACATTTTATTTTTATAGTTAAGGCCCCTGGCGGGGATAGGCCTCCTCCAACAATTTCCAGGTTTTTCTTGTATTTGCTAGTTTTGCCCAGTTTTCTCCAGCATTTCTTTTTATCTCATCTATCCAACGTTCTCTAGGGCGTCCTCTGGCTCTCTTGCCTCTTGGGCCTAGCCAATTTGTGACTAGTTCTGTCCACCTTCCATCTGTCAATCTTGCCACGTGACCTGCCCACTTCCACTTCAGTCGTTTCATATGCTGGAGAGCATCTATAACCTTGGTTTTTTTCCTTATCTTTTCTGACCTTTGCTTGTCCTTCAGCCTAATATTCAGGATACTCCTTTCCATAGCCCTCTGGGTCTTCTGTATTCTGTCCCTTGCATAATAACATTACTACTGCTTTAATCATCGATCTCAAATAACGCGATTTGGCCAAACAGCAAACCTTTTTAAATAATTTTGAATAATTTCTAAGATATAAATTAAATTCAGCAGTGTTTACATAAGTCCTTTCAATGTACAGCTCATAAAGCCGTGTTCTACTTTTATGAATACCAATGGTAGCCCAATCACCGCTTTTAGCCACTTTGTTATTTTGGTTTGGTATAGTAATCCTCTGCCCGCAATAATCAGAATCTAAACTCCATTTGAAATAACATTAGACATGTTTCCAAATATTTTACAGTCCGTTCAACCGATTTTGAGTTCTATCCCGAAAACATAAGGATGACATAAAAAGCATAAACCTGTTACCAAAACCAACTGTTTACTACAGCTACCATTTGTCGTATCACCAACGCAATAGAATTCAAAATCGGTTGAACAGGCTGTAAAATGGGCTAATTTAAACGTCTAATGTTATCGCAAATGGAGTATAGTAAATTTATAATTTCTTTGTGGACTGGTATAACATTAATATGAATATTATCTAAGCATGTGGCACTAGTAGGGGTTATTCTTGTGGGCTCCAAAAATTGGTTTACAAGATTGTAGGTCTGAAACAGACTTATTATTTTACTACAAGAACCTGAGTTTTCTAATAAATTAACATTAAAATCACCACAAGTGATAATGGATTTATTCGAGTTAAAAATCTTGTGTAACACTTCATGCATTACCTTTTCAAAGCAGTCATACAATCCTGAAGGGGGCCTGAATATACTTAATACAATAAACTGCTCCAATTCTATACAAGCTATTTCAACTGTTCGCTCAACAGATAGGCTCACAATATCCTTACGGTCTTTAAATTTAAGCTGGTTACTTACTAAAATCAATGAGCCACCATGTATAGCATTAACTCTGCTGAATGAACTACTAACCTGGTGATTATTAAAATTGAACAATAACTGGTGGCTTTTAAGCTAATGTTCAGTTATACAAAGAATATCAATACTGTTAAAATTCATAAATAATTCTACTTCTAAATCATTGTCCATAAATCCTTGAATATTTTGATGCACCAGGTTAATACTACTTAATGATTTTATTTTGCAATTTTCATCGTGTACACGTTTGCAAGAGGTTGTCCCTATTGTCCTAATTTCTAATTTAAATGATTATCAATATCAATTTCTGATACCAAATTATTGGCTGAATTAAATAACATGTCTTTGCATTGCTCAATAGAAGCAAGTTGTTTAGCCAAATTCTTGGCTGCAATAGAAAAACAATATGATAGCGACACAGCTATCTGTCACTTACTGAATGTAATCAACTAGGCAGAAAATGCTAGAAATTTTAAGGCGCGCGCTTTTTGCAAATTGATGCTTCCACGTCAAATCCAATTGGTTGTGTCAATTACCCGAACAATAGTCGTGATTGGAAGGCAGCTGGGAAAATAAAAAATACAACGAAAAACGTTTTACAGGTCAGCATGTTTTCAGACGAATAAAATAAACCAAAAAACCTTTTTCACCTCTATAGAACGCGTAGAAAGAGATAAAATAAAGTTCTTTGAATTTCGCAATTCAATTTTATTTTTCAGGGTAGTGAATACGGGATAAGGCGATTTCTAAACGAGATCGAGTATTAATTTACATGTGGCTGCCATCAAATTATCTTTGACGATACTGGCACAGGCCACGCAATCTGATCAACTGAGCGAAAACCGTTTTTAAAGTAATTCCGTGGATCGCATTTTAACATCTCTCTTATTAATTTTCGGATTGAAAACCATGATCCCTCTTTTCGGCAGGGACATAAAAGATTCGGCAATATTAATACTAACCCACTTTTTCATAAAACTTGACTTTGGTCCCTCATAGAACTTGCTTGTTACTGTCGTGTTCTTTTGAATTGAAAGTAGTCAATAGAGTTATTGGTTGATTTTTGTAAAGATTAATAAGGTAAGTAGATTTGCGAATGGAGGGATACATTTTTGTGTAGTATTAAGAGGGAAAATGATACTCGGTATATGCCATAACGTATATCTGAGGAAAACGGATTTGCCGAAGTGAAAACATAAGTGAGCTTGGCGGAAGCTACCTATTACTATGACGTGTTATAGAGTGAAACTAGAGCGCCAAAAATAACAATAAGATCACCAATTTTACATAAAATACAGCTCAGACGATATTTTATAGCAGACCATGAAAATAAATACGAGCGTTTCACGACATTATATGAAGTCTCTTCGTCTATTCATTGCGGTGCGCGGACGAAGCATTTGACTTGCTAATTCTGAACTCCGTCATTCGTTCACAATTTGTACTAGCCTGTTACTGCGAGTGGACATACATGCACAATTTAGATGTCATTGCTGCCAGTTCAGCTGCTCTGAGAACTGATTATCGGAGGCCGGAATGTTCTACTGAGAAACTGTCTGTTGCCCAGTGGAACATTAACATTAGGTGCCTGTACTAGGTAATCCTGTATCACAGGCGGCAGTGGCTCAAACAATTTATTTGGATAGACACGGAATTTTTAACAATAGAATAAAGCAATTTGATAATCGTAATTATTAAAACAAATCTATAATTTTTTTTCATACCTAACTTAGCTTATATATAATATAACACCCCTCTTATTCCGTCGGGGCTTAAAAAAATACATGCCGTTCCTAGATGGGGTCGCTTTGAAAGCATACTCAGTGAATGATGACGACTTTATATTTTATTTTTTTGGTATTTCTTAAATTAGTTTCGTCATTTTTAGTCAAATTGTCTGAAATAAAAATTTTTTGGTGATAATTATTTTGTATTATTTTTTATTTTATTTTATTTCTTGTTTTACTACACGCTATTTATTTTTGATTGTTTGTTAATTGTATTTTATTTTGCATTAATTATTATTGTTATTTATACATATTGTGTTTGTAAAGTGTTGCAATAGTGTAATTGGCTCCGGCCGTTCTATTTCAATTTCAATAAAAAATAAATGACGGCTTTTCAGAAATTAAATACATAATTGCGCTGAAAATGTCAGACCAAATTTAGGAGTAGAGTCTCTAATAAACATTTCTAGGGAATTGAATTGCTTACTAATATTAATACAATAATAAAAAAGTTAATTAAAAAAATCACGAACCGTTAACAAAAACCCGACTGCTTAAAAAGCGAACTTAAAGATGTAAACAAGAAGAAAATCATGCTGTGCAGTCGGAGGATACATGTTCGCGAGCTGGCTGACCAAAACCAGATCGACTTGACATTTGGAAGATATTGTTGGACAAGTTTCAAGAAGATTCTGAAAACTTTTTGTCCCGTTTCGTAACAATGGACATTGTCCATTATTTTGATACCGAGACAAAACAGCAATCTTCGCAATGGAAACGGCCATCATCACCGACCCCGAAGAAATTTCGTGTCGTGGCATCGGCGGGCAAGGTTTCGGCCTCAATATTTTGGGACTCAGAAGGGATTGTTGATTGATTACCTGGAGCGTGGAACCACTATTACAGGCCAATATTATGAAGCTTTAATTCCCATTTGAGGAATGCCATCAATGAGAAAAGGAGAGGGAAACTTCGAAGGGGCTTGCTGTTTCATCACGACAACGCACCCGCTCACAGGTCGGCAGTTGCGATGGCTGCCATTCAGCAAGCTGGCTTCGAATTGGTTGACCAACCCCTTATTTACCAGATCTGGCGGCTAGCGATTTTTATCTGTTCCCCAAATTGAAAAAATACTTAAGGGGAAACAGGTACGAAGATGATAACGAGGTGATGGATGCCGTGGAGAGCTTTTTGCAGGACCAAGACAAAACTTTTTTTCTGAAAGGGATTGAAGCCTTGGAAAAGCGCTGGACTCGGTGTGTAGAGAAACTCGGAAACTATGTAAAAAATAAATTATTAAGTTATCAATAGTCATTATATTCTATCTCATTCTCACTACTTTTTGATCCCTACTACTACTTTAACTACGAGTAAAGTTATTGGGACTTGCAAACCTTGTCTTACAAGCAACAAAAAAGGCTTTTGCTAGTTGCTAATTGATTTTTTATTATTTAATTAAAGTTTATGTTCTATTAAGTAAAGTTTGTATTTACAAGTTTTTTATTAACTTGCAATGTCTTTATACGTATGTATGTTTGGGTCAAATCTTGCAACTAAATTTTAAATCAATTATCCTCAACCGATTATGATGACATTTTGTATACCTATATATTTGGTGGATGATAATGCACGGTAAGCTAAAAAGCTTATTTAAAAAAAGTTTATTTTTTAATTGGAAAAAAAATATTTTCAGATTTGTTTCGGTATTTCTTCTTACAATTGTGACAAATATGCCGAAAGTTTATCATATTTACGTCTGCAATGTTTTCTACAGTACCTACCTATAAAATATTACTGCAAACACCACATTTAGTTTTCAAAAAACTTAGCATGCGGAATTTCTGTCGCGTACGAAAAATGTTGCTAAGAAGAAATACCGAAATAAACTCAGAAGTATTTTTCCAATTCCAAACTGCCCAAGTCTCACAATAAGATTGTATCATATAGTAACGTGTATTAACGTATATTTAAACACCTTTTGAATACGGAGAAGAATTCATTTATAGATAAGGAAAATATATTTAAAGCAGTTTATTCATAGAATGCTATTTACTTCTAAAGGTATATTTTTATAACCGTTAATACCCATTATGTATATACCGCCGCACTAATACGAAAGTACATAAAAATACAAAATAAAGATGTAAAGGCACACCATACGTTCATAAAAAGATTTTATATGTAACAATACGGTATTTATCGGCTTACTTTTGGATCCGATTTCTCATCTCTAGTTCCACGAAGGACGGATATTAAGGGACACAGTGGGGCCGCTTCCCGCTTCCGCTTCTAAGGGCAACAGAGATTTGTATAGAAAGGCAGAATGTTCATTTAAGAACTAATTCTACGGCCGTGTATTGTTTACACAGTTTTTTTTTTACTTTTATTGTGTTTTTCAACCTGGAAGCTTATAATCCTCTCGTGAGTTGCCTTTGTAAAAGTGCCTACATTCCACTCCATATAACTAACTCTAGTAAGTAGATGATGTCTCCATAGAATATTTTCAAAACTTATTTATACACAATGGCGAAAATCCCGAGCCTAAGACTTTATCAGATCATAATATTTATACGAATCGAATTTCGGTTTCATAGTGTGTAGCGTTACGTATAGCTCAGATGAGCGTTACGTAAGCCACGTTAATAAAAGTAAAAGTAATTATAAATTTAACTAAGATAAAGGATATAGATAACATAAAAAAATTAAGGTCCGGCTTCGCACGACGTGGGCAGTTAACCAGGCCACAGGTCGGGCAGGAAGACGTGGCGTGCCCTAGGTAGGCAGATGAGCAGGCAATCGGATAAGTAGGCAGTAGAGTAGGCAGCAGGACTGCCTATCCGTCGCACACAGATAGATGGTCAAGGCAGCTGAACTAATAGTCAGGCTAACGGGCAGTTATGCAGTAGCACAGGTGCAGGCACAGGCAGCAAGGGGTGTGGAGGCCAGGCTGTGGCTTTATACGCCGATCAAACGAGCCCTTTAATATGAAGCGGTGACCGACGAGGTTAATGATCCAGTAAAAATGCTCACATTTAAGTTCCACACTCAATAAATTATATTTATTTCACTTCAAAGATTTGATAGATTCACAGGCCGTATATATAATAGTTTTTGAGATACAATAGTACACTTGGTGGTAGTATTAGTAGAAAAAACGACTTTCAGCGTTCAGTCCAGATTCAAAACTAACAAAGTGACTCCCGTTTTTCTTCGTTCTCTGTCATGTCTTATGGAATTCAAATTCAAAATCTCAATTAAGAAATCATGACGAACGAATAAAAACGGTTGAGGCAGTCTGCCGCTGCCCATATTATGAAAATTATAATGTACAACGAGCTTAAAGAAGGTATAGTTCATGGTATGACATGTCTATGGCTTAAGAAAATAAAATAGACATAAGTCATATCAGATAAAAATGTCAGAGTTTAAAATATTCTATGATTTTTACAAATTAGCAGTGAAAATAAGTTTTGGATGTTAAAACAAATCGTATGCTTTTCAGGTGTTTACATTATCAAAGAATACATAAAAATGAGTAACATGAGTTGATACAATTTAAAAAGTTATGAAGATGAGGTTTGTAAAGTGTGTTATAAAAAACGTAAGAATGAATACCACAAGTGAAAGATGTTCAGTATGTGGTTTTCTGAAATGTGTTTAACTGTGTGTTGTAACGTGTCTCCTGTGTGGGTCACAAATAAATATATTTTCTTTCTTTCTTTTATATTTTTTTTTATTGAAAGGGATATTTATTTGTAAAACAAAGGTTTAAATATGTACATACTTAAACACTAAACAAAAGTAAACTATACAAAATTATACTTAAACTAACTACTTACACTATATACAAAAAAAAGGTACACTTAGGCGTCGAAGTACTCCTCCACATCGCTGTCATCCGGGAACGTGCCCAGAAAACTGGTAGCATTGCCACGATGAATGGCAATGCTGATTCTTTGCGCAAAGAAAGATCCAGCCCTCTGGCCTTGCACAGTGTCGATCAGTCGGCGAGAGATCTCCTTAAAAAGGACTAAAAGGAGACGTGTACTCGGGCCCCATGACCCAAGCGTTTCGACCCCTAACGCATCAAAATTGAAAAAAATAAAAAATAATTTGATTTTTATTTGATAAATTAAATCGTCATCCTGCTAAATCTGTAAATGTAAAACAAAGAAACCATTTGTCATTCCTCAACGCTAGAATATAGCAACGGACCAACGGATCGACATGATTTTTCGTAGAGAAATAATTTATAACCCGTCAAGTGCCATTGGCAATTATCCGAAATAATCCGTTGAACGATTGTACGGTGGCAAAACCCTGGGCTTCAGCTTGTAGAATAAAATATTTTGAACGATGTCTTTACTCTACAGCAAACTCCTATCTACATATTTCAATTTCCCTATTCGCTAAATATTGACTAATACTGTTTCGCTTTGGCTTATTTTCACTGTGTTACCATAAGAAGATGACTGACTGACTTCGGGGAAAATATTATTGAATCGATCTTTCCATATTTCTGGTAGTAAATTATGTAAAGCTTAGAATACATTTGGTTTTTGACGTCGAAACATTTTGTTACGATTCATCCGCCTTCTTGAGATGTTCTATACATACTTACTTACTTACTTACTTTTATTAGGCTAGCCAGAAAATCGTCAAGCAAAAGGGATGTTGGCAAAAATAAATATTTAGTTCGTCATTTAGAAAACTTAATAATATTTGACGCGTATTTGTCTTTTGCCACGTAAATAAAAAATTACGACGATACAGTGCGTTGAAATATCATGTGATACACTTTATACTGACAAAGTGACGTCACAGCCCCCCACTCCTGAACTTTGATGAGCTTTATCTCTCTCAATTTTTATTGTATTGATAAAGCAAAAAATACGGGTCCAATATTATTTGATAATCTCACTGACGGAATAAACAGAATTATCATTTTTCTACCCAGGACACATCCCGACCAGTGGAAGAGTGTAAGCTTGCTCACCTGTTTGTTCATTATCCAATTATAATTGTGTTTATCGAAGCCATTGAAATCCTTCTAATTATTGACAGCCTTGCTAGTTTATATATAGTGGTAATAGTAAGCCCACTCTCTATAGCATGGGTTTAAAATATAATTGGGTAGTCGAATTTAAAAAAAAAATACGATTTTTTAAATGTATTTTGAAACTTTACATATCATAAATTATATTGTCGTTGCAGAAATATCTTAAATATTTTTATCTACTCTCATATTTTTTAATTATAAACTTCAAAACGATTTTATATTGACATACTTTATAAACACAATACCAAAATTTGAAAATAAAATCTTATTAAAACACTTTTTAACCGACTCACCAAAAAAGGAGGAGGTTCTATGTTCGACATTATGTATGTTTTCTTTTTTTTTTCTCTAACAAAATAATGCTATAATACAATTTTTTTTCTATTACGATACAGGAAAAATCCAAGAAGTTAATCACTAAGGAGTTTTCATCAAATATTTTTTTGTAATGCCAGTTTTATAGTACCTATTTAAAAAGATTTGATGCCAATTTTCTCTTGTCTATGACAATGCCCACCAAGCACTGCGATTTTCTACCTGTTCATAGAGCTCAAAATATTCGCGCGAATTAAATTCGCGCCACGGTCTGGTGGATTCTGTGACAAAATACGGCTTTCTTGCGGTATTATTTTGCACGATTTTTTTACCGCAATGCGAGCAGCTTCATACTATTCCATAGGTCGCAGAATGGGCGGAAAAATACGCGCGAATAAAAATCGCAGTGCGTACTAAACCTTAGCGCATGCGCGGTTAATGCGGTGATGTGCTGTGTTTTGGCGCCATTCATACGTTTTGCAGGTTTTGATGTATTGAATTTCATGAGTTTTTTTTAAATTCTTGCTTAAAAATGTCTGATATCAGTGAATGTGAAGAAAATATGACTTCGCCCGATATTTTAGATGCGGCGATTACTCATAGTCTATTACCAGCAAAGACGAGAAAATTATATGATAAATGCTATCACTATTTTATGGCATGGAAAATGCAAAAAAAGGTATTTAGTAGGTTCAATCCCAATGTATGAGTGTAGATAAAGTAGTGTATGAAACTGCACATAACTAGGTATTAAAACATTCGTGTGAATACTATTAAAAACCTCGCCTACGACTCGGTTTTTAAACACACACTCACGTTTTAATACCCCTTATTATGCAACAGTTTCATAAACTACTATTATAATACGATAACTTTTCATCATCTGCCTAGCCTTTTTCCCAATTATTGTTGGGGTCGGCTTCCAGTCTAACCGGATTCAGCTGAGTACCAGTGTTTTACATGGAGCGACTGCCTATCAGACCTCCACAACTCAGTAACTGGGTAACACGATACCCCTTGGCAAGACTGGTGTCAGATTTCAGGCTTCTGACTACCCGTAACGACTGTCAAAGATCTTATAATGACAGCCGGGACCAACGGCTTAACGTGTTTTCCGAGGCACGGAGGAAACTCAGTATGTTGAAATGGTCACCCATCCACAGACCGACCTCGTCAAGCGTTGCTTAACCTTGAAGATCGACCCGTGCGGCTGTTAATTATTTAGCCACGAGCTCCTCATAATAATACGATAACTTTTAAGGTTCTATATTTATGATCACTATATTCGATATTCATCAATATATTGACGATAATAACAAGATTGAATCGGTTAAAAGTCAAAACACTGTATAAGCTATGTGCCACAATAAGTAGAAATGAACGTTGTGACGTCACACGGGCTCGGGTTTGTTCGGAAAACTGTCGGGGTGTTTTCGGTACTGGATTCAAAAAAATATTTTCGATTGGATTTTACTTTGTAATTACAATGAAAAAAAAAACTATTAATAGTTTTGTATGAAAACTTATATATGACTTATGTATGATCCTATGTGCTATTCCTTGCTACAATCTACCTCTGTGCCAAATTGTAGTATTTTGAATTATGTTTCGAGAAAACCGCTGCGAGGCGGCGACGTAACCAACAAAATGGCGCTACAGAATAAACATTTGAATGTTTATGTTATGTAAAACTTAATCCACTTAATCGAAATCTGAAACGAAAATAATAGCATACTAAAGCTGGCAAACAACAACAGCAGCATGGGTAAACATTCGTACAATCTATACATAGGTGGGCCTACAAATTTGGGGAATACAGTACAGGCGTGATGCAATAATGTTTGTTTCATCATCATGCTCTTGTCCTAAGTTAAATACTTGTTTATATTTGAAATCGATATGATCGGCCAGCAGCAGAAATTATGTTTTGGATAGAGACCGGCCGAGGGTTCGATTTCGGTTTCGGTCAGTTTCAGCCAAAAAAAAACTGGTTTCGGTCGGAGTTTTGGTTCCGGCCAAAAATTTACAAATATTCGACTCAACCGAAACTAGCGTCCTCGAGCTCATAAGTGTTTTATGGACAAATAAAACGGACTAATCTTTCGTATATGAGAGTCACTACATATTATAAAAAAAACTTTTTTACAAAATAATACTACCGACTTCCAACTAAAAACAGTCGGTCTGAAGTCGGTGTCTGTGGTAGGTACCATTTTTTTTCGTTATGGACACTGACTTCGAAAAAGAAAGTTATTTTTCACTTTGTAGTGTTTTTAGTTGGAAGTCGGTAGTATTTTTTTGTAAATGTTTTTTTTATTTTTCACTTGTTAGTTGTACCTATTAAGCAACTTGAATTTAGTAAGGTACTTTTTTTTTCTTTTTTTTTTTATTATTGGTAGGCTTGCGCTTGACCACTATCTCACCTGATGGTAAGTGATGATGTGATCGACAATGTAGCACGCTTACCTAGAAGAAACCTATTCACTCTTAACTTAAAGACTCCCAGGTTACAGCTATCAGGAAATACAGACTCTGAACAGACAGAATAGATTACCCGAATACCATGAAACTTAACCATAACCGGTGAAATTGGAGTGTACTAAGGTGAACTGTACACATCTGCGTTCTTCTTTAGAGCGTACTGGCGTGTTTTTATTTTATGAAATTAATGTATATGATGTAAAAAATAAACAATAAACAGACATGCGATTGCAGCAATCCCGAGAGATTTGCCGTTATTTATTGAAGATATCTGTTGTATATCTCCGAATTCTTCATCAGATCTTCATCTTCACAACATTTAAATCGTTCCACAATTAACGGAGATATCGGTGAACATACACAAAACAAAAAACAAGTCAAACATAGAACCTCCTCCTTTTTGGACAGTGAGTTAAAAATAAACTCCTCCACCGCGTTTGTACGCGATAAACTCAAAAAATACTGTACGGATTTTCATGCGGTTTTCACCAATAGAAAGAGTGAGAAACGAAGAAGGTTTTTGTGTATAATATGTCACGGGCGAAGCCGGTGCGGGTCGCTAGTTACAAATAAAATATTTTTCTTTCCAAGACTTACAAAATATCACATCCGTGACCCACGGCTTAACGTGCTAGGAGTCTGTAGCGGCATCATCGCCGCCACTTACGAACTAATGACATGACATCACACAAGTCCTGCATCGCGCAAGCGAAGTTTCCAGCGCGATTTTAACATATACAACAGTCCGACAATAACCGTCCGGCAGTTGCCCGCACCGACACAACACTCGTCTGGTCAGAGGACCCTCCTTTTCAATGGAGGTTTATGAGACGGATCCCCGCAAACTTCACCAGGTCATCGGTCCACCTAGTGGGAGGCCTTCCAACGCAACGTCTGCCGGTTCGCGGTCGCCACTCCAGAACTTATCTGCCCCATCGGCAATAAAAGGAACCACCACAATCTAAATTAAAGTACAGCTAAGCTGTGCAATAATCTACATCGCACGTACTCTGCTCGTAGTATATAGGTAGGTACTCAATTCGATTAGCTTGTTGCTTGTTGTCGTAATATAATCGCTTTATAACATGTACTCTAACTTTTATGACGCTGTCCCAATCTAGTAAGAGCATATCGTATAATCAAATATAACATTAATGTGAGTCATGTCCATGCAGTATAAAATTAAAGGAAAGTGGCATTGCAAAAACACATACCTGTAGATAAAAGATGCATCTATTCGTTCGCCCTGTAGACTTCATTGATGACGTCAGCGCCGACGGCTTAGACATTCAGTGATTTTGTTCCAATTTATCCCTTATTTATTCCTTTCTTCATCTTATTTCCTATGTTTAATTATAGCTATATTTAAGTGAGTGCTATCATAATAACTTCATTCAAGTCTCACAGTGACAATCATCTTATATCATAGCCTTAATATTTCTCCCAAATCATATTTGATGCTTATAAAGCTATAATCAGTCATTTTCATAACACATTATATTTGTTTACTTCTTAGTTATAACAGCTGATCGCCCGGCGACAAACAACTGACCTACCTATGCGCAGCTGACCTACCATTCATTAGCAAGTTAGTTATATTAAAGCCTCGCTAAAACTGGTTTCCAATATATTTACGAGTTTGCTCATTTATTTCGATTCCAAGGGCTAACGAAAAAGTTCAGACTCGTTATAAAACACAGCCGTTTGTGACCAAAACTCAAAAATTTCGGCAACTACCCGCGACATTTTTATTCCGAAACAACAGAACCATATATCTACTCATGTGACAGAACTGATTTACTAGAAACTTACAAGAACATAATACAATAATAATACACAAAAACCAGACTTATTTAATTACTCAATTCTACCTACATTAACGATATCAAATTTAAATATAATTATATAATATGACAGTAATGAAACTTTACTATCAACAACCATAAAAACAATTCACGTCCTCTCTCCAGCTTGTAATTTTTTTGAACATAGGCAAACACAAATCCACTCATAAAGATTTATTTCCCGGTTTCAGATACCGTCGCAGGTCACAGCCAAGCGCTCTCTGTCCCTTGAGAAGCAGAGATTTATGAGACGCTGCATTCAGGACGACTGACACTTGCGGTTACCATGCCACTGAAGGAACGCCAAAGTTACCCCTGGTCACAGGCGGTACACTCAATACATGTTGTCAGTTCATGTTTTGTGAGCGTTGTCCTAAAGCTTCTGTCTTCAAATACAGGTACAAAGACAGGGAGTCTTCACCTGTCCTCATTCAAATTATTCAAATTCATATTTTTAGGGTTCCGTACCCGAAGGGTCCAAACGGTGTCCTGTTGGTGTTTTATAAAACACACCACTATATTTTCCGAATGTGTACCCTCCTTTACAACACGAATTCTACATCAACATATATACCCGGCCAAAAGAAAAGGGTTATTCACTTCATTTATTTATAACCTTTTTTGGGATTCATCGGTATCAGATACCATAGCAGCCAAGAACTCTCTGCCCCTTACAAAATCTACCCGTAAGCAGAGATTTAGGAAACGCTGCATTCAGGACGACTGACACTTTGTGGTTACCATGCCGCTGGAGTCACGCCAAAGTTAGCTTTATTCATAGGCGGTACACTTAAAGCAAGGTGTCAGTTCATGTCTTATGAGCATGTCTTAAAGCTTCTGACTTCAAATACAGGTACAAAGACAAGGAGCCTTCGATTAGCTGTCTTCATTGAATTAGTTTTTTTTTTATAATTTAAAGCACAACTTTATTTTCCATATTATTATACCCTCATTTACTTACTATTTATGTTATTATCGATCAATTTTTTATTTAAACCTTCACGCATATAGCTACTTACAGTCGACAGACAATACCGTGGATGTTGTTTCCCGCGGGCTGAAGGCTTATTCCATCAGTCATACAAAAGACACGATCTACCATAATATTGCTCAGATTACTTATTCATTATGAGAAATGGCTGCCTCACTCTAATAAAGCTAATATAAACTTCCATTCTCTTATTTCTTGTTCCTCTAATCCCCACAACTCTTCTACTCCTATTCCTTCTGTTTCCATTGGACATCCACTTAATTCTACTCTCATCCACAGGTCTCTAATGGTGACGAGAAGCCTTATTTGGAAGAGCTCTCATGTGACGGGAGTCATTAAGGTGACTAAAGAGGAGCATCATTTTGAGGGGCATGTTCTCATATCTGCCCCATCCAGATTCCTTGAAGCCATCGCTTCAACCCGGGCAGCATGTTGGGAATTCTACCCAACACTTCGAGCGGTCGGAGCGCGCCGTCTACGCTGCACACACATCTGCGTGACCCACACGGCAAGTAGGGTAGAATTGGGGGTTCTGGATCACTTGCTCTCGCTTTGCTCGAGCGCATGATCCAGAAGCCCCAATTCTCCACACATGATTAATACAATGCGTATAGTAATCTGATTGCATCGACGCAGATGCGCGATGATGTTATGATTATTTAAACTTGCTCTCGCTTTGCTCGAGCGCATGATCCAGAACACCCAATTCTCCACACATAAACAAATATCATCGCACATCTGAATCTGATTGCATCGACTCATATGTGCGATGATGATTAAATTAATTATTATTTAATTGTTAGCAGTTATAGTTCAAAGCGTGTCTGCTTACAACGACTGATCATAATAAATGTCGCATCGAGACAATTGTCGAACGTGTCTTATTCGTTTGATGTCTGTTATATAAAATTAGCTCACTTTATACAAAATTATGTGATATTATCTGCTTAAAATTATTGGTCATATTATACTTTTTGTTATTCACCACAGTACGAATAAAAATAAGATTATAATTACTCTCTTAATTTCTTGTTAATTATTACACGTAAAAGAGTGTCAAGAATTCTCATACCATTTACAACCAATTTATAAAACTGCGAGAAGTCCCGATTCTAAACATAT
The DNA here is from genome assembly GCA_945859665.1 of Anorthoa munda. NCBI lineage: Eukaryota > Metazoa > Arthropoda > Insecta > Lepidoptera > Noctuidae > Anorthoa > Anorthoa munda. Next base: position 23,437,738 of record OX243905.1, on the reverse strand, counting down.
TCCTCGCTTTCTCCACACAAATTTACCAAGTGATAGGTATCAATCTTATTGTTCTGAGAGAGTACATAGCACTTCCTTTTTAGAAAATCATCTCAGGTATACGCGACAGAGCGGCGCCGTCGACAAATAGGGAAAGTAAGGATGCGATCATATTGAGTAAGTAACAATCAATGAATTTTAGACCCTATTTGCTGATGACATAGAACTAATCTTTTAGCACACATGTCGAAAACGCTTTCTCACTTTGCTAGCGATTTGTTGTGTGTTGATCTATAAATATGACTGCATTCAATAATTTCATTTTAATTAGCACTCATCCCGAGTACTCGTGGTTTTTGCTTTTTTCAATATTATTGTGATCAATAGAACTTCAAGTATGTGCGTATAACTCAAATAATATTAATATCGAATAATAAATTCGATATATTATAATATGTAATAGTTAATTGAATTTATGAGTGACTTTATTTATGGTGTTCTTAATTTTAGGTCGACAAATCCCTTCGATTCTGACTGTGAAATACCAGCATCTCAGCCAGCACCATCGGTAGAGAAAAAGAAGTCAAGGAAAAAGGTTTCCGGCAAAACAAATAAACCTGCAATAAAGAAGATTTCCAGTGCTCCAGTGGTAAAATCTAGCTTTTTTGGGTCCGACACGGAGTCGGATGTTGATTTGCCGGCGCCATCGACATCGGCCAAAAAAAGGAAGCTGTCGGATTCAGAGGTATGCTAAAGTTTATTTATTTTTTAAGGAACCCCCCACTGCAGGGCAAACCACTCTTCTCATACAGAGAAGGCCCGAGCATTGATCACCGCGCTTGCTCAAGACGGGTTTGCGATTTCAAACTTATAGGTATTAACTATAAAGTCCCGGTTTTCCTCACGATGTTTTTCCTTCACCGTTGTCAGGGCCATCCAAGATAAACTTAGAAAATACAAATGAATTTGATAAATTCGCATAGGAACTTGCCCGTTTTTTAAACCACGACCTCAAGCATGAGAATCAAGGTGTTTGCCACTAGGTCACTAATGATAATCATTTTTAATTTCAGAACGAACAAGAACTTGGTGGTGAACCCATCCGCGCGGCTGCACTGCGGAGCTTCTTGTCAAGACGTAGCGGTTCTGGTTATACACTCCAGCGGGATCCCACCCGGCAGGGCAACTACTACGTGGAACTGCGTGTTTACAACGCTCGGGAAGCGGAGGCGCTCGGCACCGACCGCTGGAAACGAGCACTAGTTACCTTCAAATCGGCTGTTGATGACAGCAGTCCGGTATGGAAAGCAGTCACAAAACTTGTGAATTCTGCTAAAGAAGATTATCGGAAGATACAACCGATACTCTATCAGTCTAACTTATTTTAAAAAATAGGTAGGTAAGCGTCTCTTACCACAATTTTTAAAGACAGAAAAAGTTGTAACGATCACTTTATCAGTCTAATATTAAACAGTAATAAACAGTCTAAACTTACAATTTAAGTAAGTACATATCCATGAAGTCTATAATTGATATTTCTTTTTAATGTTTTTTTGCCGTAGATTAAGTAGATTAGTATAAGTACTTACTTGTATATCATTATTTGTATGTTTTCTTTCAGTAAACCAAAAAACTAAAAACCAAAAGCCAAAAAACTAAAAACCAAAAGCCAATAAACTCGAAATAATGAATCTCAAAGCTTAAAATACTAGACCAGTAATTATGACCTTGAATCTGATGCTTTAAGTACTTACTTGTATATAATTATATGTATGTTTTCTTTCAGTAAACCAAAAAACTAAAAACCAAAAGCCAAAAAACTAAAAACCAAAAGCCAATATACTAGAAATAATTAATCTCAAAGCTTAAAATACTAGACCAGTAATTATGGCCTTGAATCTGATGCTTTAAATATTTAAAAAATCCAGATCAGTAATTGTGACCTTGAAACTTAATTTTGAAGAAGTTATAAATTCTAGACTAGTAATTTTGACCTTGAAGAACAAAACTTGAAACAACTTTAATTTTGGTGAAATTAATGGACTATTGTTTTACTGTTTTTTATTCAATATAATCAAACATGAAGTTTTGCCAAGATTGTAAGGTTTATACCCAAAAATATTCATCACATAAGAAAAGTAATATACATAAATCAAACTGTTTGTTGAGTACTGATTTTGATAATGTACAAATAATAGCTACTGCTTTCAAAAACAGAATTGCTAGTTACAGATTTAATCCAATAAGTTTAGATAACATATCACCAGAGATATTTTTATCAGATATTTCTAGCATGATTTACAAGATTATTGATACATTGAGATTAAAACATCGAGCGATTAAAATACAATTTGAGCTTTTTGTATTATACAAGTTACCTAAAAACGACGAATTGTCTTTGAAATCTTTCAATACAAAGTATTATGTGATAATTCAGAATACTAATATAAAATAAGTTTTTGAAGAATGTGTACAAAAAATACTGTGTAAGTGCACAGAATTTGAATTATCAGAATCTGGTTGGGCTATAGAGTTGATTAATCATTTGGAAATGAATATTGTAAAGTATAATCCCTTAAAAGCTGGCAGTTACATATCTTTACCGATAAAAATTATTAAAACAAAGTCATGTCTTAATATTTGCAATAAAGATAGACATTGCTTTCTCTGGTGTATTGTAGCTCATATGTATCCAGCACACTATAACAGTAATAGAGTTTCATCATATCCACATTACTCTAAATTATTAAATATAAATGGTATATCTTTCCCACCATCATTTGATGACATAAAACAATTCGAAAAAATAAATCCTCATATAAGTGTAAATGTTTATGGTTTAGAAAAAAAAAACACTATTACTGGACCATTATACAAAACTTTACAGCGGAAACTTGCTCACGTAAATTTATTATTGATTCAAAGAGGAGACAAAAATCATTTCTGTTTGATAAAGAATTTTGCGCGACTAGTTCATCATCAATTAACAAAACACAAATCTAAAATTCACTTATGTGACGAATGTTTTATATACTTTGATTCAGAGGCAAAATTAGATAATCATAATTGTGCACGAATGCAAACAGTGCTCCCAGAAGAGAATAGCAAGCTTCGGTTTTCTAATTATATAAGGACTCAAAGAATTCCTATTGTTATTTATGGAGACTTTGAAAGCTTACTTCGAGAATATTCAGATAAAAATAAAAGTCAGTTTGTTGAAAACATACAAATTCATGAAGCAACATGTTTTGCCTATTATATATGCTGCGAGACTAATCCAGAACTTAATAATTTAGTATCTTATCGAGGTCCAAATTGTTCAAAAAAATTTGTAGAATCTATTGCTAAGGATTTAGAAAGTTTATATGATATTTTATCTTTGCCTAGAGACATGTCCCCGCTGAATGATGAAGAGCTTCTTTCATTTAAGACTGCTGCAGTTTGTCATATTTGTAAAGAAAAATTTTCTAGTAATGATATTATCGTTCATGACCATGATCATTTCACCGGTAAATATCGTGGTCCAGCTCATAATTCATGCAACTTAAATAATAAGTCTGTAAAGTTTATTCCCATAATATTTCATAATCTTTCAGGATATGACTGCCATTTATTTATAAAAGAACTTTCAAGTGTTTGCGGTCGAATCAATTTAATTCCAAGAACCAAGGAAAAATATATTTCTTTTACTAAATTTTTCCCATTTAATCCTCAGAAAGTAGTCCAATTAAAATTTATAGATTCTTTTAATTTCTTAAGTTCGAGTTTAGACAACTTAGTAAAGACGCTGGACTCCAATGATTTAAAGCATTTACGATCATTTTTCACTAATGAAAATTTATTTCGACTATGCCTCAGGAAAGGTGTGTATTGCTATGATTATATAGACTCCTGGGAACGATATGCGGAAACTCGGTTACCAGATCGCTCAATTTATTTTAATAAACTCACATCCGAAACAGTGTCTACTGACGATTACAATAACGCTTTAAATGTGTGGTCTAAATTTGGTATTAAGAATTTAGGTGAATATACTGATTTATATTTGAAATGTGATGTCTTACTATTGTGTGACATATTTGAGAAATTCCGATCTATGAGTTTACGTCATTATGCGCTTGACCCTTGCCATTATGTTTCATCACCATCATTAAGCTGGGACGCCATGCTCTTGTTAACTAAAGTAGAATTAGATTTAATATCTGATATAGAAATATATCAAATGCTAGAAAAAGGTATCAGAGGAGGTCTTGCTCAATGCTCACTGCGGTATGCAAAGGCTAATAATAAATATTTGTCAGACTATAACGAAAAAGAATCAAGCACTTTTTTAGTTTACTTAGATTGTGTCAATTTGTATGGGCATGCTATGAAACAAAGACTTCCCACTGGCAATTTTAGATTTTTAACAAAATCTGAAATAGCTTTATTTGAAATTGCATCCGTTTCTGCTGATAGTGACGAAGGGTACATACTTGAAGTTGATATTCATTATCCTCCTGATTTACATGACACGCATTCTGATTTGCCATTTGCGCCAGAAAAATTATCCGTTCCTATTCCATCTGGTAGCAAAAACACAAAACTAATTGCTAATCTGTATGATAAATATAGATATGTCATCCACTATGCTCACTTACAAGAATGTTTAAAGAATGGTCTTATATTATTAAATATCCACAAAATTCTAGCATTTACTCAAAAAAATATCTTAGAACCATACATAAATCTTAATACAGTACTCAGACAAAAAGCTAACTCAGATTTCGAAAGAGATTTTTTCAAGAAGCAAAATAATTCAATATTTGGTAAAACAATTGAAAACAAAAGGAAACAAGTAGATGTTAAATTAGTTAATGTGTGGAAAGATAGCTTTAATAAGACCAATAAAATAAAGGGGGCAGAAAAATATGTAAGTGCCCCTAATTTTAAAAATATGGCTATTATTTCAGAGAACCTTGTTGCTGTTCAATTAGAGCCTGCTAAAGTTGTTTTAGATAGACCAATATACATTGGTTTTACAATACTGGAATTAGCAAAGTGTCATTTATATAAATTTCACTATTCTGTTATGAAGAAAATATATAAAGATGGAATAAAACTTTGTTATACTGATACTGATAGTCTCTTGTATTTAATACATACAGAAGATTTTTATAAAGACATGATACAAAATATAAAATATTTTGATACTAGCAACTTTGAAGAAAATAATATTTATGGTATTCCGAAAGTGAATAAACAAATACCTGGCTATTTTAAGGATGAGATGGGTGGAGATGTCATTACTGAGTTTATTGGTTTGAGGGCTAAACTATATTGTATAAATAGTTTAAACAACACAATTAAAAAAGCTAAAGGAGTTAAAAAATCTGTTTCTAATAAACTCACAATTGAGAAATATAAAAAAACTTTGAATAATGACATAAATCTCAGAGATACTATGTATGTCATTCGATCTAAAAATCATAAGTTGTATACACAGAAAATTAATAAATTAGTACTTAATGGAAATGATGACAAACGTCAAATAAGAAAAAATTAAAATGATACTGTACCTTGGGGTCATCATCGTACTATGTTCTAAGATGTTTATTTTGGACTATGTACCTGCTTAATTTTATTATCTACTATTTACTTTATTTTATTTTATAATGTTACAATAATATATCATTGTATGAACAATAAAATCTCATGTATTATAATATTTCTTGTTTTATTTCTCATTTTATGTAATAAATATACTCATTTGTCTAAAGTACCTTTAACCTGAGTCTGAGTTCAATTCTCAGTTCAAATAAATGTTTTAAACTTTACTCTGAAATCCTTAGTAAAGTTATTATTTTATCAGAGGAAATGACAATAGGCTAGACTTTTATTATAATGTGATAATGTTTTACTGTAGTGAGCCATCTAGTTACTAAGTGATGAACTTGATAGTTAGTCAAGTCCAACTTAATTTCACTTTTAAATTATAGATGGCATGCATTATGAGGCTCGTTCTCATCGATTAATGTATTTTTCAATTTGCATCCAAAACTGCAAAATATGGGCGCAATGCGAATGACATTTACAAAGGATGAGTGAATATGAATGTACGAATGAACTCTAGGAATGAATTGTGTGATGTGTTTTATTATGTTATTTTACTACCCATGCAGTCTAACACAAATGAAACTAGTTAAGTTGGAAATCATAATATTTATTAAACTTTCAGATTTATATATTTACATGAGACAAAAAGAAAGACTTAAATATTACAAAAACAAAATACATAATTTAACATAGTCAAATAATCAAAACACGCACTTAGGTAAATGTTCACAATCACAAAACAAACTCTTTATATTACACACATTTAAAACTGCTTATTACTTAATTTTTTCACTACTTTGCCGACTAGATGTTCAGTTTCATCTAAAATGTCATCATAATCATCTTTTACAAGGTATTGGATGTTTACGTCAGCGCTGTCACTCACATCATAGTCAATTTCACAATTTTGTTTATTGTCTTTAACACATCTGGTAAGATCATATATAAGTATTTTAATCAAATGATGAGGTATTCCTGTCTCCTTCCGAATAACGTAAGATGAAGACTGTGTAGGATACTTTTTCATGACCTTCTTGTTAATATTTGATTTTTTTCTTTTATGTTCTTTAGTTTCCACAGATTTCTGTTCTTCTTTTTTTTCATTTAGATACTCTTGATGTGCTAGTTCTGCTTCTGTGTTATAAAAAGTTTCCCTGTCTTGCGCAAAAAGAAACGGATTTCCAAGAGAGTAGGTGTCGTCTGGACAAAGATTATTCGTTTCCTGTAATAACATAAAATAATTATAACATAAGTAAATTACAAATGGCTCAAATAACGATAAATTAAATACGCACCGCAAGAAAATCACTCTCCACAGGACTATACGATGGGGAGACAGACATAATTCTGTAAAAAACGAAAAAAAAAAGGTTAGACATAAATTCTAATAATTAATTATTGAGATATCATAATTATATGAAATATAAAATTATAGTAATACTTGCCTTGAAGATTTAATTCTGAATAGGTCCTACTTATTGGAAGAATAGTAATAAACTGAATTATGAGCTTTGTTGCTTCACTATATTGAAACTGGTACAGGAATTAAGTTACACTTACCATATTTTTATTATCTTTTACGATGCAAATAATCAAGTCTAAACTTGTTGTAGGATTGGGATAAAGTTACTTACCATATAAGTCGTGTATATAAATATGAAGGTCTATAAAGAATTGAAGTAATTAGCAAGATGAAGTTGATTAAACAACCCATATCTATGAACGTTAATAATAATATAAATTTTAGTGACTCTGCTCACCAAATCAAACACAGCATTTTACTGCCTAATACGATTCGTTGTATAATATGCGGCCCTTCGAACTGTGGTAAAACAAACGTGATGATCAGTTTGCTTCTGCATGAAAATGGACTAAAATTTCAGAATCTTTATCTTTACTCAAAAACAAGTTTTCAGCCAAAATATCGTTTTTTAAGCGAAGTATTAAGAAGAGTACCTCAAATAAAGTTCTACGAGTTTAATGATGACAAAGATGTAATATCTCCGAGTGAAGCTTTAACTAACTCGGTATTTATTTTTGATGATGTAGCATGTGAAAATCAAATTAATATCCGCAATTATTTTTCTATGGGTAGACATAAGCAAATCGATTGCTTCTACCTATCACAAACCTATTCCAAAATTCCGAAACAATTGTTACGTGATAATGTAAATTTTCTTATAATATTTAAACAAGACGATGTAAATTTAAAGCATATTTATGAAGAGCATGTAAGTTCTGATTTAGAATGGAAAGAGTTTAAAAATATTTGTCAAACTGTTTGGAGTAAACCTTATAATTTTCTACTTATTAACAAAGAATCGTCATTAAATAATGGAAGGTACAGGCAGAACTTCGATACTTTTTTTAAATTTGATTGATTGTTCCTATATACTTCATGTCTGTAATCCTCGAAGGGTTATGCAGAGGCATACCCTAATAGTACACCCACATATAGCCAGTTATGTTTAAGCCCCATGTTATTGTTTATACATATAAGTAATTAACATGCGAAAACAAATTCAGTATGATTTGTTCACTAGCTGAACGCAGTTGATAATTAAATATGGAGAAAAATATTAAGATAGAATTAATAAAGTCCGTAGACTCCATAAAGAATAAAATAAAACATATGAAGAACCAGGAACACACAATGAACTTGTCACTCGATAAAATGCTTAAACCTGTCACAGATCCTCTTAAAACGCTAGCTGATTCCAACACAAATATGGAAAAAATATTTTTGTTACAAAATACAACCCCCACATGTTCTGGAGATATTAAATTGGATGAAATTAATAGTAGGTCGACTACAAAATTTGAGGATTGTTACGAACCAAATCAAAATGCCACACACTTGGTTAAAAAGTCTCCTAAAATGGAAGATGATTTAGAGATTTCATTAGAGGATTATGATATTTATGATGGTGTAAATATACCGTTTGGAATAAGAAGTGAAAACAAAACTTTATTTATGGGTAATTCGATAGTATCATTTTCTAAAATTGATAGTTTGAACAACGATAGCGTCATTTTGATTAAAATCGGTGATAAATCTTACAATTTAACTCCTGGCCTGAAAGAACTTTTACTTCGAAAAAAACCTGATTTACAATTAGTATCCCCTAAAGATAAACTTGTCTACAAGGATATATTGCATTACACAAATGCTCACAAAAGAGACTTTAATCCTAAAGGCCAAATAAAAGGTGATAAAGGAATAAAATATCGTGAAATAATCAGACCATTTTTTACTGACACGTTAAATGATAACATTCACGCCAAACTTGGAGGCAACTTGCCAAAGTTAAAGAAGTACAAAAACAATACCGACTTGGTATATTGGGATGATCCCAATGAATTGGTTGAGAGATTAAAATTATTAGTCGCTTCAAGAGATGCTGGCAATACAAATCATGATAATGAAATTTTATCGATAATTGAAGAATTAAAAGAAGCTGATATAATTAGAGAATAAATAGTGGAGATAGTATGCTTTTCATTCAGTATTATTGGTGGGTTCAAGACAAATGTTGATATACTGAATTAAAAATATGAGTAAAGCCGACGTAGTCAACGAAATACATAAAAATGCAAGACTAAACTTTCCACGAAGACATGTTATTATGAAAGATATAGATGACCTTTGGCAAGCAGACTTAATTGATATGCAATCAATTTCCAAAGAAAATAAAAATTTCAAGTTTATTCTTGCTGTTATTGACACATTTTCGAAATACGCCTGGGTATTTCCTTTGAAAAGTAAGACAAAGGATAGTGTATGCAATTCTTTCAAGATTTTGTTGGTTAGTGGACGTGTTCCCAAAAATCTGCAAACGGATAATGGAACAGAATTTTATAATAACATATTTCAAAACCTTATGAAATCTTATAACATAAACCATTATTCAACCTTCTCAACAAAAAAGGCGTCAATAGTCGAGCGATTTATTAGAACATTGAAATCGAAACTGTACAAGAAATTTAGTTTAAAAGGTAACTATAATTGGATAGACAGTACTCTTAATAATGTTATTTATGAATACAATCACGCCTATCATCGTACAATTGATGAAATCCCAGCAAACGTGGATAACACTAATAAAAAACACATATTACAAAGATATTTCAGTCTAGTAAAAACTATTAGCCTAAAAAGCAAGTTTAAAGAGGGTGATTATGTACGCATTAGTAAGTATAAGGGGACATTTGAAAAAGGATATACTCCCAACTGGTCGACAGAAATATTTAAAGTTCGAAAAAAACAAAATACAACTCCTATCACCTACTTAATTGAAGATGCAATCAGAGGCCAACCCATTTTAGGAGCATTTTATGTACAAGAGCTTCAAAAGACAAAAAATCCTCACATGTATCTGGTTGAAAAAGTTCTTAGAAGGAAAGGAAACAGGGTTTTGGTTAAATGGTTAGGTTTGCCTTCTTCTGAAAACAGTTGGATTGATAAATCGAATATTTATTAAGTGTTCAGTCCAAATGTGTCAGTCTTATGATGTGTATTGAAGAGAGTAGTCTTCTCAATTGGATTATAAATCATTTACCATTTGAATTACATTTACCGGGATACAATTATTGTGGGCCTGGCACTAAATTAATTAAAAGGCTTACACGTGGAGATAAAGGTGTTAACAAGTTAGATGAATATTGCAAACAACACGACATTGCTTATCACGAGTCTTCAAAGTTAAAGGATCGCCACAAGGCAGATTTAGTTTTGTTAAATATGGCTAAAGAGCGCGCACTTGCCTCAGATGCGAGTGTAGGGGAAAAACTGGCAGCACGCTTAGTAAGCAGTGCTATGACGGCAAAAATTAAAACTGGATTTGGTCTAAAAAAAGACGACAAAAAGAGTTCTCCTAAAATTAAATGTGGAAAAGGATTAAAAAATAAATTTAAAAATGTTATTAGAAAAACGGGGAAACATATAAAAAAATTAAAACCGAAATGCAAGAAAGTGGCAATAGAATTAGTTATGGCCGCTGCCAGAGAATTAGCTGGTGATTCATCCATTAAACTTCCTCGTGTTATTCCTATACCAAAAACTGGTGGAGTATTGCCGTTGATTCCGATTTTTGCGGGATTATCTGCGGCGGGAGCTTTAGCAGGTGGTGCAGCTGGTATTGCTAAAACCATAAATGAATTCAAGATGGCGAAAAAGTTATGGGCTGAATCGAAGAGACACAATGAAAAGATGGAAGCTCTCTGCATCGGAAAAGGAATACACCTTAAACCGCATAAAGATGGACTCGGTATTTTTGTATCAAAAGAAAAAAACTAAGATATTGGCTACCCAAACGAGCCTTGAGTAATTTGGACATTTTGAAGTATGGAAATAATATTCCCTATTTCAGAGGTGTCTTTATGAGAGATAAGCTCCCTAAACATCCTTTTAAAAAAGAATGTGGAGTAATAAATTTAGATAGCTCTAAAAATCCTGGTTCTCATTGGGTAGCCTATGCAAAATACAACGATTATATTGAGTATTTTGATAGTTACGGAAATCTCAAGCCTCCTAAGGAATTTATAAAATACTTGGGATCCAAAGTTCACTATAATTATGATAATATTCAGCGTGATCACCCTTTTAATTGTGGACATCTTTGTTTAAACTTTTTGAAGAATTTTTGGTGCAGTGAAGGAATAAAATAAGCAGGATCTGCCGAAAGTTGTCAGTATAGAAGTATGTCTACTACGATTACCATCTCTGGGAAAAAATCGGAACTAGTTTCATACTTTCAACCACCATTGCATTTGTCAGATCAATATGAGTGCGGTTTGATATACTTTTTTTCAGTATTAAAATCAAGACCAAATATTCCCATTATTAACAAAGGTCTGTCTGTAATCAGAATCGAATGTGATCTTGTTCAGGGTTCGTACTGCAACGGATTACCAACTCATTTTATTCATGAATTTGTGTCTGATACTACTCCAGGTCAACAGTGCATGGAAATACCGCAAAATGTTATTTACTTTCCAGTAAATAAAAATATAATTTCATCGGTATCTGTTAAGATTGTAGATCAATTTGGACACTGTATTAATTTTGGAGAGGAACAAGTTCAGTTACGTCTTCACTTAAGGAAAACAAAATGATAGTACATTATAAAAACACTCAAGCGAATGAAAAACGTCTTAGTTCTTCTGCGATTGTTAAGGTGCAAAGACGCAAGGAAAAAGTTAAGAAATTGACTAAAGCAAATAAGGATTTTCTAAAAGCCCTAGGATTTAAAGTATGAATATACTACAGGTTACTGAATTACCACACTTCGACACTTCGATCGAAAGTTATGAAGTCCATTCATACAATCCCTACAATAACAGCTTTAGAGAAAACGATGAAATCAGAATTCCCATCCACCAGCAAGACATATACGTGCTACCATCAGCCAGTTCAATTTACATCGAAGGAAAAGCGAAGCTCTTCGGTAAAGATGGGAATCCAATCAAGAAAAATGTTACGTTCACTAATAACTCTGTTATGTTTTTGTTTCAAGACATCAGATACGAAATGAATGGTATTGAAATAGACCGCATAAAAAATTCTGGAATAACATCAACAATAAAATCATACATTTCATTAAATGAAGCAGAAAATAAAGTTGCTGCCCTATGGGGTTGGAGTTTAGAGGGATTTGAAAGTGATGGGCATTTTAGTGCGGTGATACCATTAAATAAGGTATTAGGATTTGCAGAGGATTATAATAAAATAGTGATAAATTGTAAACATGAACTTATATTGAACAGAAGTAACACTAATTTAAATAGCGTTATCCTTACTGATGATATTGTTAATTTTCAAATAGATGTACAAAGAGTTCAGTGGAGGGTGCCGCATATAAAAGTATCAGACCGAGAACGACTGTCACTTTTAAAACATTTAGAAAGAGATAAACCTATTCAGTTGACGTTTAGAAATTGGGATTTGTATGAGTATCCGTTACTACCTAAAACAACAAAGCATTCTTGGTCAGTTAAAACTGCTTCACAATTGGAAAAACCTAGATATGTAATTTTTTGTTTACAAACTAATCGAAAAAATAATAAAACTAAAGACGGTTCAGTATTCGATCATTGTGAAGTAACAAACGTTACGCTCTTTTTGAATTCTCAATATTATCCATATGAACCTTTAGGTTTAAAGTTTTCTGAGAACAAATATAGTATATTATACGAAATGTTTGTGAAATTTCGTCAGTCGTATTACAACTGTCCAATAGACCCGTTGCTTGATCTAAAGGAGTTCAAAGAAAAAGCTCCTCTCTTTATCTTAGACTGCTCAAGACAAAACGATAGCCTGAAAACAGGTCCAGTGGACGTGAGGTTGGAAATTGAATGTTCTACGGCAATACCAGATAAGACGACTGCATATTGTTTGATTATAAACGATCGACTTGTGGAATACAAACCTCTCAGCAACATTGTGCGCAGGTTATCATGATTGCTATTGTGGATATTCAAGGCTTTAAAACAGAGACAAATGAATTTATAATAAAAGAAATCGCTATATTGTATGATAAAAAATTACAAGTGTTTTTAATAAAGCCACCATTTCCATTTTCAAAATTAACGAAACTAGAAAAAAAACAAGTTTCTTGGATTGAACGTAACAGAAAGATACACTGGTGTGAAGGATTTTTACCCTATTCTAATTATCAGAATTTGGTTATAGATATTTTAAGAGATAAATGTATCTACGTTAAAGGTTCAGAAAAAGTGTTGTGGTTAAAGCATATTTTAGAAAATAGTAATTGTAATATATTTAATTTAGAAGATAAAGGTTGTTCTAGTTTGATAAGTTTATACGATCTATATAAACATTCTCAAGATTTATATAACTGTATTTATCATGACTCTGTATGTGCTTTAAAAAATGTATTATGTTTAAATAAGTGGTGCTTTGATAATAAAATTCTAAAATAAATATTGTTTTTGTTTTATTTCTATAGTTAGGTAAAACACATCTTAGTTTTCTACCCCCCTCCACATACCGCTGTCCGGTCTTTATAAGTTGTTGACAAAAGGTAGATGATATCATTATACGTTTATAATTGAATTAGAAAGTGAATAGAACATGTCTCAAAATGAATACAAACCTCGATATGACATGTATAACAAGTTTAAAATGCGTGAATTTTCATTTAATTATTACTGGGGGGTGTTTAATAAAAAGAAAAGATTAGTGATGGAAATGGCTGACGCAGGATTCTTTTACTATGGAAATAGTATAAATGATATTGCAGCATGTTTCTCATGCGGTGGTGTTATCGAAGATTGGGAGATTTATGACGATCCTTGGATGCAACATGCTATACATTATCCTGATTGTGTTTATTTGAACGCTGTGAAAGGGAGAGAATATATAATGAAATATGCATATCTCCACACAGCATTAAACTCTTAGCATTGTAATGTGATGGTTCCATCTTAATCAACGCTTGTTATATCAAGAAAAATAATAAATTAATATTATTCACAATATGTTTCATTCATCGAAATTTGATTTGGAAGGCATTTCTAAAGTTATTTTCAAGAATACTAGTGGTGAGATTCTATTTACTCAAGACATTAGTGACCAAAAAATAATGAACACCAGTTCATCAAAACTTCAGGACAATACGAGCAAGACAGAGCAAAACTCAGTAAAATCCACCATTGAAAATACGACATATCTAACACTCAAGAGAGGTCGCAATGAGCTCCTTACATTTGGTCGAGTTGGCAACATACATCCTGGTCCTGAAAAACTGGCTGCAAGGTCACCAAATGCTGTGCCTGACACTAAATTAATAACAAGAAGTATAGTGCGTGATATAGTGTTTCCTGATTCAGAAGACATTCTATGCTACCAGATACTGCCAGAAGATGAAATACCTTCTTTAATTAATAATATAAATAACTGTCCTATAACTACTAAAAATGTTTAAGCTTAAAATGATATTGTGTTTATGTGTGGAGAATTGGGGGTTCTGGATCATGCGCTCGAGCAAAGCGAGAGCAAGTGATCCAGAACCCCCAATTCTACCCTACTACGGCACTAGTGTGTGAGTGCGCAGCGCGGCGGTGACGCGGCGCGGCTCGGCGTACACTCGCTACCACGGACTTCACCAGTCGTCACCTCTTCCTAAAATCAAATTTGTTTGTACGGTACTGTTAAATAAAAGACACGGCCGTTCGGTATCAAGCTGTTTATTCCACTGACACACTCACGCGTCAACCCGCGACTCGCAGGTCGCACATCTATAACTATAACTACTTACTAACCTAACATCCCTCCACCCTATATTCTAAACCTAGACTGTTACATAATTAGAAGAATTTCCTGTAATCTACTCGAGCGATGTCCCTTAAATTTGGACGTACTTCTGTATCTATTTGGAGATCAGGCCTCTCAGCTGCTGGCACAGGTACTTGCTCAGCGGTTTGCTGAGATACTTGCAGATTGCTTCCTTCTTGGAGTTCTGAGCTTGCCTCGTTCCACACCTCCTCTTCCTCCGCTGTATATGGGTGCATTTGTTCTGAGGATTGAGCGCTGTCAAAATTTTGAAGCATTTCGGGCGATTTTATTTTATAAATTTGATTTTTGTGTTTTTTTATTGTAGTGTTTGTTTCCGGTATAAAAATCTCGAATAAACTTCTGCCAATTTTATTCTTAACTACGCCTTGTATCCATTTGTTATTGTTAGATCCTTTTAAAAGCACTGTATCATTTATCATAAAGTCTATGTTTCTATTACCTTTATAATATTTGGCTTGTATGGTTTGTTTATCGCGCACTTTTGTTTGTAATTCTTGTGACGATAATGATGACGACGGTGACGTCTCAAGCGCGGGCACCGCACCCGAGGTGTCTAATATATCAAACCTACAACGCAATTTACGTCCGAGCATGAGTTCAGCTGGTGAGCTGTCTGTCGTCGTATGTTTCGAGTTCCTATATCTGAATAAAAATTCTGATAGGTGTGCCTTGAACTTGTTCTTAGGCGTGCCCTGTGCTACTAACCCATTTAAAAACTTTTTAACTATTTTAACGTAAACTTCTGCTTGCCCATTACTGGATGGCGAATAGGTTGGCGAAGTAACATGATTTATTCCATTAAGGCGACAAAAATCCTTAAAAGAATTACTTGTGAACGAGGTTCCATTATCCGTAACTATCGTATGCATTACACCAAATCTAGCCATTGTCTCTTGTAATTTCACTATTACTGAGGTGGTTGAATAATCACTACTAAGGGAAAAACATTCCACCCACTTAGTGAACGCGTCGATGATGATAAGGTACATTTCACCTTGCCACGGACCAAAAAAATCTAAATGAACGCGGTGCCAGGGGCGCTCTGGAAAAGGCCATGGCGTCAAAGGAGCCCGTGGGGGAGTGGGCCGTAAACTTAAACATACACTACAGTTGCCTATCTTGTTTTCTATATCCTTATCTATGTTAGGCCACCAGAATCTAGACCTCGCCTCAAACTTAGTTTTTATTATACCTAAATGTGGTCTATGTAATTCGTCTAATATTTTGTTACGCAACGACTTCGGTATAATTAATTTATGTCCTCTAATTAGACAATCACGTTCCCTTGCTAATTCAAAACGACATTTATAGAATGACTGTAAGTCATTGTAATTTAACTTCGTTTTTGGCCATCCATGCTGAACATACTGTAAAACTTTCTGTAAAATAATATCTTTGCTAGTCTCTAACCGTACTTCATTTAAAGATATAGGTAAATGCCCATCTGCGACGAAATTAATGTAAGACGCCTTGTCTTCTAACGTGTAAACAAATGAGTCATCCTTGACGACACCTACTATTGAATTTGACTCGACATCACCGTTCTCGGAATTCGGCCGAACACTGCTGGCACTGCTGCACGTGGTGACCGCTCGACTAAAGTAATCAGCACAGTTACTAGCGCTTGGTACGTATTGTATTTCATAATTATAGCTAGTTAAAAATAAGGCGTAACGTTGTAACCGGTTAGCGGACACCTCTGGTATGCCTTTGTCGGGATGAAATATAAACATCAGCGGCTTGTGATCCGTGCGTAATATAAACGGATTTGCGACACCGTATAAATATTGATGGAACCGACGAATGCCAAAAACTATGGCTGTTGCCTCCCTTTGAATTTGGCTATAATTTTTCTCTGCGCTACTGAGGGACCGCGACGCGTAAGCTATAGGACGTTCTAACCCGTTCGCTTCTATTTGGGCTAAAACTGCGCCTAACCCTGTTGGGGACGCATCCACTGTCAAAACCAACTTGTATGAAGGATCGAAGTGTGCCAACGTTCGAGCCGATGTTAGTTCCTTCTTAATTTTATTAAAAGCCGCCTTATGTATGTCTGACCAAGACCAATCGACTTCTTTTTTGAGCAGTTCGTTTAACGGACTAAGTATAGACGAAGCATTCGGTATGAATATTCTGTAATAATTTACAAACCCTAAAAACGATTTTAATTCTTGCACATTACTTGGGGCTTTGGTGTTAGTCATTGCTGTAACTTTGTCTGGTGATGTGTGAATTCCCTTTTTATCAATAACAAATCCTAAATACGTTACTGAATCTTGAAACAACTTACACTTATTTTTATTTAGCACCAATCCCGCTTCCAGTAAACGATTGAAAACTTGCTGTAACCGTTCCGTGTGAACCGCTTTTGTATCTCCAGTAATGAGCACGTCATCTAACAGACATAGAACCCCGTCAATCCCGTTCAGCAAATTTTCCATTGTTTTTTGGAATATAGCCGGTGCGTTAGCTAGTCCAAATACTAATCGCGTGAACTTAAATAAACCTTTGTGTGTATTTATTGTTGTGAGAATTTGGGAATCGTCATCTAACATGAGTTGTAAATACGCACTACTTAAATCTAACTGCGAAAACTGTATGCCCCCATGTAAATTTGAAAAAAGTTCTTCTGTTTTTGGAAGTGGGTATTTATCAATGTGTAAACATTTATTTAATGAGACTGAAAAATCAGCACATAACCGTATGTCACCGTCTTTTTTTAGTACCGGTACTATAGGGCTCGCAAATTCAGAATGCTCTACCGGAACTAACACACCAGTTTCCACTAATCTATTTATTTCTTTTTCTACCTTACTCTTTAACGAAAATGGTACCGTTCTAGCGCGATAAAAACTCGGTTTACTTCCTGTTTTTAAAGTAAGTTTTATTGTATATTTGTTGAATTTACCTAAAGTATCAGAAAACAGTGTAGGATACTTGTTTATATAGTAGTCAAGTTCTGTTAGCTTAACACAATGATTTACTTTAGATAACTGTAAGTTAAACGACGATAAAAAATTCCTACCTAATAAAGGTGGGCCGGCTCCTTTTATTACGTATATTTCTATAATTTTACGTTCCCCCGCATATGTAATCGGAACCATCATTACCCCTACCACGTCTAATTTCTCACCCGTGTACGCTTTTAACACTGACTTAGGTTTTTCTAACAGCACGTTATTAAAATATTCTTCATAAGTATTCAATGGGATGGCAGTAGCACAGGACCCACTATCTACTTCAAATGATAACAGTTGGCCGTTTACGTCGACAGACAGCGTCATTGGCTCGCCGCGGAAACTACGTAAATTGCAAACGAGAGTATGCTTACCATCGTCATCATTTTCGTCATTCGACGTTTGTAGACAGTTCACTTTTCCAGTTTTACGGCTACACATTCGTTTTAAATGACCTTTCACTCCGCATTTTTTACACTTATACGATGAGAACCGGCACTTGTCCGTTGTATGATTGTTATAGCCGCACACACTGCACGACGATTTTGACGGCTCTGCCCCTGCTGTTATCTTGTATACCTCCGTGTTGGTTGCTGCTGATATTGCTGCCCCTGACGACTGTCGCGCTGCTCGTTTTGCACTATTTACGGCCACTGCAATTTCTAACGCCTTGGCCATTGTTGTAGATGCTTTTTCGTCCATGAACAACTTGTCCCTTTCCGGTCCCGGTAGCATACCAATGATGAAACGATCCCGCAACATTTCGTCCATTGCTGTTCCGAACTTGCAGTCCACCGCCAGTTGTCGAACACGTGCCGCCCACTGCGCCAATTCCTCGCCTGCGCCCTGCGTCGCCGAATGGAATTTAAATCGTTCTGCTAAAACTGATTTCTTCGGCACGAAGTGTTTGTCGATTTCCGTGATTAATTCACTGTACTTTACGGTTTCGATCAGTTTTGGCGCAATCAACTCGCGTACCAATTTATACGCCTCGCTGTTGAGGGAATTCAGTAGTACCGCCTTTTTTTGGTCATCTTCCAGCCCTTCCGTTTTAATCAACAGCGTATTAGCCGTCAACCACTGATTGAGCCTTTCTTTAAAGATGATCCAGTCCTGGCCGAGCTCAAATGTTGGAACTGAACCGATGAACCCTGACATCTTGTCGCGTTTAGGTACTTAACTCGTCGCCACTGTTAAATAAAAGACACGGCCGTTCGGTATCAAGCTGTTTATTCCACTGACACACTCACGCGTCAACCCGCGACTCGCAGGTCGCACATCTATAACTATAACTACTTACTAACCTAACAGGTACTAATCTAATTTAAATATAACGGCAATAAACCATTCGCCTAAAAATACAGTCCACTCATTTTGCATTTAACATGCCCCACGAGCTAACATTGTCTAAACAAATGCTTTTAAAGTTCAGCTTCCGATTTCTGATTGGACTAATGTGTCCATTAAGCGGCGGTTCTTTTATTTGTCCGAATCCGAATTTGTTCGGATCACTGGCCATTAACGAATACTTGGAAATGTTTGCAATAAACATCACAGAGGGGATTACAGAACAGGATTTTATCAGTTTCAATTAATTAAAAACCATTAGCGTCGGATTAAATTCTGACGTCATAACTCATGTTTGAAGCATCGTAAATGAAGATAGCAATTACCGGGTTTTACAATATTCACATACTGCGATGCAGGGAATTATTACCGAGAATAACAATCATGAGCTCAAATGTTGTTAATCTCAGCGGTAAAGCCAAAGCGCAGGATGTATTATCAACCTCGAAGTTAATAAATTAGCGTAGTTTAACTCAGCATTGGTGGAAAGGACCAATCGGCAAAAGAAGGGTAGGGAGACCAACAAGAAGATGGACTGACGATATAACCGAATTAATAGGAAAGGACTGGCAAACTATCGGCAAGGACAGAGATGAGTGGAAAAGACTGGAGGAGGCCTTCACCCGAGGAGGGCTCCATATCCAATAGCAAAACTAACTCTTACTAACATTTAGACAATAAGCAAAACAATAATAACTAACAAACAAATACCAACATTTGAAATGGCAATTAAGAATAAGGAAATACAGGCTTTTTTATTTTTATTTTATTTATTTTAACTCAGCATTGCAACACTCTTAGAGACGTCTATGATAAATTATTTTGCTTGGCAATAATAGTCTTAAATAAGTCTCAACTTTCTCTTGAGTTCATGTTCTAAGGAAAAATAAATATTTTCAGCATAAAGCTCTGAGGAAATTCTAAAGAAAACTTTGCCTATATAAATCTTCGATCCCCTTTCAAGCACTGTATAATGACTGCGTATCAAAACGTCCTATTCGCAAAAGGACCTATGAGCAGAACGACATTCTCAAAATGACCTATTAACAGAATGTGACTGTCAAAGTACATTTATACTGAAATATTACTATCGTATTTTCGTCATGGCTAATTAAATAATATATTTTTGTACTTTGGTTCGTTCATTTTCACATAGATAATTTGTAGAAAAAATAAGAATAAGTATCAGCAACAATGCTGGGTTCAGTATTAGCACCTACCTACTTATGTTCTTTACCACTTTTACCTACGGATCACTCATACTCATTACAGTTAATGAAATGACAGACAAACCTTAAACTTTGTTATAGCTTAAACCTAGAGCGTTAATCATATCTCTAAGCAAATAATAAAGAACTAATACCGTCAAACGGGGTAAATAGAAACAACACTTCGAAGGGAATTTCCACGATATGTAAAAATTGTTTGCAGCATTATAATAGATTACTTAAATTTTAGTTTATTTTTTTAATACTGTGCCGATGCTTTAATTGAAACCAATAAAGTGGTATCACAGTTTAAATCCTAATGGAAGTTTTATACCCATTCACCCCTGCATTCATATTCACCCCGTATATTGGTACATGATATACAAAGCTGTGGTTTCGAGCAGCGATCAATATGTCTTTATCTCTGCAGTCTATTGCACTAGTTCAACCGAGCCCGTGTGAAACGTGATTAAATTGACTAAGCGATTATAGATAAATTACTCGCAGCTAACGCACACAACTACCGATTGTGCTATCAAGATGTATCGTGAATGTTTGAATTACTTGTGGTACATAATTTCTAAATGGGAAATTTTAATCAAGATAAAACTCAGCATAACATAAGGCCCGTATGTGGAACATATAAAAGGTAGGTAGAGTGTAGTCAGTGTGCCTATTTTAAACCACATTTGGTCCCTCTATAAGAGGTGCCTATTGCCATTATCCGAAAATTTTCAGATAAACAAATGTCGAAAATTTTGCCATTATATATTTTTTATGTCAGTAGGGCGGATATTCTCGATAACTTTTTGGTTTTTAGTCGATTTTTAATAGACAATTATTAGAAAAAAAAATCCCTATGGTCTGTGGATCCGCCAAACGTCATTATATTTATTCTCAAAGTCAGTGCACGAAGTACCCAAAACCTTGTAATTTATTTATAAAAATGAATTTACACAATTTTTATAAATAAATTACAAGGTAAAACTGGGCAAATCGCTGTGAAATCTGATAGCTTATTTCATAACAATTCTAACAACATAACATTCATACATGGTTCCTATACAAAAATACCGAGAAATATCGGTTTACTGAGGCCGGGTCGATACCGGGGGTACTCCCGGACATTATTTGGACATTATTCGCACAATGCCGTGACAGCGGAGCGGATAACTAGTTTAGTTGTGTTTACTTTTACAATTAAAAAAAAATCTAATGTCCGTTACCGAAACAAGCCGAAACTAACGGATAATCCGAAATGATTTCTTATCCGTAACCGTATACGAAACCGATATAAAATTATAACTTTATCTGTATCCAGATTTAAAATTTCATAATAATATCTCATAACATATGGTTTATAGTTTATTCTTGTAGCTTAAAAGTAACACAATAAATACAAAAGTCAGCCAACAATATTCCACAAAGAAATAACTTTAAACATGACTTTACGGATTACTTCGGCGTTGTTCGTTTTTATTTTTCCGAGCTAGAGACAACGGAAAGCATCGACAGGCAGGCATCGTCAGACAAAAGGACTGGAATAAAATCGTGCAGAGTAAATTTATGCAGGAATAACCATTATAATAACTCATGGACGGACTTGTACTCTTTGGTGAAACAGTATATAGAAAATTCACGAAATAAAAATGATCTGGTGAAAGTCATAAAATATTTAAACTTGCATTTGCACTCGTGAACTGGCGAGAGGCGGTGTGAACGAAAAATGTACATAGTATCACGCCTTTCTTTTTTTTTTTTAGCTTGGTTACATACTCATGCATACTGCGCTATCACGGGGAGATAGTGCAGTTATGTAGGACTCGAACCCACTAAAACTCCACGGTGACCTCCTGTGCCGCTTATGATGGGAACACGAGCACGCGTTTGCACTCACCGCGAACCCGCCGCGGCTGTCCGTCACCGGATCCTCCTCTAGGGTGTACCCCCCATCACCGGCGCACCAGAACACATTGTACGCCATGACAGCCCCAGGGACCAAACCAGCACATGGGTGCCAGGCGACCCCGTGTATGGCATCCTGGGTCCCCCTGTGACGGGTCTGGTTAGTGACCCCGCCACGTGCCACGTTTCGGCCTCAGGGGATAGGGACCTCCTCTGTGGCCCCACAGCATCCGCCATCAGACGGCGGCGACACTGTCCAGGCTGCGGAAAATAGGGAGAGCGGCACACCTCAATACCGGCACTCCTCTCCCGCCACAGTCTCCAACCCTCAGTTGCGATATCGTATGGGACCTGGGACGCTCCATACGACAACGCGGCCCGCCTCAGTTGCCATATCACCTCTGTTACCAAGCGGCACCGCAACTTACTTGTTGGCCGCTATGTCGTTGGCTTAATCGGCAAAAGTCCTGAAGCCCCCTGAGGCCCCTCCTCGGGTTCCTCTTCGCTTCACCGTGGGTGACCAAGCCACGGCTACTGAGCCGCCCCGCCTCGACAATGCGGGTACCCACCGGGGGGGATAGCATCACGCCTTTAATCCCAGAAGGATTCGGCAGAGGTGCTAAGTACCTATAGATTTCGCCATGGCGTGGCCGCACATGAGACAACAATAGTTAGTTCTGGTGTTACAACAAGAACAAGAACACTACAATCCACCATCGCACTGACACTTATTATCTACTAGCTGTTCCCCGCGGCTTCGCTCCCGTGGGCCACCCCACAGGACCCGTTTTCGGGATAAAAAAATAGCCTATGTCACTCAGGAATAATGTAGCTTTCTATTTATTGGTGAAAGAATTTTTCAAATCGGTCCAGTAGTTTCGGAGCCTATTCGGTACAAACAAACAAACAAATAAACAAAAAAATCTTTCCTCTTTATAATATTATAGTATAGATAAATAACCCAATTCCAAGTCTCAATTAACACATAATACCACGAAATCACAGAAAATCAAACAAAACCGAGTTTGTTTGTCAAACCTGCCATAACATTAGAGTTTGACAAACAACAGAAACAGGCCATGGTGACAAAGACAAAAAATAATCTTTTGTCCTTATTATTTACATGGTGCTGCCTACTAGCGATCTCGCTCTATCAATCAAGCTCATCTTATGGCAAAATCTATAGGTACTTTACACATAATTAACATAAAATCTAAACAAGTGCGAAATGGTCTGTCTTATCGCACAGGCAATCTCTTTTGGACAACCTTTAGTAAGTTACTAAATAATTAAATAATGTTTCAGAGTTCAGAGTGCCAAAGCTTAATTTTAACCGTTTCTTATTCATGTAAATTCTAATCCAATTTGGACAAACTGAAAGCTTTTAGGTGTTTATAGATGCAGAGATTTAAATTAAATATCTAATTAGGTAAAGGTAAACCTAACCCCCGTACGACGAACCTAATCCTCCCGACGGTAGAATCAATTACTATTACTCGTAAAGTTTAATTGCTGACGGCCAAAGTGCCGCTTATTGACCTAGTTGAAATAAATATTTTTGACTTTTGACCGTAGGTATTAAGCAAGAGAATGGCACTTTGTCTAGAGCCTAAGGCATACTGTCCATGGTCGCGTAGCTTTATAGACGTATTCGTCATTATACGCTTAGTGTACGCCTGCTTGCAGCTTACATACAAAACTGTGAAACTCTGTCGACGGAGCGCCAGCGTCGCGCTCGCGTCGCTGCATGCAGACTTCATGACACCTGCCTGCCGTACGGAATGCCATACGCCGCCGCGCCGGGCGTACATTGAGTGGACGACATGGCGGGAACGGTGTCGAAATTTGTTCAAATAGTGGGAAAATTTCTGTTTTTGTACAACAATAATCTAGCTGAATATGCTAGAAAAGATTCTATACAATGACTTAATGAACTGAGCACTATCATCATCTAAAATTTTCCTGCCACTAAGAACAATCTACAGTTACAGCTACCATTTATTCTATATATGGATGCGCCCATTATAATCGTCGTCTTTGGCAACTTTGAATGTAGTAATAAGCTAAAAAACCGTCCTTATCGTTCACGAATGATTGAAAACGTACGCGCGCAATACGCCTAAGAGTTCAGTATGCAGGGCTGCACGACGTATTTTGAAGCGTATATGAAGTAACGCGTCCGTGGACAGTAGGCATTCTACCACAGATAACACACTTCTATATTTGAGACACATTTTATTTTATTTATATCTGCTATAACGATTGTCAAAAAGTCAAAATATCAGGCAATGACCTCGTGACTTTTGGTAGCACATGCCAATCCCATTAGTCTGAACCGATAATAATAATCATCGATAAATGCACCTTTATATTCAATTAAGCAAGCTCAGTTTTAAAATATGACGTAAATCAGTCGGCAGCACCTTTTAAGCCCGAACGTAATTAGCGCATAGAATTTATCAAGCTAGTATTTAGAACCTACCCCTCGTCAGTCTTGGGATTACGCTGCGGAACCCGTAATTATACCCACGTCGACTGAATCTAACCATCCATCATGAAGCTCACTGAATAAGTTTTTAAATTACTGATGTTTACAAAGTGGTGGAGTTAGCGAGTGAGCTAGAAATATAACGGTAATTAAGTTAGTTGCCATGTCACGTTTTCTCCTCCCCAATTTTTTTTTTTTTTTTTTTTAATAACTTTGCCCCACCCTAGGAATTTCTTCCTGTATCGTGGGTGCGTTTACAAACATATAAACTCACATACACAAACACCCAGAGCCGGAACAAATACCTGTAGGTCATACAAATATTTGTCCCGTGCGGGAATCGAACCCGCGACACGCAGCGCAGCAGTCAATTGCTCAACCACTGCGCCAACCGTGCGCCCAATATTTATTCATTTTATATGGTAAAACAGTACAATTTATTTTATTAAACATTACATAAGTGTACCATGGGTGGTCTTATCGCACAAGGCGTTCTATTACATATGACCTTTGGATGGATTGAATAAAAGGAGATAGATCCCCTAATATTTTTATGAAATATCACAATTGCTTTAACCGCAATAAAATCACAGAGACGTAGATGGGTCATTTTGAAATAAAAATATCATAGTTAATTAAAAAAAAAAAAAGTTTAATAGAAACATGTGTTACGCATCTCCACTACATAAATAAATGTTGATCGCAATTTATAGCAATAATAGTTAATGATAGGTAGTTCTAAAACACAAATTACAGTGCGGTTTTATAATATACAAATTAATTTGCATTCGGTATTCTCATATTTCAATATTTTAAATTACTTTGTAGTAAATAGCTAGCCGTCCATGTGGTGACGGACGTAAAGAATTTCACCATCCCATATCTTCCCGTGGGTGTCGTAAGAGGCGACTAAGGGACACACCAGAGAATGGGCAGCAGCGTCCTCTGTGAACTTTAACAACTAACTGCGATCGCCAACCCGCCTGCCAAGCGTGGCGATTATGGCAAACCCCCCAAACCAAATGAATAGCACAAATAAAAAACGGCCCCGAGTGCCCGGCAGCCCGTCTACCCTCGGCTACGGTAGCGGTCGAGGCGATGGCGTGGCAAGGGGTGCTATGAATCCCCGGAGTGGACCCGGCTACCCCAATAAACACCAACGACTGGACCTGGGAACATATAACACGCGAACACTCCGGACCGACGAGAAGATACCCGAACTCGAGGAAGAATTGAGCAGGTTACGATGGAGTATTATAGGGTTATCTGAAGTCCGAAGAGAGGGGGAGGACTCGATAATCCTCAAATCCGGTAACCTGCTCTATTTCCGAGAGGGTGACCGGCAGTCCCAAGGTGGTGTCGGGTTTATCGTCCACAAGTCCCTTGTGAACCACGTGGTGAAGATCGAGAGTGTGTGCGACCAGGGTGGCGTACCTTATACTCAGAATATCTGCAAGATATTCGCTGAAGGTCATACAGGTCTACGCCCCGACCTCGGCACACCCCGATGACGAGGTAGAGGCCATGTATGAGGATATCTCTACAGCCATGCATGGTTTCAAAACTCACTTCATGGGGGACTTCAATGCGAAACTAGGCAAACGAGAGGAGGATGAGCTGCAAGTGGGGCAATTTGGAGTTGGACGTCGCAACCACCGGGGTCACCTACTGGCCAGTTTTATGGAGAAGGAGGGCCTCTATATGATGAACTCCATCTTAAAAAAGCGTGAGCACAGGAAGTGGACCTGGCAAAGCCCCAATGGTGTAACTAAAAACGAGATCGACTTCATCATGTCAACCAAGAAGCAAATGTTCAATGATGTCTCTGTGATCAATTCGGTGAAAACCGGGAGCGATCACCGGAAAAGAACCGGAAAGGTCTCGACTGATGAAGTCCACGCTCCGTCCAGCACATATCCAGGTCCAAAACCCCGATAGCTTTCAGCTCGAACTCCAGAATCATTTCGAGTGCCTAGGGAGCTCCGTGGACGAATACAGCGATGGGTTCGTGGAAGCTGTCCATACGGTCGGGTCTAAGTTTTTCAAGACCCGCCGTACAGATAGAAACAAAAAGCTCTCTGATCCTACTCTCAAGCTAATGAAGATGAGGCGTGAGATGATCCTGCAGTCTTCAGTCGATGCGTTAAATACCGGCAGCTAAATAGACGGATCTCAAAGTCCTTGAAAAGCGACCTCCGCCGCTTTAATACTGAGCGTATTAAAGAAGCGATTGAGCGGAATAAAGGCTCCAGGGTCTTTGCAAGAGATCTGTCTACTGGGCAGAGCCAGCTCACGAAACTGAAGACCGATGATGGCAGGATCGTTTCCGTTCAAACCAGAGCTTTTGAGGGAGATCGAGAGATTCTATGGGCAACACAAGAATAAACAGTAAACGTCAACCAGTAAACCCGTCGCGAATCTAGCGAATGACCCTAGAGCTAAATTGACCCTACACTATACCGAAGACATTCCGGATGTCAGCCTGTATGAGATTAGGATGACTCTGAAACAGCTTAAGAACAACAAGGCACCGGATGTCGGCGGAATTACGGCCGAAATCCTGAAGGCGGGTGGAAAACCAATACTTAAGGCCCTTCAGAAGCTGTTTGATTCCGTCATACTCGAAAGGAAACCGCCACAGGCATGGTGCAGGGGTGTGGTGGTACTCTTCTTCAAGAAGGGTGACAATGCCTTACTGAAGAACTATAGGCCCATCACACTTCTTAGTCATGTCTACAAGCTGTTTTCAAGAGTCATCACGAATCGTCTCGCGCGCAGGTTTGACGATTTCCAGCCTCCCGAACAAGCCGGATTCCGTAAAGGCTTCAGCACCGTAGATCACATACATATGCTGCGCCAGGTTATACAGAAGACCAAAGAGTACAACCTGCCTCTCTGCTTAGCGTTTGTGGACTACGAGAAAGCCTTCGATTCGATCGAGACTTGGGCTGTATTTCAGTCTCTTCAACGGTGCCAAATTGACTACCGGTACATTGAAGTGTTGAAGTGTTTATACAAAAACGCCACCATGTCAGTTCGACTTCAGGATCAGACTTCGGAAACTGTCCTTCTGCAGCGAGGTGTGAGACAAGGAGACGTCATATCTCCGAAACTGTTTACTGCTGCACTGGAGGATGTCTTCAAGGTTCTGGACTGGAGAGGGCTAGGCATCAACGTCAATTGCGAGTACATCACTCACCTTCGGTTTGCCGACGATATAGTGGTTATGGCTGAGACCATGGAGGACCTCAGTACAATGCTCGATGATCTCAGTAGAGCTTCCGAAAGAGTGGGTCTTAGGATGAACATGGATAAAACCAAGGTGATGTTGAATGCCCATATTACACCCACTCCTATCAAGGTCGGAGACTCTACACTCGAAGTTGTGGGCGACTATGTCTACCTGGGACAAACGATCCAATTGGGTAGGGCCAACTTCGAGAAAGAGGTCAACCGTCGAATCCGACTAGGCTGGGCAGCATTCAGGAAGTTGCGCGGTATCTTCTCGTCTAACTTACCACAGTGTCTCAAGACGAAAGTCTGTGACCAGTGTGTGTTGCCAGTGATGGCATATGGCTCTGAGACGTGGTCGCTTACAATGGGCCTCATCAGAAAGCTTACAGTCACTCAAAGGGCTATGCTCGGAGTTTCCTTGCGTGATCGAATCAGAAATGTAGAGATCCGCAAGAGAACCAGGGTTACCGACATAGCCCGAAGAATTGCCAAACTCAAGTGGCGAGGGCAGGGCGCATTGCTCGCAGAACGGATGGCCGATGGGGCAGAAAGGTTCTGGAGTGGCGACCGCAAACCGGAAGACGTTGCGTTTGAAGGCCTCCCACTAGTTGGACCGATGACGTGGTGAAGGTTGCGGGGATCCGCTGGTTGCGAGACGCACGGGATCGGTCAATGTGGTGACGCTTGGGGGAGGCTTATGTCCAGCAGTGGACGTCTTTCGGCTGATATGATGATGATGATGAAATAGCTAGCTACAGTTTGCAACAATAATGAATTTTACCTTGGCAAACCAACTTTCGGGTATTTTTAGTAATAAAAATTTACATATAGTCTGGCAGTACTGCCAGACTAAATGTACATTTTTATTCAAAAAGAAAAGACTTCGTGTTCTTTTCGAAACTCGTAAGTCTTTTCTTTTTTCAGACATTAGGTACCTGCTTCTTTGTGCCTTATAATATGATATGTTGTTCGGCTTGCTGACTAGAATATATGGTTTGTTCGTTAAAATCGCAATACAATGTTCGGAGTTAATTGGTAGTGTCTGCTTGTGAGACATTTGCGAGTCCTATTTTATGGAAATAAAACCCGAAAAACTGTGGTAATACGTGTATACTTGATAACAGACAATTTTTGAATTCAAAATGCTTGATCACTGTGGGCGGTGGTCGTACAAGTCAAATATAAATCGCGGTCGGTAGAAGAAGAAAAAAACGGCAGACGCCCTCTAAGTTTCGATGCGCCGCGTCTTGCAGGATCACATGTTGCTATTGAGTTGTGTAGGCGCATGCAGCTGCGCCATGCTCCCCCCGTTGAAAGGCTCCTCTTTCAACTTAGAACTGTCTTCTGGAATGGGAAGTGGGCACAGGCGAACCAACGCCCGTCGAAGGCATCTTGTTGACGTTTTTACATCTGCCACTCGTACCACACCATCAGGTCCCGGAAACAGCCTTGTCACTCTTCCCAGTCGCCAAGATAGAGGTGGCAGATTTTCTTCCTTTATTAAAACTAAATCATCCACCTTGAGCTGCGGAGTTTCCTTCATCCACTTCTGTCGTCTCTGTAGTTCGTTGATGTATTCGCTCTGCCAACGACGCCAAAAATGCTGACGGATCTGCTCCAGTTTTTGATACCGCTTCAGTTTATTGGGATCCATATCTTCAATTGACGGAGATGGGAACGTGGTTAGCGCTCTTCCGATGAGAAAGTGTCCTGGGGAGAGGGATAGGAAATCGTTAGGATTGGAAGACATGGGACACTAGGGACGGCTGTTTAATATTGCCTCCACTTGTATAAAGTCTGTAATTCTTCAAAGGTCAGGTGAAGATTTCCTACAACGCGTTTAATGTGATGTTTGGCGGATTTGATGCCTGATTCCCAAATGCCGCCGAAGTGAGGGGAGTAAGCCGGAATGAAATTGAATTGAATACCTTCTTGTGCAGCGAAGTCAGAAAACAAGTGTTTATTGGTATTTATAAATGATCCTAATTCTTTAGCCGCTGCGACAAAATTACGACCGTTGTCGGAATATATTTCCGCTGACTTACCGCGACGTGCAATAAAACGTCTTAATGTCATAAGAAAGTCATCCTTGGATAGGCCACCTACTGCCTCTAAATGTACGCACTTATAGCGCATGCAAATGAATAAACACAAATAGCATTTCGTCAGTCTTGCTCCTCGACCCTTTCGGTTAATGATAAAGAATGGGCCAGCAAAGTCTAGACCAACCGACGTGAATGGCAAGCCGACGGTAACACGCTGTGCAGGAAGATTCCCCATTTTAGGCTGTAGGGTCTTGCCTTGAAAGCGTCTGCATGTTACACAGTTGTGTACTATGCGGCGAGCCAGATGACGACCATTAATAGGCCAAATTGTTTCTCGAACTGTAGCTAACAGGAGTTGTGGCCCGGCGTGCATCTGACGAATGTGTTCACGGTGAAAAAATAATTTAGTTAAATGGTGAGATGAGTCAAGAAGTATTTGATGCTTCTTTTCATATGGAAAATCAGAAGCTTGTATTCTGCCACCAACTCTTATTAAATTATTGTTGTCGATAAACGGTGATAGTGGTAACATTTTTGATTTACAGTGTAACGCCTTGTTTTGTTTTAGAAGTTTATACTCGGTTGAAAATGATTGTTGTTGAGCCATGAAACAGAGGCTATTGAAAGACTGATTTAACTCATCGGTAGTTAAAAAGTCAGTGTGTTTAAAATAAGGATTTTTAATGTTATAAGTAAATCTTTTGACTAAAGCAATTACTCGTTGGAGCTTGGTAAAGGAACTGTAAGTTGCAAAATTGATTAATGGTTCAACAATACTAGTGCACAAATTGGTTTTAACATCAGGTAAGTTTTCTTTATTTGTAATATTAGAATCTAAGAGAGGCCAATCTGTTTCATCTTTACTTAGAAACTTTGGGCCGTACCATCACAGGTTTAACTTCGGCAGCTGACCTGGATTAATACCCCTTGAAATATGATCAGCTGGGTTTTCTGAAGTTGGTACGTATCGCCATGATGATGGTTGTGTTAGTTCTATGATTTCACCAATACGATTTGCTACAAATGTTTTTAAATTTCTAGGTACGCTGTGAATCCAGGCGAGGACTATGCTGCTATCGCACCAATGGACTACGCGAGAAGGTTTGTATTTTATAGCATCACAAACAGCCTTGGTTAACCTGGCAGCGAGTAAAGCAGCGCAGAGCTCCAAACGAGGAATCGTCATAGGTTTTAACGGTGAAACCTTGGATTTTGAGCATAGCAATTTAATATTTACATCATTATTTTGGTTTTTAGATTTAACATAAACACAAGCACCATAGGCGCTTTGCGATGCATCACTGAACGAATGAATTTCGATAATCCTTGCATCATCGCAAATAACGTTTCTAGGTATTTGTAAATTGGCTAAATGTTGTAAATTGTTTGCAAACTCGTCCCAAGATTGTTGAATATCCTGGGGAACAGGTTCGTCCCAATCGACTCGGAGGAGCCACAACCTTTGTAGCATAATTTTGGGCTTGATTATGCACGGACTTATTAACCCTAGCGGATCAAATATTTTTAATGAATTTGACATTATGATTCGCTTTGTCAACTTTCCATCAACTGTCATGGGTTTGATTGGAAAGTGTAATTGATCGTTGGAAGGATTCCATCCCAATCCGAGAGTGCTCGACGATTCACTGATAATTAACTTGTCCCTTTGATTATCAGTGTTACCTTGTAAAATGTTTATTGAGTTAGTTTTATATTTTCGTAATGGAAAACATGCTGAATTTAATGCCTTTGATACTAAGTCTTTTATGTGGCGCAATTCATCTTCGTTATTTGAACCAGTAAAACGTAAAAGTCGTTTTGAATGATAGATTTTATGAATTCGTCCCCACATTCCTCTCCGGCCTGCCATAGGCACCGTGTACTTAAATAACTCGCACTTGCTGTGCCGTAAGTGACGGTATTTAATTTGTATGTTTTGATTGGCTGCGACTCGTCTTCTCTCCATAAGATCAGTTGTAGATTCTGATCTTCACTGTGACACGCCACCTGGCGGAACATTTTCTCAACGTCAGCAGTGAGCAAAAATTTGTACTGTCTAGCCCTGATCAAGATGGAAAAAAGAGAATCTTGTTTATTAGGGCCTACCATGAGAATAACATTGAGCGAGCGGCCAGAGGAAGTGGGGGCCGAGCCGTCAAACACAACTCGGATTTTGGTGGATTCGCTTTCCTCTTTAAATACTGCATGATGACACAGGAAATAGTTTGTAGTAGGTTTTGCAATATAAGATTCTGACAAATGGCCTAACTCGGCGTATTCATGAATAAATTCTGTGTATTTTATTTTGAGTTCTGGATTTTTACGAAATCGTTTTTCCAAATTAAGCAGCCGTTTTTTGGCTAAATTGTATGAATCACCGAGAGTATTGGGACTGTCAAGCAATGGTAGCTTGACGCAAAACCTACCTGAACTTAATCGCGTGGTGTTAGCGATAAAATGTTCTTCACACAACATTTCATTTGGGGTCAAATTGGTTCTTTGGGGAAGTTCTTCAACTTCCCAAAATCTAGTTAACTTCTGATCAATATTTGTAATTGAATCTGATTGGCATGATTGATTTGAAGTGCTTGAATGGTTGCATTGCATGTATTTAGAATAACTAGACAACATAGGACCAGCTACGAGCCAGCCAAATTTTGAGTTTATTAATTTTGGGTACTTGGGACCCAGAGAATATTGTTCTGTACCTACAACATCCCAAAATATATCTGCACCAAGAATAACGTCTGCCTTTGCGGGTACGTTAAAGCTAGGGTCAGCCAACTTTATGTAGTCAGGTAATGTGATGTGTTTTATGTTTATAGGCACCTTAGGTAACTCTCCTGTCAGCTCATCAAGCACTAAACAGGATAAGGTAACGCTATATGGATTGGTGATCGAATTGAGTGTAATTTTGCAGGATTCTGTAACCTTATGACATAAGTTATTGCCTATACCTATTATATTTATTTCTTTGGTTTGATTTGTATCTAATTGCAATTTATGTTTCAGGTTTTTCGTCATGAGTGAAGATTGACTGCCGCAGTCTAATAGAGCCCGTACCTTCTCCGTGGCATTAGTCATTGGGTTCGACACTTCGACAACGACGGTTGATAGAAATACATGATATGTGTATGGCTCTGATAAAGTTGACAATACTTCAGCGGAGTTCGTGGATAACACAACATGGGATTGATGCAGAAGAGAATTGTGACGCTCCTTGCATTCTTTAAAAGTACATGGTCCTAATGTGCAGTCAGCCACTTCATGACCCTGTCTCAAGCAATTAGAACACAGATTGTATTTCTGAACATCAGCTAATCTTTCATTGATAGTTTTATTTTTAAATGTGGGACATGAGTAGATTCTGTGTGACTCACCACAAATAACGCAATCAATTCCTTTCTGCACCTGTTGTTTAGCAATAAAAGATTTTACGTGGGGAAATCTATCGTGTTTATTATTGGAGCTATTATTATGTGGTTTATTATTTGGATGTAAATGTTGATTATGTGTAGGTACTCTGGCTAGGACGTGGTGTTTTATTAACATTGTCGGACTTACTACGATTCATGGCTTCTAAAACACCAGCACGGTCTGTTAAGAACTTATGAAACTGAGCTAAGGTAGGCAGATCATCAACTGAATTAAATGTATTTTGTGATTCTTCCCACCTCATTAAACTTTGACTGTCTAATTTAGATGTCATCATAAATATGATTATATCGTCCCACTTATTTATTTATTTATTTATTTATTTATATTTATTTATATATGCTTTATTGTAGGTACACCAAGTTAATACATAGAGCAGGAAACTTAAAACTAAAATACATACAATGGGCGGCCTTATCGCATACCGCGATCTCTTCCAGGCAACCTGGAATGGACAGTGATAGCCTGGACATGAAATGGGGTTGACATTGGTGTAACACATAAAATTAAGAATATTTATTTTAAATCATATTATAATAGATACACAAATACATACATATGTTATATAATAAATACATAAATGCATACATACTCCAATATAACGAAAGTCAATAGGCAATTAAAGTAAATGTTGTAACGACAATCACAGTGAAAGGTAGTGTTCTTTTACAAGTCTCTTAAATACAGGCAACGACTGTATTTGTTGTTATTTGTTGGGCGTAAACCCAACAAATAAATAGTAAAACACGTATGGTTAAATTATGGTATATTGGTTTGGTAAAATGGTAATGGTTAATGGTATGAGCAAACGCGGCTTGGTTGGTGACCGATCGTTAACTAACTTTATAATGATTTTAATACTAAAACTAAATATTTGGGTCAGCGTGGAACTGCTGACTGCGCGCGCGATTGACATCAATGAACTGTACTTTGTACATATTCCCGAGGGACTGGAAGATGAGGGTGCATGGTGATACAAGGTGATAAAACAATAATATGGTGCAATAAACAAGATGATAGTAACATACAACTCTTAAAAATTCAATTTATTACAGCCTCTATTCCACTACACTAAAACTGAATGAGTTTGGGAATTTCACTTTATTCACTCGGGCATATAAATGGTCAGTCGCCCTCGTACAGGGATGGTTATTCACTCTATTGTATTCATCACTAACACTAAAACACTGATTAGTTTCACTCTGGCACTGGTGATCAGCAACGCGGCGGGTTCTCGGTTGCGGTTGGGGCGGTGGCAGCGTCCGGGACGTTGGCGTCGCTTCCGCGCGCCACTGCATTCGTGCGCGGATCCTCCGCACTCCGTACGCCAAACATGTTAATAGAATAGCTCCAGCTATTATGTAAATTGCGATGTAGTGGTGAACATCGTGGTAGTTTAAAGATGTTTCGTCTTCTAAATCTGTTTTGGTGTTATTTTTTACTTGATTAATTTTATCGCCGATCATTTTTAATTTCCAGCGGATGTCTGTTTGGTTAGTGTCTATCTCATAAACATGTAAGGGCATGGTCACATTTACAATATTGTTAATGATAGGTATATCAATGTTTATGATATCTGGTTTCAACCTTAAGTCATTGTTCGAC
Source organism: Anorthoa munda (assembly GCA_945859665.1). Lineage (NCBI taxonomy): Eukaryota > Metazoa > Arthropoda > Insecta > Lepidoptera > Noctuidae > Anorthoa > Anorthoa munda. The sequence goes on along the minus strand of OX243905.1, from coordinate 23,402,624 downwards.
TGTCTGCGCGAAAGTAATGTGATCCCGTCGTCTTTGATGACGCATCCACTTGCTAATGCGATTATCCCGACCTTGTCTAATCGCTCAATGGTAATTTGATCGTCACATATGACTTGTATGGAGCATTGCCCGCAACATGAATACAAGTAATTGTTTACCTTGTTTAATTGTACCCAGGTATTCTTGCACTTTCTACTTTCCGTCTTACAACTTAAGGACTCAATTTCTCTAGCACAATAAATTGGTTCTGTTTTGGTTATTGAAATAGGTATTTGATGGGCACAGAGCAAGATGTCTAAATCATAATGAACGCATTGTTGTAGTTGTAGACTAGATTGTGTAGTTGTAGACACTTATGGGTGGGTCGCCCCAAGTTAGCCAGTGCTCGCAAGTTTTTTGTTACGTGGTCCGCTAAAAATCGTAACGAACGTTCGGATTCGTTAGTTATCGGTTTCATGTTAATTAGTTCCGACAAATGATAATTAATAAGCAACTTCTTGTTGTCGTATCGTTCACATAGCAATGACCACGCCTCTTTATAGTTTGATGATGAGACTTCAAGATTTGAAACAATGCGAGCCGCATCGCCTTCGAGATATGATATTAAATAATGAAATTTGTGTATATCGGAAATACGTTCGTTATTATGTACTAAAGCTTGAAAAGTATCTCGAAATTCGAGCCAGCGAAAATATGCTCCGTTAAACTTAGAAATCTCAATACGTGGCAACTTAAATCCAGTAGGATCAGAATCATGAGGGTGATGGCATGAGAACGCTGAAGATTTACGACGCGCCTCGGATTGATTGTTCGCATCTTCAATTAAGTTCTTTGCTGTTGCTATACATGAAATAATATCTTGCTCGATGCTATCACGCTCATTAATCTCGGAATCTAAATTCTTGTGATTTAAAACTTCCATCTCAGTTTGAAGGTCATCAAACTTAGTAGACAAACCTTCAAACTTATTTAACTTTAATGATAACTCGACAAGTTCTATGCTAGATAATTGCACTGAGTCTAATGTAGATATATAATTTTTAAACTTTGTTATTTGGCCCTTAATAGAACTACGCCTTAAACTTAACTCCTTATACTTCATACTAGTATGTTTGTCTGACTCCGTAGACATGTTTATGGTTAAAAGAAAAACGAAACCAATAAAAACGTGTTCACTTAGCTGCACTTTGTTTACTATGCGTAAGTAGCTTATGTTATCTCACTCCCGCCAGCCCGGCGACACCTGTGGCGAAGAAAACGGTTCCGCACAGCAGATTGATTGAACTGCAGGCCGTATTCCTTCGCCGATCCTGGAAATTTCGGTAGAACGGGTGAAAAGCGAGAAATAACTAAGATGAAACCTATGATTGCTATATTAAAAATATAACAATGTATAAACAAAGTTGTTAGAAATTAACTTGAAGAATTTGTTATTTAAATGAATAACAATTATTGTTACCTAAAACGGGATTATGTTGATGAATAATCGTTTAAAATAGTGAATAGGCAATGTATCAAAGGACAATTGTGGGTTCTGTTAACTTTGCTGTAGTTTTAATGAATGACCTTAGGGAACCCTAATCGAATTTACAACAAAGAAAAAATACTAATTTCATGTAGGTAGATAATGGTGATGGTTACTATTCGTTGAATAACGTTGATTATTGACTTTATACGTGCCCCTTGTGACCTTGGATGCACTGTGGAGGCAACACAATGATGATGAATTGGAAATGTGTGGTTTGGTATGGGTTGGAAAACTTGGAATGTATGATTGGGACACTTATCTCTGTGGAAGTTTGCTGCCGTGGTCGTGACTAAGTCTTGGTGTAGCTTAGACGCCGGATCCTGACGGTCTTCAACTCTGGATGAGGCACGTTCTCCTGACTATGGGGAGTAGTGACTTGCAGAATATGTTTTTGATGATTCCGTGTCCTGTCACGGTCGCCAATTTATGTCTGCTTGTGAGACATTTGCGAGTCCTATTTTATGGAAATAAAACCCGAAAAACTGTGGTAATACGTGTATACTTGATAACAGACAATTTTTGAATTCAAAATGCTTGATCACTGTGGGCGGTGGTCGTACAAGTCAAATATAAATCGCGGTCGGTAGAAGAAGAAAAAAACGGCAGACGCCCTCTAAGTTTCGATGCGCCGCGTCTTGCAGGATCACATGTTGCTATTGAGTTGTGTAGGCGCATGCAGCTGCGCCAGGTAGCCATGTAGGAAAAGAATGTCTGGACGGACTTGGGGGAAGCTTTAGCCTAGCAGAGACAGCAAAGACCAGATAAAAAACATATTTTGATAAAAAAACATGTTTCAATTGAAGACATGCGACCATGTATTCTACCGCTGACGAATTGTCCAATTTCTCGATAATATTTTGCTTAATTTACATATAGTTCTCACCAAACTTCTTGGCCACCCTGAAGTTGGCTGCAATGGCTGCACAGTAGTAAATCTCATACAAAAACAGCTCCGATCCGTGCCTTGCGCATCGGAGAGCCAACTTCAGGGTGGCCCAGAAATTTGGTAAGAACTATACCTCTTAAAAACCCGCCTCTGATGAATTGCCTCATCGATCTAGTCTCCATTTGGTTTTATTCTCGATCCCCGGGACTGGCAAAGTGTTCACCTATTATACAATTTTCAGCAGCTACAGATAGGTAATATCTACCTGTACCTAATTGTACCTACTAGGTAGGTATGCTGATTCCAATTTGTTAAACAGGGCTTAAATGCAACTAGTGATATGTCGGACTACCCTTTCTGGAAAAACATACCTGGTATTTATAAAAATAAATAAAAAAAACCAGCATACAAAGAATGGGGACAAATACCGAACACGTAGAAATGTCGCACTGAATTTATTACATCAGTTCTCTCTCCGGTTTGAAACAGTGGGTCCCCAGCATCTCAAAATCAGACTAATCAGACTATTAATAAGTCAATATGACCTACAAGGGCGGTTCCAGGGTACACGTACCCCCTCAGATAGTTCAAATTAAACAAGGATCTGAAACAGCGGTTATACCAACTTTGTCACCTTGTTTTTTTTTTGCATACAATAAATAAGAGTAAGGAGTGTCAACCCTAGTTGACACTCCTTACTCCGTCGAGTCCCCCCATCACCGGCGCACCAGAACACACTGCACGCCGTGACCACCCTAGGGACCAATCAGCACATGGGCACCAGACGACCCCGTGTATGGCACCCTTGGTCCCCCTGTGACGGGTCAAGGTCAATAGCCCCGCCACCTACCATTGTTCGGCCGCAGGGGATAGGGAGAGCGGCTAACGCAATACCGACACTCCTCCTCCCCTGCGGCCCCACCGCGTCCGCCATCATACGGTGGCGACCCCGTCCGGGCCGCGGAAGGTAGGGAGAGCGGCGCACCGCAATACCGGCACTCCTCTCCCACCGCGGCCTCCAACCCTCAGCCGCGACATCGTATGGGACCTGGGAATCTCCATAAGACATCGCGGCCCGCCTCAGTTGCGATGTCACCTGTTACCAAGCGGCACCGCAACCTACTAGTTGGCCGCTACGTCGTCGGCTTAATCGGAAAAGCCCTGACGAGCGGCCCCTCCTCGGGTTCCTCTTCGCTTCACCGTGGGTGACCAAGCCTCGGTTACTGAGCCCCCCCGCATCGACAAAGCGGGAACCCACCGGGGGGGTCCCTTGATGACCTAGATCTGACAGTGTGGCGTACAAACACGTACAGTGTTCAACGTCGGGTGTATCTAGCAATATCGCTTCGATATTCATATTTGCATAGCCTTTGATTTGCATACTGGAGATTAATTTTAGCACTGAATTCGGTTTGTACTCGTAGTGTCTATCATTGTGAAATGACTTTTGATAGACTGCTAGATGTGCTGTCCAGAAACGCTTTACCCAAATTTCTTTAAAAAAACATACCTATAGCACAGATAATATAATACTAGCATACAGAAGCCTCATCCCATACAAGAAACCGTGCCGACATCACCAGCGTTTTTCATCTGATTATACCAATTATTTTTTTGTAAATCGATCGCGTTCGGTTCCGTTCCACGGCGATAGATAGATCGTCATATCCGTGGAACGGAACCGAACGCGATCGATGTACAAAAATTAATCAGTATAATCAGTACAGTACGTCGGCACGGTTTCTTTGTATGGGATGAGACACTACAGACAGATAGAAAGAAAGATGACAGACTATGCTATAGGCAGTGCCTATAGCATAGTCTGAAATTATCTGCCAGAAAAATAAACCAGAAGTATTAAAGTTATGCCATCGCTAACCGAATAAGCTATCTCTTGGTAGAAGATATAAAAGTAAATTTCAAGTTTATCCAAACCTTTTACAGTATAATTTTTATCAGATAACTTTATGCTCCGTATAAAATCACTAACATCAAAGCGCTCCTTTGTCCAGTCAAGTAGAAACGTTTTAAGATCACTAAAGATTCGAGTGCCTATTTATACTTACTTACTTTTTAACCGACTTACCAATAAGGAGGAGGTTCTATGTTTGACATTATGTATGTTTTTATTTTTAATGTATTTTCACCGATATCGCCGCCAATTGTGGACCGATTTTGAAAATTCTTTTTTTGTTTGAAATAATATGTGCCGAAATTAGTCCCATTTGCAAACTCGTGTCATTAAAAACCCTCACCTTCGGCTCGGGCTTGTTAATGACAGCTCGTTTGCAATAATCTACTTTCCACCCTTGTATCACAATGTACTATTATAATACTGTTCTTTATTAAATAAAATTTGAATTTAAAAATCGAAGAAGGAGTTTGAAAGTCGAGTATTCTCTGCACAAGAAGTTTGTATCGAGTATATTTTGCGCAAGGCGGTTATATATCATTGAGACGGAGGTCCGATACATTGGTGTGTTCCAAATTCAAACACCAAAACAGTGAGTAAAATCAGCTTTTTAGAGGGGGAGTGGTATAAAATATTTTGAATTTGTATATTTTGTTTATTAATAAAAAAAAAGGATCCAAACACGCCTAACTCAATAATGTAAAATACTTGTTTTGCGATGTCATAGATGATTCCTTAGTAAATGTGTTTGTGTTTATTAGTTATTTCAATTACGCCTTTTATTTTTTTAAATTACGTTTTTTTCTTTCTCGTGAATGTCTACGAAGCGTAGCCGCCATATTGTAGCGTGTAGCATCGTAGCACCGTAGCTCTATTCAAAGTTTTTTAATTAAGTACAGAATAGAAAATTATTAGCACCAATTCAACACTTCCACGCTGTCAGCGCTAGACGAGATTTACACTTGGGAAAAACAGTTCCAATTGAAACTTGTTTTATTCAATCTATTGTGTAAGCGGAGAACTCTTTTATGTTCGGTGATATTACAAAATGGTTGCTAGTATATTTTACAAGGCAAACGTTATATTGCAAGAACAATGTAGTTTTACAAAGTCTAATGGTGACTTTGTAAAACTTGATTTGCAATTTCAGACATCTCTACCTAATTCTAGTTAATATATTATGACTGTGTTGAAACTAAACACAATTATGTCTAACTTGGTTTCTAATAAAATTATATAACTGTTTAGGTCTCTAATAGAGTATTTGACAAAAAATAACTATTTATTCCGTCAGTTAGATAGCCTAAAAATATTCGACACGTATTTTTCTTTTATCACGTAAACAAAAAAATATGACGATATATCAACGCACTGTGCGTTGATATATCGTGTGACGTCACGGTGTGCTACACTTTATTCGTCACAAGCTCCCATTCCTGAACTTTGATGAGCTTTATCGTTGTAATTTTTTTTTTCTTAAAGCATAAATTACGGGTCCAATATTATTTGATAATCTCACTGATGGACTAAATAGAATGTGCTAAACATACTGTGTTAATCTACTGCATAAGTTATTAATTGATTGTAGGATTGTATTATGATTCCTTTCAGGCAAAATGCTATTGCGTTTTTCCATCTGGAATTTTTCAGTGGGTGTTGACTTGTGCCCGGTTGCTGGCAATAGGCTCGCCCCGATCACCTGCATTGGAATTAAACATAACTGGTTCACTTTTGCTTCAGGGGATAAGGGCATGATGTCATGTCCTTTTGTGAATACCTTAAATAAAGTGTATAAACAGTTGAGACAGTGAGCAAAATTACTTCGCTTTTGCAAGTATTCTTCGAAAATAGGTAACAAGCAATATACATGTTACTGTAAAAGCCTAAACTACGGTAAAACCTAGGATTTACTGGTTAAATCTAAGATTTACCAAGTCTTACTGGTAAAAGTTCGAAATGATCTATAATTAACGCTAACTTTGGACTTTTACTAGCAAATAACATACACACTAAAGCACTGTTTCTATTTTCTATTACGAAATCATAAACTTGTTCTTTTGTTAATGGACGTACTGAATGAGGAAAATTCATGGCGTAGTAAAAATATTATCGCCAGTTGGCAAGACAATAATGTGATTCTACAGATAATAGTAGAACATCTTACGAATGTATACCAGCCTGTTTCTGCAATAAAATTACCAGCCCGAAGCTGTCCCACGGCTGGGACAGAGGCTGGCCACTTTCCATACAAAGACCGCACAAGTATTAATTTTATTAACACTTGCTCAAGGCGGGTTGGTCCAGGTCCTGGTTTCCTTTCCGTCTGGTGCAGGTGTTGTCCGGACATGGTTGTTTCGGAACGCACCTGCACCGGATCCGGAGGGAGGAAACCCCGGCGTGCCACGACTGCGGCGCGGAAGAGGACACGGCTCAGCACACCCTAGAGGTGTGCCCAGCCTGGGCTGAGCTGCGCCGTGCCCTAACAAGTGTGATCGGGCAGGACCTCTCGCTCCCCGGCGTGGTCAACTCCATGCTGGGGAGTGAGGAGGCCTGGGCGGCGGTTGCCTCCTTTTGCGAGGTCGTGATGTCGCAAAAGGAGGCGGCGGAGCGTGCGCGGGAGGACGATCCTCTCGCGCCACCGCTTCGCAGGCGGAGAAGGGGAGGGAGAAGGTGGTTGTATAATCGTCTCCTCCCCCCTCCTGGTGGTGATTAGCGGACGAATGGTGCGGGGGCGCCTTCGTCCGCATTGCACCAATCACCACCCTCGTCGGGCGGGAACGGCCGGGCACTCGCGGTCGTTCCCGGGCCCCTCCACTAAGGGAGTGCGTGAAGGGCGTGAAGGGCCTGCCGTAAAGGCGGGCGGTCGTCGGCGGGGGACTGGAAGTAAAGGCTGTGCCGGTTTCCCAGTCCTCCTCCACTCAGACGATGCGGGAGTGCCGCTGGGTTATTTTAGTGGGTATACCGGGTCAGTCAGCCCGGGGAGTCCCACATAGCCCCCCAACCCCCGATGGGCGGGTATGCGTAATGCATATTTTCCCAGCGAAACAAAAAAAAAAAAAAAAAAAGGTCCTGGTTTCCTACCCGATGGGTGCCCGCATTGTCGAGGAGGGGGACTGGAGGTCAGTAGCCGTGGTGCCGGTAAGCCGACGACGTAGCGGTGCCGCTTGGGTGACATCGCAACTGAGGTTAGTCGCAATGTCGTATGGGAGGCATGGTGACTGAGGGTTGGAGGCCGTGGCGGGAGAGGAGTGCCGGTATTGCGGCTTTAGACAAGGTTGTCCTCGAGTCAGGTATTATGGGTTTTCTCTTTAGGTTATGCTCATAAGGAGCCCGTAGTCTTAATTTGTACCTAGTTAGTATACAAAAGCATATTACTTATTACATGGAACATGAACATAACTGATGAAATTTTGATGTTATGTCTGCTTACTACTTTTGGGAATACAGAGGCGATATTATTTGCTGTAGATTTGACTAGGTAAATATAGTCTATGAGCCCTAATAGCTTACATTCACTGGCAGCATTGGCCTCCCTAATCTCTATAGACCGGCACAGTGAACAACCAAGTAATATTATCATAACCTTTAATGTATGATATGATTCGCGGGTAGGTGTTAAATAACAATAGACGTATTTTCAAAGCAATTTTTTTTAATTTTATATTAAAATTAAAAATACATAATTAAAGTGCCTGATTTATTCAAATAATCACTGCTTTACGTGCACTGTACGGGTACTCACGTTTGTAGCACATTTACGTGACTCCTGGCAATAATTTTTGCACCACCTGCCAGCACATCATCTACACTTTCACTGACACCACTTTCGCTGAGAATTAGAGGATCACAATGTCTCAACTTGACGAGATTGCATCAGCACAAAAAAGTCTTGAGGACAGCTTTATCACGAAGATGGGTGAATTGAAAGCTCAAATCCAGTGCGCGGGCCCTACTAAGGATACTGTGGCGAGGGTTGCTGACGAATTTCGCACCTTCAGAGAGCTAATGTTCAGCATGCTAAGCCTGCTCCGTAGACAGATTAGCGAGTGTGCCAGACAAGTTGATGGGTTGGAGACCAGACATCGTCGGAGGGCGCTGATTTTCCAGGGTATTGCAGAAGTTGACGGTGAGGTTAGCAGTACAGTCATCCTGGACATTATAAATAAGAAGCTGGCCCCTAAGCCATTGACTGCATCTGCCATTAAAGCATGTCATAGACTCGGTGTAGCCAATAAAGACCATCATCGGCCAATCCTGGTGAGATTTTCAGACTATGACGATAAATCTGCGGTCTGGAAAGCCAAGTCCCGCTTAAAGGGTTCCTCCATCTCAGTCAAGGAGTTCTTGACAAGGACCCGGCATACCATCTTTGGGAAGGCGCGGCTCCACTTCGGGATGCGAGCTTGTTGGACTCAGGACGGTGTTATTGTGGTTAAGGCCCCCGACGGGAGTAAACACAAGTTAACTTCATTCGACGAACTGAGTCCACTACAGGCGAAGTATCCGAAGGTCCAGGGTGGCGATAACCTGCGAAACAAGACGCGTTAATCATGGTATTTAGCTACTTATTTTATTAATTAATAATGTGTAATACGCAATAGAAAATAAATTTTACTTACTGTAGCAACTTAAAAATGTCACTTGTTTGCTATTCTGTGTACTAAACTACCACATTTCCTTTTATAATTTTGCTGCATAGTTTGTTTTGTTTATCTATCTGTAACTCTAATTTGCTTTGTTGTGTTTACCGTTTACCCTCAACATTTTTCTTTTTTTTTCCTTTCCATAATACCGCAAAACGTCAAACCATAATTTGTTGTTTGTTACCGTCAAATTAACGCTTAAATTATGTTTTTTTTTTTTAAAGTTTTGTTTTCGGATACATGTATTTTAAACGATGATGTTAGCTGGCGGGAGGTGCAGAGAAGCAAGCGCCAGTCTTTCGTGTAGTATTTTTGTTTGTGTAACTTCTGTTTATTTTGATATATATTTTATTTAATTATTTACTTTTTATTATGATGTTATCAGACAGCGAATCCTTTTATTCTGCCAACGAATCAACTGCCTCTTCTTGCGACGTTAGTTTTTGCTCTCTTACGGATACCCTTGGAGATCTATTGCGTCAAAGGTTCAGCCAAAATCATGGCCGGCTGTTTAATGTTTGCCACATTAACGCCCAAAGTATTCCAAGTCACCACAGCGAACTATACGACACATTTGCCAACAATTACGTTCATGCCGTCCTGATTTCTGAGACCTGGCTCAAACCTGAACTGCCATCTACCACCTACTCCCTTCCTGGTTTTGTTCTTCTTCGGAATGATCGAATTGGGAAGAGAGGGGGTGGTGTAGCAATATACCTTCGCGGAGATCTAACTTATAAAATTCTTTGTACTTCTGCTTCTAATGTGTCCGCCGAATTTCTTTTTCTAGAGGTCTGTGTCAAAGGAGCTAAAACCGTTTTAGGTGTTGTTTATTGTCCCCCTTCCCTTGATTATTTAACCCGAAATCGAATCGGTATTTGAATCTTTGGGTTCAGAGTATGCACATCACATCATCATGGGCGATTTTAATACCAACCTCCTTTCCCACAACTCCCCTCGGTCCCGTAAACTCCTGCATATTGTCGAGTCAGCTAGTCTTCACTTAATGCCTCTCCAACCCACTCATCATAATAAAGTCGGTGATGATACCTGGCTTAACCTGATCCTCACCTCTAATCCTTCCCTAGTTTCCTCGCATGGCCAACATGATGCCCCTGGTTTTTCCCATCACGACCTTATTTACCTATCCTATGTTCTTAAACCTCCTAAACCCAAACCTAGGTTCCAGTACAGGCGTGTCTTTGCACGTATGGATAGTGAGCTACTTCAAAAAGATGCATCGAATATTGACTGGACACTCCTACAGGAAGCTGCTACAGTTGATGACAAAGTTTTTGTCTTCAACAACACTGTGACCAAACTGTATGACACTCATGCTCCTGTCAGGAGAGTAAAGCTGAAACGTCCACCTGCCCCTTGGATGAATAGGGGAGTCCGGATGGCAATGCGCCGGAGGGACCGCGCGTTTCGGGTATTTAAAAAGAATCGCTCGGAGGACAATTGGACCTTGTTCAAGACTGCTAGGAATCGCTGTAACCAGATGATACGTAACGCTAAACGCTGCCACATTCTAAATAATATTTCTTCTTCTTCTTCTGCCGATATCTGGAAGTTCCTTGGAACCCTAGGTATCGGCAAATCGCGGCATTCTGACCTTCCTAACACAATTGGCTTGGACGATTTAAACCGTTTTTTCTCCACTGTCCCTATGCTAGATAGTTTAACCAAACGTCAAACAATCGACTACCTTGCTGGTCTGACGCGTCCCAATATTGCCCCCTTTGTCTTCACACCAGTCGACCCGGAAGAGATCAAAAAGATTATCCTATCTATTAAATCCAAAGCTGTGGGCTGCGATAACATCAGTCGTCATATGATCGTGTCAGCTCTGGATCAGTTTCTTCCTGCTATCTCCCACATAGTTAACTTTTCTCTCTCCTCCGGTGCTTTCCCTTCCTTGTGGCGTAAAGCCCAAGTTCGAGCCCTGCCTAAGATTCCCAACCCCACACTTTCCAGTCACTTTCGCCCAATCTCCATTCTTCCATTTCTGTCCAAAGTGCTCGAGGCCTGTGTTCATAAACAGCTCTCCTACTTCATTTACCACAACTCCCTTATTAGCCCGTTTCAATCCGGTTTCAGGCCCGGGCACAGTACCGTGTTAGCTCTCCTTAAAGTGACTGACGATATTAGGCGGGGAATGGAAGACACTAAAGTTACTACTTTAGTGTTAATCGATTTCTCCAACGCTTTCAATACCGTCAATCACGATGTCCTTTTATCTATCCTTTCTTATCTTATGGTCTCTCACGAGGTACGGGAATGGTTTTCCTCTTATCTTCGGGGGCGTCAGCAGTCAGTTTGTGCTGGAGACTCTTCTTCGGGGTGGTGCGACCTTGAAGCTGGCGTCCCACAAGGCGGTATTTTATCTCCTCTTCTGTTCTCCATTTTCATAAATCTTATAACCACCGAACTTCAGTGTGCGTATCATCTGTACGCTGACGATCTACAGCTCTACTGTCAGGCAGGTGTTGACAACTTATCGGATGCAATCGAGGGGCTTAACCGGGCATTAATTGCGATTAAAAGTTGGTCAGACCGATTCGGAGTAGCGGTTAACCCTGCGAAGTGTCAGGCTATCATAGTTGGGAGCCCGTACAGCTTGAGAAAGCTCGATGGTTTAACTGTTCCGCCCATAATATTTAACAACATAGCAATCCCGTTTAGCTCCGAGGTTAAGGATCTTGGTCTGCTCGTCGACACTTGCCTCGACTGGCGCAAGCAAGTAACGAGTGTCAGCCAAAAGGTCACCGGAATGTTACGTTCGCTTTATCGACTGAAGAATCTTCTCCCAGCTCACATAAAGGCCATGCTTGTACAGTCCCTTATCTTTCCCATAATTGACTATGGTGATGTGTGCTACTATGACCTGAATGCAGACTTACTCAATAAACTTGACCGCCTTCTAAATAACTGCATTCGATTTGTCTTCAACCTCCGTAAGTATGATCATGTATCCGCACATCGAACACTTTTAAAATGGTTACCGATTCGTCAGCGTAGAGTGCTGAGGGCCTTGACTACCCTGTTTTCTTTTATTGATAAACCCACTTCTCCTTCTTATCTGACTTCACATGTCCAATTCCTTTGTTCTGCCCACAGTAAAAATCTTCGCTCCACCAATAATCGTCTTCTAGAATGTCCCTCTCACCGCTCTGGGTTTATCCATTCCTCCTTCTTTGTCCAGGCGATTTCCCTTTGGAATGCGCTCCCTCAGAACATCAGGATGGCAACCAGTCGGTTGTCTTTCAAATTGAAGGCACGCGAGCACATTCGCAAGAAGTTTGCAGAATCATCACATAGTTAATTTGTTGGATTCGGTTTCTCATTAGCATTATTTATATGTATGTATGTATCTAAGTATATATTTGTATATAATATATATATTAAATTGTTTTATTTTTATTTCTTTTCTCTACTTGTTTTTCCATTAAGTTACACCTGCCATATTTTATCTCTGCACCACCCTAAGGTTGACTGGTAGAAAATGCCCAAGGCATTAAGTCCGCCTTTGTACTTATGCATAAAGTTTTATAAATAAATAATGTATAATGCTAACAGAGAAAATTACAATAAATGTGCTAAATGTACAATTAAAGTAATCACTGGGACACGGTTTTCGCTCAGAAAATTGCAGAAAGCCAACTGTGTTCGAAAACGGAAAAAAGATTGAATATTGTTGTATACGTGTGAAAGGCGCGCGCCTCACCCTAACCTGTACCGCATATTGCATGGCAAGCCAATTGTCACTAGATAAAGCAGTGTGAAAATAGCAGCTGAGCGTTTCACTTGTGTACCCATATACTTAACAATATCATAAAGGTCATATCGTTAAACAATTAATAAAAAAAACTGATAAATTCCAAACAAGATCATTTTTCAATTAGCCAGGTTGTGCCAGTTTTTAGTTATTCTCAGATTTGATACCACCAACTGCAGCAAACTGATTAGATCGAAACTAAGTGTTAAACATTGTACGCTTTGACTTTTGTATATATAATAACTAGCTGTCCCACGCGGCTTCGCTCCCGTCAAATGGCTACCTACCCTACATACATGAATGTTGCGTATCTCTTCAAAGTTAGAGTGAACAGGCTTCTTCTGGGTAAGCTCACTCCATCGTCGACTCTGTCTTTGTCACCTCTGACCTAGACTAGAGTCAAGAGCAAACCCATCACAATAAAAAATAAAAACTTTAATCGCTTACGCAGCACATGCATCAAAAGCTCTCAAAAAGGAAAAAATCTTTCTCGATTGTGTAACATTTTTCATTTATGCTCCGCTACTATTGGTCGTAGTGTGATGTTATACAAAAATACAAAATACAAAAATATTTATTTCATCTAAAACATTGTGTCATACATAAACTGAGGCAGCTACAGCTTATCAGCTTCCTCGATAAATGGACTATCCAACCCAAAAATAAGTTTTCAATTCCAACCAGTAGTTCCTGAGATTAGCACGTTCAAACAAACAAACTCTTCAGCTTCATAATATTAGTATAGATATTAAGGCCCTAAAGTCTAAGTAGGTAATACATATTCTCACTCACACATAGTAATGAGCCATCAGGCGGAAAGGTCAAAAATCCAGAACAAACACGGTAAACCCTATAAAACTAACAACAAATGGATGAACGTGAGTACTATAGATGTACGACAAGATGTAGACACCTCTGCCTCATCCTTCAAGGAATACAGTCGTTATGACATGTTATAATACAATAACAAAAGATGTGCCACGACGACAAAAATTAATATAAAAAAAAACGTTAAATCTTTTTTAAAGCAAGCTTTTTTCGTATTCTTCATGTCAGTGCTCTAAAAATAACTAGTCCACCATCTTGAGCCGTCCGCCATATTGGATTTAGAACGACCTCACTTAGGTTACTATGCAAAATAAACGTGTATACAAAATTTCATCATAATCGGTGGAGGATAATTGCTTTTAAATTCAGTTCCAAGATTTGGCCCGAACCCACTTACATACTTATATATATACATTGCAAATTAAATAAAAGCTTGTAAAATAATAACACTGCTCTGTAGTTCGAATAGAATGTATAACAGGCACACAATAAATGAACCACCAAGACAATCCGCCATGACAATTACTGTCGACCATATTATTATTCACTGTTGTTTATCAATAAATATTATATTATCGTATACTCCAAACAAAACCGCTCAACCCCGGTAAGATTAAATAACATATCAGATAGAGCTTTGTGTGCCCCCATTCTGTATGATAAGCTGTGTTATGTGGCGGATATCTAATCTGTCTGTTACCTACATTTTATATGTGTTTGTCCAAACAGGGTGAATTAACACAATCTTAAAAATAAAAAAAGTTAATTAAAAAAATCAAAAAACCCGACTGCTTAAAAGCAAACTAAAAAGACGTAAATAAGAAGAAAATCATGCTGTGCAGTCGGAGGATACATATTCGCGAGCTGGCGGACCAACACCAGATGTATCCTCCGACTGCACAGCATGATTTTCTTCTTATTTACGTCTTTTTAGTTTGCTTTTAAGCAGTCGGGTTTTTTGATTTTTTTAATTAACTTTTTTTATTTACAACTCTTTAGTTATTTTTTTTTAGATTGAGGTACAAGTAAACATATAAGTGTTATATATTTTTGAAATCACCTCTTAAAATCCTTTATTTTGATACCCCACACGATGGGTTTGGAAGAAAAAAAAAATTTTTTTCCCCACAAAATGGCGCCCAAAATCCGCCATTTTTGTTTTTTCCAATTTTAATGTAGCCAGTGACACTCGCAGGATTAAGACGAATCGATTGACGTAAGAACCATCAAAATCGGCAAACGCGTTTGGTCTCTGGAACGCCATATAGGAACAAACATACATACATACATACATACATACATACATACATACATACATACATACATACATACATACATATATACATACATACATACATACATACATACATACATACATAGACTGATAAACACATTACCCTCCTTCGGCAGTCAGGTAAAAAATGGCAATCTTTTAGAGAGTGAAAATAGGTACTCACTAATATGAGAATCTTTTACCATGAGACATATACAGAAGATACAATTTATCAAGTTATGCGAACAAGAACTTACTGAACAGCGCATCTTTTTCTTTTCATCGCATCTTTTTCAGAATTACTGACTGAATGTACCTTTAATAAAAACAAGTGCTATTCTGTTTGGGTGGATGTAGTAGGTATCTCATTTCGCGAAAATAGCTTTTTTCAAGTTTTATTTGATAAAAACTTACAAAAAAATAAATCCAAAAAAGTAGAATGAATTTTCGGCAACTTACAATGTGATTTTTAACAATATTTTGGTAAAACTTCCAAGTGTCTTGAACTTTTGCCTGTTTGTGTAACGAACTTCAAGACAAATCTAAGTTATATCATTTTGCTGAAAACTGATAAGTTTTTTCATAAGATAACAATTGCCCCAACTTTTCCACTACTGATAACAACACTGAAATCACAGTGGACGGTTGGCAGCGTGATTGCGAGGGTTATCTATGTTTACGCAAGAAAGCCACGCAATTTATTCCTGAAAGTTTACGAAATAAGTATACAAGTAATACAGCTACCCAAGTGAACTATCGTTTCGTGAGTAAACGTAACTCTTTAGCAAATCACAACACCATTTCTATATTCCTCAAAGAGTTCGGCAGAGGTTTAATTAAAGTATCTCATAAACTTACCTATTTCTGATATTTCGCCGTACTTACCTATGTAAGGGAGGCAACCCTACTGCATATGAACACAACTCATTAGTTTAACTGACAAGTGCTTTGAATGTTCAGTTAGCCACGTTTTATGTTAGACATGAGAAGATAGGTACTTACCTTGTTACCTTTCATATAGCCCTCGGCATTAACACAATTGAGTTCGTAATACACCACAATCTACCATGATATCAGCAACCGTTAAAATATTACGACGATCAAGATGTAATAACACAAAATTTTTAATTGAGCCCAGCTAGTGACAATCAAAGATCATATCCGGACGGATTCTTTAAGATGTAACAAATCGTGCGACCTACATTTTTAGATATTATTCTCCTAGATAAAACCTATAAAATAGTATTAGTGATAAAACAGGACTTTATACGTTTAAAAATTTCATCATCATAATCATCGGCTTTTTAATGTTCCCACTGCTGGGGCACAGGGCTTCTCTCTGTGAGCGTGGGAAAAATATTTAAATATTAAATAAATGGAGATGAGACTTTTCCATTAGCCGTCACCCTTTTCTAGCCATATATCTGCATTTACCATCATTATGAAAAATAGTAATAGCCAAATTCCATATTCATATTTAACTGCCTTTCCCCGTGGCATCGCTTCCGTCGCTTAACCCGCAAGAAACATTATTGTCATTTAAAGTAGCCTAGTAAGAGCCTGCGAAGATCTGACCTTCGTCATTTTATAAAACCTTAAAGTTTCTCTGTGTATGTACCCTATACAGGTAAGAACGGATCCCGAATATGAAGTTTGTATCAGGGTGTCTTTGGGAGATATCTGTCAAAACATGAAACCATACCAGAAACCATCAAATTGAATGTTAAACGTAACTTATATATTACCACATGTACAGATTTAGTACAAATAATTAACAACAAAAAATAAATCTAAAAGATACAAATATTTAATTGCTCAAATTACGACCCAATTAATCTATATCAGATCGCTAGAATTGACAGCTAGGAACAATCCGAATGTGAAAAAGCCAAATGTGTTATTTACATTATGCCGTGTAATTTTTTATTTTTACAAGAACCTTCCTCGGGCTTTAAAAAATTGTAGCTGAATTGGTCAAGTAGTTCTCGAGTTTTGCGCTTAGCAACACGTTTAGCCATTATTTTTTATTTATATAGAAAATACAACTTTCCGAATTAATGTTTAACCTTCGTAGTAATATCTTGCAAACATAAATGGAACGGAAGAGATCGTATAACATAGTCCATGAATATCAGCCGAGAATGATCTCGAGTAACCCCGACATTATGACACGTACTATACTGTGTACGACTATGTGACAAACGCCAGTTGTCACGCGCCGCAGCTTCGTCAGCCATGAATTACGGCATCTCGGATATTTTGATATCAAAGAGGAAGTTCAGAAGGATTACTTTAGATACACATAACATCACGCCTGCATTCCCCGAAGAGTTAGGTAGAGGGTTAGGGTAGTGCACATAGTATACCGACATATGTTTAGGAGTATATTGCCATCAACCGGGCACAAGACCCGACTCCGGGCGGGCTACTCGCCTCCGCTGCTGGATTAGTCTAGATATCAGATAAACGGGCAATATATGTAAATATATAGTAGTAAGATATTCGTGTAAAAAACCCGAGGATACGTATTCGCGAGCTGGCTGACCAAAACCAGATGTATCCTCCGACTGCACAGCATGATTTTCTTCTTGTTTACGTCTTTTCAGTTCGCTTTTTAACAGTCGGGTTTTTGTTATTTTTAAATCTTTTTTTTATTTACAAATTTTTAGTTTTTTTTTTAGGGTACATTTTAACAAATATAAGTGTTATATATTTTTGTAATCACCTCTTAAAACCCTTTATTTTGATACCCTACACGATACGTTTGGAAGAAAAAAAAAATTAAAAAGAAAATTGGGCTCCACAATATGGCGCCCAAAATCCGCCATATTTCTATTTTCCAATTTTAATGTAGCCAGTGACACTCGCAGGGTTAAGACGAATCGATTGACGTAAGAATAATCAAAATCGGCCAACGCGTTTGGTCTCTAGAACGCCACATAGGAACAAACATACATACATACATACATACTTACATACATACGTACATACTTACATACAAAGACTGATAAACACATGGGTAATGTTCTTCGGCAGTCGGGTAAAAACGAAGAAACAGAAACAGGAACACCGACTGACGAAATTGAAGTTATTTTTCAGTTTGTAGTGTTTATATTTGGAAGTCGGTTGTAATGTTTTGTAAAAAAGGTTTTTTGTCTGAATATACTGATTATTTTTGTAAGTACATCGATCGCGTTCGGTTCCGTCCACGGCTATTGATCATGTTAGCACCGTCTTACAAGTATAAGGGTATTCTCGGGTCGAGACTAGTTTTCTTTAAATACAGTGACAATTTGTTTAATAGTTTCATTGTACCGAAAAAAGGTTACAATACAAATCAAAAAATCTAGTGGCATGCTTCAAAAATTTAAAACCGCGCCATCAATTGGAATAGATTTTAAATTATCCGTTCAAATAATCTTTGAAATGTCAATTAAGAGCCCAATATTCAATATGATTGTGCTTAGGAGAGTTGAATAAATAAAAACATATTTTTTTTAAGATCAATTCTAGAAAATGTTAATTTTATACAAAATTCAATAACAAATCGATGCATATCGCGCCATCTAGTGATATTTATTTGAAAAAAAATTGTTAGCTCTGGGGCCCCGTGCTCTCGTAGATAGAAGGCCTATGTCCCGGCAATGGGATATTATACTTATCAAAGAGACGACAACATTATAACTTGTGACGTTTGCCGAAGGTAAGGAACGGAAACAGCGTATTTGAGGAAACAACTTGGAAGACGGTAGTTACAAACTGCCTCCACCAGCATTTTAATGGAGCCTTAGGATATAATCATACATAGCACATAAGTTATACACTAATTCGCTTTTTTTAAATAAATTAAGGTATTTGATAAGCTCGCGTTTGAACACTATCTCATCCGGTACCTGGAGAAGACAAGCAATGACCGTCGGCGATAGTGCAAGCTTTCCTAAAAGCAACCTGTGAGAGACGTAAATACTCGTAGCTCTCATCTGGATTGACCTTCTGTGAATTGACCGTCTATACACACTCAATTCAAGCTACGTGCTATGTACCGATTGTGGCTGGGTTAGTACACAAACCATTCGACGAGCCTCATTAATATAGAGATGGTTTAGCTATATGTGTGTAACGGGCATTAACTTGATTGTGTTTACCGCAGAGCTTTATGTTTTGTGGTCATTACTTGACGAGTTTTCTTAATTATGTGAGACTTTTCTCTTTATTTGGTTTCATAGTTTTACCTCAATTGGTTTCATTATTTGATTGTTTTGTTTTGCACGGTTTACTAATGGGCTAATAATAGTTAATAGTTCTTAATAATAAAATTAGTCAACAGCATAACAACATAAACATTAACATTATAAAAAAGAAAGATCCACTAGGTCCTTTTTTCTGTCTTCATAAAACTTATTTCAAAAATTAATATGGTAATTTAACGTATTTTCTATACAAAAGCTGTTAATTAGATAAGAGATATATAAAGGCAGAAAGTTTCTGCCCACCCCCATGGGAAAAAGGCGTGAGTTTATGTATGTATGTATGTATATATATAAAGAAAATAAAATCAGTCCCAACTCACATTTTAAAGAAAGTACCGAAGCGGTCGGATGCTACGACAGCGCAGCGCAGTTGACGTAGCAGCGGAACGCAACACTGTTGCTACGCCTTAGCAGCGTAGACTTGATTCTACAAAACGCACCCTTAGAATTAAAGTAACCTAATTCAGAATTCCTGTAATTTCTGATTTTGCTATAAACTGACCGTAAACAGTCTAAACAACAGTCTAAACCCTGTGGTGAAAAAGATCCCGGATGATGTACAGTCAACACTATACTTTTTGAACACCTTTTTTGCTCATTCTTCACAAAGTGTATATTTTGAGTTAGGTCACTCTCATTCTGAGGGTGTACTAAAAATTAGTTCAAAAGTGGAACAACTATAATACAGCATGCCGATGCTTACGTACTTTGTGCTAGTACAGAGGGCAATCGTTTTACACTGCTCGGCTTTAGTCAATTTCAGTTAAACATTGTATGCTTACCGATCAAGTTAATATCATCGGAGCCAGGCGTTTGGCTCGCAGCCAGCCTCTTGAGACAGTTTTCAACTTCAGCTGAAAAATTTCGATGACAATCTTTGCATTACAATTTTTATCGGCAGTTTATATAATAAAGATTATGATGGGATACGAAACAGCAAATTCTATTTAGTCCGCCGGATAAATTATCATAAAATACTAGTATTTTTTGCTTAATCAATCAATAAAAATTCACCATGATAAATCGCATCAAAGTTCGGGAGTGGGAGCCTGTGACGTAACTTCTATGTAAAAAGTGTACCAAGGTCACGACATTCTAACGCACTGTATCGTCATCATTTTTTGATAATGTGACAAAAGAAAAATAAGTGTCCAATATTTTTTGGAAATCTAACTGACGGGCAAAATATACTTTTTTGTCATCATCCCTATTGTTGCGAAGGAATTGGGAGTATTTTAGGACAAGATAATTTTGTTGTGTCCCTATTGACAATGCTGTCGAAATGTCACGTTTTCATTCCCTTACATTTTGGCATTAAGACCATCGTCATCGCTGATGAAATGTCACTTGTCTCTACCCTCTGAGGCCCCAGGTAAGTGACATTCTAATACCGAAAGCGAAAGAAACTTTCTTTTCGGAAGTCAGTGTCAAAAACGAAAAAAAATAGGTACCAAAGACCCCGACTTGCAAAAAGAAAGTGGTTAATCGATTTGTGTGTTTTGTTTTGGAAGTCGGTTTAATTTTTTTGTTAATTTTTTTTGTTATTTTTCACTTTTTAATGTTGGTTAAAATTATATTACCATGAAAATACGTTTTACTATCGATAACTCAAAAACTACTCGTCAGATCTTGATCAAATTTAAATGTGACCACATGAGAAGGCAACACCAAATATCTAGCTTTGAAATATAAAAAGAATCATCAAAATCGGTTAACCTAGTAAAAAGTTCTGAAGTAACACACATACAAAAAATGTAATCGCCGTTTTATACCTGCCCGAGGAGTACAGACGTGACGTGATGTTATGTTTAAAGTTTTTTTTTTTGTTTCATACTTAATGAGCCGATAATTGAGAGGAAAGTTCATTGTCCAAATGTTCGTCCGGGGAACTATCAGGAGGCCCATTTTTCCTTCAAACAGTATATGTGTTTTCCCATTCGACAGGCATGGGCGTAAAATAACAGAAGATGCCTTGTGCCAACTATAGAGACAAAGTTTAAAGACCTTTCAATTTTGTTATTAAAAGTTGGCACAGTGTCAAACACATCGCTATTGAATAATGGTTATAAGAAGATACAAACACAGACAACATAACGTCATCCGATTTACTAGATTGTCCCTAGTAAATATGAGCATTTATCTCACATACTTACCTCAAGGCTACAACAACAATTGACCAGTTATTCGTTTTTTATTCCCTGGAGTAGATTTGTAGATAAATAAGATTAATTGAAGTACGGTCGTTAGTACATTATTTACGTGTACTAATGTGACGTGTGGGCAACAACAACACAGAGACTGATTGCGTAACTTAGTTATTTATTACTTTACTCAACTTATTTCATGTATTGTGACGTCATATAAAGCAGGCTTAGGAGATGGTTTAAGTGCCTTTTGATTAAAACAAATATTGCGGTACATATATGTGGGAATGAAAGGAGTTCGAGTTAGAGTGGGTGACTGAGAGCATAGAGTTATCTGTGGAGTATATATGGAGTGTGTCTATGGAGAGTTAAGGCAGTGTTTGCGAACGAGGAGAAAAGATTTTGACGACGATAGATTTTAAAACACTGTTTATTAGAATATAAAAAACTTTTTTTCTTTCTAGTTTTCTTATTTGGAAGTCGGTAGTATTTTTTTGTAAAAAAGTTTTTTATTTTTCACTTTTTAATTGTATCTACCTAATAGGTTAAGTAAGTACCTATAATGACAGAATAGATTAGACGAATAACATGAAACTTGAATATAACCGGTGAAATGAGAGATCTGCAAACCCTTTTCGAGCGTACTGGCGTGATGTTATGTTATGAAATGGTATAAACAATAAACAGACATGCGATTGCAGCAATCCCGAGAGATTTGCCGTTATTTATTGAAGAGTTCCGTTGTATATCTCCGAAGTTCTTCATTAGATCTTCACCAAATTAAAATGGGACCAATTTCGGAATATACTCGTTCAAACAAAAAAAGAATTTTCAAAATCGGTCCTCAATTGACGGAGAAATCGGTGAACATACATAAAAAAAACAAAAAATAAATAAATAAAAAACATACATAATGTCGAACATAGAACCTCCTCCTTTTTTGGTAAGTCGGTTAAAAATAAGTTAGTATAGAGATATACAGTTATTTGATTTCCCGACTTCCCACATTTATATAAGTTAGACAAAAGATGCAGGGTTAAACATATCGAAATCATAGAAAGAAAGAAAGAAAGAAAGAAAACATTTTTATTTGTGACCCGCACAGGAGACACGAGATAAGAAAAACACAAAACACACACACACACACATTAAGGTAATAATGTATTACGAGTTCATATTATTTCAATGATCGAAATGGTTTTCGATAAAAAAGAAGACGCTTAAAAAGCTTAATATATCTGTGCCTCAGTGCCTGTACAGGTATTTAGTCTAAATTAAATAAATACAACAAAAATCATTTTAACCGACTTCCCAAAAAGTAGGAGGTTCACAATTCAGATGTTTATATATATGTTGAGCTCATCAAATTCTGAGTTGAGCTGCACGGTAATTGACAAATGCGTGCACTGACTGGACAGGTCAGGGCAATTGTCTGTAGCATTGCATTAGTATACTTATTATGTCATTATTTTTTTTTTTTTTAAAACAAGCTTTTTTCGTATTTTTCTCAGCAAACCCTTTCATTTGATACCCATATCATGGAAGTGCTCTAAAAATAACTAGTCCGCCATCTTGGGCTGGCCGCCATATTTGATTTAGAATGACGTCCATTAGCTAACCATGCATTGTCATCTAAACTAAACGTATATACAAAATTTCAAATTTATTTTTCACTTTGTAGTGTTTTTATTTGGTTGTCGGTTACATTTGTTTTTCAAAAAAAATTATTAACAAAAAAGAATAACCGAGCTAGCTGGACCATTTTAAGATGGCCCAAACAAATATGCAAATTAATTACCTAAAGCGTAGAATGCTCGTAGCTAGGTTGATCTTCTTATTATTTTTCTCATTCTTTATTGTACAAAAATCAAACATATACAAATACAGTGGGACAGCTTATGTACAAAGGCGAGCTTAACCCATAATTGGGTTCTCTTACAGAAAACCTCAGTGTTATAGAGAATTTTTATTTAATGAGGACAGCTTACTCAAGTGCATAATAAAATTTAACATTTAAATCCTTACTAACTGTATAAACTAAACAAATACGTGTACAGCACACAATCTTCGGAGGCGCCAAACAAATTTTGATAGTTTGTTTGGCGTTCAAAATGCTAGGCTAAAAGTTTTATTTTTTTACTTTTCAGTTCGTTAAATCGTCGGTATATTTTTTGTTAAAAAGATTTTTTGTTTGCTTTTTAGTTATTTAATTTCTACGGAATCAATTGAAAATTCAGTAAATCCTTTTAAAATCCTTTTGGCAAATTATCAATAAATCCTTTTATTCTACCTTTAGGGTTGGATGCTATTTTTCGTATTGAAATGGGACCAATTATTACACACCAATAAAAAAATAAGTTTTTCAATTCAATTCAATTCAATCATTTATTTCGGACCATGATCCATAATTTGTTAGTAAACACTTATGACTATGTTAGTAAATTTACATAATTTAATAATATGAAAGGAAATGTCAAACTAATAAAAACAATAAAAATAAATAAATAACAAATAAATTAAGAAATAATCCAAATCAGTTGATATACCTATTGCCCGTTGCACTGGAGCCGCCGCTGTGCAAGCGGGTCCAGCACCCCAGGAAAGGGCAGTCCGGTTTATCTGCATCAGGGATGCTGACCTCTTCCGCATTATCGCCTGAAAACTATCAGTTTTTGCAGTTTTGAAATTAGATCACTCTATAAAATGTTATGCGTGGTCATACATAAAAATATAAATAATATACATGTTAAAAACACTTCACTTATATATAGGTCCGCCACATATTACACCAGCTTTTCTAATTACAAGATCAAATAACCTAAGTGTGGCCGATTCAACCATATTATTCGATTATACGAGTAAGATATCAATTTATATATAGCCACAATTTATTTATCGACAGAAATGGGTCGCAGGTGGATAAAATAAACAAAACCTTTTACCTGGGTCCGTAACGTCTTATTTCGTTCACACCATTGAATTGACAAGGTTGTTCATCCAATAATTTGATTAATTTCAGTTCGAAGAGGCCAAAGAATTATGAAGGATTAAAACTGTTACGGTATTTTGGGAGGCTGCGGCCATGACTGTATATAATCCACTGTTATCAGGCGACGGATTATCTATCCTAAGCCCTACCGGCTTAGGATTTTTACTGATGGAGCGAAGCAATTTAAATTGCGTCGATAGGCGATATCGCGCACGTATTTTCCAAGAAAATTTCAAGTGAAAATCGTTCGAACTTCATCGCATTGCGTCCATGTGAACGTCCTTGCAATTTAGATCAGTAAAAACCGCTTATCGTTGTCATATAGATTGAATGGGGTCGAGACATCAGGAAGGTCGTTTACTGGTTTATAGAAAGGGAATACAATATGAAACAGATACTTCTTGTTACTAAAACATAAAAAAACACAAACAAAGTAATACACATTTTACACGAAGAATTATTTATTTTTCTATGATGTCACCAATCACATAACAACAAACTCTTGGAAGCTTTAGTTCTCAAACAGTTATACAAACAAAATATTCTACGTAAGTAATTTGAATTCTTGTAAACCTAAATACTTTGTTCTATGAGCTTTGTATATCAATCACCAATGTTAAGCCTACTTGTAGACTACACACAATGTACCTACTATAACGTAGTTTTATTTTCTCTGTGGTACCTACATCTTTCCACCTCACACGAGTCCTTTTAAAAAGGAGATTTACGAAATGAGTAAATTTACGATCTATCAGAGACTCGCAAATTCGAACCAAGATTTTCTTTAAGCGGATTTCAGAGGCGAAGAATTTCGGCTATTACAGTCCTCGACACTCCCCCACCAGACTCGATGTGCTAAACTCCAATTTTACAGGAGAGCACTTTGAATGCGAAAGTCATTATAATTATTTAATAGCTTGCAAAATACTAGGTTATTTAACCAGTAAAATGAGAATTCTGATATGTTATCAGCCGTTTAAATGCAAATAAAACATTCAGAATATCGTTGCAGTTCTTCAACGTACTATACTTATACTTGCTTTATGTCAAAAACTCATAGCAAGAGATCTAATTATTGACAAAGGTAGGCAGTAGATGATTTTTCTTCCAAATATAAATGAAATAAATAGATAGTTTGATAAATTATGGTTGAGCTGAGTGGTGCCCATCCATGCGTCATGTTCATGAACGGGCGCCATCAGTTGGGATTGGTCATAACTTAGCTGCCTCGGCCTGTTATTGTATTTTCTTAAATTGTTTGTTGCTCTAGAAGCTTTTACGTGCACGTCTTTTTACATTGATCTCACATATATGTATGTATTTTTTCGACAATAATTATGTAACCAAAATATTGTAATTAAAACTGATGGAAAAGAGTGTCCGTGGAGTTTCTTGCAAATTCTTCTCCATTGAGACCTACTGACGCTTGCGAATTTGCAACTAGTCATCTTTATTTTTTTGTTTCACAATTCAAAATTACCTCTAAGGTTTATTTGAAATAAACTATTTGATTTTGATAGAGAGACTTAAGCCGTCATCCCAATGTTTACTTCGTTCGTACCCTAAGGCCGTTTGTTCACTATGCGACACACGATACGATAAAATGTGGCTGAGCTCCATATATTTGTTTGGACCGTTTGTTCATTGCACGACTCCGCACTACACGCGAAAGGATTTACAAACGGTTTTTCGACTATGTCGTTGATGCCGCTATGTCGACGCGAGTTTTTTGCTGTGACGAAACAAGTATGAGCTGGTTGGCGACACGCTACACCGCACCGCTTATAGAGCAATACATGTGCACTGTAGTGTCGATGCAGAATCATGTCTAGTAAATAAACGAACGGTCGACAGACCATCTGCAGTGTGTCGTGTGTTAAAAATCGTGACCACAAATCGTGTCGTGCGTTGCCTCGTGAATAAACGACCTTACAATCTCATACAATTTATCTATCCTATGTCATGCATAGTACCTATGTCATGCATAGTGTAAGGCATGACATGATCCAGTTCAGCACAGGATATTTAGCGATCTATATAACAGATAATGGCCATTTGTCGGTGTCACACGGTCCCGTTATTGGAGCCCGGGTCTCTACCTCGGGAGCTGTTCCCGCAATCCCGCTCCAATTCCCGAAAGTGTCGTGACCTATTTCGAGAACATTGTGGAACTAATGATGACAGGCGCGAATAATCTAAACATATAAAAGAAGAAATTGACTGACTGACTGACTGACTCACTCACTGACCATCAACACACAGCCCAAACGGCTGAAGCTTCAATCATGAAACTTGGCACGTAGGTTCCTTTGATAGTGTAGGTGAGCACTAAGAAAGGATTTTTGGAAATTCCACCCCTAAGGGCGTGAAATAGGGGATGAAAGTTTGTATGAAAATCCGTTAGTTTTAAAGTCAGGATCTTCATATTTTGGTTTTAGGCTGAAGATTAAAAAAATATTTACACGTATCTCAGCGATTTTGAAGATTTCACTCCCATGAGGGTGAAATCGTCTAGAGACTTGAAATTTTGCACATATTTATTTATTTTATTTAATTAATACTTCATGCACAAAAACGTACAGAGGCGGACTTAATGCCTTAGGCATTTTCTACAAGTCGACCTTAGGGTGATGCAGAGACTAATAATGGTAGGTGCAATATTGAGAATGAATCACGATAGGTAATATTTATATATACAAACTATAAATACATACCCACTATATACACAAAAAATTAAATAAACTAAATACACGAATGACTGTTTATGTATACAGATAATTGGAGAACATTAACGCTGTGACGATACTACTGCCAACTTCTTACGAATGTGCTCGCAAACTTTCACTTTGAATGCTAATCGATTGGGTGCCATCCTGATTTCTTGGGGGAGCGCATTCCACAGAGAAATAGACTGAACGAAGCAAGAACAGTGAATGAAGTCAGTCCGGTGAGTGGGACATTGAAGAAGACGGTTGTGTGAAGAGCGAAGATTTTTATTGTGGTTAGCGCAAATATATTGAAAGTGAGGGGCCAGATAACTAGGAGCATTGGAGGATGCAAGAAATGAAAACAAGGTAGTTAATGCCCTTTGCTCTCTGCGCTGGCGTATGGCAACCACTTTAAAATTGAGCGATGCGCAGAGACATGGTCATATTTCCGCAAATTAAAAACAAATAGAATGCAGTAATATAGAAGACGGTCCAGTTTGTTGAGGAGATCTGCATTCAGGTCATAATAGCACACGTCACCATAATCAATAATAGGAAAAATTTATGTCTGAACAAGCTTTGCCTTCGTGTTCGAGGATAAAACATTTTTTAAACGATACAGAGTCCGCAACGTTCCAGTGACCTTCTGACTTACACTAGCAACTTGAGTACGCCAGTTAAGGGTGCTATCGATGCGCAAGCCTAGGTCCTTTACGTCAGTGCTAAAAGGAACAATCGTACCGTCAAACAGAACAGGTGGCAAAGTTGCACTATCCACTTTACCGATGTTTCGAGGACTCCCAATGATGATCGCCTGACACTTATTGGGGTTTACAGCAACGCCAAACCTATCCGACCAGGCTTTTATAGCTATTAAGTCCTCGTTTAATTTTTCGATAACATCAGGTACTTCACATACATACTTTATACTGTGCAGGCATCCACTACGAAAGGATTTTTGTGAATTCCACCCCTAAGGTGAAATAGGGGATGAAAGTTTGCATGAAAGTCGGTCAGTTTTGAAGTTAGGATCTTCGAATTTTAGGTTTGGGCTGAAGATTAAAATCTAACGCAAATTAAGGTCTTTTGGGAATTCCGTCCTTGAGGTGGGGGAGGGGAATAGGGGGAATATGGGGAATGAAATGTTGTGTACAAAAGTCCTTCTTTTACAAAGGATAAATTATTAAAAATACTTTCAATAATTTAAAGTCTGTTGGTAACAATAAAATGGCTCAACGCATAAATATAGGAATTAAATTGGGACGGGTAAATCTGCTTCGCTATGACAATTAATAAGGCTCAAGGACAAACTCTGAAGTATGGTGGTGTAGATTTGAGGGCGAATTGCTTTTTCCATGGACAGTTCTATGTATCGTGTTCACGTGTTATCTCATCAAATAGTCAGGTGATATTGGCGTCAAAATCCAAAATGGCTTAAAATGTTGTTTCTAAGGAAATACTTTAATTTAATTACTTAATTATGCTTATGATTACTTATTATTAGTCATGGATAAACACAGTAATAGTGTAGGGATAGAGACGGGACAAGGATAGAGCGTATTGATGATAGAGTAGGTAAGTATAAGTCTGTCCTAAGAAACACTTTCGCATTACATTATTTTTTACTTTTCTCTACACACTGTTAAAATATGATAAGGAGAAGCATGTAGTCTACGCGTGCGAAGCTGCGGGCAAAAGCTAGTAATGGATATAAGAAAGATATTTTTAGAGGGAGGTTATTCTAATTTTCTTTTTTGGTATCGTTGCAGGGAAGAGGCAGATATGTTTGTAAGTATGTCAAATACAATGCCAATATCACTCAATTCAATATGTACCTACAAGCGCGTATAAAAAGAAGAAAGGGCAATAAACTCATTATGACATTTTGTTGAATAACGATACGCGATATGCGAGTCTACCTGACGGGTGTTACGTTATGCACAGCACAGCCATAATCATTTTGTAAATCCCTTATTTTATCAGTAACACAATACGCCCCAATTTCGTAAATTTCTCTCGCTCTGTTTCAATGTAAATAAACGGACGGAACAGGGATAAATTGCTGTACGTACCAACACAAGTTACATGGCGTAGCAACGAAACTTGTATTATTACTTACATACCGTGTGTATTGTGGGTTAAGAAATTACATTGCGGCTATAACTTAGTACCTACATCTACGAGAAAATTACATTACAAAGTTATCCGATTTTGGAGTTAATACATTCTAAACACATTAAGCCTGCGAGCGTTTATGTGGCATAATGTTTCTAAGTAGTTATAATAATTATAATATAATTATTAGATATACATTCTCGTAATACAAGATAAGATGACAGACGATAATCAAGACGTAAGATCGTCTGAAAGGTAAAATAAAAAAAAACTCCGACTCAACATTGCTTTTTAAACTACATATTTTTTTATGAAACGATATCTTGTGAAGATACCCCGATTCAAACAGTAAAACGCCCATAACTTTTGAACGGCTGCATCGATTTTCATCAAACATAGCTAAGAACAATTTTGACTAAAAATACATTTCAAACAAAAAAACTAAATTAAAATCGGTTTATCCGTTTAGGAGCTATGATGCTATAGACAGATACACAAATTCTGAATAGTAAGCCACATACAGACACATACACAGATGCACGCTTCAAACTTATAAGTATAACTACCCTCTTTTTTCGTCGGGGTTAAAATGTGTGGCTAGTAACTGAAAAGCTACAGGATTAATCTTTGCCTTGGTACCTATGGATTCAGCTCCTAGACAAAGATATAATATTATATCAGCGACATGGGGTGCAAGAAAGGAGCCTCCCCGAGTGACGTACTTTCGACCTTCTGCTACGTCCGGCGCGCCCTGGGCAGTCGACTCCTGTCGACTGGCTAATCCTTTCACCACGATGGCAAATATAAGCCCTAATCGGCCTTTCTCGGGTCCAAACAGTCCACTCACAAAACCGGCCTTGTGTGTAGTCTCGATTTACATCGAAGGGTTCTCTCGGGACAAAGCAGAAATTCTTTCTGAGTTGTCCCGCAACACGCACTGTGACATTCTATGTGTTCAAGAGACCCACCGGGATTCCACCCAGGGCAGGCCTCACGTTCCTGGACTGTCACTTGTCGCCGAGATCTGTCACCCGAAGCACGGTAACGCAGTGTTTATTGCTCCCGGCGTAAGTGTTATCGCTACAAAATGCTCTAGTGCAAACAACATAGAAGTTATCTCTCTAGACCTTGGTAACTGCACAGTGACATCGGTGTATAAACCCCCAGGCATTCCGTTTCTATGGGAAACACTTGATACTGACATTCGGCGCACAAAAATAGTAGTTGGTGACTTCAACAGCCATAGTTCCAGCTGGGGCTATAGTTCTACAAATTCAGACGGCCAAGCAGTTGAGGGTTGGGCAGAAGCTCACAATATGGCCTTAATCCATGACCCTAAACAACCAGCGTCTTTCAATAGCGGCAGATGGAAGCGCGGATACAATCCGGACCTAATATTTGTTAGCTCAAATATCAGCACCCAGACCAAAAAGACTATGTGTCGCCCAATCCCCAGAACGCAACATAGGCCGATCGTCTGCACTGTACAATCCGTCGTTCGCCCTGTGTCCATGCCATTCAAACGCCGATTCAACTACCTTAAAGCTGACTGGGAACAATTTTCGAAATCTGTGGACGAAGAACTACATAACATCCCGCCTTCCCCACAAAATTAAGACAAATTCGTGGGTGTAGTTTCGGTTATATCCCGAAAATGTATCCCCCGAGGTTGTCGTACTTCGTACATTCCTGGCATATCCCAAGAATCTGGTGAACTCCTACAAGCCTACGAACGTCTTTACGACAACGACCCTTTTTCGGAAGAGACAGTTGAAGCTGGAGAAAAATTGCTGGCACAGATAAGTGAGCGACGCCAGGAAAAATGGAAGGACACCGTCACCAGTATCGACATGACCCACAATAGTAAAAAAGCTTGGAATACTATTCGTAAGCTTGCTAGTGAAGCACCACCAGCTCATTCACCTAGCTCAGTTACTTCCGCCCTATATCCCTCCTCTGTCACACCTACAAACTTTTTGAAAGGCTTCTGTTGGCCCGTCTCACAGACCTCGTTGATCCAAAACTTATTCCAGAGCAAGCTGGATTTAGACCTGGAAAATCTTGCTGTGGCCAGGTCATCAACCTCACTCAACATATCGAGGATGGGTTCGAAACGAGGAAAGTGACGGGTGCAGTTTTTGTTGACCTGTCGGCAGCCTATGACACCGTTAATATTCGGCGCTTGTTATGGAAGGTTACCAACTTAACAGAGGACCCAAAGTTCATTAAAATTCTCAGAGAACTCCTCAGTAACCGACGATATCAAGTGAATCTTCTGGATGATAGGAGTAGGTGGCGTGTCCAAAAGAATGGTCTGCCTCAGGGTAGCGTTCTGGCTCCTCTGCTGTTCAACATCTACACCGACGACCAACCGGTGAGTAGTAACACAACCCGCTTCCTGTACGCTGACGACCTAGCTTTAACTTGCCAAGCTACTGATTTTGAGGAAATCGAGGCTAATCTTTCTCCATCGCCCTTTCAGATCTCAGCCAATATTATGCTGACAACGCTCTGAAGCCAAATCCCTCAAAAACACAGTCGTGCGCCTTTCACCTACGTAATAGGCAAGCGGGCCGAACGCTTAACATTTCATGGCAGGGGGTGCCAATCCTCCATAGTTCCCATCCAAAATACCTCGGCATTACTCTGGACAGGTCCCTCAACTACAGAAATAACTGCGAGAATGTCAAGTGGAAGGTGCATTCAAGGAATAACCTGCTTCGCCGCCTAACGTCCACCAGATGGGGGGCATCTCCTCAAGTCCTGCGAACGACTGGCATGGCACTCTGTTTCTCCGCTGGTGAATATGCAAGTCCAGTATGGAGCCGCTCTGCCCACTCCAAATTAGTGGATACAGCTCTGAATGAGACGTGCCGGATTGCCACAGGTTGCCTCAAACCAACTCCTGTGCGAATGCTGTATCCACTTATCGGCATCGCACCTCCGGAAATTCGCAGGACTATAGCAAGTCGCACAGAGAGGGCGAAACTAGAAACCGATCCACGCCATCCAATGCACAATTACAGCTCAGTGCCCCAGCGCCTAAAAAGCCGGAAAAGTTTTCTAGGATGCGTGGGTCTATGTGATTGAAACTCCTCTTCGGCGAGATGCGACCTTTGGCGAGAGAAACTCAAGCCTCCTGAAAATTTCATTGGGCCATCGGAGAGCCTTCCGCCTGGGCACTCTCTGCCGTGGTCGACCTGGAAAACCCTAAATAGGCACCGCACTCAGGTTGGCCGCAGCAAGGACAACCTCCACAGGTGGGGGTTCTCTGATGGCACTAGTCTTCAGTGCCTCTGCAGCATCTCTCCGCAGACCATGGCCCATCTCACGGAGTGCGCAGCATGCCCTGTCACCTGTACGTACGAAGACCTTATGACTGCGTCACCGAATGGTGTTGCTGTGGCTGAATTCTGGGCCAAACACAATATTTAACTTTTTATATTTGCCATCGACACGCTAAGAAGAAGAAGATATCAGCGACAGCTATTTTCGAAATGGTACAATGTAAGGAGATGTCCTTTATGACCTTCCACGTTTCGCACCCGTAGAGAAGCACGGATTTGACATTGGACCCGAAGATTTTGAGTTTAATCCTTCGGGTCAGTTGCCGCGTTTGCCAAACAGGTCTCAGCTGCGCGAAGGTTGCTCGGGCTTTGGCGATCCGTGAAGCGATGTCCTCTTCACTACCCCCCAGTCTCAGACACGATACTCCCGAGGTAAGTAAATTTGTGGACGCGTTCCACTGCCTCTGTGCCAATCAGCAACGGTGAATGGTTCTTCACACCAGGTCTCATTTCTTGGGTCTTCCGGATGTTAATTTGAGCCCCGTTTTTGCCGCTTCCTGACGTAGATCGTTTAGCTTTGCTTGCATATCGGCGTGGGTATGACTCAGCAGGCATAGGTCATCGGCGTAATCCAAGTCTTCCAAGACGTTGGATAATCCCCACTCTATGCCGCGGCGCCTGTTATCATGGATGCGAAGCATAACGATCACATACCCAAGCAAGCTTTGGACTGGAATCCTCAAGGGAAAAGAAAGCGTGGCCGTCCCCGTCAAACCTGGCGTCACACCGTGTTGCAGGAGCGACGAGCATCGGAATGACATGGAGCGAGGGGAAGCGTGTAGCTCAAAACCGATCGCGATGGAGGACATCTGTGGACGCCCTCTGCCCCATCTAGGAACCCCTAGATGGGACATTAAGTCAAGTAAGTCAAGACAATGTAAGGGATTGACCACGTAGCGTATGTCACGAGGTCAATCCCAAACATTGTGGCATTTCGATTATCTTCATCGCCGATAGAATATTACTCTGTCTATAGCCATATGTGACGAGAATGTGACAAGAAAAGCGTCTAGAATGATGTACGTTTCTCATAAATGCTGTAAGAATAGATTATAGGAGGGCAGTTAAGACCGAGATGATGACAGGTCAACGCGACTATACACTGAAAACTAGCGCTGTGTCTCTGTTTCGCCCGCGAGTCACAGCATAATGCTGAGCGATGAACATTTT
This sequence comes from Anorthoa munda, assembly GCA_945859665.1. Classification (NCBI taxonomy): domain Eukaryota; kingdom Metazoa; phylum Arthropoda; class Insecta; order Lepidoptera; family Noctuidae; genus Anorthoa; species Anorthoa munda. The sequence goes on along the minus strand of OX243905.1, from coordinate 23,369,053 downwards.
GCGCGATTGTGACGCATACATTCCCTATTTGTATTTTAGTTTTCAGTCTATATAATATATGTGTGTTCCTACGTGGCGTTCTAGAGACTTGCAGGGATTGATGATTCTTACGTCAATCAATTCGTTACCTTGCGAGTGTCACTGGCTACATTGAAATAATAAAAAAAACCGGCCAAGTGCGTACTTGGTAAATTACGGTTTACGATTTATGACGTATTAAAAAAAACTACTTACTAGATCTCGTTCAAACCAATTTTCGGTGGAAGTTAACATATTAATGTACATCATATATTTTTTTAGTTTTATCTTTCTCTTATTTTAGAAGTTACAGGTGGGGGACACATTTTACCACTTTGGAAGTGTCTCTCGCACAAAGTATTCAGTTTAGAAAAAAAATATATTTGAAACCTCAATACCATTTTTGAAGACCTATCCATAGAAAACATATTTTTGAGTTTCAGTTCTAAGTATGGGGAGCCCCCCAACATTTATTGTTTTTTTTTTCAATTTTTGTGTGAAAATCTTAATGCGGTTCACAGAATACATCTACTTACCAAGTTTCAACAGCATAGTTCTTAAAGTTTCGGAAAAAAGTGGCTGTGACATACGGACGGACAGACAGGCATGACGAATCCATAAAGGTTCCGTTGTTTGCCATTTGGCTACGGAACCCTAAAATGAAAACCTAAGTTTATCAATGCTGTTATTGTTTGCTATGTTTATTATGCAAATAATTTCTATTCAGTTTACCATATTAAATGGATTAAGTTTTACATTATTTAAACATCCAAATATTTATTCTGTAGCGCCATTTTGTTGGTTACGTCGTCGCCGCCTCGCAGCGGTTTTCTCGAAACATAAATCAAAATACTGTCTTGGCCCTGTATCTCTGATCAATTTGTATTGAAATTCGTTCTCAGAACTTAATTGTTCTTTATCGTTACGGATAAAAATAAATCGACAGATTCCTCAACTTTATTGAAAAATAAAAAATATTTATGTTTTTAATTAAAATAAACCACAGTGTGATTTACTATTGAAATTGCAGATATAAAAAAAAAAAAAATTAAAAAAAATTCGCCGCTTATCAACTTTCAGCTTTATCTTCAAAATCTTAACTAATGTATGCAGACATGGGTGTTGGAAGGCATCCCACTAGGTGAACCGATGATTAGGTTATAGCTGGGGGATTCCGCTGAATGCGAGACGCACAGGCTGGATGGAAGTAGCAAAACTTTGTGGCGACCTATTTCCAGCAGTAGACGTCTATCGGCTGAAATGTTGATGATGATGACTGAACGAGGTACCTTATTAACCAACTTACCAAAAAGGAGGAGGTTCTATGTTCGACTTCACGTATGTTTTTTTTTTTATGTTTGTTCATCGCCATCTCCGCCAATTTTCGACCGATTTTGAAAATTCTTTTTTTGTTTGAAAGAGTATGTTTTGAAATTGATCCCATTTTAATTTGGTGTAGATCTGTTGAAGAACTTCGGAGATATACAACAGAACTCTTCAATAAATAACGGCAAATCTCTCGGGATTGCTGCAATCGCATGTATGTTTATTGTTTATACCATTTCATAACATAACATCACGCCAGTACGCTCGAAAGGGGTACGCAGATCTCTCATTTCACCGGTTATGTTCATGTTTCATGTTATTTGGGTAATCTATTCTGGTGTTATAGGTACTTGCCAATTAGGTAGGTAAAACTAAAAAGGGATAAATAAAAAAACTATTTTGAAAAAAAATACTACCGACTTCCAAATAAAAAACTACAAAGAGAAAAATAACTTTATTTTTGGAAGTCGGTGTCCATATCGCAAAAAAAATGGTACTCACGAAAGACACCGACTTCCAAAAATAAAGTAGTTTTTCTCTTTGTAGTTATTTATTTGGAAGTCAGTAGTAAATTTTGCAAAAAAGTTTTTTTATTTTTTTATATCAGCTTATCAGAGCGCTAACAAAAATTAATGAGCAATAAACGTGGTTCTTTCTATCAAGTATTTCCGTAACTTTTCCGAAAAACAATCTTTATTTTGTTCTTGTTTATTCGAGATAGCTCGAATTAGTTACCCATTGTATTTAAACGGTTTTCCCCAACCCAAACGTTATAGGCATTTATATCTTACTATTCCTTGAAAAATAATACAACTCTGTGTAATTCATGTAACGGGAAGTGTTTGCGGTATATGAATTCTAAAAATAACCAAATATTTTAAGGCTTTATTGACAATTTCTTGTTTTTTTTTCATAGGGCGTATAAATTAACACAGCAAAGCCTTTGACTGAAAAGTGTGGACTGGAGTTGGTTGTGGGGAGTGTTGCAGGAAATGCGAGTTCCAGAACACCTTGTCACTTTGCTACACGTATACTCCAACAGCCATGGCATGGTGAGGATCGGCAACACGTCCTCGAAACCTTCCCATTCGGTAAAGGGGTGCGGCAGGGCTGTATTTTATCACCTGTTCTCTTTAACAATTATGGGGTGCAAATAATCCTTCAAACATGCGATGATTGAAGCGTCAGAGGAATAAATATTAATGGCAACAAGATCACTAACATGCGATACGCTGACCATAACATCTTTTTTGCAGCAGACTAAACGGAGATGTGCTCTCTCCTCAACAGAATGAAGAGGTATAGTGGTGAGATTACTCTCTTCATAAACCGGTTCAAAACCAAAATTATGGTGATGGACCGCACGTCCAAACTAGAACAAAGTGGAACATTTAACGTCGAAACTGTGAATTAGGCGATTATCACACTGCCACGCATCACGTTGCATGTTGCGTGAAAACGCATGAAAACGCACCTACGCGCTTACTTACGTGCGTTTTTTTTTTTGCGAGATTTTGTGCGAGATTGTCAACGTGGCTACAGGTGCAGGTACCTACATACACGTGTGCAAGCTGACACTGTTCCACCGGGTTGCTTGACGACTCTGGATAGCCTGACAAAAGTAATTACCTACATAATCGTAGATACACTGCTGGCCCTGGCTCAATGATATTCTGTAAATCTAGTTCAAACAGGTACATTTATTATTATTATTTATCACGAGTCGCTGGGGTTCTCATACTCATACAATCTTGGCTAGTTATTTATTTATTTATTTATTTAATACATAAAGTATAGCATAGTAGTAGTAGCACAAAAACGTACAGAGGCGGACTTAATGCCTTAGGCATTTTCTACCAGTCGACCTTTGGGTGATACAGAGACAAATAGTGGTAGGTGCAATATTTAGTGTCAAGCAAATCGCGTTTATTTAAAACGTATACCGTAGTTAATGTAGAATCTTAATAATAATATGATGTTCATAATAGATCAAAATAACTATGTAAATTCTGTCGTTAACTCCGTTTTACATGAGACTTCAACATAACTAGTGAAGGTGTACTATAGGTATAGTATGAAATATATTCTCAGCTTTACATAATTTACGAACAGACTTGCGGCGCTCAATACAATAATATTTCCCTGAAAGTTAGAATCTTCTTACGAAAACACAGAGAAAATAAGCTTAAGTGAAACAGAATATGTCAATATTTAGCCAATAGGAAAACTGATACATGAGAAACTTGCTGCAGAGCTAACATATCGTTCAGGATATTATATTCTACTAGCTGGCCCACGGTTCCACTGCCTTGCAACTGGTGCAACAAATAATTCCGGCAAAAATGTCGGGCGGCCTAGCGCGCACCACGATTTTACTTCTTGCGACACGATTTCTGAATCGCGCTGTAAAATATCGCAGAAAATATAGTGCACGCACTGCGATAAAAAAATCGGTGGTCAAATGCTCAGTCTCACCATGGTTTCAGTACAAGTTGCTTGTCTCTATTTATTACTTCAGTGGTGGACAATGAGTTTTTTTTTTTTTTAATTTTCCCGCTGTCCCCCAGTGGTGGCCAACCAAGTGGTGGACATCGGGAATAATCGGATGAAAATGGAATAACATCGTCAATACTGGACTCATCCTTTTACAACGCATAGATATATTAAGGGTTTATTTTATCGGATATACACAATGATCTTTTTTCTTTGGGATGTTTATTCCACAAAGGCGATACTTGGCGAGGCCTATGTCCAGCAGTGGTCGTCTTTTGGCTGAAATAATGATGATGATGATTCCACAAAGGTGGTCTTTCTTGTATTCCGATTATCGAATGTGCCACGTCTAGCCGCGTTTCGTATTGAGACTCTAGTGGAGATGCAAGCGCCGACTTATTTATTCTCAAAAGAACAGAACACGAATAGGCGCCGGCGGGCGCCGGTCCTAGTAGGCGTTTTTTTTTCACAGTGCGCACGAGTTTATAAAGGCTATCCATATGCTACACTTTAGTTTCTCGATAATCGTGTCGCGAGCAAACGCAGAAAAATGTGACAAATCACAATTTTAAAATCGCTACGATTTACTCGAAAGTGTGCGCACTGCCCTACTAACTCACACGTTATATTCCTGCGACAAACTTATCGCATGATAAAAAATTGTGGTGCGTGCTAGGCCTAAACTGTTTTCTACAAAAAATACAACCGATTTCCAAATAAAACCACTACAAAGTGAAAATTAACTTCAATTTCGGATGGCGGTGTACCTGTTTTCGTTTCTATGTTTTTTGACACCGACTGCCGAAATAGAAGTTATTTTTCACTTTGTAGTGTTTTTATTTGGAAGTCGGTTGTATTTTTTTGAATTTTTTTATTGTTCAGTTTTTAGTTGTAGGTACAACTAAAAAGTGAAAAATAAAAAAAACTTTTGCCCAAAGTGATGCCAGAATAGATTAACCCAAAAACATGAAACTTAAACAAACCGGTGGAATGAGAGTATACCCGGGTGAACTGTTCACACCTGCGTACCCCTATAGAGTATAACAGTGTGATTTTATGTTATAAAATGGTGTAAAGTTTACACTGTAAACAGACACAGACATGCGATTGCAGCTACCCCGAGTGATTTGCCATCATTTATTGATGAGTTCTAATGTATATCTCCGAAGCACCAGCTTTCAAATAAAAAAAGAATCATCAAAATCGGTTTACCTAGTAAAAGTTCTGAGGTAAAATACATTAAAAAAAAAAACAGTCGAATTGATAACCTCCTCCTTTTTGAGAATTCGGTTAAATCATGTCGGTCTGTTGGTTCTTTGCTACACATATTCTTGCGTTGAAGAAAGAAAAATATTTCTATACCTGCATTTATAATTTTAGTAGGATGACGATTTAATGCATGATACCTACACCTACCGACAGCTGCGGCGGCGCGCCACCACTTACGTACTTTGCAGCTGTACTAGTATTTAGATACAGTCAATCACATTATTTAAGGAGGAATGTTGCCACTTCGTCGCATCATTATTTTGAACCACTTGCACTATGAAACCGCAATCCGATTCGTATACTTACTCAGAAATATTACGATCTGATAAAGTCCTAGGCACGGGCTTTTCGCCATTGTGTATAAATCTATTGTGAAAATATTCTATGGAGACATTATTTACTATATTACCTAACTAAGTAGATAGCTTTACGTAGAGTGGAATGTAGGCACTGTTACCAAGGCACCACACGCTAGAATTATAATTTTCCAGATTGAAAGACACAATAAAAGTGAAAAAACATTTGGAAACTTGAAATTACGGTTCTAAAGCGACGTAAACAATACACGCCCATAGGAATAGCTCTAAAGTGAATATTCGGCCTTTTGGCCTAAATCTCTGTTGCCATTAGGGCGGGGGAATGGCCCCCACTGTCCCTAATATCCGTCCTTCGCGGAACTGGAGTTGGGAAAACGGATCCAAAACTAAGCCAATAAACACAGCATCGTCACATGTAAAATCTTTTGATCGTGGGTAAATTTCTATTTTTTGTTTTTAATGTGCTTATACGTTGTGTTTAGGTATTATTAAATTCAAAACATGAATGTTGGGTACGGCCATAAAAATATAACTTTTACAAGAAAATAGTATATTCTAATGTTGTACCTATCTATAAATGAATTGTTCTCCGGAATAAAATGTATATATTTTTATTAATGGCAATGTGAGGTATCCACGTTTTCAAAATGTGTTTAAATGTAGGTTAATATTATGACACAATGATTATGAGTGTAGCATATTTCTACGATTATGTTTGAACTTGGGAATTAACTATGAGTCTGTGTTTATTTCGGTATTTCTTTTTAGCAAAGCACGACTGCCGAAGGAGGGTAATGTGTTTATCAGTCTATGTATGTATGTAAGTATGTATTTTTTGGTGTACAATAAAGTATATTCTATTCTATTCTATTCTATGTTTGTATGTATGTATGTTTGTTCCTATGTGGCGTTCTAGAGACCAAACGCTTGGGCCGATTTTGATGGTTCTTACGTCATTCGATTCGTCTTAACCCCGCGAGTGTCACTGGCTACATGAAAATTGGAAAATAGGAAAATGGCGGTTCTTGGGCGCCATATTGTGGGGGCCCAATTTTTTTTTTCTTCCAAACCTATCGTGTGGGGTATCAAAATAAAGGATTTTAATAGGTGATTTCAAAAATATATAACACTTATATGTTTAAATGTAACTAATTCGAAAAAAAAAATAACTAACAAGTTATAAATAAAAAAAGTTAATTAAAAAAATCAAAAACCCGACTGCAATTCCTCCGACAGCACAGCATGATTTTCTCCTTGTTTACGTCTTTTTAGTTCGCTTTTCAAGCAGTCGGGTTTTTTGATTTTTTTAATTAACTTTTTTTTTGACGTTGTGTTTTCTAAGAAAGTTCTAAAATAGCTCTATAGAACTATTTACCTATTCTTCTAAAAAGCGAAATCACACCGTTGTCGCATTGTTGCATCACACCTGACTGCGGTAGCCTACAAACTCATTGGTTATTCTGAAACTTCATCTAGAGTTCATCACACACAAACACTGATGCTCTTCAGTTATAAGAATCTACAAAAAAGTATCCCCAAACAAGTGTATTTAAAAATGGATGTAATTAAAATAAACCTCATTTTTTTAAAGTTATGATGTACTCTCTTTGGTCGAATACTTGGTCACAACATGGTCGAAACTCTTCTTGTAGTCGTACTCCGTCAGAGCCGTGCTCTCCGAGTCATCCACATCTGGCAGAAAACACCATTTAAGCAAAATAAATTATTATTCTCACGGAGTAATTTCAACAGAACACAATTAAATTGGTAAAACGAGAGTTGGTCTCATACAAAAGGTTTGGCAAAGACTTATTGAATATCTGTCATTACCACACAGCTAGCACGTAAACCGTCTTCGATCTCTTTGAAAACGCAATTATTTTCACCGATTCCAATATCATTCACCAAAGCTTTATATTATGTGCTTCTATTAAATTGAATGGACATGTACGTTTTCAATTTTGGACTGTTCAATTTACTTTTGATTATTTTCTTTGTTTATGTGTACGCGCGTGTTCGGAAAAATTTGCTCACAGAGCCTTTAATAGTATTACTGGGAAATGTACCAACGTGTTTAATCTGACTGTTTATTGGAATTAAAATTATTGAAACAAAATTAATATATATTTTACGCAGAATTAGTACTGAACCGTATTCCACGTATTGACGAGGAGCACGTTGGTAAACTTATGTACCTAATTAATTATATTAATATTGTATGAAAGATTACGTGTTACAGTAGTCTTTTTAATACGTAATCCCTTAATACCTACTCACAAATTATTGCACAAAATTCACCCTATAAAACAAGCAATATCTAACCCGTTAAAACAGTTTTTAAGACCACATACCTAAAATTCGGATCAACTTAAAATTCATGGTAACATATCAACCCCAGCTATTTTCAGAACTGTCTGTTTCCCAGTGAAACATTTCGGCCTCTGACAATCAGTTCTCAGAGCAGTTGAACTGGCAGCAATGACATCTAAATTGTGCATGTATGTCCACTCGCAGTAACAGGCCAGTACAAATGGCGAACGAATGACTGAGTTCAGAATTAGCAAGTCAAATGCTTCGTCCGCGCACCGTAATGAATAGACGTTGAGACTTCCAGTAATGTCGTGAAACGCTCGTATATATTTTCATGATCTGCTATAAGATATCGTCTGAGCTGTATTTATGTAAAATTGGCGATGTTATTGTTATTGTTGGCGCTCTAGTTTCACTCTATAACATGTCATAGTAAGAGGAAGCTTTCCGCCATTCTCACTTATGTTTTCAATTTGGAATATCCGTTTTTCTCAGACACATTTTATGGTCTTTACCAAATATAATTTTCCATTCAATATGACCCTCAAATATATCCCTCCATTCGCAAATCTACTTACCTTCTTTACAAAAATCAACCAATAACTCTATTGCCTTCTTCCAATTCAAAAGATCACGACAATGACAAGCCAGATCTATGGTGCCCCAAAGTCAAGGTTTATGAAAGAGAGGGCTAGTATTAATATTACCGAATCTTTTATGTCGCTTGCGAAAAGAGGGCACAAGTTATAAATTTAAATCGAAAATTAATATGTGAGATATTAAAATGCGACCCACTGAATTTAAAAACGTTCTTCGCTCAGTTGATGAGATTGTGCGGCCAGTGTTAAAGCAAATTTAATGCTTTTATGTTTTCTCTGAACACATGCTGACCTGTAAAACGTTTTTCGCCGTATTTTTTTGTTTCGCAGCTGCCATCCAAATACGACTATTGTTCGGGTAATGGACACCAACAATGGGGGCTACCACGTATGAATTCGCCGCTAGAGGCGGTGGTGGACACCGATATGTATAGGTTTTTGGCTTTTAGCGCGAGTTTCTTTACGTTTTTTTATTTTTGTGAATATGTTCCAAATATGGCATATTACATACATGATTTTTATGTTCCTCAAAATGTTAATCTCATTTTTTTTTATTGTTTGCGCAAAACTGATTTTATATTTAATCGCACTTTTACGGCATTAGAATAAACATTGATTCCACGCGCGTTTCATCAACGTTTAGCAGCTATATTTATGGGCCTTAGTCAACGTTTCAAGTTTAAACTCCACTAATTAAATTATCCTCATTGGGTTTGACGCATCAATTTGCGGAAAGCGCTTGAATTATAATTTTCTGCATGCTTGATTTCATGGCAATTCGTCCCACAGAAAGCCTGCCTGCCTTAACAATGGCTTTATTACCGACTAACATATGTTCTTTAAATACTTAATTTAATTTGACGAAGGTTTAGTAAAGTACGATGCTACTAGGTAGCTCGCCGCAACCCTTTCATGGGGAGCGTAAGTGTGTCAAGTCATTTATCATTCTCTTTTCGTTTCATTCATTGTTCTCTATTATATTCAGACGGCTTTTCCGTTCTATTTGAATATATTTAGGTGACGTAATGGAAACGCGCTATTTATTGCCTAAAGGTTTTGTAAAACCAAACCATTTTTTAAAAGAGTAACCTTGGAGTTTCTTGCCGGTTCTTCTCCATAGGAAACGAACTACCCGAACCGGCACCTGTTATCGACGTTTTTTAATTGCCCATGTAGGCCAATGTGAAATAATAAATTTGATTTGGATGTTGATTTAGAAAAGCAACGTATATTGCCATAATCATCTTTTCATTTATGTAGAAAAATCAAAAATTTATCTGACACCAGACTTTCCGAGGGGTATCGTGTTATCCAGTCACTTAGTTGTGGAGGACAAATAGGCAGTCACTCCATGTAAAGTACTGAAATGCAATTCCATGTAATTAGCTGAATCCGGTTATAATGGAAACCAAACTCAATAAAGAAGGTGAAAAGGTTAAGCTGATTGCTTGATATTGAAAAAAAACTAGACTCTTGCAAAGCTCAAAATAAAATAGAAAAAAAAAGTTAACAAGATGACCATAATGCCTTGGAAGTTTAGTAGGCCATTGGTGTGGGATGCAACATGTGTCGATACCCTTGCGCCATCCCTACTTCTTAGCACGGCGGGCTGTGCTGGGGCGGCTGCTACTGGTGCAGAAAATGTCAAACAGCGTAAATAAAAATAAAAATAATTGGAATAAAAATTTCTTTATTCAATTAGGCCATTAAGCGACAACAACCTAAAACCAACCTTAATATAACAACCTTATTGGCAGTTATATGTTTGAGCCATTTGGGTTTGACACATTAAGTCCATGGGGTCCGAGTGCTCATTGAGTGTTTCGAGACATAAGTAAATGGTAAGTCGATTATTTGAGGGCTGGCCTTTTCTTCAGCCAGAGAATCAGCGTTGCCATTCAACATGGTAATGCTGCCAGCGTTCTGGGCACTTTTCCCATTGACATCGGTGTGGACTAATTTTTTGATGCGCATTCAGCCCTTTTCTCTCTCTCTCCTTTGTATTTTAGTTTGTTTTGTTATTATTCATAAGATTAGAAATATTCAATTGTATATATTAACGTACTCGTATATGTAAATAAAAAAGAAACGCGCGTAAAAAGTTTTTTAAAACACACTTTTTAATGAAGTAAAAAGTACGAGTAGATAACAAAAATAAGGTAGGTCCGTAAACATAAAACCATAATATAATATTTTCATAAAAGCTTGAGGCTTATTTATATGTTAAATAAACCCTATGTCCAGCAGTGAAGTCATTCCACAGAAATATTGTGTCAATAATTGTCAAAAAGTTACGAATCCTACAGCCGACGACGTTTCACGAGTCGCAATCAAACATTCAAGTTTTTAATTCGCTGAATTAAGTAAAGAAGGAAGTAAAAACTTTATTAATTTGTGGCCTTTGACTTTTAAACATTGTAAGATTCTGATAATTTTGATTTTATTATTAAAATTAAATAACTTTAAGCTATAGTTAAATATTTAACTAATTTTTTGTAGGTAGGTACCTACTAAACCTAACTAGACACACAAGAACTTAATACTGTAGGGTGTGTCGGTGTGTTGACGTCACAGGTTCGAAGGAAACACTTGAGATGGCTTGCAGGTGTTTATTCCAAGTAGGAAAGATACAAGTTTTAATATAAGGCGTAGTACACACAACCAAGTCCGCTTGGACGAAGGCAGGGTACTTACTTGGCCCTCTAATCCAAAAAGTCCAACTGACAGGGATGTCCCACGTGATCTTTCCAAGTAAGACAAGATCCGCAGATGCACCTTTCTGTCAGCTGGGATTAGCATTGACGAACGACAAATAATCTGTCGAAGTCATTAAACGGCGGTAATTCTTAACACCGCGATCTAGGATCGTCACATCAATAAACAGCGACATCTAGTGGTTATACTGCGAACCACTTGCAATACTGTCAATGAAGTTGACTAAGTGAGTCCTCTACTACTTATGTTCCTCAAAGGAATCGTAATCGCTAACAGTTTAAAGCGTTATACACAGATGGCGCTAGTTGTCAGATATATTATACAATAATAGTAACGTTCATAATAATGAGGTGTGTTACAATCTCCCCCTCAGTCCTCAAAGACGTCTCGGCGTGAAGGACTGAATAATAGGGCGTTATTGTTTCTTAGGACGTCCGCGTCCGCTCTTGTCTCCAGGTAAAGGCTTGTCGTCAACAATCTTCTTTCTGGGGCGTCCTCTTCTTCGAAGTGGTTGCACAGGTTCTGGAACAGTGTCATGGCATTCGACTCTGTATGGGGTCAAAGTGGATGCATGATAAAGTCCGATTGAGTTAGTAGGATCATTTGAGAACGCTACATTAAAAGAGGCGGGTACATGTTTATTCATGATGACGTAGGGTCCATCTCTACGAGGTGCAAATTTTGCGGTGACACCCTGAGCTCCCTTGCTAATGGGATGTTGGTTGCACAAGTTCCTGAGCTACCTTGCTAATAGTATGCTCATCGTCCTTCTCCCCCTGGACCAGAACTGCTCCAGGTGCGTAGCTACTGGCATCGGTCTTGAGGGTACAGGGCTTTGTTACATCTACACTTGCTGTTGCGTGTGACTCGTCCGGAACGTGTGACGTACTTTGGTTCATCTTCTTGCTTCACGTTGGTCGCCAGTTTCTAGGGGTTTTGCAGTCTTGCCCCACGTTGGGCGCCAGTTTGTGTGTAAGTCGTGTTGACGTCACAGGTCCGAAGGAAACACGAAGATGACTTGCAGGTTTTTATTCCAAGTAGGAAAGATACAAGTTTTTAAAATAAGGCGTAGTACACACAACCAAGTCCGCTTGGACGAAGGCAGGGTACTTGGCCCTCTAATCCAAAAAGTCCAACGGACAGGGATGTCCCACGTGATCTTTCCAAGTAGGACGAGATCCGCAGATGCACCTTTCTGTCAGCTGGGATTTGCATTGACGAACGACAAATAATCTGTCGAAGTCATTAAACGGTGGTAATTCTTAACACCGCGATCTAGGATCGTCACATCAATAAACAGCGACATCTAGTGGTTATAGTGCGAACCACTTGCAATACTGTCAATGAAGTTGACTAAGTGAGTCCTCTACTACTTACGTTCCTCAAAGGAATCGTAATCGCTAACAGTTAAAAGCGTTATACACAGATGGCGCTAGTTGTCAGATATATTATACAATAATAGTAACGTTCATAATAATGAGATGTGTTACAATACTCAAATTCAAACTGTTTTACCCCCGACAGAAAAAGAGGGGTGTTATAAATTTTACGTGTGTACATGTGTCTTTGTTTATTTGTGTATCTGTTTGTGGCATCATAGATCCTAAACGAATAAACCGATTTTGATTTAGATTTTTTTTTGTTTGAAAGATGACTTTATCGAGTGTTTTAGCTATGTTTGATCAAAATCGATTCAGCCGTTCAAAAGTTATGGCCGTTTTACTGTTTGAATCGGGGTGTTTTTGCAAGATATCGTTTTATAATTACGTGTATAATAGATTGTCGATCGAAGCGCGTCTAGTACTAGATAAATTATGTAGCATACAATAAAAATGTATTTATTTAACCATTAATGTACACACAAAATAAATAGACAAGAAGAAGGAACAGAAAATATGTACAAAGGTATGCTTATTTCTAACGAAATCTCTTCCAGCATACCTGCGAGAGGACAGTTGCAAAAAAAGATATGTAGACACCGTGTGTAGAACGATAAAAAGAAAAATATATTAAACAATTCACAATAAAGAAGAATACCGTATAGATAATTAATATATACTCTTATATACATGCATATTATTAAATTAAATATTACAATAATAAATACTAACTAATTTTTTTTTTTTTTACTATGTATAGGCCTGTGTTTGACCACAATCTCACCGTGGTCAGTGATGATGTGGCCGATGGTGGTAAGCACACAAAGCCTAGAAGGGAACTGGCTCTCAAGTGCTGCTGTCGGAACACACCGGAAGGTGCTTGGCGACAGATTTTCAACTTGAGGGTGGTTGCCAGCCAGGCGGGTACTACAAAGTACCCTACCACCGTGCTATGGTTTTCTCACGATGTTTTCCTTCACCGAAAGCTCAAGCTCATTGTAGGATTCGAACCCGCGACCTTCGTCTCGGTATCCGACGTCACTACCACTGAGCTATCATCGCCTTTATATACTAACTAATATTTTATACTAACTAATATCATAAATACTTAAATAATAATACATATTAATATGCAACTAAGACGGAATGGAAAGATAATGCTCTTTCACTCTCTTTTTAAAAACTGCAAGAGTTTGGCAGTCCCTAATATCAGGCGGTAACGAGTTCCACAACCGCACCGCGTGCACAGTAAAGGAGTAGGAGTAAAAGTCGGTAGTGTGGGCAGGTATTTCAAGGAGATGCTTAAGATGCGACCTGCAAAGTGCATCGGAAGGACGGGAGTAGGAGAAGCGTTCGCGGAGGTAAGAAGGCATTTTAGGGTTGTGAAGGACGTTAAATAGCAAACACAAAATCTGAGAGTTCCTGCGAAGTCGAATAGGGAGCCACTTGAGCATTTTGCGAAAGTCTGAAACATGGTCATACTTTTTGAGACTGAAAACAAAACGAATACATATATTTTGCAAACGCTCAAGTTTATTTAAAAGCTCTTCGGTGGCATCCAAATAACAGGCGTCGGCGTAGTCGATGATGGGCTGAATAAGAGTTTGGGCAAGGGAAATTTTGGTGTTCAAGGGCAAAAAGCTCTGGAGGCACTTCAGCGAGTGGAAAGTGTAGTGCACCTTGCGACTGACTTCAGCGACATGGGCAGTCCATGATAAATAGGAGTCCATGATCACCCCCAAGTTTTTAGCCGTCCTAGCGTATTCAATTTGAACTCCATTCAAACTGAGAGGAGACAGCACCGCAACATCCAGCCTGTTTCGCATATGCCTACCGCCGATAACCATGGCCTGAGACTTCTTAGGGTTGATTTGCAGCCCAAAGGACCGTGACCACTCCCCAATTAATTCCAGGTCACTGTTAATGGCGGTCACAGCGGCTTCCGCATCTTGAATAGGAAAATGATGGTAAAGCTGCAAGTCGTCAGCATAGAGATGGAAGTTACACGAGATTACTCTAGTGACAGAGTTAATAAAAATAGAAAAGAGAAGAGGAGAGAGAACGCCACCCTGTGGCACACCCGCAGTAAGAGAGCACCAATCCGAAGAAGTCTCGTCGAGGTGTACCCGCTGCGAGCGGCCTCCAAGATAGAAGTTGAACCAATCAATAGTGGAAGAGGAGAAATTGAAAGATTTAAGGATCCCAAGAAGGATATCGAAGTCAACAGAGCTGAAAGAGCTGCTGAAATCGAGAAGTACAAGTAAAGTAAGAGATTTGTGGTCCATAGCCCGGCGGATATCGTCAGTAACCTTTAAAAGAGCTGTAACAGTGCTGTGACCGGGCCGGAAACCAGATTGAAAAGGACTAAGAAGATCATTATTAGAGAGAAACAGAGACAATTGCTGATGGACAATGTGCTCAAGAACTTTGGAAAGATAACGAAGTATGGAAATGGGTCTGAAATCGGTCAGTGTGACCGGGTTAGGGATTTTGGGTAGTGGAATAATATGGGCTAACTTCCAAGCATCGGGAACAGTGCAAGAAAACAAGGAGAAGTTAAAAATGTGGGTCAAAACGGGAAGTAATGTGTAGGAGAAATCATTCTTGAGCAAAGCCCGTCATTCCCAACAGCGGAGGAGGAGATAGCACAAATAGATTTTTTGACATCACTTTCACTCACAGGACTGAAATCGAAAGACGAACACCGCGGCACTGGCAAAACGGAAAGTTTATTTAATGTAGATAATTTGATGTGTGGATCCAACGTAACGGGTGAAAGTGAAAAATGTTTGTTTAGAGCACACACGTCAATGCCTTTGCTAGAAGCGGCAGGAGACTTACCAATGCCGACAGTTTTCAAAAACTTCCAGACTTCAGAGGAGTTCCGGTTGTCAAGAGAATAATGGAAGTAGCGTCTCTTTGCATCTCTACACATACGACTACAGCGATTACGCATCTCTCTATACGAACTCAGGTTGTGCTCGGAAGGACGGCGCTTTAACCTCCTTTTAGCTCGGTCTCTAACTGCCATTGCATCCTTAATAGCAGGAGTGAGCCAGGGTGCCGGCATATATTTTACTCTAACTCTACGGATAGGAGCATGACGTTCGTAAAGACTTAATATTTGAGAATTGAAAATGTGAACCATCTCGTTGATACTTGAACTCTGAAAAACATCCGTCCAATCGATGACACCAGCATCCCGCAGTAGCGCCTCCTGATCTATGCCCTTGTAGTTCCGAAGGAAAATGAATGATGGCTTGCGCTTAGGAGGACGAATCTTGTAAGACATGAAGATTAAATCGTGATAGGAAAAACAAGCAGTAAGTTGACCGTGGACCGACACATTATTAGATTTTGAAACAATCATGAGGTCCAAAAGAGAAGGGGTGCAATTAGGGAAATGATGAGTAGCGGAAAGAGGGAGAATACTGAGATTAAAAGAAGATACAAGAGATAGAAGTTTGCGAGTACGAGAGTCATTTTTAAGGATACAAGTATTAAAATCACCCATCAGAACTACGTGGTCATAAGTAGGACATACATCGTTTAAAAGGGATTCGAAAGAGTCAAAGTAATCAATACTGAGGTTAGGACTATACATCACTCCAAGAAGCATCTTAGAGCGATGTAAAGTGATTTCTAAAAACAGATGCTCTGCTGACCCCGAGTAGGAAGATGGTGATGTACTGATAACCTTATAAGGAATACCAGCTCGCAAATAAATAGCAACACCACCACCGCCCTTCCCCGTTCTATCATTACGAATAAGGACAAAGCCAGGGAGGGCATAGTGTACAGATAAAAGAGAAGGTTTCAGAAATGACTCGGAGATCAGTAAAGCATCTAAGTGTGCACAATTAATGGAAGCCAGAAGATCAGAGTAATGGCTAGGAACACTCTGGGCATTTATGTGAGCTATGTTGAGGTTATTGGGGTAAGGAGAAAACAGAGAGGAAATCTGATCACCAAGTGTCAGTGTGGACGCTGAATCGCTCGCCGCACTAAGGAAGCTGCTGGAAGAGGAAGAACATGAGATAAAGTCATCATCAAAATCACCATCGGTCATAAGTTGCAAATATATTAATTATAATAAATAAAAAAAACAAAAAATATAATATAAGAAGAATAAAAAATAAAAATAAAGTGCGCCCAACTAATAAAACCACCTGCACGCTGTTGTTGGAAGAGATTTAACAAAACATTAAAGATAAAAAAAAGCAATCGAGAATATCAGTCATCACAACAAACTAAAATAAACGCATAGTGTAACGAAACGTAAAACAGGAATTATGAAATTGACAGACGTCAAATCAAATGTCATCATGTCAAGTAAAATATTTTAAAGGTAAACAAATAAAAATAAAACATCTACCGGCAGACATTCAGAGTGAAAAGTAAATAAAATAGATGTTACAGCAAAGTTTGTAAGGGTAGAATAATAGAAGAAAAAACAAGTCCAAAAGTGTACCGACATGACTTGTTACGTCATTACTAAGTGGCCGAATTAAAACATGCACGGGGATCAGACAAATGAAACCGTAGACTCAGCGACGGGTCTTCCTCATAATCTTCGCTCTAGGGGTAGCGGTTTTAGGCAAAGTGGCAGCGGCAGCAGGCCCAGGATCGTTGGATGAACCAGCACTGGCTGCAGTGGGAAATAGCGTGATTAATGACTGAAGCTCACCCATTGAAGCAATCTTCCGGCGAGACTTGTCAGGAGTCATGACGATAACCTTGCCCTCCGCTGACCAGCAGCTGTTGATGCTAAAGTGCTTGCGGGCGGCCATAAATACTTGGTGCCGTGTTTTTGTCAGAAATTCTGATATGGTAGTCCCGCTGCCCTTGAGCGAAGTTTTGTTGTCCCAGACCAACCGACGATGCTCCATCTCATTGAAACGCACCAGGACGGGTCTTGTTTTACCCTGGGAGGCGCCAAGTCTGTGGCACACATTCAGATACTCAGTCTTGAAGTTTTCTATCTTGAGCTGGTTGGAGATAACTTCAAAGATTCTGTCACACAACTTCTCTCCAGGTCTCTCAGGGATTCCGTGAAACAGCAAAATTTTTCTCCTCATGACTATCCAGGCTCGAAGATAATAGTAGAATCTGCATCTTAAAATGTGATAGTGTTTTGCAGACAAAGACAAAGACAAAGACAAAGATATTTTATTTCAACTAGGCCACCAAGCGGCACTTTTGAACGTACATAAAAATGATTCTACCGTGCATTCGGAAAGTAGCTTGTTATGGAGAAGAATGCACAAGAAACTCCATACTTACTCTTTTAAAAAATTATTGTTTTTTTACAATATTTAGGAACATAGGTACATATATAGTTATTAGTTCACATATGTGAGGACAATGCACCCAGAATAGCACCACACACCACCATACCACCTACAGACATAAAGCACTGTGCAGTTATATAATAGATACTAGAAAAACATTAACATCCGAAGCAGTCAAGTTATGACCAATCCCAACTGACGGCGTCCGTTCACGAACATGACGCATGAATTGGCACCACCCAGCTCAACCATCATGAAGGGAACCGGATGATCCAACACACGCGCCACCATCAGAGAGACATTTGAGAGAGCATGACACACTCAACGGCTAGGGCACACACAAGTCAACGAACGCCACATAGGTACAGTAAATGGTAGATTTACAGTTGGGTACATAGTACTCACACATGTGCTGTGCAGTTATACAATACTAAGGAAATTGAGTTTATACAATACAAATATATTCATACAGTCTTCAGCAGGTCCAACAATACCTCAAAACAATAATGTTCTGCATATCACTTTTTATTGCGCCCTAGTGGATGTGGATTGTGGAGCAGGAATAGCATTGAGCCAAGCATTTTTATCAGAGATGTAATCCCCCAACTTATAATATGCTAGCCTACATAGTGTGCGTTTTATACAGGTTTTAAACTTCGTCTCATTCAGTTCAAGAATTTGGGGAGGAATTTTATTGTAACATTTTGTACAGTACCCCATGAAAGATGAGGCTACTTTAGCCAGTCTGAAACCTGGTTGAACTAATTGGTCCCTATTTCTAGTAACGTAATTATGTCTGTCGCCGTTTTTACTAAAAAGATGTAAATTCTTTCTCACGTACATGATGTTTTCATAAATATATTGACAAGGAACCGTCATGATGTTAATGTCCTTAAACAGTTCCCTTAGAGAATCGCGCCGGCGAAGATTATATATTGCTCTGATGGCTCGTTTTTGCAGAATAAAAATTGACTCAATGTCTGCAGCCCTTCCCCATAGTAGGATACCGTAAGACATTATACTATGAAAATAACTAAAATAGACTAGTCTCGCGGTATCCACATCGGCTAACCTACGAATCTTTGCAACAGCATACGCTGCCGAACTCAGCCGCCCTGCAAGGGATACCAAATGAGGTCCCCATTGCAGCCCCGAGTCCAGCGTGATCCCCAGGAAAACCGTTTTATCGACGAATTCTAGCTTCTCCTTGTTTAATATAATGTCACAATCAGTACTTTTGACATTCGGCAAAGAAAATTTTATGCACTTGGTTTTTTTACCATTTAAAACTAAATTATTGGCAGTGAACCAATCCTGAACCTGCCGTAGCGCGTTATTTACGTCGTCAACCCGACAAGTACGTCTATTTATTTTAAAAATTAAAGATGTGTCATCAGCAAATAACACCATGTTTAGTTTGTTTTCCAATAAACGGGGTAAATCGTTTATGTATATTAAAAATAAGAAAGGACCTAAAATTGAGCCCTGGGGTACCCCCATTTTTACGTTTAACCCCGACGAATTCACACCGTTTATTTGAACTAATTGCTGTCTATCATTCAAATAAGATTTAACCAAACTTAACGCTGATTGACCTAGCCCGTAATGCTCAAGTTTCAGAAGTAATGTTTCATGATTAACGCAATCAAACGCCTTCGACAGGTCGCAGAAGATACCTATGGCATCCTGCGAATCTTCCCACGCATTAAAGATGTGTTTCAATAGGGTGACACCAGCGTCAGTTGTACAACGTCCTCTGGTGAAACCATACTGTTTATCATGCAAGATGTTATTCGTATTAAAATGAATGAGCATTTGATTTAGCATTATCTTCTCAAATACCTTGCTGAAAACCGGCAACACGGATACTGGTCTATAATTATTTGTGTCTTTACTATCCCCAGATTTAAAAAGTGGTATAACTTTACTATATTTCATTAGATCCGGAAAGACTCCTTGATCCACACACAAATTGAAAATCAAAGCCAAGTATGGCGCTATAGTCTGAATAATGGAAGTACAAGCTTTGATGGACATTCCCCACAGATCTTCAGTCGGTTTGATCTTGATTTGCTTAAAAGCTTTTATTACAGTTATGGGATTTATATGTGAAAAGTTAAATACATTCGTGCAGGCTGAAACGTTCGCGTTTAATAATCCAAAAGCAATCGAGGGCGATGAATTTAAGGTTTCAGTTGTTTTAATTGGGATGTTGGTAAAGAAATTTACAAATTCTTGCGCAACTTTTTTGTTATCTTTAATAAGTCCGTGTGTGGTCCCAAGCGTGTAATCAGTATTATTTCTTTTATTCCTATTCGTTTCATTATTTATAATTTTCCAAACCGTCTTGATTTTATTTTCTGCTAATTTAACCTTATTGCTAATGTACAAGGCCTTAGCTGCCTTGCATGTATTTTTAAAAATTCTTGAGTAAGTAGCAACAAAATACTTGAAGTCGGTGAAATCTTTAGATAAAGATGCCAGGTCACAGTGTGTGGAGTCACTTCCAGCTGTAGCTCTCTGCAGCTTTTCTTCATATTGCTCCATGCGGGAGCTAAACAGCTTCTCCAGTTCCTCCATGCTATGTACCAGCCTGCTGTCCATGTTTGGAAATTATGAAAATGTTGTGATTGTGATAGAGTGAGTTAAAGGAAAATATGAAGCGAAGGTGGGTTTTTTAGTTATTCAGCACATAAAAATTTTGAAAAACAATGAATAACTATTTTAAATTAATTTTAATAAAGGGAGCTAAAAACGAACGATCACTTGTCACGCCTACCCACGAAGAAAAAAATGTGGCTAGCGACTTTTAATTTTTTTATGTTTACTTGTTATAATTATTTGTACGCCGTTAATGGCAAAACATAGCAATCTAGGTGGACCGATGACCTGGTTAAGGTTGTGGGAATGCGCTGGATATGAGAAGCACGAGATCGGTCAATGTGATGCTGGGAGAGGCCTATGTCCAGCAGTGGACGTCTTTCGGCTGAAATGTTGTACCGTATGGTGACGGACGTAAAGAATTTCACCATCCCATATCTTCCTGTGGATGTCGTAAGAGGCGACTAAGGGACACGCCAGAGTATGGGCAGAAGCGTTCTCTGTGCACTTTAACAAAAAACTGCGATCGCCAACCCAACTGCCAAGCGTGGCGATTATGGCAAACCGCCCCAATCCTAATAGCACACAGAAAAAATGGCCCCGAGTGCCCGGCAGCCCGTCTACCCTCGGCTACGATAGCGGTCGAGGTGATGGCGTGGCAAGGGGTGCTAAGAATCCCCGGAGTGGACCCGGCTACCTCAAGAAACACCGACGACTGGACCTGGGAACATATAACACGCGAACACTCCGGACCGACGAGAAGATTGCCGAACTCGAGGAAGAATTGAGCAGGTTACGATGGAGTATTATAGGGTTATCTGAAGTCCGAAGAGAGGGTGAGGACTCGATAATCCTCAAATCCGGTAAGCTGCTCTATTTCCGAGAGGGTGACCGGCAGTCCCAAGGTGGTGTCGGGTTTATCGTCCACAAGTCCCTTGTGAACAACGTGGTGAAGATCGAGAGTGTGTCGACCAGGGTGGCGTACCTTATACTTAGAATATCCGCAAGATATTCGCTGAAGGACATACGCCCCGACCTCGGCACACCCCGACGATGACCACGATGAAACCATGACCGTAGAGGTCATGTATGAGGATATCTCTACAGCTTTGCATGGTTTCAAAACTCACTTCACCGTTGTAATGGGGGACTTCAACGCGAAACTGGGCAAACGAGACGAGGATGAGCTGCAAGTGGGACAATTTGGAGTTGGACATCGCAACCACCGGGGTCACCTACTGGCCAGTTTTATCATGTTTTTTGTTTTTGTTTTATCTCTACATGATGAACTCCATCTTCGGAAAGCGTGAGCGTGAGCACAGGAAGTGGACCTGGCAAAGCCCCGATGGTGCAACTAAAAACGAGATAGACTTCATCATGTCAATCAAGAAGCAAATGTTCAATGATGTCTCTGTGATCAATTCGGTGAAAACCGGGCGCGATCACCGCATGGTAAGAGGCACATTGAACATAAATGTTAAGCTTGAAAGGTCTCGACTGATGAATTCCACGCTCCGTCCAGCACAGATCCAGGTCCAAAACCCCGAGAGCTTTCAGCTCGAACTCCAGAATTATTTCAAGTGCCTAGGGAGCTCCGTGGACGAATATAGCGATGGGTTCGTGGAAGCTATCCATACGGTCGGGTCTAAGTTTTTCAAGACCCGCCGTACAGATAGGAACAAAAAGCTCTCTGATCCTAGTCTCAAGCTCATGAAGGAGATGCGTGAGATGATCTTGCAGTCATCAGACGATGCGGTGAAATACCGGCAGCTAAATGGACGGATCTCAAAGTCCTTGAAAAGCGACCTCCGCCGCTTTAATACTGAAAGTATTAAAGACGCGATTGAGCGGAACAAGGGCTCCAAGGTTTTTGCAAGAGATCTGTCTATTGGGCAGAGCCAGCTCACAATACTTAAGACCGATGATGGCAGGATCGTGTCCGCCAAACCAGAGCTTCTGAGTGAGATCGAGAGATTCTATGGACAGTTGTACACTTCAACCAGTAAAACTGTCGCGAATCTAGCGAATGACCCTAGAGCTAGATTGACCCGACACTATACCGATGACATTCCGGACGTCAGCCTGTATGAGATTAGGATGGCTCTGAAATAGCTTAAGAACAACAAGACACCGGGTGATGACGGAATTACGGCCGAACTCCTGAAGGCGGGTGGAAAACCAGTACTTAAGGCCCTTCAGAAGCTGTTTGATTCCGTCATACTCGACGGGAAAACGCCACAGGCATGGTGCAGGGGTATGGTGGTACTCTTCTTCAAGAAGGGTGACAATGCTCTACCAAAGAACTATAGGCCCACCTCACTTCTTAGCCATGTCTACAAGCTGTTTTCAAGAGTCATCACGAAACGTCTCGCGCGCAGTTTGACTATTTTCAACCTCCCGAACAAGCCGGATTCCGTAAGGGCTTCAGCACCATAGACCACATGCATACGCTGCGCCAGGTTATACAGAAGACCGAAGAGTATAACCCGCCTCTCTGCTTAGCGTTTGTGGACTACGAGAAAGCCTTCGATTAGATCGATATTTGGGCTGTACTGCAGCCTCTCCAACTCTCTCTACAGTTTCTATACCACTCATGGTGCACTTAAAACGGGTTATAAAAAACTATCAATACGAGCATAGGGTCAAGCAAATTTGACCATTTTGTTCATTGCAGTGCAGGGGGGGGGGTAACCGTTATTAAATACAGGCGTAACTTATTATAGTTCATAAACTAGCCAGACACATCAGCAACAGCAAGCAACAATATTGAATACGGGTAAATTGATGCCGAACTTAACAAGCTCCCCCAAGAGATCAAACAGCGTAGTTGACCACCCAAGTTAGATTGATACCGGACCATGAGGCTAACTTAACTTTACAAACTATATATTCAGCTTCTCGGCTCCTATAAACCATTTTATCATATTTGTTGGATAAATTTTCTCAAGTAATTATTGTATTCAGAGCGTTCGAGTTTCTTCTGCGTCATGATCATTAAGTATTAGTATCATCATCTCCATCAACCGTCACCGCACCTAGCCAGTCCTAGTAGTCCAGCTACATTTAATAGTATAGATCCAATGAAGTCATTATCACACCTAAAATATATTTATTTAATTCAGACTATTTAAATATCCATATTTAGTTATTACATTATCTTAAAACTATGTTAGTCATGAGGGTACAAGTAGGTAATACAAATAATTGAATAAATTAAAATTGTATTAAAATAAATGATTGAAAATATGTTAAAATGAAATTGAAATAAATTAATTAAAATTAAATTGAATTTAATAATTTAAAATGAAAATTATATTCAAATAAATTATTAAATGAACTCAAGTGACATGCAGCCTGATGAGCCTTCTCACAGCTGCCGAATTTGTTCTGTCTGCAATCATCCTTAGTATTCCGTTGCCACTACCTCGAATTCGGCGAATTAGTGAAGCTGACTTTTTGCGCATAATAGCGTAAAAGACATCCACCCTCACGTCGTCAAACATACCCGCCCGCTGTGTGTAGCTGGTCCATAGGGCGCTGGTGTAAAAATTTTGGTATGCTATGATTAAATGAAATAAAATAAAAATATTTAATCATAGTATATTAACAAAAAAAAAAAAAAAAACCTCGTAACGTGGTAAAATATGAGTATGATATATATATATCTGCCTAGCCTTTTCCCAACTATATTGGGGTCGGCTTCCAGTCTTACCGGATTCAGCTGAGTACCAGTGTTTTACATAGAGTGACTGCCTATCTGATCTCCACAACCCAGTAACTGGGTAACAACACCCCTTGGCAAGACTGGTGTCAGATCTCAGGCTTCTGACTACCCGTAACGACTGTCAAAGATCTTCAAATGACAGCCGGGACCAACGGCTTAACGTGCTCTCCGAAGCACGGAGGAAACTCGTTATGTTGAAATGGTCACCCATCCACGGACCGACCTCGTCAAGCGTTGCTTAACCTTGAAGATCGACCCGTGCGGCTGTTATTATTAAGTCACGAGCTACTCTTAAATTAAATTACATTAAATTACATTAAATTACATTAAATTACATTAAATTACATTAAATTACATTACATTAAATTACATTAAATTACATTAAATATCATTAAATTACATTAAATTACATTAAATTACATTCAATTACATTAAATTAAATTACATTAAATTAAATTAAATTTATTGCCACACACACGTTACATGAGATACCAAATAAATAAACTAAAATATGAGTATTATGTATATTTATATTCAATATATATGTACGTGCATTTTATGTAATGCACTTTCTAGTGGACGTCTTTCGGCTGATATGATGATGATGAACTCGGCTTACCAAACAAAATGGGAACAAAGCTATATCTGAAATGTTATTTAATCTCACCGGAGTTGTGTGGTTTTAGTTCGGGGTACTCGATAATACAATATTAATTGGTAAAAAACGGTGAAAAATAATAGTGCCGAGAGAGGCTGGCAGGGGATAGTCTGAGTTTATTTATTGTGTAGCTGTGTCATGTTAAACGTTCTATTCGAAACGAACTACAAAGGAGTGTTGTTATCTATACTATAATAATAATATTATAAAGAGGAAAGATTTTTTTGTTTGTTTGTACCGAATAGGCTCCAAAACTACTGGACCGATTTGAAAAATTCTTTCATTATCATCTATCAAATATTTTTATCCCGAAAACGGGTCCTGTGGGGTGGCTCACGGGAGCGAAGCCGCGGGGAACAGCTAGTTTTTAATAAAAACGTCTTTGAGACACATCCTTTGTTATTGTTGAAAAATCACAAGAACGCCAGTTGCTGGACATCTTATGGTAAGGTGTATATTCGCCAGAAAGAAGGTGAACCGTCTACACTTATCTCCCGAGAGGAAGACTTTACCAAGCTACAGTCACAATGACTTATATTTTCGTCATATCTTTCGCGCCCTTTTTCTCGTCTTGGGTCCAAACATTGTTTTAAGTTTCGCGGCAAACCCGGTTTTGATAAATATATTTTTGTTATGCAGCGGCGCTCAGAATTGTTTACTATGTCTGTGTATAGAACTTACCTTATTAGAGCTCTGAATTTGCAACAACATTACACACCAACACATTGGAAATATAATTATTCACCTACCTACATCTCTTTGTTATTTGCTTATGTTTACTATCCTAAATTAATAAATAAAATATATAATACCTATACAATAAACTCATACATTATCTTATTCACACTGATAAAATACAATTATTCACCTACCTACATTGTTATACTTTTCATTATAATATACACTTGCTATTCTAAAATGTGCAATCAAATAAATAACTACACAATAAATATATATAATATCTTAACCACATTCATTAGATACACTATTACCTCACGAAAACCCAAAATCCATGATACTAAACACATTTTCATGATATATTTTCATTTAAAACAAAATAGACTACACCTTAGTTACTTAATGTCATTCGCGCCTAAATTGTCTTCACTTCTCTCAACGAACCCTCGCATTCGATAATACAAGTAACCTAATGATGGACATTGACCATTTTGATATATCGGTACCAATCACCTGTGACCCTGAACAATGTAACTCATATCTTATTAACCCTACACATTACTTGAAGGTTCTGCTACAAAATATACGTAGTCTAAACTGTAACTTTCAAGAATTACACGTTCTGCTCAAAAGGATGGCACTATCATGCGATATTATTGTGCTCTCCGAGTGCTGGTTATCGCATGTTGTTAACTTACCGTTACTCCAAGGATATAATTCTCATAAAACTAATGATAATTTCAACCAAAATGACGGTGTAGTTGTCTACACAAACAATAACTTGGAATGCATTGTAGAGGAACCTTCCCTATCAGAGGCAAATTGTTTAACGATCAAGATAAAAAATGATACTATATTAATTGCAATTTATAGACCCCCTAGTTTTAAATCAATCGATACCTTTCTAAATTCATTAAACATTTTACTAGAGAGTGTGTCCTCATATAAAAACATTATCATGCTCGGGGATATAAATATTGACCTCATCGGCACCGGTCCCGCAACCACCTCGTACTTGGATACCATTGCCTTCCATGGACTTCTCCCTGCCATTAATGCTGCCACCAGAGGTAGGACATGCTTGGACTATGTAATACTGAAAACTAAACTAAATGCGTTCACATTTTCCTTAGGTACTAGTATTACCGACCATGAAGCAGTCTTATTCTGTTTAAAAACCGATGTAATCAAAACAAAACCCATAAAGACTAAAGTAAATTATAAAATTGACATGGAAAAACTAAAATCTGAATGTTTGAACCTTGATTTTGACAAAGTGTATCAGGAACCAAATTTAAATAACGCTATGAACAATTTCATTAGCATAATACAACTACTAATTACAAACAATTCGATAAAACATCAAATTCCTCGAAATAAAAGAATAATTAAACCTTGGATCACTACGGGTATGTTGCGCTGCATCCGGAACAGAGACAGAATGCACAAGAAATTAAAAACATGTAATAATGACATTATATTAAAAATATCGTACTTGCGATACCGAAACTATTGCAACAATCTACTAAAAAAACTTAAAAAACAATACGAAAGAGATCAACTGATAATGTCAAAAAACAATCCTAAAAAGCTCTGGGGGGTGACCATAAGCTCTTAGAGTAAGGTTATTTTGAGTGTGTGTAAGGGACAGATGTATACGACTTGTATACATCTGTCACTTACGCGATCTCAAAATAACCTTACTCTAGAGCTTATGGTCACCCCCCTGGTCTACCATAAAAACAATCACTAACAACATTAATAAAAAGCAGATTCCACTGCAACTACTAACTACAGATAAAACACCTAAAGAATCAGTAAACAAAATAAATGAGTACTTCTCCAATATCGGCAAAAGACTATCAACCATGATTCCCTCACATATTCCTAGTTTTAAGAAAGTCACTAAGCCACCGCTAAACTCTTTCGTTCTTCTTCTCACTGACTTCGGTGAAGTTGAAAGAACACTTCAACTGTTAAAAAGTGACTGTTCGCCTGGCTGGGATCAGATTAGTGCTAATGTATTGAAACAAATTTCTATTTCTATAACACCTGTAATAACTAACTTAATAAATCGCTGTTTTGTCTCCGGAGTATTTCCCCTTGCATTAAAAAGAGCTGTGGTACACCCGATACATAAAGCGGGAGATAGAGATACGGTCAGCAACTATAGACCAATCGCAATCTTAACGACGTTATCGAAGATATTTGAACGCATAATTAATAATAGGTTAACAAAATACTTAGAAAAATATAACTTGTTTTCTGATGCGCAATATGGATTTAGAGCTGGCCGTTCAACTGACAACGCAGTACTTGATCTTGTTAATTTTCTAGTTAATAAATTAGATAACAAAAATAAATGCTTGACTATATTTCTTGACCTAGCAAAGGCGTTTGACACTGTCTCTGTTCCCCGGCTTGTGCAAAACCTTGAAGATCTTGGTATTAGAGGCATTCCACTGTCGTTACTATCGGATTATTTAAAAAACAGAACCCAATCAGTAAAAATTGGAGAACACATAAGTGACGAACTTCCAGTGGATTTTGGGGTGCCACAAGGCAGTATATTGGGTCCTACTCTTTTTCTCTGCTACATAAATGAGCTTTGTACCCTCAATATTAATAATTGTCGCATCTCCGCATACGCAGATGACACCGCCCTAACCTTTTTCGCAGACTCCTGGAGTGAGCTTTTTAAACTCGCACAGGGTGGTTTTAACTCTGTGCGTCACTGGCTATCATCCAATTCTCTTACTTTAAATGAAGACTAAACGAAATACATCTTATTCTCTATACGTAATCAAACACAAGATTCTAACCTCACCAATTATAATATCCATGCGCATAAGTGTAACTTTCCTCCAACTCCAAACTGTAACTGTCCTAATATTATTCCTACAAAATCTCTCAGATATCTTGGAATCGAAATTGACGCTAATTTAACATTTGAAAGCCATATTAACAATTTATCAAAAAGAATACGGAAGCTCACATACATTTTTAAAGAACTTCGTGGTGTAGCTGAGAAAAAGACGATGAGGATGATATATGACGCCCTAGTTCAATCAATAATTTGTTACTGCATCACAACATGGGGTGGTGCATGCAAAACTAAGCTGATAACTGTTGAAAGAGCCCAAAGAATGATCCTCAAAGTTAGTTTATCCAAACCACGTCTTTTCTCGACCACTACACTTTATACGGAAGCGCAAGTGCTAACGGTACGCCAGCTGTACGTACTGCTTACTGTAATGCTCCAACGATCCAACTTACCCGAAGAAAGGAGAAAACGCATAGCCCTCTCCAGAAGAGACTATGCAATATGTAAGACGACTGCAGTAAATACTTCTTTTGCGCAAAGATTCTTCCCTTTCCGTGGAGGTGAATTATTTAATAAGCTAAATAAAATTATTAATACAATATATTATCACAAAATTGAATGCAGTAATAAAATAATGTTATGGTTACTTAACCTTAATTATGAAGAAACAGAAAAGTTACTTGATGTAGCAAAATAGCAGGGTATATATGTTTGTTTTTGCTACTTTTCTTGAAATTTATATTAATTTAGACTTTTGCTTTGTCTGATAATTTATTGGTTACGCTAGGAGTGAAAGTTTCCTGGGGATCGTGAAGCAAAAGTAGGTAATATTATGGTTTTGTACGTTCTATGTAAATATATTTATATAATATTTAAGTACAATAAATTATTAATTATTATACATACACCACTCACACACACGCATACACACACATGCACACATACACGCACACAAACATACGCACCATCCACACACACCATCACTCATTCGTATTAGTAAGTTTTGTGTTGACAATCTCTATTTAAATCGATGTAATGGGGGGCCTGGAGTTCTGAAATACAGGCCTAGGCTTAGTTTAGACTCCAGATCTCCCACAAATTAATTTTTTTGTAATAATATGTGTCAACGTAAATAGTTAAGATAAGGATGTAATTTGTGGAGATGAATAAACGTTTTTATTATATTTTATTATTATTGTTTAATAACATGTCATGTCACGATCATGAAGCCTGTATGTATTTGCCAAAGGATGAGGCAGAAATGTGTTTATAGCTACTCACATATGCATGTAATATTTTTATTTGCTAAATGAAATACTTATTAACTATAGTAATCAAAAGAAAGAAAGATTTTGACGCGGGCTTTGAGCGCGGCGACCGATTGAGCGCGGCGACCGAATCAAGAAATTCCGTAACGAAAATAAACCTGACATCCCGAGCTGCTCCGAAATCGGACGATGGATTCCAAGTGTGTGAGTTTAGGGGGGGGGGGTTATGCTATCTTGTTCTCCGGCCTGAAGTGACGGACCATCCCTACCACACTCACCGCATGTGCGCCCCGTAAGTATAAATGTTGGTTAGGCCTATGTACAACAGTGAATAGCAGTTGCTGGTGAATAGCTGTACGCGTAAAATTTGTGTATAAAGTGTTTTAAATATTGTATAAAGTGTTTTAAATATGAATAAACAAAGTGCATTTGTTAATGAAGAAAGTGATGAAAACACAGTGAAAGAAAATGAGTGAGTACTTTTATATTCTGACATTTTCCTCTGACTTGACATCTGTCTGTCCAATTTATTTTCGTATAGGCCATAGACATAATATACCATGGACTAGATCTCAATTAAGCTCGTTCTACATTATAATTTATATTCCCTTTGTAAACCGTTTTTATTCGTTCTGGTCTTTATTTTTAAGCTATTGCATAGCTTTTATCGCGGGCTTTGAGCCCGGCAACCAATTTTTAATTGAGATTTAGCATAAATAAAAAATAATTATAATTGCATAAGTTGATAAAAAATGCTATGCAATAGCTTTACCGCGGCGTTTTCATAGAAAGGGACAGGCATATTTCTTTAAATAGTTATATCTCTTTCGTTTAACGATCAATTTTGATTGTTTCGTTATTAGTTTCCTATGTTAAATATATAAGCAAACATAATCCTTGTGTTGTTGTGTGGGATGCAACATGT
This sequence comes from Anorthoa munda, assembly GCA_945859665.1. Taxonomy (NCBI): domain Eukaryota; kingdom Metazoa; phylum Arthropoda; class Insecta; order Lepidoptera; family Noctuidae; genus Anorthoa; species Anorthoa munda. The sequence goes on along the minus strand of OX243905.1, from coordinate 23,338,658 downwards.
ATCAACAACCTTACGCCATCCCAAAGGCGGGACGTGCTGGAGTGGCTGCTGCTGGTGCAGAAATCCTCAAACGGCGCAAATATAACAAACTTATTGGAAGTTGTATGTTTGAGCCGTTTGGGGTTGAAACATTAGAGGTCCATTTGGGGTCCCAGTGCGCATCAAGTTTTTCGAGACCTTAACACAATGCTCGTCGACACTTCACGTGACCTTTAGAAGGCTGGCCTTTTCTTCGGCCAGAGTCAGCATTGCCATCCAACGTAGCAATGCTGCCAGCGTTCTGGGCACGTTTCCCGTTGACATCGATGTGGACCATTAATGTGAACGAATTTTTGATGCACAATGGGGATGTTGGACATAAAAAGAGAGTTTTTTTTTTTTAATTTACATATAATCAATTATATTGTCGTTGCGAAAAACTCTTAAATATAATTTTTCAATTAAAGAAAAGCAATAAAAAATCGATAAATTTTGAAAGTTTTTTTAAAGTACTACCTGACTATGAACCTCGCTAGAGTAAATATATGTTCTGTGCTACGAACACGTCACGATTGTTCGCCATGTTGGTGACGTCATAATGCTTAATGAATTTAACGATAGTACAGTGTCAATTACACGTGAATTGATTAAAATATCCGAAAATTAGTGCAAAAATATAATTTATATCAGCTAATTTTATTTAGTCATGTGTGATAAAGGATTCATAAAGGCTAATGCCGATAATATTCTGATGGACTATTTGGAAGTTCTGAGCATAAATAAAGTAGTCGTAATAAATATTATGTGTTATTGGACCGTTTGATAATATTGTTTATCAGGCACATTTAGAAACATAATTGACATAATCATATTGTAATCGTTTTTACATATGAGAGGAGCTCGTGGCTAAATAATAACAGCCGCACGGGTCGATCATCAAGGTTAAGCAACGCTTGACGAGGTCGGTCCGTGGATGGGTGACCATTTGAACATACCGAGTTTCTTCCGGGCCTCGGATAGCACGATAAGCCGTTGGTCCCGGCTGTCATTTATAGATCTTTGACAGTCGTTACGGGTAGACCAAAGGGTTTTCGCCTGCATAGGTCATCCATTTGATTGACTGTACAGTGTACATGTGGTTGTGTGGACCAAATGGTATTTTTTTCGCAATATCAGGTTTGGTCCCATTGTTGTAATGATTCATGATAATAATTACAATGTTCAATTATTTCCATTACAGTCGATCAGTTCGTTTTCGAAGCAAATTTATTGAAAAACAAACTTCTCATTTTCAATACTGACGCTAGCAACAAGCTTTGATGAAACACAAGAAAAGTTCTGCTGAACGATTTCATGAGGCTAACCAAGTGTGCAAATACAATAGCTCGGGCGCTTTGTTACCGCTTAGCCGCTCAGATAGAAACAATAAAAAACTCGACACAAAGGCTACTGAACCATTTCCCTACGCATTATTTATCTCATGGATGTCAATATTCTTTAGATAAACTAGTTATTGCCCTTGACATTGTTCGCCTAAAACCTTCAATACTCCGCATGAATTGTTTTGCCCAGGGGTGGAGTTTCGGGCGTTGATGCGAACTTGGGGCATGTGTAAACCCTCTAAGAATTACTTATGCCTTTAAAATGTTAGTACCATCAGAGGGTACGTTAGTGCGTTTATAGTAGTCAGTCATATTAGTCTAATGAAAGGACAAGGACGTAGATTTTATGTTTGTCGTTATAAAACACAACTTGCGTAATTCAACTAGTAGTCATTAACAAATTGGATTTGTGTTCTAAGCCAAAGTTTGCCACATTAGAAACAAAACAGAGCAAGTAAGTTCGCAGTAAGTCGGCCAAATTAAACCATTTTCAGAAAAGTTGTTTGGGCTTCAACACGCCCTAAGATTTACAAAATTTTCTTCACTATACTGATAAGAGAACCATTTAATTGAACACCTCAGATTAGATTAGTTTCTAAGTCAGTATTCTGTTTAATTAAATACCAACGTTCCTAATCTTTTAATGAGAAAGTTTTATAAGATGTTTTAACTTAATCATGCAAAAACAGTTGAATGGATGTGAATGACAATTTAGTACAGAATTAGATCATGTCAAGAGGCCCAGAGAAGTGACATTCTATCATCGAAAGCGTGGCGATAACGTTTGTTAAAAAGGCCAAATTATATGGGATTGACAAGCGATATCGAAAAATAATGTGATTAATCCCTTACATTTTGACATTTCGACTACCTATCGAACTTCTGCCGTCCCACACTACCACCACTGCTGAAACCTAATGGGTCGCTGGCCCACTAGGTTATTTGCCACACAATTTATTTGCCTCTCTTTTTGCGGCATCTTCGCGTCTGAATCCTGGTGATTCGCGGCCCCCTCCTTCTCCTGATGCATGCGAGACTAGTATGTCGGACATTCGCATCCATCAAAAGGACGTCCGTAGGGTGCTGCGCAACCTCGACGTGAACAAGGCTAGCGGCCCTGACGGAATACCAGCTATAGTTCTTAGAACCTGTGCGCCTGAACTGTCTGCAATCTTGACACGCCTATTCCGCCTTTCATATGAGACCGGAATAGTGCCGAATGCTTGGAAGCAAGCCAACGTACAGCCCGTGCCCAAGAAGGGCAGTCGTGCTGACCCGGCTAACTACAGACCCATCTCTATAACGTCCATACTCATTAGGAGTATGGAAGGTGTACTAAACTCTAAGCTCCTGGCATACCTAGAAACTAACGATATCCTTAGCGACCGCCAATACGGCTTCCGCCGAAATCGGTCTACTGGGGATCTTCTAGAGTATGCCATTCACATATGGAGTGAGGCCATCGAGAGGCACGGGTAAGCGCTTGCCGTCTCCCTCGACATATCGAAGGCTTTCGATAGGGTCTGGCACGAAAGCCTTATTGGTAAGCTTCCTTCATTCGGTCTGGCCGGTGATCTGTGTGATTGGATTGCAGACTTCTTGAGGGATAGGTCCATTCGAGTGGTTATCGATGAATGCTCGTCTGACCAATTGGATTGCCGGGGTCCCTCAGAGGTCGGTACTCTCAGCAACATTGTTCTTGTTGCACATTAATGATCTGCTAAAACCCGGCAGACGTGTTACTTGTCCAATGCAAGGGTTACCGCGCCACAGATCCAGTCTCTCCGTAAGGCTATGGTGGAGCGTTTGAAGTTGTCCTTGCAGGCAGTCTCCGAATGGGGTGATGCCAATCTGGTCGAGTTAATGCTGCTAAAACCCAGGCGTGTCTTTTTCCGCTAAAAAGAGCCAATTTCACCCGGCTCCAACTTTCCGTGATGTAACCGTGCCAATAACGGACCACCTTGAGCTTCTTGGCGTTACGTTGACATCGACTCTCAATTTTGGGCCGTACATTGAGGCAAAGGCTCAGCTGGCTGCCAAAAAGTTGGGGCTCCTTGCGAAGGTGAGAAAGTACTTCACGCCGGAACAGCTGCTCAACTTGTATCAAGCGCAAGTTCGATCGTGCATAGAATACTGCTCACATCTCAGGGACGAATCAGCCAAATACCAGCTTGATGCACTAGGGTCGATCGAAAACCGGGCCAAGAGACTCATCGGCAATGAGGCACTGGTCAAATCAAAGCTCCAGAGCCTTGAACATCGTCGCCGAGTTGCCAGCTTATCGGTTTTTTATCGGTTACATTTCGGGGAGTGTGCGATGGAATTGCATGATCTAGTTCCGCCCAGCCCGTTCCATCATCGGACAACCAGACGCACGGCGATGCGTCATCGGTACATGGTGGACATCCCACCATTAGGTTTTTTCTACAACAGCAATATTCGCTACAAACAAAAAATAAGAGAAAGCTCTATATGCTATCAGGTCATTTCGGTACCGGTAAAGACTAACTTAATTACCAGGAGATTATAATCATGAGAAAGCTAGGCTGGAGTCATGAGCGGTAATAAGAGTACCGAGCAATTTTCGATTCTGATGTCCGTTAGTCTCTACCACTTATGATTCTACGAGTAGCCCTGCAAATACTTCTTCATGATTCTGGCCTCGTGGTAGTTTGGGTATAAATGCTTATAATATCAACATCTACCTAAAAAAGCAAAAGAGGCAGTTATATTTTTATCATGTCATTAAACTCTCTACTGAATTTAATCGAATCGACGAATTGATTTTGACGTCCTAAAAAATAAACGTCCCAAGACTAGTACTTACTGATCCGTAGGTGCCATTTAATTTTACGGAGTAAAATTGCGAAAAATATCGTTAGGTTTCGTATGTGGCATACCTCAGGTACCATTCAATCAGTTTCCGTTTAAGTGGGTGCCCAATGTGGAATACGTGCGTACGTCAAATTATATAGTAGTTATTTTAATAAAGACATTTTTGATTAATTTGTGTCTAATTTCATATCAATAACAATATTTAATCCTTACTACTTCCTTCCTTCCTTCCTTCTGTACTTGAGTGTACTTTATCTTAACGGTATTGCATAAAACACAATGTGTGTGCGAATCGCCTACTACATAATTTTGGAGTGGTCAATTCGCATACCGATAAATTAACTTCGGGCGAATCGCCACAGAAAAAAAAAAATTTTAAAGTGGTCGATTCCCACTTTTCGGCGAGTTAAATTCGTCCGAATCGTCCAATAACCCGATATTTCAAATTCCTATAGCTGAGGTAGTTTGTAGTTAGTATTTCAAATACTTATGGCTTTAAAATACATTTGAACGATACATTTAGCGGTCTTATGAATGGGTGCGTTCTGAAGAAAATAGCGCTTTATAGCTTTTGTAAGCACAATTGCGACAGCGTACGTAAATTGTCAAGTATCTTGTCAATTGTCATTTTCATTTCAAACGGTTATTTTAAAGTAATTTCTGTGTTCATTAAGTTTATTAGTACAAATATCACGATGGATAATCGACTGTATTTTGCCATTTGTATTTTAAATAAAAACAGTTTAAATATTATATTTTGTATTTTATATTTCAAATACATGACTTACAAATATTTTGTATTTCGTATTTTGAATACATGCGAGATAGTATTTTGTAATTTGTATTTTAATTAAAGCATAGCATATATTCTGCCCAGCTCTTATAAATACAGGTTGCTCATCCCCTCAAGCTTGATATTTTCTGATCACTGATCAGCTAAAGCAAATTGGTAAGTAAGCTTTTTGTAACAAAAACCTTTAAGTACGTACTCGAGTCTTTAGTGATCTTAAAACGTTTCTGCTTGACTGGACAAGGGAGTGCTTTGATGTTAGTGATTTTATGTGGAGCAGTTGTCTGATAAAAATATAATATTGTAAAACGTTTGAATGAACTTGAAATTTACTTTTTTATCTTCTACCGAGAAATAAGTATTTGTTCGGCTAGTGTAGGAATAATTTTACCACCTCCGGTTAATTTTTGTGCAGATAATTTCAGATAAATTCTGTAGGAGCATTTTTTTTAACAAAGCTGAACAAAGCCTTTCTGAACACTGTGAAATAAAAATAAAAATATAGATGTAAATATGCGTATATTAAAACTCATTTCACAATGATAGATACTAACGACTATATAACGACTTCACTGCTAGAATTAATCTCCGGAATGCAAATCAAAGGCTAATGCAAATATGGATAGAGAAGCGATATTGCAAGATACACCTGACACTGAAGATTGTACGCGGCAGTACGCCACAATGTTAGATCCAGGTCATCAAGGGCGGATTCAGGATTTATTTCTGGGGGGGCACAAGACAAGTAAGAAGTGTCTCTCTTGTATTGGACTACGTATTTGATATTTATTCTTTATCAATGACATTTAATAACTATAGGTCTACCTACATATGCCTAATCCTTTGGGGTGTATTTCCCGAATAAAGTCTTGATATCCTACTAATATTTCTACTTCCTACTAATATTATAAATGCGAAAGGTTTGATGGATGTATGAATGGATCGATGTTTGTTACTCAATCACGCCACAAAAGCTCATTGGATCTTGATAAAATTTGGCACAGAGATAGATTATATTCTGAAATACCACATAGGCTTTTTATTCCGGTATAATGTTCTATCGGAATAATAAAACTCATTTCACGTGCAAAACCTAGTGTACAATAACTATGAAAATATTTATCCCCCCACTTATGTGCGCAAAAGGAAATAAATGTTATCAATCAAGTGATATAGTAGGTATTAATCTCTCATAGTCTCAGATCCTATTTGAACGGTCTAAAGGGAGCACGTGACCTTGTACCTCACACCCTGGATCCGCCCTTGCAGGTCATATTGACTTAATAGTCTGATTGTGAAGTGACTCTGTTGCAAACCAGAGAGAGAACCGAATTTAATAAATTCACTGCGGCGCTTCTACGTGTTCGGTATTTGTTCCCTTTCTTTGTATGCTGGGTTGATTTGGTTTAATGAATAAAAAAGTGTGTCTGCAATGCAACATAAGGTCGGTTTTTCTAGAAGGGGTAGTCAGAGTTACAGGGGTACATCGACATGTCACTATTTGCTTTTAAAGCCCCGTTTACCAAATTGAGGTGACCCTACGGATGATTTTACCAATTTTTTTGGAATTCACTTGGCTTGCATCATTTCCAATATTACCAGTTTTTACATAATTTTGAATAGTATGGATATAAACAGGATCACAATAGATTATCGAATAGGCCTATCGGGGAAACCACGTTAAAAAAACGCGCCAAGTACACTACCTCCCAGGTGGCGTGGAAACGTGTGCATATTATGAAGAATACAACTTTTTCAACCATTATATCTCAGAAACGGTGACGTTTAGGAGAAAAAATTTAAAGACTATTTTTATAGATAATTTCATAATCTACAAATTTGTTTAACCTATTTTTATCATAAAACTTACCGTTCGGCTAAAAACGCAAAAAAACCACATTTGCGAACATTGACCTTGAATAAAAAAAATTACAAGTGTGGGATCGATGTGGACTTTTTACATTTCATTTATAATGGTGTTCCGAACATTCGTACCAATTTTCAGCTCTATGCGAATTAATGCACTTTGATATGTCTAATTTGACCGGACTAAATAGCGGGCGTCGAACGTCAATAGCGAGATTCGAACGTCAAGGTGACGTGACAGCGCCAAGTGCGCATTTATTTTGACTGAGTAGTTTAAAAAAAACAATAAACAATATGTTAGGGAAAAGTGACGGGGCTAGTAACTTAATTACCGTATATTTCTAGCTCACTCGCTAACTCCACCACTTTAAATATGTATGTAAAGATCCGTAATTTAAAATTTATTCAATGAGCTTCTCCTACATTTTATAAATAATCCTTATGATGGATCGTTAGATTCAGTCGACGTGGGTTTAATTACGGGTTCCGTAGCATAATCCCAAGACTAAAGAGGGGTTCTAAATACAAGCTTGATAAATTCTTTGCGCTAATTACTTTCTGGCATATAGGGTGCTGCAGACTTATTTACGTCATATTTTAAAAGAGAGCTCGCTTTATTGAATTTATTAGGTTGAATAATAAGGTGAATTTATCGAAACAAAAGTAGTTCCAATTAAACTGACATTCAAACTCTAAAGGTGTGCTTACACGGGCAACTGAAATAAGATCATTCTTGCCAATGTCTATACAATCTTTGTATTGCAATACATTGCTAGGTGTTGCCGGGTAATCATATTCAACCACAATTGCTAATATTTGCGCAATTAATTGCCCTTGGGCGTACATCTTAAGGTAATGACATGTGCTACCGAAATGTCATGTTGTCATTCACTAATATTTAGACTTTTCGATATTATAGCTGATAGATTGTCAGCTTATATATATATAGCTTATAAGGTCAGCCATCCAGTAGGGTTCAAACATATTGCTATTGACCGTTAGGGAGTAATAGTGTTCTACAGAAAAAACGTAATGAAAAACCCCAGAGTTTGCTCAATACCTATGGGCATTAAAGGCCGGAATGTGAAAAGAGTATTTAGAGTTACGAACTTGTCAGTCCCTAATTTCATGAGAAAGTTTTTCTGGTTTTCAAGGTAGAGTTTGTCAAATACTCAATTTCAAAGTTTTAGTTCGGAAATTGAGTATAAAATAAAATTAGTACTTTCTAAAAAAAGACCTAATGTACTGATGTTGAACTTTACGTTCAGGATAGTATCGATAACTTCTACTATTATTAGTAGATAGAAATATCATTATCGTGAGGAAACCGGCATGTCCTAGAACCAAAAATTCGAAGAGATGTGACATCCATCAACCCGCATTGGGCCCGCGTGGTGAATTACGGCCCATTCCCTCTCACAGAGAGGACGTGTGTCCCAGTCCCAGCAGTGGGAACATTAATAGGCTGATGATGTGAGAAATATCAAGTTATGAATCCCAACGTTGATTATGCATGGACGGTCTGTGTCCGAATTTTAAATAATCCTAGTTCTGTATACCTGACGATATGATTTAATTGTAAACAATATACTCGTATTAAAGTCAAATTAACTGGACATAGTAGAAACAAATAATAAATACAACTCTGAGTTTGTGGAAATATGTTCTACTAGATTTTTGTTACTACTAGGTTCTAAATTCTGGAAAAATGTAAAAAATAACATAAGAATACAATAACTACGAATAGGAATACAAATTAGCAAATTTGATTATGTCCACACCAAATATTGCCCTACGGAGCGGGACCAACATGTTGCCAAGCATTCTTATCTTGAATATTTTAGAGGTTGCTGATCGTGTGAGGTTTCTTGTGCAAATGAAAGACGAATGAGTTCAGGAATCAATTGACGTTTATTTTCATAAATCATAGCTTATATATTAGATTAGGGTAGCATACGAATAGTGGTGGTACCGAGGAGCTATACGACCAATGGTTGCGATCCAGGTTGGATACCGGCAGAGGATGACGTAGCAAACGTGCGCGGTGCGACACGTAAATACAGGCGGCTCGGCCTCCAAGCTTCAGTGCCCGATGGTCATCGACGCAGGGTTGTTGTCGCTACTCGATACGGCTCGCCAGCGCGGGCGCGCAGGCGCAGGCCGGTGTCGCAGTCGGCGCGGGCGCGCTGAGTCGAGTGACTCAGTACGCTGTGCGCTGTGCTGCCGGCCGGACGTGTGATGTGCTTGTATGCTAATTATGTAATGTGTAGGTCACTACATTATTCCCCCCTCAGCGAAGCGTACAGGAGGTTTTGATGTCCTGCCGGATTTGGTGACGTAGGTGACAGGTGCTTCATCTGCTTGCTCCTCTTTGCACTGGAATGCAGGCTTCAACCGATCAATGGATATATTAGATCTTCTATTCTCCAACTGAACGGTGAAGTACTTATCAGTGCGATCTATGACGCGATACGGACCGTTGTAGGTAGGTGTTAATGGCTTGCGCACGGCGTCGTTGCGAACGTAAACATGTGTTGTTTTGAATAGATCGCCGTGAATGAAAACAGCTGTGCTTTTGTTTGCTTCGCGCTGCACCTGTGCTTTTTTCAATGCTTCGCTAAGATAGCTCATAAAGTGCGATGACGTGTTGCATGTTGTTATTGCTTCTCCGTAGAATTCACCAGGCAGGCGTAGCGTTCTGCCGTATAATAATTCTGCAGTACTGGCGCCGATGTCTGTCTTATAAGCGGCGCGAAGTCCAAGTAGTACAGTGGGTAACTCGTACGTCCAGTTCGCTGTATTTAATCTAGCGGTGAGTGATGCTTTGAGTGTGCGATGCCAACGTTCTACCAAACCGTTCGATTGGGGGTGGTACGCTGTAGTTCGTACGTGCTGGATTCCCATGCGATGCATCAGCTTATTAAATAGTTCGGATTCGAACTGTCTGCCTTGGTCTGTTGTTATGGTCGCGGGGCAACCGAATCTTGCAATCCATGTTTCGTACAACGTATTTGCGACTTTTTCTGCCGTCATGTCCTCGATTGGCTGAGCTTCTGGCCACTTCGTTGCTCTGTCGATCATGGTTAGTATATAACGACAGTTGTTTGACGTTGGTAAGGGACCGACTAAGTCGATGTGGAGATGACTTAAGCGGTCTACTGGCATGAAACTGGATACTGGTGCCTTGGTGTGCCGATGAACCTTCACTCGCTGGCATTGGTCGCAAGCTCTTGCCCAGGTTGTGACATCTTTTTTCATGGTCGACCAGAAATAACGTGAAGTAGTTAATCTTCTGGTCGCTCTTACGCCGGGGTGATTAAGGTCGTGAATCGCTTGATAAGCTTGCTTTCTGTATTGTAGCGGTAAGTAGGGGCGTGGGCCTTTTGTTGACATCTCGCATATGACTTGGGTAGCGGTACCGGGCAGTGCTATTCGCTTGAAAATGTAACGGTCGCTTTTCATGAGTTGTTTAAGTTCCTCGTCTTGTTTTTGTGACTTCGCTAACTCGTCGTAGTTTATAGGTGTTGGGCATGAGATTGTGTCCACCCGTGACATGGCGTCGGCGACACAGTTATCCTTGCCTGATACGTGCTTGATATCTGTGACGAACTGGCTGATGTATTCCAAATATCTTGTGCGCCTCGGAGTTTCGTCTTTGTGGTTCGCTCGCAGTGCGGTGGTGAGAGGTTTGTGGTCTGTCAATATGGTGACGTCACGGCCTTCTATTGTCCGGCGAAAGTGACGTACTGCCATGTATATAGCCGTTAGTTCCCTGTCATACGTGCTGTATTTCCTTTGTGCGTCGTTGAACTTTTTTGAAAAAAATCCGAGCGGTCTCCAACGGCCTTGGATTTTTTGTTGAAGTACCGCCCCCGCGCAAGTATCGGATGCGTCGGTCATAAGCACGAAAGATAATGTTGACGATGGGTATGACAACAATACGGCGCTGGTGATGTCTTCTTTACATTTTTCAAACGCCTGAATCGCTGTCTCGCTCCACACAATTTTCGTCTTGTCGTTTTTTTTCGAATCTCTTAGGTAAGCGTTGAGTTCTTTTTGATATTCGGCGGCGTGTGGGGTATTCTCACGATAAAAATTTATCATTCCCAGGAATCGACGTAATTGTTGGATTGTTTCTGGGCGAGGGTATGATTTAATGGCTTCGATCTTTTCGTCAGTTGGCTTAATTCCTTCGGCGTTTATAGTGTAGCCCAGAAAGTTGAGTGTTTGTTGGCCAAATGTACACTTAGCTACATTTAGTTGTAATCCATGGTCGTTAAGCCTTCTGAATACATCCTCTAGCTCTTTTCTGTGCTGTTCTTTAGTCTCAGAAGCCAATAAAATGTCGTCGACAAATGGGAAAACGGGTAGTCCCCGTAGAACGTTGTCGATGTGTCGTTGGAATGTTTGCCCAGCGTTGCGCAAACCGAAACACATCCTCGGGAATTCAAATAACCCGAATGGTGTGATCACGGCTGTCTTCTGTATGTCTTCTTCGCGAGTCCTCACTTGATAATAGGCCTTTTTCATGTCTATTATGGAGAAATATTTTTTTCCTAGCAAGTTGTAGGTAAAATCATGCAGTCTTGGAATGGGGTACCGGTCTGGCACGGTTACCGCATTGAGACGACGATAATCTCCACAGACTCTGTATTTGCCGTCCTTCTTGAGGACAAGGTGTATTGGACTGGCCCAAGGACTCTTCGACGGTCGACAAATGCCTTGTTCAATCATGGCGTCAAATTCTGCCTTGGCTGCCTTGTACTTGTGCGGTGGCAGCGGTCGTGATTTCGCATATAATGGCGGGCCGGTAGTCTGTATGTGGTGTTCCACTTCGCTGTCACAGAGCTTCAAGTTCGGTCGAGTGATGTCGGGGTACTTTGCAAGAAGATCGTGGTATGGCTGCTGGTCATCTACGGTGTTGATGCTGGAGTCTGAAGTAGACGTTACGTAGCCGACAACGGACAGGCCTGTTTTTTTGTCGACTAACCTTCGTCCGTGTATGTCTACCGTCAGTTGGTTTTTATGTAAAAAATCGGCTCCCAATATCGGTCTAGTCACTTCTGCGACGACGAAATTGCACATATACGGTCGACGTAATCCGATGTTCAACGTCATAGTGCGTTCGCCATATGAGGGTATTCGTGAACCGTTGGCGGCGTAGAGATATTCGCTCGGCGTCATTTTTTCTTTGCGTACCCTCTTGACAGGCAATACCGAGACGTTCGCGCCGGTGTCGATGAGGAATTGCAGGCCAGTACCTAACTCTTTTATGAACAGACGGTGTTGGGTTATATCGTTGACTTCGGCTCCCGTCGTAGACAAAGTCGGGACTAGTTTTCCTGGTTTGTACCCATCTTGCTCACAAAGTTACAGGGCTTTTGACAGCGAAACGCTTCCTTGCCGAACTTGCGATGGAAATAACATATCGATGTGTGAGATGTGTCACGATTCATGGACTTGGAACGAGATCTTGACCGGTACCTGCCTCGCTGCCGTCCACGGTAGTAGTTGCGCGATCTGTCCATTTTCAACGCAGCGACCTCCCTCGTAAGCGCCTCGATCATGTTGAAAATTCGATCGTTAGGCGATGGTGTCGACGATTGTGACGCGGTGCTAGCGTGACTGCAGGAACACACGGAATTGACCTCTTTAGTCTGCTCACTCATCTTATCTGCCATCGCCGCTAGCGAGTCTAATTTCGATGCTTCGCTGACCGCCAATACAGCTCTCGTCGATGAGGGTAGGTGGCTCATCCACAACATCCTGAGGGTTTCATCGGGCATCTTGTCACGGGCCAAATCACGCATACGCCGGAGCAGCTGAGAAGGGCGCTGGTCGCCTAGTTCAACCTCGTTGAGCAATTTTTGTAGCTGCTTATTTTCTGATTCCTCGTAGACGGATAATAATCGGGTCTTTAGCGCTTCAAATCTACCCGTCCTGGACGACGATAATATGATATCGCTAATTTGTTCGACGTCTACCTTGTCGAGTTGTGCCACAGCAAGTCCAAACTTTGCTTCTTCGCCGAGTTTTTGGTTCGCCACCATGGTTTCAAATTGCGCGAACCATAATCTGGGTTTGTCTCGCCAGAATGGAGGTATCCGAGACTTGACGGAGATCATCTCGACATCTTCTTCAGACAGCGTCGTTCGCGGCACTTGACTTGCGTTCTCCATAATTTAAAATCACGTCGGGGTCACCAATTTAGAGGTTGCTGATCGTGTGAGGTTTCTTGTGCAAATGAAAGACGAATGAGTTCAGGAATCAATTGACGTTTATTTTCATAAATCATAGCTTATATATTAGATTAGGGTAGCATACGAATAGTGGTGGTACCGAGGAGCTATACGACCAATGGTTGCGATCCAGGTTGGATACCGGCAGAGGATGACGTAGCAAACGTGCGCGGTGCGACACGTAAATACAGGCGGCTCGGCCTAGGCGTGGGTAATCTTTATTCCGGCAAGAGAATTGATTCACTTAGTCCGACTCCGAATCCGGTACCGATTCACCTTAGTTATTCCTTTGGCTCCGTTTGACTCCGGCAATCACTCGGTCATTTTGGTTCCCCGGTTCCTCCAGATCATTTTATTCATTCCGTTCATTGGATCATTTGGCACATTCGAATTGAACAGTTTACAGACTTTACAGTAGGTCATTTTATTCATATGATTTAAATTTCGGAATAAAAATAAATACGACTAAAACAATGTTAAAGTTGGCAGAAGAATATTAAATAAAATAAAATAGATAATAATAAAAGCGTGTTCAATCTTTTAGGCGACAACAATGACACAAAAATCGCATTTTATGCGTGCCAGTCAATCCATATTAAACTCTAGCCCCATAGAAATTAGAGCGCACCGTACTGGTACTATAACGACATGAAGCACCGAGTGAGCGAGAGAGCGAGTGAACAACTGCGAACCCGCGCTCCGCGGCTCCGGCGCTTCTCCAATCACCGGTATCATTTGGTACCGCGGTGCCGATAAGAATTGTGAGGAATGAATAAGGTTTACGGATCCGCGTTCGGAACTGGCTCCTTTGAATCAGTAACTCCGGAGTTACCCACCACTAGCTCGGCCTCCAAGCTTCAGTGCCCGATGGTCATCGACGCAGGGTTGTTGTCGCTACTCGATACGGCTCGCCAGCGCGGGCGCGCAGGCGCAGGCCGGTGTCGCAGTCGGCGCGGGCGCGCTGAGTCGAGTGACTCAGTACGCTGTGCGCTGTGCTGCCGGCCGGACGTGTGATGTGCTTGTATGCTAATTATGTAATGTGTAGGTCACTACAATATAATCATCTAATTTGTAATATGCTTGTTTACAAAGTGTGCTTTTAACTAAAGTTTTAAATTTACTTTCATTTAGTTTTAATATATCACAAGGTATTTTGTTATAGAATTTAACACAGTACCCCATGAAAGATGAGTGTACTTTTGCTAGTCTATAAGATGGTTGATCTAACTTTTCTTTATTTCTCGTATTACAATTGTGTCTATCACTGACCTTACTAAAGAGATGTATATTTTTCCTTACATACATAATATTTTCATAAATGAATTGGCAAGAAACTGTCATAATATTAATATTTTTAAATAGCTCCCTAAGAGATTCTCTGTGACTTAAATTATATATGGCTCTGATAGCTCTCTTTTGCAATATAAATATGGATTCAATGTCAGCCGCTCGGCCCCACAATAAAATACCGTATGACATAATGCTGTGAAAGTAACTAAAATAGACCAAACGCGCGGTCTCCACATCCGTCAACTGTCTTATCTTTCTAACAGCATAAGCGGCCGAGCTCAGCCGACCCGCAAGAGATGTTATGTGAGAACTCCATTGCAATTTGTCGTCTAGAGTGATTCCCAGGAAAACCGTTTGATTTACAAAGTCCAGCGTTTCGCCATTCAATATGATGTCGCATTCGCTACTTCTAACATTCGGCAATGTGAATCTAATACATTTGGTTTTTTTTTCATTTAGTACCAAATTGTTTGCCGTGAACCATTTTTGGACCTGATGAATCGAGTTATTCACATCATCAAGATTTTGTGACCGCCGATCTATTTTAAATATCAAAGATTTGTCATCAGCAAACAACACCATTTTCGGTTGATTTTGTAGTAATTGGGGTAAATCGTTAATATAAACTAAAAAGAGGAATGGACCCAATATCGAACCTTGAGGAACACCCATCGTCATTTCAGACCCTAATGAGTTTACGCCGTTTACCTGAACTTTAACTTGTCTGGCTTTTAAATATGATCTAAGTAACCCAAGGGCTGTATGTCTAATTCCATAGTGCTCGAGCTTCAACAATAGTGTCTCATGGTTAACGCAATCGAACGCCTTCGAGAGGTCGCAAAAGATTCCAATGGCGTCTTGTGCTTCCGCCCAGGCGTTAAAGATGTTCTTTATTAGGGTGACACCGGCGTCAGTTGTGCAACGCCCTTTGGTAAAACCGTACTGTTGATCATAAAAGATAGAATGTTTGTTAAAATGACGCAACAATTGGTTGAGCATTAACTTTTCGAAGACCTTACTGAGAACCGGCAGTATTGACACTGGCCTATAATTATTGGCTTCTTTGCTATCCCCGGATTTAAACAATGGAACTACTTTACTGTGTTTCATGAGGTCCGGAAAAACTCCTTGATCGACACTAGTATGAAAGCTAAATAGGGTGCAACAGTTTCAATGATTGGTTTACACACTTTTACAGATAGTCCCCAAAGATCTTCTGTTGATTTAATTTTAAGATCTTTAAAAGCTTTTAAAATAGCCTGGGGATTTGTATGTTGAAACTTGAACTCCGATGGGCACGCATTTACGTTCTTTCTTAGTAAAGCAGCAGAGAGTGTGGGTGAGGAGTTTAAGGCTGCTGTAGTTTTAAGAGGAATATTAACAAAAAAGTTTTCAAATTCCTGAGCTACCTCTATATCTGAGGATATGGGGCCATGTGCAGTCGCTAAATTAAATTCAATATTACGCTGTTTTTTCCTACCTGTTTCATTATTTATTATTTTCCAGGTAGTTTTTATTTTATCGTCTGCTGATTTTATTTTATTGCTAATATACAGCGCTTTAGCTATTTTGCATGCAATTTTAAAAGTTTTTGAATATTTCGCAACATACTTATCAAAACTTGTATTATTCATATGTTGCTTTAGGCCATAAAGTTCATATAGCTTTTCCCTGCTTTTACGAATGCCTGGAGTCGCCCAATCGCTAAATACGAACTTGGTGTAAATACTTTTCGCTTTCAGTGGAAAAGTGTCATTAAATTGCATGTTGAGTACTTTAAAAAACTCGGCATAGAACTCATTTGGGTCATCTATATTAAAAAAGTTTTGAACACATAATTTACTAGTCAAGGTTTTATTAATTTTTTCTAAATTTTTACTTGTAATTGGTCTAAATTTTATTTGCATTTTTTGCAAAGGTATGTAGGTGCTAAACGTTATTGTTTGCCCACTGTGATCAGATGTTAATTTATTTACAATTTCTTTATTTAGGTAATCACAATTACAAAAACGTTATCTATGCAAGTCGCAGAAGAAGCTGTCACTCTAGTTGGCT
This sequence comes from Anorthoa munda, assembly GCA_945859665.1. Taxonomy (NCBI): domain Eukaryota; kingdom Metazoa; phylum Arthropoda; class Insecta; order Lepidoptera; family Noctuidae; genus Anorthoa; species Anorthoa munda. The sequence goes on along the minus strand of OX243905.1, from coordinate 23,322,222 downwards.
CCATAAAAACATTTGCCAGATTAAATGATTTAAAAAGACCTAACAACCTAATACTGTTAGAGTTATTTTCTAATAAGTTAATGTTAAAATCGCCACATATGATGATTGATTTACTGCTAGTACTAACTTTTTTTAACACATCTTCCATTATAGAGTCAAACACAGATAGATTCTGGTAACTTGGAGGTCTGTAGACACAAACTACAACATGCTTATTAAGCTCAACACAGGACAATTCAATGGTGTGTTCAACCGACAGTCTAACAATGTCTTTTCTTTCTTTAGATTTAATAGAATTTTTAATAAGTATTAATGATCCGCCATGTATCATACGTTTTCTGCTGAAATGGCTAACTACACAATAATTTTCATAATTAATGGACCTTACTTGGTGATCTTTTAACCAATGTTCTGTTAGACAAATAATATCAAATTTGATTTTTTCTAGAAATAGTTCAATTTCTAATAATTTGGAAGAGCAACCTTGAATGTTCTGATTTAATAATTTTAAAGAGTATTGCTCTCTCCTCAGCTTTGTACCACTAAATGGATTGCCAGAAGATACCTTCATACTATTTACTAATAATAACAGATTATTTGCAGGGGTAACTTCTATTGTCTTATGGACTAGTTTAAATTTATGTTGCTAGTTGAACTAGGCAACACAGGGTTGTCAATTAATATAGAATTTGATAGATTTACTATCACTTCATTAATGGAATATGCTATCAACATAGCAATCTTATGTCTACATCTACGTGACAGAGAGAAAGCTCTCTGCGTTACTTTAAGTCCACTAATAAATCTATTAGTGTCAAAAAACAATAATTTGTCACTACGACAAGTCAACATTTGTAAAATGTTATTTAATTTAAAAATCCGCTTGTTCTCATCTTCTGAGAAGCTATCTGAATAAGGAAAAGCACAAACCATGAGCTTTCCTACATTTAACCCTAACAAGGTGTCAATACCAGCCATTATGTCCCTTTTGGTAATTCCAGTACTATTTCCCAAAAGCAAAACCATTGTAGAACAATTATCTATATTTGAATTTATAATTCTATTGATCATTTGTTTAAAACTTATATTATAGTAACAATGATTTGTAAAACTATGGCTAACGTCATTTTGTAATATTTTTCCAAAGCCTGAACCTATTTCATCACTAAATAATATTGTTTTACATTCCTTTTCATTCACATGTCTTTTCAGGAAAAGCCAACATTGGTGGAGACAAGTCACCTTGTAGCTGGGGAGGTGGTGGGTAGTTGACACAGCTGCAAGAGGAATTAGTCAGAGACTCATACCTCTCTGCATTGTGCTTCACCAAGTCCAACAATTCCCCAGCCTCAATCAAGCGCTCACTCAATTGCTGTTGTGAAATTTCATATTTCTCAAAAATATTCTTCAGTAAACTCTCCTTGTATAATAAATCTTTTTGGAGGCACTGTGTATCTTTATCATACTTTTGCCTACAATTATCTAGCTCACCCATGCAGGTATTTAGTCTACTAGTTAGGTTAACACGTTCCTTTCTAAGAGAAATATTTAATTTTAGGAGATTTTGTTTTTTGATTGCTCTCCGTGAACGTTTCATAATTTTTTTGATTTTAATATATTTCTTTAATTTATTATGACTCATGACAATAGGACATAATGGTCTAGTGTCATCACCAGTCAAATCTATTATAAAATCTGGCTCACACACTGATTCCGACTGAATGCTGCCAACCAACTCACTAAATAAACTATTAGTGTTATTAAACTGCTCACTGACTCTAATAGACTCTGCGTAAGATAGTGCCTTATGGGCATCACACAATGCTTGTTCAAGTTCAGAAACACGGTTTAAAGTTAGTTCATACGTGTCATTGCACTTCTGGTATAATGCCGCTTGGTGCTTAAGTGCCCGGTGTTGTTCAGCTAAGTCAAGGTGCTGAATGTGTAGCTCAGCTAGCTCATTCTTGAGGAAGGTGTTTTTATGAACCACCTTTTCAACTTCCACCTCACTGTCTGCAATTTCTTGAAGCAATTTCTTATTCAGTGATTTGGAATCTTGCAGCTCATTCAGTGAAGCTCTCAATTTTGCTTCCAGCTCCTTCATTGTAGCGCTGCGGGTCATCATTTTCCTTAATTATTCCCAGGGAATGATGATTTTTTTTCAAATCCGTCACCGTTGATGCGATCAGTTGACAGCTGATCTTGTTTTCTTGTTTTAAATAGTTTTCCGACAGCGAAACACAGTACAACTACTGGAAATTACACTCACTATTGAGTTTAGACTATTGAGCACTAATTAAGCCTAATTAAAACACTTTTAATAATTTATTTTAAATAAAACCTATAGAGCGGTTTTTTTTTGACGACCGGCTACCAGTGTTGCCAGGTTGTCTTGAGGTTCATAAATAAAATTTTATATGCCGATTTGGAATTTAGAATATACTAATCAGTGTTTAATGTAATCATGTTTAAAAAGTTTTTATAAATATGACAATTAATAAGTACTAATACCGAAATTTACGTAGATTCTTTTTTTATTTAAGTTTGCTCTCTCTAAAGCATCCACTCCGTCATGATTAAGAAAATAAACGGACAATAGTATACATACAGTGTTTAAAAGGAGATTGAAGATTTATATAAGCAAGGCTTTCTTTAGAAATTCTACACAGCTTTCATGTATTTAACTGAAAAAAATTATTTTTCATTAGAACATGAACTTGTTAGTATTGGAAGTACGTGTGAAGTCATTAAATTATGAATTTACACGTTTAAGCACAATGGGTTTGCTACAAAATACAAACTAACATATTTATTAAGCATCTACCGACAAATGTCGAAGTACCTACCTGAATTATTATTGAGTTGTCAAATACCTACAATTGTTAGAGTACCCACCTGAGTAAATATTGTTGTGTGTACAGGAAATAACTCTAAACTTACATATAAGCCATAGTGATGATATTCCTATAAAATATTACGTAATTTATAATGATCATTGTGATGTATCCTGGATTTCATATTGCTATTTTAGTATTATAAGTCTTTTAAGACAATTAGTACAATACTATCAGTTAGTATCAATATTCTTTCGAATATTGATTAAGAATTACTAAATAGGTGATATTAAATTCCTTAATTGTCTTGATACGTTTTAAAAAGGTTTCATTACTCAAGAATTGATTATTGACCTAATTGTGAGATAATTTATAGAAATGTAGAAAATGGTGGGGACATTTGACAGGTCGACTCGTTATTATAAATAGTGTGTAATTCGTAAGTTGACACACTTCGTTGTGAACTACAAGCCAGTACAGACCAGTTGTTATATTGTGATATTGATATTGTTTTTCTGAATTGTTATATTCTGTGAAAGATGGACTACACAAGCTTCACGTAAGTTATTTGATATTATAACTTGATTATTGCTAATGGTTGTGTGGAAACTCTATTTTCATATTGTGGCCTTTATTCATAATTATGTTGAATTAATTTAAGGGCTAGTTATGTTCTTTGCCTTATCCTTGTTGTTTTGATTATGTAACATTGTGAAATGTTACAAGATTAATAATGGCCATAATAGAATTAGATCTTTATTGTGATAAACGATATTTATATGGTGGTAAAAGATGTCTATGAATACTTTTACAACCATAGTTGCTTCCGTGGAGTTTCTTGCCCTTCTTCTCCACGAGAACTAGGTCTAGCGAACGGGCGGTAAGCTATCTGAGCCTCAATATGAATTAATTGACAAGCCTAATTGAAATAAATACCTAGTCTTGTCTTTCTGTGCTTTTATTCATGAAACCATTCCCTTATACACCACATACATAGGAACTCTGATACACAGTAAATAACCATCTTGACATATATCGATACTTTTACATGGAGTTCCATTATAAATCTAACATCAGAAGTGGGATCCAGCTCTAGCTTACACAATAATACTAATGAATTTCATTTTGTCATTTTCATAAACAACGTGTCGACGAGTCGCTGACTCCAATCGCACCAAGGCGATGTCCTAGCGATGCCGCCCCAGCCCGTGGCACTGCGAGCTGCATAGCTTGCGGATCTAGAATCTGTACGACCATTTGAACTGCGGTTCTTTATGCTACCGTAAGAGCAGTTGGTTCATGGATCTGCAAACTATGGTCAGAGCACCAGATCTTGACTATGGACATCTAGCTGACAGCTGCAGCACGAAAACTGCTGAAAGTGGTAAGGCCGTCAGAGGCTTTGTTTTTATTTTCGGTTGTATATCTTTGGTATCATAAAAATTAATATTATGTTTGAATAAGCGTAAAACGATCATTCCTAAGGTTTTAGTTTATTTATCAGAAACTTGTCTAGAATTTTTATTGGAGGGTATTTTTGCAAAAATGTACCCAACTTGGTAATAATACAGTTAGTGGCCACTTACATACTTGAGAGGTACAAAGGATTTGCAAAGAATCGTTATTAGTTAATGGAGGCAGAATAGTAGTTTTCACCAATATTCTCACATTTGCAAGAAACTCTCTGCTCTGGTTTTCTCTTGGCTCTTTTTAAATAAAATTAAAAAGGAATCGTATTTATGGGAAAAGCTGTTGAAAAATTATTTTCATGAAAAGTCTGTATTAATTAATAAAATAAATATTCTAATTTTCAGAAATATTAAAATAAACAATCCAATTAATATTTTCTTACCTTGCTTTTCTCTATCTGATAATAAATTCAAGTAATTAGTTTTAGGGCTATTAGAGATTGAGATTTTGATATAAACAAATCGTGATCTAATGGTATACAGATATATAGAATTACAATAATTTATTGCAAACTAAACAAAAAGGCTATAAAATTTGCACAACTGCCTAATTAGTCGTCACCAACCTTACTGTTGGTACCCACATCATTTATTTTGTTAGGAACATAAAGATTAACTGACAAGAACACTAGTGTGTGAATGTCTAAGTATGTGTTTGTCTGTGACCACACAGCTAACATAGTTCGGTTCTATAGGGCCAGCTACATAATAAGTAACTTCTTATAATTGAGTCATGAATAAACATAAAAATAACTTTATAGAATAAAACAAATAAATGAAAAGTACATTTTTGAATAATAAAAACCATGTAGGTGTAACTAACCGAGTAGTTTGAAAAATGACATGACGGGAGAAAGACAGAGAAGAGTTGTAATAATGCCAGGCCTGGCCATCGGCATAGTACATTATAAAAATTGTTTTATCGTTAGTGGTACCTGTTGGGATTATTTTGGTTTTGTTTCTGGTAAATATTAGCATTATATTGAAAAGTAATTATAAAAACAAGTTCGTTAAAAGTTTGGTCATTACAATGAAGCTTGACATTCTAGATAGATGTCAAAATTAATAGTTGGTACTTTTTATGACCAAGAAAGAATTTAAATATATACCCTCAGTGGACCTGATTTTAGTCGGAAGAAAATATCTACGTTCAGTATAATTTGCAAAGATATTGTCAGAATTGGTTAGTACTTTTTATGACCAAGAAAGAATTTAAATATATACCCTCAGTGGATCTGATTTTAGTCAGAAGAAAATATCTACGTTCAGTATAATTTGCAAAGATATTGTCAGAATTGGCCGAGCGATGTATTGTTGGTTGGTGAAATAATATTGAGTTATTGTCAATTGTACCACTGAGATATAAAAAAAAAAATTAAATGGCTGTGCCTAAAAAAATGGCTGTGCCTGTGGCCTTATGCCTGTGGCTGTGCCTAAAAAAAAAGAAATGGCTGTGCCTGTGGCCTTGAGCCTGTGGCTGTGCCTAAAAAAAAAAAAAAGAAATGGCTGTGCCTGTGGCTTTGTGCCTGTGGCTGTGCCTAAAAAAAAATGGCTGTGCCTGTGGCCTTGTGCCTGTGGCTGTGATTAGAAAAAAAAAAATGGCTGTGCCTGTGGCTTGTGCCTGTGGCTGTGCCTAAAGTAATTTTCCCTCTCCTTTTCCCTTTCCTTTTCCCTCTCCTTTTCCCTCTCCTTTTCACTCTGCCCTTTTTTTAGAATATTCAATTGTACATATGTTAATATATTTGTAACTTTAAAGTAATCGATTACCGGAAATGAAATTCAAGTAGGATGACCAACATGGTCATCAATAAATAACAACAAGTTTGTTATATTGTAATAAAATTATGAAAAACTTGTCTTATCAAAAATGTACTTCGAGAACGAAGTACATGTCAGAATGGCCGTGTTAGTATTGGAAGTACGTGTGAAGTCATTAAATTATGAATTTACACGTTTAAGCACAATGGGTTTGCTACAAAATACAAACTAACATATTTATTAAGCATCTACCGACAAATGTCGAAGTACCTACCTGAATTATTATTGAGTTGTCAAATACCTACAATTGTTAGAGTACCCACCTGAGTAAATATTGTTGTGTGTACAGGAAATAACTCTAAACTTACATATAAGCCATAGTGATGATATTCCTATAAAATATTACGTAATTTATAATGATAATTGTGATGTATCCTGGATTTCATATTGCTATTTTAGTATTATAAGTCTTTTAAGACAATTAGTACAATACTATCAGTTAGTATCAATATTCTTTCGAATATTGATTAAGAATTACTAAATAGGTGATATTAAATTCCTTAATTGTCTTGATACGTTTTAAAAAGGTTTCATTACTCAAGAATTGATTATTGACCTAATTGTGAGATAATTTATAGAAATGTAGAAAATGGTGGGGACATTTGACAGGTCGACTCGTTATTATAAATAGTGTGTAATTCGTAAGTTGACACACTTCGTTGTGAACTACAAGCCAGTACAGACCAGTTGTTATATTGTGATATTGATATTGTTTTTCTGAATTGTTATATTCTGTGAAAGATGGACTACACAAGCTTCACGTAAGTTATTTGATATTATAACTTGATTATTGCTAATGGTTGTGTGGAAACTCTATTTTCATATTGTGGCCTTTATTCATAATTATGTTGAATTAATTTAAGGGCTAGTTATGTTCTTTGCCTTATCCTTGTTGTTTTGATTATGTAACATTGTGAAATGTTACAAGATTAATAATGGCCATAATAGAATTAGATCTTTATTGTGATAAACGATATTTATATGGTGGTAAAAGATGTCTATGAATACTTTTACAACCATAGTTGCTTCCGTGGAGTTTCTTGCCCTTCTTCTCCACGAGAACTAGGTCTAGCGAACGGGCGGTAAGCTATCTGAGCCTCAATATGAATTAATTGACAAGCCTAATTGAAATAAATACCTAGTCTTGTCTTTCTGTGCTTTTATTCATGAAACCATTCCCTTATACACCACATACATAGGAACTCTGATACACAGTAAATAACCATCTTGACATATATCGATACTTTTACATGGAGTTCCATTATAAATCTAACAAACTCAAGAGAAAGTTAAGTCTCTAAATACAATACAACCGACCAACCCGACTCCGAATTGAACATTTAAGTCAAGCTATTATAGCCACCCAAAATAATTCATCGTAGATGTCTCTAAAATGTTGCCATGCTGAGTTAAACTACGCTAATTCATTAAATCCTATTCGAGTTCTTAATTAAGTATTCTGTTAAAACAAGGTTTTACCTGTGCTTCTACTTTACTGCTGACTTTAATAACATTTGAGCTTATAATTATTATTCTCGGTAATAATTCGCTATATCACAAACTGTGAATATTGTAAAACCTGGTAATTGCTATCTACATTTACGGTCCTTCGACCTTTAATAAAGACTAATGAGTTATGACGTCAGAATTTTATCCGACTTTACTAATAGTTTAGTTAATTGAAATGCAAAACATCCTGTTATGTGATCCCCTCAAAGATGTTTATTATAAACATTTACAAGTATTTGTTAATGGCCAGTCATCATCATCATTTCAGATGAAAGACATCCACTGCTGGACATAGGCCTCCCCCAAGCGTCGCCACACTGATCGTTCCTGTGCATTACGCATCCACTGGATTTCCGCAGACTTGACCAGGTCCACTGCCACTTATGTTTGGAAATTCTTCGGGCTGTCGGTAACCTTGGTTCTCTTCATTTCTGATTCAATCACGCAAGGAAACGCCGAGCCCTTCCATTCTCCTCTCTCCATTACCCTTTGGGTGACTTTAAGCCTTCTGATGTGATCCATTGTGAGCGACCACTGGCAACACACACTGGTCATAGACTTTCGTCTTGAGACACTGTGGTAAGTTGGACGAGAAGATACCACGAAATTTACCCAACGCTGCCCAGCCGAGTCAGCTTCGACGGTTGACTTCTTTCTCAAAGTTGGACCTACCTAGCTAGACCGTTTGTCCAACGTTGTTTGGTAGACATAATCTTCCAAAACTTTGAGTGTAGAGTCTCCGACTTTGATAGGAGTGGGTGAAACATGGGCATTCAACATCACCTGGAGGATGCCTTCAAGGTTCTGGACTGAAGAGGGCTGCGCATCAATGTCAATAGCGAGTACATCACTCACCTTCGGTTCTTTTTTTTTTTTTTTTTATAATTTATAGGCTCGCGTTTGACCACTATCTCGCCTGATGTTAAGCGATGATGTGGTCTACGGTGAAGCACGCTTGCCTAGAAGAAACCTATTCACTCTTGACTTAAAGACCCCAAGGTTGTAGCTGTCAGGGAACAAAGACCCCGGAAGGGAGTTCCACTCCTTAGCTGTGCGCACAATGAAAGTATTAGCAAAACGCTTTGTGCGTATGGGAGGGATGTCCACCATATACCGATGGCGCATGGCCGTACGTCTTGTAGTCCGATGATGGAAAGGGCTAGGTGGAATCAAATTGTGCAGTTCCGTCGCACACTCCCCGAAGTGTAACCGATAAAAAACCGACAGGCTGGCAACTCGGCGACGATGTTCGAGGCTCTGGAGCTTTGAGGCGACCAGTGCATCGTTGCCAATAAGCCTTTTGGCCCGTCTGTCAATCGACTCAAGTGCATCAAGCTGGTATTTGGCAGATCCATCCCAGAGGTGAGAGCAGTACTCCATGCAAGATCGAACTTGCGCTTGATACAACTTAAGCAGCTGTTCCGGCGTGAAGTATCGTCTCACCTTCGCAAGGATCCCCAACTTTTTGGCAGCCAGTTGAGCCTTTGCCTCAATGTATGGGCCAAAATTAAGTGTCGATGTCAAGATTGGTTCGCCGACAATAAAGTGGTCATGGCTGAGACCATGGAGGACCTCAGTACAATGCTCGATTACCTCAGTAGCGCTTCTGAAAGAGTGGGTCTAAAAATGAACCCGGAAAAAACCAAGGTGATGCCAGGGTTTCAAACAAATAAAAGAACCTCCCTTTTATGATCATTAGTTCAAACAGTAATTGGAACCTGAACTTTAACAGCATTTGTGTTTCGGAGATTGGCGCTGACGTCATCAATGAAGTCTACAGGGCGAACGAATAAATGTATTTTTAATCTACAGGTATGTGTTTTTGCAATACATCTTTCCTTTAATTTTATACTGCATGGACATGTCTACCGTTAACGTTTTATTTGATTGTACGATATGCACTTACTAGATACTTAGATAGGGACAGCACCATAAACGTTAGAGTGTATGAAATAAACCCATGATATTTATGGTAACAAGCTTATAATTCAAATTAAGTATATACTATGCTACGAGTATGGACGTTTGATGTTTATTGCACAGGCTTACTGTACTTTAGTTTATATTCATGGTTCCTATTATTATAATGTTCTCGTTTCGTATTGTATGGCATTGTTGCATTGTATATCGCGATGAGGTTCGCAACCCCACGTCATCCATATCGCAATATAGGAATTGTACTAGCGCCACTTAGCTATAAAATTAATGGTACGCGTGGGAATATATCGTACGAACATTTCAGGTGTTGTCATTAGTTGTACATAGGGTTGCCACCTTTTGATTAAAAAAATGTGGGGCGTTTAAACGGGACAATCGGACGGTCATCAGAGACGATCGGACTTTGGTCCAATTTAGGTCATCAGAGAAACTGCTGGAACAAGACACGTCTTTGTTTAGCGAAATTTGCTATGCTGCATTTATTAAATCAAAAGCAACGATTTCTGACATTAGACCATTTCATTCTAATTAGTGAAAATACACGCAAAAAATAATCATTTGAAGGAGGTATACTCAAAACTAAACGCGAGTGAACAATTTGAGCAAGTTATCAAAAATCCGGACAAAATTAATGGCCCGTCAGGACGCGGGACGATATCATCGAAATCAGGGCTGTGGCGGCTTAATTGGGACGGGTGGGCTCATCTCATGGCTAAATAATAACATCCATGCGGAGGTTACGATCAAGCAACACTTACTGAGTTCGGTCTGTGGATGGGTGAATATCCATTATTTACCGAGAAAATGCTAGATAGATTGATTTCGACGAGCTCTATTTGAGCCTATGTATGTGGAACTAGAAACAACACTAACTTCGACACGGTTATGCCAAAGTTATGGTACTCATGGGAATATGTCACACGAACCTTTCAGGTATTATATCGACTTTTACGAAAACAGACTATCGAGAAACACATTATTTCTCACTGATGGTGATTTATAAACGCGGGACGGGAAGTATTTCGGTACTGAATAATATTGCCGACCTCGATACATAATATTACTGAAAGTTATGCATTATGCGGCTACTTACTGTAAATGAGCTGAATATATGCAACCAATTAAAATATTAAAGTAAATAGTGGTTATACCGTTCTCATAAGGCCGATTTATGAATAGTTACGAGGTAATATGGCTCAATGCTAATAATAGCCTACCACGCGTAGTAAACGGATCGGTGATTGCGAAGAATGTGCGTCCTCTTAATATACTATTAAGGAGAAGAATATTCATACATTAAGCGGGAACTGAATTGACTCAATGAATCAAAATGATTGGCCGTAGATATTTTTACCGTATGGTGCCGGACGTACAGAATTTCACCATCCCATGTCTTCCCGTGGGTGTCGTAAGAGGCGACTAAGGGACAAACCAGAGAATGGGCAGCAGCGTTCTCTGTGCTTCTATAAAAACCATACTGCGATCGCCAACCCGCCTGCCAAGCGTAGCGATTATGGCAAACCCCCCCCTCCCCCATGAATAGCACAACTAAAAAATGGCCCCTAGTGCCCGACAGCCTGCCTACCCTCGACTACGGTAGCGGTCGAGGTTACAGTATGGCAAGGGGTGCCAAGAATCTCCGGACGAGATCCAGCTACCCCAACAAACACCGACGACTGGACCTGGCAACGTACAACACGCGCACACTTCGGACCGACGAAAAGATCACCGAACTCGAAGAGGAATTAAGCAGGTTGAGATGGAGTATTATAGGGTTATCTGAAGTCCGAAGAGAGGGGGAGGACTCGATAATCCTCAAATCCGGTAACCTGCTCTATTTCCGAGACGGTGACCGGCAGTCCCAGGGTGGTGTCGGGTTTATCGTCCACAAGTCCCTTGTGAACAATGTGGTGAAGATCGAGAGTGTGTCGACCAGGGTGGCGTACCTTATACTCAGGATATCCTCAAGATATTCGCTGAAGGTCATACAGGTCTACGCCCCAACCTCGGCACACCCCGACAACGAGGTAGAGACCATGTATGAGGATATCTGCAGAGCCATGCATGGTTTCAAAGCTCACTTCGTTCAGACGGAACCACCGGGGTCACCTACTGGCCAGTTTTATGGATAAGGAAACAAATATATGATGAACTCTTTCTTCAAAAAGCGTGAACACAGGAAGTGGGCCTGGCAGAGCCCCGATGGTGCAACAAAAAATGAGATTGACTGCATCATGTCAACCAAGAAGCAAATGTTCAATGATGTCTCTGTGATCAATTCGGTAAAAACCGGGAGCGATCACCGCATGGTAAGAGGCACATTGAACATTAATATTAAGCTTGAAAGGTCTCGACTGATAAAGTCCACTCTCCGTCCAGCACAGATCCAAGTCCAAAACCCCGAGAGCTTTCAGCTCGAACTCCAAAATCGTTTCGAGTGCCTAGGGAGTTTCGTAGACGAATACAGCGACGGGTTCGTGGAAGCTATCCATACGGTCGGGTCTAAGTTTTTCAAGATCCGTCGTACAGATAGAAACAAAAAGCTCTCTGATCCTACCCTCAATCTTATGAAGGAGAGGCGTGAGATGATCCTGCAGTCTTCAGATGAGGCGTGCAAATACCGGCAGCTCAATAGACAGATCTCTAAATCCTTGAAAAGAGACCTCCGCCGCTTTAATACCGAGCGTATTAAAGACGCCTTTTTTATTTTTATTTGTTTTTTTTTTTAAATAATCCGACGAGTTTATTAAGGTAAAAGTACAGATAAAATTACATAATGTTTCGCTAATATTAGATACGCAATCTGTTCATAGAGAGTATCGAATTTACATAACGTAACGTTCCATTAAAATATAATGACTTTACAGCCCGTCGCGAGTCACCTCGCGTCGTCGCCTTACTATCTATTTTCCGAGTTTAAAAAAAGTGCTATAATAATGGCTATTTATTAGAAGTGCTTCCATTTTTCCTGGAGTGTATATCCAGGAGCTCGTGACTAAATAATAACAGCCGCACGGATCGATCTTCAAGGTTAAGCAACGCCTGCCGAGGTCGGTCCGCAAATGGGATCTTTACATAACGAAATTCCTCCGTGCCTCGGCAAGCACGTTATACTGTTGGTCCCGGCTGCCATTTGTAGATCATTGCCAGTCGTTACGGATAGTCAGAAGTCAAGAAATCCAGTTACTGAGTTATGGAGCTCAGATAGGTAATTGTTCTATGTCAAATGTTGGTACCTACTAAGCTGAATCCGGTTAGACTGGAAGCTGTCCCCAATATAGTTGGGTAAAGCTAGATAGATAGTTTATCTAGGAAGAGCATTCGGTCATAATCTTCTTGAATATATATTCCAGAATGAATACAAATACAAATAGCTAATATGCCTAAGCAGTACAGTGGGAACAGTGATAGCCCTGTGGTTACGGCCGCGACTTACAAGTTGTAGGCCATGGGTTCGAACCCAGACAGGCGCTTTACTTTGTGTAAATTATTTCATCACCACTGCTCTTAAAACGGCGAAAGAAAACATCGTGAGGAAACTGGCATGTCCTAGAACCAAAAATGGGAAGACATGTGACATTCACCAACCTGCACTGGGCCCGCGTGGTGGAATATGGCCCATTTCCTCTCACAGGGAGGAGGCCTGTGTCCCAGCAGTGGGAACATTAAAAGGCTGATGATGTTGATGAGATGGAAAAACCCAACAACACTTCTTATCATATTATTAACGACATTTACAAATGCTTTCACAACTCTAAGTTCTTATTACATGCAGATGATCTTAAAGTATACAGACCTATCCGAAATATACAGGATTGCTATCTTCTCCAAGAAGATCTGGATAGACTTAGTGACTACTGTCAGGCAAGCAAACTGCAATTAAGTGTATCGAAGTGCAAATTTTACCAAAAATAAGAACGTTTTCAGTTTTGCATATTCCCTATGTGGTGGCTCACTGAATGAGACATACGCTGTACGTGATCTTGGGATACTACTCGATTGTAAGCTCTGCCTTGACCTACATATAGGCAAAGCATATAAAATGTATGGTTTTAAAATGAGATCCACTCACGATTTCAAACGTACATCCTCATATCTGTGCTTATATAATTCACTTGTTCGTTCTCAGCTCGAGTATGCGGTATCCGTTTGGAATCCTTTTTATAACAAGTATATTGATATGATAGAAAAGGTTCAACATAGGTTTCTACGTGCAATGCATTATAGATGTCTCAGATCATATCTAACCTACAGCCAGTTACTCAGTAAGTACAAGCTTTTGACGCTCAGCTCTAGGCGTAAACAGTTGCAGGTGATGATACTGTATAACATTGTTCATAGCCAATTTAACTGTACTACCTTGAATTGCGTGCTTTGTTATGCAGTCCCTAGAACTGTACACAGACGTCGGGTCCGTGCAGGCCAACTGTTTGCAGTTGCCTCCTGCCAATCTAACACTGCTTTGCATGCACCAATTCGGAGAATGGCAGCAACGTATAATGAGACTTTTGAACATATAGACATATTTATGTGCTACCAGGATACATTTCGAAGACTTGTATATGAGACTTTGTCAACTATTTCATTTAATGATATGTTTTTCTTTCTTATGTAAGTTTTATTTATAATGTAAGTTTTTTTAAAATTAAATATAATTTTATATATTCGCACATCCCCATGGGAGCTGTTGTGGCAGGGGTTGGTGTGTTTGCGATACTGTTTTTAATTTAAGATGTTATGTTAATTTTATAATAAATATGTATGTACCTACCCAGTTATTTCGCAGTCACACTTGCTTTGTCGCATAGGCTTTTTGGGGAGAGTGTGATATGTAATGCATGTGTGGCTACTTTCTAGCGACCTATAGTTTTATTCATTTTTGACATCCTGTGAACAGTGCTGTGGGCTGCATTATTACGTATACAAAACTATTTTATATTCTGAATGTTTTATCCTATAATTTAGTTGTTTACTGGTCCTTATTTTAATAAAATAAAATAAAAAATATGAACAAAATCTTGTGATATCTATATAAAATATTTAGCTCCGAATACTTACCCATTGGGGGTATTGTCACGTCTTAGTAGTAACTTTAAATAAGTAATTGTGCGCAGCTTCCTATTGATTGATTGTGCTTAGGAAAGTATGTACTAGGAGAGATCAAAAAGTAGTGAGAACGATATACTCCTAGGTAAGAAAAAAAAAAAATACTGTCAGGCATAGCTCAGATACATATTTGTAATATTAATAAAGAAAAAAATCTTCGATTCTCTTTTGTTTTTTTCTGAATGTAGTCATTTGTTTGCTTCGTAAACGTGTTCTCGAAAATGGAGAAAAATGAAGTGCGAGCCGTTATTAAATACCTGTTTAAAAAAGTTAACGACGCAAGAGATTCATTGCGATTTGGAGGCAACATAAGGAGAGTCTGATCCGCCGTATTCCACTGTCGCACTGTCGGCTTCTCAATTTTGAGTAGGGAGAACGAGCACGGAAGACGAATATCGTTGCGGCCGTCCATCGTCGTCAGTCACCCAAGAAAATTTTGCGAAAGTCTAGAAAATTGTATTGAGCGATCGAAGAGTTACCATCCGATACTTAATTCAAGAAACGGGTATTTCATATGTAAGTATTCAATCCATATAGAAACAATCTTTGAATATGAGAAATGTCTCCGCAAGATGGGTGCCGAGAATGTTAACCGACAGTCAGAAAAAAAATCGACTTGACATTTCGAAGATATTGTTGGACAAGTTTCAAGAAGATTCTGAAAACTTTTTGTCTCGTTTCGTAACAATGGACAAAACATGGGTCCATCATTTTGATCCCGAGACAAAACAGCAATCTTCGCAATGGAAACGGCCATCATCACCGACCCCGAAGAAGTTTCGTGTCGTGGCATCGGCTGGCAAGGTTATGGCCTCAATATTTTGGGACTCAGAAGGGATATTGTTGATTGATTACCTGGAGCGCGGAACCACTATTGCAGGCCAATATTATGCAGCTTTAATTCCCAAGTTGAGGAATGCCATCAAAGAGAAAAGGAGAGGGAAACTTCAAAGGGGCGTGCTGTTTCATCACGACAACGCACCCGCGCACAGGTCGGCAGTTGCGATGGCTGCCATTCAGCAAGCTGGCTTCGAATTGGTTGACCACCCCCCTTATTCACCAGATCTGGCGGCTAGCGATTTTTATCTGTTCCCCAAATTGAAAAAAATCTTAAGGGGAAACAGGTACGAAGACAATAACGAGGTGATGGATGCCGTGGAGAGCTTTTTGCAGGACCAAGATTTTTTTTTTTTTCTGAAAGGGATTGAAGCCTTGGAAAAGCGCTGGACTCGGTGTGTAGAGAGACTCTGAAACTATGTAGAAATAGTAGTTTATGAAACTGTTGCATAATAAGGGGTATTAAAACATGAGTGTGTGTTTAAAAACCGAGCCGTAGGCGAGGTTTTTAATAGTATTCACACGAATGTTTTAATACCTAGTTATGTGCAGTTTCATACACTACTTTATCTACACTCATACATTGGGATTGAACCTACTAAATACCTTTTTTGCATTTTCCATGCCATAAAGTCGTGATAGCATTTATCATATAATTTTCTCGACTTTGCTGGTAATAAATTATGAGTAATTTCCTTCGCCGCATCTAAAATATCGGGCGAAGTCAAATTTTCTTCACATTCACTGATTATTCATTTTTAAGCAAGAATTCAAAAACTAATGAAATTCAATACAACTAAACCTGGAAAATATTAATGGCGCCAAAACCCAGCACATCACCGCATTGCGCATGCGCTACGATTTAGTACGCACTGCGATTTTTATTTGAGCGATCTTTTTTCGCCTATTCTGCGACCTATGGAATTGTATGAAGTTGTTGCATTTGAAGTTGCATTGCTGTAAAAAATCGTGTAGAAATAATACCGCAAGAAATCCGTGTTTTGCCACAGAATCCACCGCATCGCGGCGCGAATTTAATTCGCGCGAATATTTTGAGCTCTATGAACATGTAGAAAGAGACAAAATTCGCGCTAATAAAAATCGCAGTGCGTGCTAAGCCTGAAGCGGGCATTGTCATAGACAAGTAAAAATTAGAATCAAATCTTTTTAAATAGGTACTATAAAAATGGCATTTCAAAAAATAATTGATGAAAACTCCTTGTGATTAACTTCTTGGATTTGTCCTGTATCGTAATAGAAAAAAAAATGTATTATAGCATTATTTTGTTAGAGAAAAAGTGTTATAATAAGATTCTATTTTTAAATTTCGGTATTGTGTTTATAAAGTATGTCAATATAAACTCGTTTTGAAGTTTATAATTCGATTAATACGATATGAGAGTAGATAAAATAAATTATTAAGTTATCAATAGTCATTATATTCTATTCTCACTACTTTTTGATCCCTCTAGGAACCTTTTTTCCCTGCGTCTCTTTTCTATCGGCCGGCAAAATGATAAATGACCGAGGTCTCGCATTTATAAGTAGCTACCTACCTTAAGTGACGATGACATTGACGTTTGCCGATATCGACGAGTTTAGAAGTAATAATTATTTAAGTAAAAATTATAGATTTAGAGTTTAGAAGTAATAATTATTTAAGTAAAAATTGTTGTTAGGCCTTCTAGATTTCTAGACTTTTTTTAGTTTCTTACGACTTATTGTCGGGCCTACGTTGTCCCCCCATAACTAAGCACTAATACTGTAACATGGAAATATTGTAAAAACAAACCAATTTTTTTTAAAAGAGTAACCGTGGAGTTTCTTGCCGGTTCTTCTCCACAGGAAACGACTAACCCGAACCGTGCACCTTTTGTCGACGTTTTATAAGTGCCCATGTAGGCCTCGGGGTCTTTAAGTCAAGAGTGAATAGGTTACTTCTAGGCAAGCGTGTTACACCGTCGACCACATCAGCGCTTACCATCAGGTGAGATAGTGGTCAAGCGCGAGCCTAACTATAATAAAAAAAAATAAAAAAAAATGTGAAATAAAAAACATTTGATTTGATTTAATTTGATTGATTTGTATAGAATCAACTTTTTCTAATAAAAAATATACTAAGGAAGGTTATGTTACTTACATAATTTGTTATTCATTTGACTATTTTACTCAATCTTCTTCCCATCAGCTTTCAAAGGAAGAGTAAACAGGCTTCTTCTGGGCTCGCTTGGTCCCATCGTAGACTTCATCCGAAGCATTCAATCAGTAAAAAGCTGGCTAATCACGAAATGAAAATGAAAAAGTCTATGCCTGTTTTTTCCCCTCCACACACAATGTCTACATCTCTTTTTTAACATTTTCCTTTCGCAGGTATGCTGGAAGAGATTTCATTAGAAATAAGCATCACCTCTGTACCTAATTTTCTGTTCCTTCTTCTTGTCCTTGTATTATGTGTGTGTACAAAAATTGTTAAATAAATAAATAAATTAATTTTTTATATTACTTATTCGCAAATATAAAAGATTAATAAATAATAAAAATTTATTCACGGAATATTACAGTTAGGTACAAGAAAAACATGAGGATAAGTTACAACTAATAGGTAGGATAGTATTATGACACAATAATTGTATGTTGCAAAATCTGCACTTAATAGATTAACCCTGCCTCTTAAACTAGGATAACCTGTATCTTAAGAGACAGTGTTCGGCCATGAGATACATTTAAAACATAATTTATACAAAATACAACAAAAGAGAGCTGTGTCGATCTGGCTTAATAATTAGCATAGTAATACTTATTTCCCTAATTTAGATTTTTTAGATTAATAGATATAAATAAAGTTTTATTAAAATTCGCCCCGATAATTTAGGTACAGGTAAAACATAAAAATAAATTAAAATCACGCTCAGGGAATCCAACGATGCCTACCTAAAAGCATACTCATGAAATGATTGAAAAAGTAAATAATAAAAATTCGTTTATTTATGTTTCAATTTCAATCAAATTATTCTCTACAATATAAAATATGTTTCGCAATGACTGCGACCTTACTTCAATATGAATTCCAGCAGCAAATTGCTTTTTTATGGACGGCGAGATTATTAATCTAAAACTCTGAAAGTAGCCGGGCCTTATTTATTGTCTCTATTTTAATTTGTATTGCGTAAGAAAACAAAGCAGACAAAGAACTGTGCTAAGTTAGTTCAGCTTAGGTCTCACAACCGAGACCATTTTTCATACCCGTGTACAAGTACATACCGCAAACTACGTAACATGTATTACAAGTAAAATTTTTACCCCCGACACATTTTTATTTCATGCTACATAATTAATCTAGTGGTACACACACTTAAACACACTCCCACATACATCCTCACTACACTCTCACATCCACCCTCACACACACTAACACCCCCACAGTTTGACTACGCACAGATTTCCACACTCGAGAAATACTCTCAACATTATTCTTAGTAATTATTTGTTATTATTAACCAACTACTTGTACTGATAGTGTTATTAATTATTGCTATATTATAGAAGAGCGGAGTCTCCTAACACAGGCATTATTTGCTTAAAAGGAGGCTCCAAACACTAAACCCTTATGTAAACTGAAGCATCAATAAACTTTATTTTATTTTAACCTCGGAGATCGCCCCTTGCGGCTGTAATAACTTACCTATATTTCTCTAATATCTACTATCCAAGCATTACCTAATAATATCTAAATATTCTCGTCTTATGATCTCCTTTTTTGCCTGCTGACAATTAGGTACAAGAGCAACCTGTATCGTGTGCGGTCGCAGTATCTCAAAAAAGCCCACGTTCGAGCTGCTAATGCGTAAATATATACAAAAAATTAGCAGTAGGCGGTGAAAGACTCAATTCAATAGAATAGGTATCAGCGTTAATGGTGTAATTTTTCATTCAAGAATATCTTACATTTCAGTACTTTCGAAGAATTTAATTTTGGATTGTAATATACTAAAAAAGAAATTCTTAAACGTTAATATTGGTATTTATGCTGGTTGGAATGAATTATTATTTAATTCTGTAAAAGTGCTTAAATTGAAAAAAGCTATTTGAGTATTTATATGGCAGACTTTGCTTTTAGAAAAATATTTTCATTATTGGGTTTGTTTCTAACAATTCTTTCAAAGAGACATTGATTTGTAAAGCTTTTGGTAAGCAGGCTAGTAGATATTTTGACCTAATGACCTGGCATTTATCAATCACTAGCACCAACTCTTCGACCTATTTACATGAGATACCTGCTGTAGTTACAATTGGAGTCTACAACGGGATTCTATTTTTAAATTTTGGTTTATTTTTCTTCATTTTATCGCGTGCCGTGTTTGTGTGGTCACAAGTAAACCATTTCTCTTTCAATCTTTTTGTTACGTCGAGAAAATAATAACAAATGTTTAATGAAGTTTGGAACAAAACAAGAGAGTTAGGAAACTTTTCGTTGTTTTTTTATACAGGCAAGATTACTTACTAATCTTGTTTGTTTCATACCGATTTATTAACTTACATTAAAACTGTTTAATTTAAGAATCATCATCATCTTCATCAGCCTACAGCAGTATACTGCTGGACGTAGGCCTCTCTTATCGCAAGCCATTCATCTTATTCATATTCTCGGTAACTCTCATTCAGATGCTACCACCAGCCTCACCCAGCGGTTCGACACTGCTCCTATCTACCTACCCTACGTTGGCCGATTCTCCTCCCAAGAAGATGTCTATCCAGACAGTCATTCGACAGTTCACGCGCACGCGCGTTTTTTGCTACTTCAGTTTGCTGTGTATTCTGTGAGCTTTGTTTATCCGTCGGATCTTCTCGTTTATTGACGAAGCTAGCGCGAAGCGTCTCCGTTTTAGCTTGGGCAAAAATGCTTTCGTATATCTGCCCGAATGTTCAGCTGTTCTCCTCTACAGGTCGCATTTCTCAACCGATTCTCGTAAAATTTTGCGAGAAGGATAGATAATGTGGAATTTTTTGTGAGCCACTAGTATAAAATAATAGGAGTGTGTTTTAATGTAAATTATAAATGAAATTAATAGGCATAATTCTTGCCGCAGTTAGAATGAGACAGATGTACATTAGAACACGTATGCCTACCAACAAATAAATTTATGATTAGATATTCAATAAATCAACTGAATAATAACCTTCTCGCTGCTTCATAAAATATATTAGACTTGATAGATGTTTCAATTTAAGCAGTAATATTTCATAAGATACAGAGTATTTTGCTCAGTATCTTATGAAATAATGTATACACGCGTCTCACAAAGTAACCCCAAGCTGTTTCTTGTGAGTGTTTCAAAGGCGATCCCTTCATGCTTATTACGATATAATCTTAGTTCGTGGTAGGGTACTCTGTTACTAGTGGTGTAGTTAGTGCTCCTGCTTGCAGAGGCGGATCCAGGATTCATTTCTGGGAGGGTGCACGAAGGACTCTTTCTTGACTTATTTTTTTTCCGACTGATTTAACTGACCTCACCCTTTTCTTTCTGTTTCAGACTTAGCCATACGTTTAAAAAATTAATACTTTATATACTTTTAGGGTTCCGTACCCAAAGGGTAAAAACTGGACCCTATTACTGAGACTTCGCGGTCCGTCTGTCTATCACCAGGCTGTATCTCATGAACCGTGATAGCTACACAGTTGAAATTTTCACAGATGATGTATTTCTGTTGCCACTATAACAACAAATACTAAAAACAGAATAAAATAAATATATAAGCGAGGCTGCAAAAAAATCACTTTTGTTGTATGGGATACAACAAAAGTGATTTTTTTGCAGTTTTCTTCGATAATGGTACGGCCGGTTTTTTCGTCTTCACTTCTTTCTGTCTTCACACTTTTCGTTGAGTAGTTTTTGTTGACCCAATAATTAATCAATTTCACATCTACATAAAAATGTCTCGACACTTAGCTATAAATGAAATGTCATTCAAACGCAACAATGTTATCTAGCCAGTTGCCATTTTGAATCGATCACGGCTGTCAGTGCGGCCGGATTGATTGGCGGTCAACCGATGACGGGGAGGGGAGGCTGTGGACTGATGAGTTCGCACCATGGTGACAAGGGATAATTGATGCTTAAAGGGATGATGATTAAAATACTTCTTTAATCAACACAACTTTATTTGACGATTTATTATGTTGCTGGATTTTCGACGGGTACGTTTCATTCGACATACCTGACAAGTTAAATTAAAGAATAAACTCGGGACAACGGAACCGGGAACCGGGCATTTGACGTTGTATCAGTGACCCAATGTAAAATTAAAATCCAAGCCGTATTGTTTCATTAGACAGTCTATTAAGACAACAAAGCACTGAATCGCCACGAAGGCTGAGACCAGCACCATTTCAAGTAATATTCGTCTCCTCAAGTCTGTTAGAAGTCTAGACAATGTAATATGTATTCGAGGTACAAGGAAACGACCGTCTTACTCAATAGCTAGTTTATTACTGGTTTACCCACTATAGAACGCTACATATATTACATCCCTCCAACATTAATTTGGAAACCTGTAACAATGGACAATAATAGGTAAAATATATGCACAATAACAAAACATTTAACAAAGCGATCTTATAATTAACTTAGAAATATTGCTTATAATTAACAGGTTTACGCGATCTCTGGGTGCGTCCAATCGAAGGAACTTTCGCAGAACTAGAGCTAGGTTCAACATTGGGACTAACGACAACCTCAGCTGGTTCCAAATCCAAATCATTGCTGACACTTTCGCATGCCTCTGCCCACTCCTCATTGTCATCAACTCTTTGTGGCATTAACCCATTATCATCTGTTGCCGACACCAATATTTCCTCACTATTTGTCAAGACCGGCACCCCCTCCCCGCCCACGTCATTGGCCAAAACAGAAGGCGGTGAATTAGATACCGGCGTTGTCGTCGCGGGTGGTGCTTGGCTCTGACTGAGAGGAGAGGGCGGATTCTGCAGCGGTGGCGCTGGTGAAACGCTCGGTCCGAGCAACAATGAGCTACCTATTCCGTCCGTTTTCCCAGCGTCACTATTATTCATATCATCTTTACTTATTAACTTTCTCATTTGATCGATATGTCTGTAACAGTAACAATCATAATCTTTAAAATAAATTTCAAACATTCTTGATCCTATTATTTTTTTTACAATTGCTGCGCTCCAAATGCTTTTTCTTGCTATAAACCACTTCGCCCAAACTGTGTCACCTATTTTAAAACATCGATTACGTGGTTATGACGCTGCATCGTTTTTTTTATCAAGGTCATATTTTTTTTGTGGTAGGACGAGGTCCAACCTGCACCTCAAATTACGGCCTAACATCAACATAGCCGGTGTCGAACTGGTAGCACAATGAACTGTATTCCTATATTGAAATAGAAAACCTTGCAATTGATCTACAGTACTCTTTTGGCACAATTGTTTATCAGAAAGTATACATTTTATCATTTTTTTACAAGTTTTTACTGAGTTTTCTGCTTGGCCGTTACTAGCTGGGTGATAGATAGGTGACGTCAGATATTCAATACCATTCATACGACAAAATTTTATAAACTCTGCAGATTTTATTTTCACATCGTTATCAGATACTATAACATTAGGCAAGCCAAAGCGAGAAAACAATTCTTTTAACTTTAAAATAAGCGCACTGGTTGAAGTACTACGATCCATATAGATGCATTCCAGCCATTTTGAGTACGCATCTACTACAATTAGGTAAACAGCCTGATCTATAGACATGTAGTCAATATGAATGCGGTGCCATGGCGTTGCCGGGCGCGGCCAGGGCGCGGGGGAGGCCGCGGGCGGCGCGCAGCGCACGGCGGAGCACGCGCCGCACGCGCCCACCCATCGTTCTATGTCACGGTCAATTCCGGGCCACCACATCCTACTACGAGCCGCGCTCTTTGTTTTCACTACCCCGAAATGCCCGGAATGCAACTCCTTTAGCATTCTTTCTCTAAACACAGCCGGAATTACTATTCTGTGTCCGCGAAACAAACAACCATTGATCACTTCTAAGTCCCCCTTGCATTGAAAATAGGGTAGAATTTTATTGCATTTAATTTTTCTAGGCCAGCCACAGTTCATGTACTTAATTACTGTCCTCACTACTTTATCAGAAACGATTGCATTTTTTAAATCATTAAATAAAACCGGTTCTACACTCTCCTCCATAAACAGAAAATACTTAGAATTAGCATCGGGTTTATCTTCGCTGGCTGACATTGATAACGGTGCGCGGGAGAAATAATCTGCCACATCGTTACTTTTACCATCTATATATTTAGGTATATAGTTATAAGCGGATAAAATTATGGCATATCTTTGCAGACGTAACGCGGCGGTTACCGAAACCCCCTTGTTTTTGTCGAAAATCAATAACAACGGCCTATGGTCTGTTTTTAGTATAAACGGTTCCTTACGGCCGTACACGTATTGGTGGAAATGCTTTACACCAAATATAATAGCAGTCGCTTCCTTTTGGATTTGACTGTAGTTCTTCTCGCTAGTTGATAAGGAACGCGAGGCGAAAGCTATCGGTCGCTCGCGGCCGTCCGCGTCTCGGTGCGCGAGAACAGCGCCGAGGCCGGCGGGCCCGGCGTCTACAGTCAACATCAGCGGCGCCTCTGGGTCAAAGTGCGCTAGTACGCGATCACTACTCAACTCCCTTTTTACGCTCTCGAACGCAGTCTGCTGGCGCTCTCCCCACTGCCATTCTGCACCCTTACGAAGTAGTTCGTGTAATGGGTTTAATAAAGCCGATGCGTTTGGTATAAAATTTCTGTAATAATTAACTACCCCCAGAAAACGCTTAACACCTAATACGTCAGTAGGCGCCGGCGCGTCTAAGATAGCTTCAACTTTTGAAGAACATGTTCTTAAACCGTTTCTATCGATGACGTAACCTAAATACGTTACGCTTTTGTTAAAAAAACAACACTTATCCTTCTGCAGCCGTAAACCGGCATCCTGTAATCTTTCTAAAACTTGTCGTAATCTAGACATATGTATTTCTTTGCTGGGCCCCGTAATACAGATGTCATCCAACCAAACGCTAATCTCTTCAATACCTGCCAACAAAGTCTCCATAGCCCTCTGAAAAATCGCGGGCGCACAGGCCAGACCATAGACCAACCGTGTATAAGAAAACAGGCCTTTGTGCGTATTAATTGTACACAGTTTTTGAGACGGTTTTGATATTTTAAATTGATTATACGCATTGCTCAAATCAATTTTTGAATAATGCTCCCCTCCCCCTATCCTAGAAAAGACCTCTTCTATACGGGGCAAGGGATACTTATCAATCTCTAAATCTTTGTTCAGCGTACACGAAAAATCACCAGCAATTTTTAATTTACCGTTTTCCTTCAATACTGGAACAATTGGCGTTGCGTAATCTGCATAACTGACCGGTATAAGTATACCTAAACTGACGAGCCTATCTAGTTCTTTGCTAACTCTGTCCTTGAGCGCGAAAGGCACGGTACGCGGTTTGAAAAATTTTGGCGATGCACTTTCTTTTAACTTTAAGTCTATTTCGAACTTATTGAAACAACCCAATTCGTCTCGCCATAGGCTTTGGAAATCTATTAAGAATCGTTGCACTTCATCAGGGTTTTTATAAGTACTTATATTATAATTATCAGTAGTCAAATAAATTTTGAATTTAGTCATGAAATCACGACCTAGAAGTGGGGGGCCACAATTTTCTAAAACATAAATTTTAACTTTCTGGCATGATTTTAAATATGTAACCGTTGCAATAAAATAACCCACAGGCGTGATTAGGTGACCGTAATATAAACACATTTGATGTGAATGTGATGTGATGGAGTTAAAATTACCTGAATAATTGAATCGAATTATCAGTCCAAATCAAATTAAGTTTAATTGATTAGTATTGTTAATATTGCAATAAATACTGGAAGTTGTACTCTAGGGGGAGGGCCTGGAGATCCGTAACACAGGGTTTCCCTAGTACGGACTCCAGTCTCTCACAAAGGAGCTTCTTGCAAATGTTTTAATATAGTCTAAGTACATGTATTTTTAAGCAACCTTTGTGGAGAGAAAACAATAAATTTATTTATAATTTATAATTTACATTTTTAAATCGCTCTTTAACAGTTTACTACTAGAAAAATGCTGTAAATATAGGCTTTTCGATATAACTGAACTGCCTGAACCTGTGTCTAACTCCATACACATTTCTATATCGTTTAACACCACTGATATTATTATAGGATTATTGTCAACATACCTCAAATTAAAAAGTTGACATTCCCTGCAACCCTCTTGAAATGTATCTATTTCCTCCGTACCAATATTATGCACATTTGACATTTTAACCGTACACAACTTTTTCAAATGCCCTTTTTGTCCACATACTAAGCACTTGTAGTTCTTAAATCTACACTTTGCCGCAACGTGGTTCTTCATACCACACACTGTACAACGCGCTTGGTTTCCACCGTTGCCATCCATCGCGGCGGCCGTGCCGCCGGAGCCCGCTTGACGTGACGCAGCCCTTGCGGCGCCATCTCCCGCCCGCACGTAAAACACCGGTTCCTCCTTCACTGCGACCTCGCCTGCGCTGATGGTGTCGCCTACGCCTGCGCTAACCACGCGCGCCTGTCTTGCGCATGACGCCTTCTGCGCGACCTCCAATGCACTTGCAAATGTTAGGGTCTTGGAGTCACATTCAAAAAGTTTATCACGCTCATGTCCTGTTTTAAAGCCCAGCACGAACCGGTCTCTCAGTACGGTTTCCAGTTCTGTGCCAAAATCACAGTATACGGCCAGCCCTCGCAGCCGTGCTGCCCACTCCTCGATGCTTTCACCGTCGGATCTTGTTGCTTCATAAAATTTTGCCCTATCAGCAAATGTCGACCTTTTTGGCGTGAAATGTTTGTTGAGTACTAGAACTAGCTCGTTGTAGGTAACGTCTTCGAGTTTCTTCGGATGAACCAGGTTCCGAAGCAGACGGTACGAATCGTCTGACAGATGCGTCAACAAAACCGCACTTTGATTTGCATCCTTAATGTCGTTCAACTTGATAAATTGCGTCAATTTACCATAAAACAGTTCCCACTCTTGTGTTTTATATTAAAAAATGCCTAAATTGCCGAGAAAACTTGGCATTTTTGTTTTTATTTGAACTCGCGGGTACTTTTTTTTCGTCGCCAGATAATATGTATTCGAGGTACAAGGAAACGACCGTCTTACTCAATAGCTAGTTTATTACTGGTTTACCCACTATAGAACGCTACATATATTACACAATGACATTGTGTTAATGACCACAGACTTAAGTCTAGCACTTGAGCTTTGGTTGACGAAGATTTTGACCGTAGTTCTTCCGTAGCAAGATAGGGATAGCCTATTTGTTCCCAACTCAATCTCTTTCTCAAATTGAGATTTGTCATGTGTTTGAACGGCGCCAGAATTATCGGCGTAGTGTTTTCATGACTATTGGAGACGGCTTCTAGTGTAACTGGATGCAGTCTGCATCCAGTTACACTAGAAGCCGTCCCCATCCACCAGCATGGATCGACTGCCTATCTGCCCTCCACCCAGTCGCTAGGTAACAACTCTTTTATTTGCCAGCAGTTGTAAGGGCCATGCTGGCAGATACAGAAAACTGGAGAGAAATGGCCTCCTTCTGTGAGACCGTGATGGTCCAGAAGGAGGCCGCTGAGCGAGATCGTGAGAGGGCTGATCCCGCTCGGAGAAGAAGGCGTCGTAGAGCCAACCACCTCGACGCCTAAAACGCTGCAATCCCGCCTGTATCATGGGCAGGCGGGACTCCGGGGTTACTGGTGGTCTGATTGGGGACTCTGTCTACCCGACTTCAGGAAAGACGGTGGCACAGTGATCACGTGCTGCTGTGCATAGCGAGACTCAGGGGAGATGCTTTTCAGTTTTCTCAGGCATGTTCCCTTACAGGCGTTCCACAAAGAGGGTTCCGGGACGGTCTTTTAATGATGATAATTGGGGTGATTTTTTTTCGTTATGCCCTAGCAGAACCACTTTTGCTTTAACAAGTATAAGTTACATAAAATAGAAAAAGCGGTAAACAAAATACCCACACTGGTCTTTTCCCCAAAAGTCCAGGCGCCTTTTGAAGGTTTCCCCCGTCAACAAAAATAAGGTGATAACTCTTGGTAAGGCTGGATATGAAACATTCGGACTACCCGTAATGCAATCATGATTATTATATTATTATCTTTCTAGATCTTTGACAAAAGAGATATGGGACCAACGGTTTAAAGTGCTTTCCTATGTATGGAGATTATGTAACAAGCATTCATCCATTCACGGATTGACAAGTGTCGATCGACTCTGCGGCAATTTTTATTCAGTTACGAATTCCTAGAGATCTGATAAACACCTCAAAGATATATTCTAAGTATGTTTGCAATATACAAGTTTATGATAACAAAGGTGTATAGCGAGCGATTATTCCAATGTAAACATTAATAATAATACATACCCATGAATATTATAATTGCAAGTACATTAAGTAAACATGGCGAATTAACAGGCAACATCTATTACGATTACTAATTTATTCTTTGACGTATATTATGGGAATAGGCCTAACGTGAAAATTAGAATTATTTACTAATAATTAATTGTTTTTAGGGTTCCGTACCCAAAGGGTAAAAACGGGACCCTATTACTAAGACTCCGCGATCCGTCTGTCTGTCTGTCTGTCCGTCTGTCACCAGGCTGTATCTCATGAACCGTGATAGCTAGACAGTTGAAATTTTCACAGATGATGTATTTCTGTTGCCGCTATAACAACAAATACTAAAAACAGTATAAAATCCCCCATACAAAAAACGTGATTTTTTGGCCGTTTTTTTGTGATAATGGTACGGAACCGTTCGTGCGCGAGTCCGACTCGCACTTGGCCGGTTTTTTTTTTAACTTACAAAATGAATTTGCTCTGTTAGCTTGTGTAATGACTTAATTAAATACTGTTTCGTAGTAATTAAAAGTAAGACTTTTCAATTATGCGTCTGATTTGATCAAATCTGTACATTTTGTGGCAGTAACGAGCTTAAAATCTATGCAGCCACACGACCGTGACGACCCAATTATAAGAAACATAATTATTTTTTCCTTATCTTAATTTATTTTAACCGTGACTTTAAAACGGAATTCGTCACCACCATCATCCAAAAATTTGCTGAAGCCCACGAACACAGACTTCATCGACACGTGAATGTTGAGGCTATTCAGCTGCTAGACAATACAGACTTAGTGCGTAGGCTAAAAAGAACTAAACCTTTTGAATTAGTGTAGTGTAAAGTGAATGAATCATAGTGACAACGCTGTGCTATATATATAACACATGAACATAGTGTTTTTATAAATTATATCAGACTCTAAGAAAGTGCTACGGACTTGTGTAAAAGTGCAAATGGACACTATTCTTAGTTTTAACATAATCTATCACGTAACATATTAAGTTAGAGTTAAATTGCTTATTAGTCTTTTAGGCTAGATCGTAATTAATTATTAAGAATTTTGTTCTTACTAAGAAAGAATTAAAACAAAAAAAAAAGACGTGTGGCACTCGGGGACTGCCGCGGTAAAGCTATTGCATAGCATTTCTTATCAACTTATGCAATTATAATTATTTATTTATGCTAAATCTCAATTAAAAAATGTTCATCCATCAGTTGTAAAAACTTCTTTAGCAAGAATAAAAAACTTCTTTGTCAACCGGAACCGAACCTCCGAACTGGAAAACAAACCTGAGTGACCCTTATTACCACTGGCATAAGGCCACTTTTAATTGCCACGCAAAAGTGACCCGTATTCTTAGGCACATAAGGTCGTTTTCTTTGAATACCAATGTTATTAAACGCCAGACGTACAAAATCCTCGATCACAGGACGACCCGAGCCGACACTATTCTAGAACCGACCTCGAGCCGCCACCAAGGACGAACCGGCGACCAAATCATAAAAACTAAAAAGTCCCATATCTTGGAAACGGCTGGAGCTAGACCAATTCTAAAAAAAATTTTGCCCTCTGCCCTCCGTCACTTCAAGCCGGAAAACAAGATAGCATAACCCCCCTCCCCCCGTTAACTCTTTACCTTCCCCCCCGCAATTTTTTTTTTTTACTACAGTCTAAAAATATCAAAATGCTCCCTCCCCTCTCACCCGCTTACACACTCGGAATCCATCGTCCGATTTCGGAGCAGCTCGGAGTGTCAGGATTATTTTCGTTACGGCATTTTTTCGTTACGAAAAAAATTGTTTTTTCTTGATTCGATCGCCGCGCTCAAAGCCCGTGATAAAAGCTCAAAGCCCGCGATAAAAGCTATGCAATAGCTTAAAAAATATTTTGGGTTGGCGCAACGAGGCTGCTCTTTCACATACTTCTATTGTTCGCGGAAGAATGGAAGGCTATCATGTCAGTATGCTTGTAGTTCTCTGAGATGACTATTAATTATTGGTGTATTAGCCGGTTTTGTTATGGTATAAAAATAAAATAAATACCATCCGTAAACAGCACGAATGATCAATTCGTATAATGCTTTAGAAACAAATAGAGAATAATATTTAGATATTAAATAGCTTGTTCAATATTTGCCAGCAACATAGCTCACATAATACATATTTACCAACAAACTTGTTCCCGGTGAAGTTTATTTTCAAACAGGTTCCCTCAGATGCAGTATATTCGACGAGCACCTGTTTATAGTTCAAAATTGTTCTGAGCAGTCCAATTAGTGTTGTGCCACTTGAAAATACTGGTGTGTCAAGTGTTATTGAAAATGGAAAATGAGCGAGAATTCCGGGAAAGCAGTAATTTAAATCATATTTCCTTTTTAGGGTTCCGTACCCAAAGGGTAAAAACGGGACCCTATTACTAAGACTTCGCGGTCCGTCTGTCTGTCTGTCTGTCTGTCACCAGGCTGTATCTCATGAACCGTGATAGCTAGACATTTGAAATTTTCACAGATGATGTATTTCTGTTGCCGCTATAACAACAAATACTAAAAACAGAATAAAATAAATATTTAAGTGGGGCTCCCATACAACAAACGTGACTTTTTTGCCGTTTTTTGCGATAATGGTACGGAACCCTTCGTGCGCGAGTCCGACTCGCACTTGGCCGGTTTTCATATTGTTTTCAGAACGAATTATGCAGCAGTCAGCTTGAAAGCTGAAATGTTGACCGACAGGTTTGTACGTGGAGTAATAGGATTGTTGTTGTTAAGTTCCTTAATTACGTTATAAGGTAAACATTGAGAAAAACAGCTCGCAGTTTGATTATCCCAAACCTATATATTTTTTGACGTTTTATCATCTCTTGTCTAAAAAAATATTATTGAAAAATAATTAGTTTGTATGCAAGCGTACATGTACAAACATTTCCATGACTACTTGATTGATCGGCTGACTGACAAAGTACAGCCAAAACACAAACCGAATTCCAAAGGACGATAAAACAACTCTCCATGCTACGCGGCTACGAGCTTGCTACGGCGTAGCAACAAAGGTCTACGAGAACTCACAAGTGGCTATAGATTTATTGGTTTTTAGAAATATTGTGGAGATGGAGACAACATGAAATTGAAAAATACGTTCCTTAGAAAGGTAGAGGACGCTACATAAGAAAGTTTTTTAGAAACTCAAGGGATTAAAGTTTGTATTCGAAGAGAACATCTTCAGACTCTTCCATTTCTTTCACAATACAAGTGCAAAAAAAATATACTAATAAAATAATTTCTGATAAATTTCATGTCTACCCTCTTAGCTTATAGTGGAAAGCTGGTTCTATTCTTCAGGTAAGAGTCTTCTCTTGTTCAGGTAAGATATTTTCTATTTCTATTTTTAGCTGAAGTATCATTAGTTCGTAGCACTCCATACTTGCTACGCTGCTACGAGGGTGCTACGGCGTAGCAGAATTTACGAATGCTAGTCTTGTTCTTTAAGTATTTGTAGGCAATAAGAAATTAATTGTAGGTTATCTTATATATATAGTGTCTAATCAATATTTATTCTTAGGATTGCAAAGATATCGAAATGTTCAAATATTTGATTAGTAAATATCCGTTGAACATTGAATATTGGATAACTATTATTATAGGTTATCCAATCAACAATCCCTTTTTTCAGTTATTATTTTTGGACAATATCAGAGTGAGTTTATAGAGAGATCAAAAATGATAATGAGGTTTCATTGCCTATTTTTTTGTTTATATTATGTTTATAGAAAGTAATCCCTTGAAGAAATTACTCGATTATAATTATTATTTCATTGGTGCACTATCACTGAAAGCCGCTGACATTTTATCCCGAAAAATATTACAGCCAAGAGAGCGAAACCGTACGAGAAACTAGTTTGTCAATAACTCCATTTAATTGGAAGCCCAGGAGGATTTATGCAACAAATCTTCATCCCCAAACAATTGAAATGTTCAATCTTTATACCCTTTCGTCGTTAAAATCAATTGCTCGAGAGTACATTAAAAAATAACTTTTATCATGTAAAAAGTAAGGTTCGTATTCGCGTGCATGGTTTAACAAAAACTTTTGCATTGCACCGTTGTAGCAGTTGTGTCGGGATAAGGGCATGAATGCTAAAAATATACGACGTTCTATATTCAAAATGTGTACTTCAAAATTCGGATAACATCGAACGTTAAGCCGTAAATATTGAATAATACCGTTTGGGGTTTGGGATTATCGCTTTATGTCAATGTGGTGTGACTGACTATGAATAGACATATATATTGATTACTCTCACAATAAGCAGGTTTCAAAGTGCAATATCTGTGTTCGAAATCAATAAATGTTTTTGATGCGACACTGTGTTGACTCGCTGTCATCGATATTGACAGTTTTTGGTTGGGTTGAGGTTGGTAACACTGGTAAAATTGTCATTGATATCGCGAGACGCAAAAAGTTGGTCTTGATTTGATTTTGTTGAAATTGGTTTATAAACAACCAATCGTTATTCGGAATTACGTTCGCGATCCGCGAGTGGTACTGTGACTCACCCGTGTATTTGTTTGTGTATAGATTTCGCGCACAGCGAAGTATTTTTGTCAGGAACGTGTCTAGCTGTCTGCCGGGAATTCCGGTCCAGACCACATCGGTTGTCCCTTATTATTATAAATATTTTTTACTCCTGTACCTCCGACTGGACACGGGATTGAAGGAGACCAGGAGGTTGTAGGTTTTGTATGCTTGTAGACTTGCAGGACTATCCCTTTCTAACTATACGGGCATCGGTATCCCAAAAAACAAACCCCTAGTTACCGCTGCCGCGTATCGTGGTTTCACGGATATAGACCTTGTGGGATCCAAGATTCGCAGCAGATACTCAAAGAAGAAGATTGAAGCTCGACGAGTTCCGAAGAAACCATTCAAGTTTCTTAGATCCCGCAACGAAATTAATCAGAAAAGAAGAACGGTAAGGGTAAGGGCTGTGAGCCGATTTAAAAATTATTTTTTATGTTTTATATCAGATCTAGCTGTCCCACGCGGTTTCGCTCCCGTCAAATGGCTACCTACCTACCCTACTCTACCTACCCTACATACATGAATGTTGCGTAACTTTAACCGCTTACGCAGCGCACGCAACGGAAGCACTCAAAAAATAATATTTTTTCCCATTTTTGCAACATATGTCATTTATGCTCCGCTCTTATTGGTCGTAGAAAGAAAGAAAGAAATAAAAAGTGTTTATTTGTCGTAGCATGATGTTATATAGCCTAATATAACCTTACTCGATAAATGAACTATGAGATTAGCGCGTTCAAACAAACAAACAAACTCTTCAGCTTTATAATATCAGTATAGATTTACTTAGTTTGTCCGTCTTTGTGTAAATAATAATCCATTTTTTTTATCTAATCTACTCCATAGAAAACAACAAGTACAATAAAGTAATAAATAATTCTCTTTCCATTGGAAAAAGCGGTCGCAACAAATAAGTTTTATTTACATAGATACAAGTATATACAGTGTATAAAATACTTAATTAACTAAGACTACAAACATAAACACTTAACTTTAAACCAAAAACTATTCACTAACTAAACCAAAAAATATACTAATCTAAAATATGGCGTCGAAAAACTCCAAATAAGTAGGTAAACATAGTGTACTGAGTACAATTTATAAGCCGGAGAAACCACGAGGCGAATGCTTAAAAGACCCGTTTCAATACAAAACGGAGGAGGGATTAACATAAAGATTAATTAAAAGTTAAATGATGACCGTTTTTATACGGAACCTCAGAGTGGTTTTCTAACAGAGATGTGCGAGGTGCTAGGCGGTGTGCGAGGAAAATTCTACCAATGGAATTACCTCGTTTTCCTAGCCTGGCTTAGCGCAGCTTTGGTTGAAAATGGAACATATAAACAAGTATTAACTTTGTATTTGAACATACAAAAAAGCAAGAGCCGTGTGTGAGGGATGCGAGCGGGAAGTATGTGCGCTCCTACCTCAAAAGAGTCCGCTAAGCATCCTCGTACCGCTCATCTACACACCGTTTCACAGATTTACAAAGCACCGAAGAAACTCCTCCCACAGCTTTTATGGAAACAATTGCACATTTTCTCTGCACCGCAACACATTCTCGCACCGCCAATCTACCTCACACATCTCCAGTAGAAAAACACCCTTTCTAAACGTTTTGCGATATAAATTATATTTGAGTTTTTATAAATACTTTATGATGAGTTATGGTCGCTCGTTCGTTTTCATAATGGGGCGGCTTTGTTCCAGTGTTTACTCATTCCGGAACGTGTTTGGTGTTTAACGAAATATTGGATATTACACGAATATAGAGAGTATTTCGCGTGTCATGTACGCTATAACGCGAAACAACAGCCATAGCAAAACAATAATTTGCTCGGTGCATAGTTGTTATCTTAAAAATGATTTTGTCGCAGCAGCTAGAAAGCATAAGATCTTGAGCGCGGCCGATTTGGGACTACGAGGTGATCAGAAAATATATGTAAACGACCACCTGACGCTGGATAACAAAGCCTTACTCAACAGAACAAAGATTCTGGCGAAGGTAAAAGGGTATAAATATGTTTGGATTACAGGCTGCAAAATCTATATTCGGAAGAACCATTCATCACCGAAGCACCATATCAGGACTGAGCAAGATTTGAAAAGTTTTTTTAGGCTACGCCAACACACTATTGTTATTCGTTCCGCCACTTAATTTAAGTTTGAGAAACGCAGGTATTCACTTTTTGCACGCATTCCATTCTTACCTGCGTTTTGTTCGCTTATCGCTCAGTGTCATCTACACATTTGACTTATTATGCTTTGGTTTTCGATATTTTAAACTGTATGCCAAACCATCAAGTGCGGGATCTGCCTACACTTGAAACTGATTTTTAGGGTTCCGTACCCAAAGGGTAAAAACGGGACCCTATTACTAAGACTTCGCGATCCGTCTGTCTGTCTGTCTGTCTGTCCGTCTGTCTCCAGGCTGTATCTCATGAACCGTGATAGCTAGACAGTTGAAATTTTCACAGATGATGTATTTCTGTTGCCGCTATAACAACAAATACTAAAAACAGTATAAAATAAATATTAAAGGGGGGCTCCCATACAACAAACGTGATATTTTTGCCGTTTTTTGCTTGATATTAATAACGACAACAGGTAGACGCTTGAAATATTCACAGAATGTTTAGTTGTATATTTACTTCAAAAAATAATAATTAATTAATTAAAATAAAATAAATTAAGGGGGGCTCCCATACAACCAACGTGATTTTTATGCAGTGTTTTGCGATAATGGTACGGAACCCTTCGTGTGCGAGTCTGACTCGCACTTGGCCAGTTTTTTTTTATTTTTACTATACTTACAACTATTTCAACATAATGAATACGAGTTATTGCGCATGTTTTGTAATTAATATTGCTGCCGCTTTGATTTGCCTACAATTATTATTATTTAAGTGGATCCAATTTATTATAATTTTTGCTTGGGATATATTGAAGTCCGTTATTTACATCTCACCGGTTTTTGTTTTCTACCTCCATCATAGTTTATCTGTTATTTGTTATTTCTGTTCTCAATTATTATTTTAAGTATTTTGTTAAATTCACTACTGAAGAATGGTTTATGCATCGGAGTTAGTAGGGTTACTATTAAGTTTAAAAATGATTAATATATATTATCAGAACGTGCGAGGTCTGCGCTCGAAAACAAATGCGGTATATCGTAATATTTGTATGAATTCATACGATGTTATTATATTCACGGATACGTGGTTAGTTGACGATATTAGTAATAGTGAGTTAATGGACGGACGATATCTTGTGTGGAGGTGGGACCGTGATTATTGTCGAACGGCACAGACTCGTGGTGGTGGAGTGTTGAACGCGGCTAAGAATGATCTGACCGTTGTGGAAATATGTGAATGGCAGACCTCTGCCGAGGACATATGGGTGTCCATCGTTCTGAAGAGATATTTATAGCACTACTACAGGGATGCATTTTATAGTGGCTTTAACTAGTTGATTAGATAATTATTGTAGTCAAAATGCAGATGAAAATAACTCCAAAAGCTAGCCATATTCAAATGAGTATGTTTTCCTGAAATTACTATGTTTAATAGTGTACTTTAAGAGCTTAGCCACCGTCCTCATAGTAAATTTTTTTTGGCATAATCATGAAGATTAAACTCTTATTCGTATTAAGAAGAAAAAAGTTTAGACAAACGACCCCGTTGGCTGAAAGTTAGTTTTTATTTAAAGAAAAAGTAATACTTTAAAGGAATGAATTCCTGTCATAGCAAGCATAGTCTCATTATTAAAGAGTGCGATACCTGTCTCAATGTATCTACCTACAAACATCAATCGTTCGCATCACAAGAAGATACAGTCTACAGATACCTACCAACCAGTCCTCTGTGGGTTGCGTAAAAAGCGATTAAAAGATTACCAACGTACGGACGAAGCGACGGGCAGCTCTTGTCAACTGACAACAATGCATTTGCCAGTTTGGGCCCATCGCGGTTATTGTGAGCAATTTCCTCGTTGACTGTCCATTATACCGGTTATTGGAACGGCCGGTAGACAATGAGCTGTCCAAAATTAGGCCAATTCTAATTAACCGTATAGTTCGGACGGGGTACATTTTGGGGCTTGACAAGCATACCTCCGCTGGCTCAGCCGCGGTTCATTTTGGACCCCAGATTTACGTCATACGACATCCTAATTAATAACTTAATTATTGATTAAGATACCTAACGAATCTTATGTGGGGGCTTTAATTAAAATAGTTGGATAAAAAGCTTACATGTTAGCGCAAATATTTTTTTTAGTTTAAGTGCGCAAGTTTATTAATTTACATTTGTTAAAAACAAGTGTAATAATACGATAATCGCCATTTTGATGACAGTGGTGGTCGAAGCTAAAAAACATAAAAATGCAGATTTTGGACACCCAAACTCCACGACAGGGGTTATGGTTTGCTAATTGTTTAATTATTGGTCGAATTCATCCATATTTCAAAATAAATTATTAGTGGTAATGAAGTTATTTGTTATTCAAAGTCGAAGTTAGGCGCCAATCGTGTTTGTTTACATTTTTATTTTACACAAATATCACCCTTCCACATGTAAAATTGATTACAAATATGACAATTATGTCTCTAAATATAATAAACAACAAGAAGAAGCCCTGATTTTAACGTAATTAACAAACACCAGTCCAATAATACGTAAAATTCATTACCACTACTTTATTTTTGTTAAATTTCCAATTCGTCAAGTAGGTTGTTTTTTTTTAATGTAATAGTTGTGTGGCAAAACGATTTTAGCAATCGATATTATTTATGCTATCCACTCGATTAATGAGCGATTATCCCAAATCGATTCTTAAAAAATAGAAAAATCCTGTTTTAGGCATAAAATACAATTAGTACTTAAATTATTACTATTAATTATTTCTTAAAGTAATCTTAATAGATTTTTGGACATTATTTGACTACAACCAACTAAACAATTTCATCGAACCGTGGATAATTTCGCGCCGAATTATCTATCCGATTCAAAATTCAAATTCGGAATGCGTTCGCTATTCAAAACTATTTTGTATAAAAATAATAATGATTGAGTCTTTATGTTTGATAGTCTCAGAAGTATACAGAGTGCCTAGTATATTTTTATGTAAGTTTGTAACGCAAGTTACAAACTTACATTTAGTACTTAAATTTAGTTTCGGGGAACCAACGATTTTGTGATTATTCGTTATATTGCAATGAGTGTCGTACTGGCCCAGTGGCTAAAGGCCTCGCCTTGCCTGAGGTCATTGGTTCAAATCTGGACAAATACCAATGATTTCCATTTTCAAATTCATTAATGTACTTTCTAAGTATATTTTAGAAATCGTTGACAACGGTGAATGAAAACATCATGAAGAAACCTGGTCTTATAGTTTCAAATCGCCAACCCGCATTGAGCAAGCGTAGTGATGAATGTTCGTGCCTTCTCTGTATGAGAAGAGGCCTTAATTGCCTTGCAGTGGGACAATTATAGGCTGATATTATTATTATAATTATATATTGAATAATGAGTTGAGAGTATGGTATGGTTAGGTTTTGAATTCGGTCGAGTTTGTTGTAATGTTATGAAAATTGGTTATTCTATACATACTTTTAAAATTTTATTTTTATTCATTTTAAGAACATAAGTTTGGTTTGTATTTACATCTGCATTCCCCGAAAACTATTAATATCAAAAACCTTGTGCGTATCTTCTTGCGCGGTTCCTTTCCAAGTGAGTTATGGCATGGTTGTCAACCAACTAAGCTGAAAATCATCTAGAAGCATGAAATTTGGCAGAAAGGTTCCTCAAGTGACGTAATCGTGCAGTAAGAAAGGATTTTTGGAAATTGCATCCCTAAGGGGGTAAAAAGGGGTTTGAAAAATTTTATGAAAAATCTAATTATTATCTAGATATTATTCTTATTCTAAGTAAACAATATAGGTTGCCATTATTAGTTTTTCGAAACTCCCAAATGACGATTTAGGGAATGTTGAAGTTTGTATGGAAGAATCTGATTTCTTGGGTCAATCAACATGAAACTTGGCACAAATACCAACCTAAATAAACAATAAAGGATTTCATTATTAGTTTTTCGAAACTACCCCCAAAAGATGATTTAGGGGGTGTTAAATTATTTTTGAAATATCGTATATTTAAAAAATAATTTAACACCCCATAAATCACATATTAAATATTTCTTTGGTTAATAAATTTGAAAATTTACATAAATACCCATCCTAAGCGAACCATAAAGGTTTTCATTATTAGTTTTACTTATCTAGTCCCAAAATACGATTTTTGGGGAGTTAAAGTGCTTTGAAGAATTTTATTTCCCGGGTTAATAAATTTGAAATTTGGCACAAATACCAACCTAAGGAAACAATAAAGGTGGTCATTATACGTTTTTCGAAACTAACTCAAGCTAAGAATCTTACTGGACAGGGTTTCGTTTTTGACGTGGTTTTCTAGGGAAGCACTAAGGCACGATTTTGCGGCAATTCAACCTTTAAGGAAGTGAAAAGGGTAAAAATTAGTTTGTATGTAAAATCAAATTCTTTGGGGATAAAGTTGATGATCAAAATTTACATAAAACATTTTGAAAACTCCCTCCCAGATTGGGTTTAGGGGTGTTAAAGTTTTTTTTTGAGGCAACTCACTGCGCAATCTGACTAACATAAAATGATAAATAAAAAAAAATTATTAAAAAAATCTAAAAACCCGACTGCTTTGCAGTCGGAGCATACATCTGGTTTTCGTCAGCTAGCTCGCGAATATGTATCCTCCGACTGCACAGCAAGATTTTCTCCTTGTTTAAGTCTTTTTATTTCGCTTTTAAAGCAGTCGGGTTTTTAGATTTTTTGAATTAACTTTTTTTATTTATAACTTTTTAGTTATCTGTTTTTAAGATTTAGGTACATTTAAACATATGAGTTTTATATTTTCGAAATCACCTCTTAAAGCCCTTTATTTTGATACCCCACACGATGGGTTTGGAAGAAAAAAAAATTGTCCTCCGCAATATGGCGCCCAAAATCTGCCATTTTTCTATTTTCCAATTTTAATGTAGCCAGTGACACTCGCGGGGTTAAGACGAATCGATTGACGTATGAATCATCAAAATCGGCCAACACGCGGTCTCTAGAACGCCACATAGGAACAAACATACATAC
The DNA here is from genome assembly GCA_945859665.1 of Anorthoa munda. NCBI lineage: Eukaryota > Metazoa > Arthropoda > Insecta > Lepidoptera > Noctuidae > Anorthoa > Anorthoa munda. The sequence continues at coordinate 23,282,458 of OX243905.1, read as the reverse complement.
ATACTTACATGCATACATACATACATACATACATAGACTGATAAACACATTACCCTCCTTCGACAGTCGGGTAAAAAGAGAAGAAAGGAGTGAATAGCATATTTAGGTTGTTCAAAACTAGACCCTCAACGGGGCAAAAAGGGTTGATAAGTTTTTAGGGGAGGATTTTACTTTGTGGCGATAACCTAAAATGTTGTTTAAGTCAAATAACGAATCGTCCCAATCCAATAAACCCACCAACCCCAAACCCAAATCCACGATACCCAGTTTTTAATAGTTTTAATAATATCTTATTTTTGGTTGCCTTTACTAACTGCATATAAGAAAATCATTTATAGGATAAACGAAATCACGCGAACATAGTCGCGGGCGGAGTGCTAGTCATACATAAACATACTCATATTTATACTGGTCATTCTGTATAAAACCGTCTGAAATGATCAATGTAAAACTCTCTTTTATATTAAAATGTGCCCGATAAAATATTTTTAATACCGACTGCATTCCAAATTTGAATTTTGAATTCTTTTACGTTCGGCGAATTCGGCGCAAAATTAGCCACGAATCCTTTTTTTTTTCAATTTACTCTTCTGATAACATTATGAAAGCATTTATGTATAGTTATTACTATATATATTATTACTATAAGTTGTTATTTTATTTTGTGCCTATAAACTAATTTGAATTTTAAAACAATACATTTTTGAAAATCACTTTTTTATTTAAATGAATAATTTTAAATAATTGAAATACACTTAATCGATTAGGCTGAATGCAGTTTTAATCGATTATGAGACGCGTGAATGGACAGCAAAAAAAAAACAACCCCAAAGAAATGTCATGTTGCAAGGTTGCATCAAAATTTTAAGCAATTTTTTTCCAGATTTTGGCTTGTTTTTTTATGAATTTTTGTATGACAAATTAGGAACATAAGGACGCAAATAAAATGAGTATATCTTTGTGTTGTCCTTTTGCATCTTTTTAGCAAGGGAAAAGGTTGTTTATGTACATATTTTGAGCAAATCTAAATTGTCTACCGTTTGGAAAGGTGTAGTAATTCGTATTTTGTACACATTTTGCAGTAGACTGACGCGGTTTAACCGAGCGCAACATGTAAATAAAGATATTTTTTTCAAATTTACTGTGTAAGATAGCTGCGTAAACTTATTTTTCTGAATAAATTCGAATGTTGAAAGTTCAAGTAAATTCCTGAATTTCATGACGTAATTTGCAACAACCTGTCGACTCAGCTGGTGTGTCATGTGTCAAAATCTTGTCGAGCAGAGAGGTTAAACATTACTGTAGATTTGTTGCAATTATGACGCAACGAGTACTTTACATTATGCCATTGAAAATAGACCAAACAGATTTTCACGAAGAATTGTTTACCATGGCAACGTAAAAATGTACTCTGAATTATAACCGTTGTCCGCTAAAACGAAGTTATAATTCTTCTCTCTTTATGCTTTTGTTTCTTTCTATGCATCCTGTTTAGAAAACCTACCCTACGTACCTACCTACCTACCTACAAAACTAAATTTATTTTTTATTATTATGTATTGATTGTAATAGCACGTCGCAAAAATTTTGTGTAATGTTTTTATATTCTGCAGAAAATGACGTAGGTTGTACATTTGTTTCGCTCTAAAAGCTAGCCATAATCTTTTAACTAAGTTTTCCAGAAATTATTATGTTTAATTTGTTGCTCTGTAGGTATTACTATAATTTGTAACCGCGTGTTTTCCCGAATATATAGAATAAAATAATAGGTTAGTAACTAGGTATGACGTAAAAAAAAATTAATTAAAAAAATCAAAATACCCGACTGCTTAAAAAGCAAACTAAAAAGACGTAAATAAGAAGAAAATCATGTTGTGCAGTCGGAGGATACTTATTCGCGAGATGGCGGACCAAAACCAGATGTATCCTCCGACTGCACAGCATGATTTTCTTCTTATTTACGTCTTTTTAGTTTGCTTTTTAAGCAGTCGGGTTTTTTGTTCTTTTTAATTAACTTTTTTTATTTACAACTTTTTAGTTATTTTTTTTTAGAATTAGGTAAATTTAAACATATAAGTGATATATATTTTTGAAATTGCCTATTAAAACCCTTTATTTTGATACCCCACACGAAGGGTATGGAAGAAAAAAAAAATATTTTCCCCACAAAATTGCGCCCAAAAGCCGCCATTTTTGTTTTTTCCAATTTTAATGTAGCCAGTGACACTCGCAGGATTAAGACGAATCGATTGACGTAAGAATCATTAAAATCGGCCAACGCGTTTGGTCTCTGGAACGCCACATAGGAACAAACATACATACATACATACATAGACTGATAAACACATTACCCTCCTTCGGCAGTCGGGTAAAAATAGTAGAATTTCTCACAATAATGGACGATACGTGTAATCCGCTTTCAGCCGGAAGGTAATCTTAGAAAGTTTCAAGTGGAGCTGTCGCCGAGCGGAGATAAATCTATCTCGGAGATAAATCTCAAGAAAGTATTGGGTATCATTTTCAAGGCCGCTTTTCGATTAGACAATTAATAGATGAATGGATCTTTAGACAATCCGCTGATAAACGGGGCTTACAAATTGAAGAAAGATTTTTTTGTTTTGTTTTGTAAAAAAAAAACTTAAAAGATTTACTCTTTTAAGTATTGCGGAAAAGCTTAAAAAAATCATATTTTCCCGTCTCCTTTTTATCATAGCGGCTACTTTTTCACTGGTGAAGCTAAGCTCTAAAAAAAAGCCCAATTATATTTTTAGGGTCCCGTACCCAAAGGGTAAAAATGGGACCCTATTACTAAGACTCCACGATCCGTCTGTCTGTCTGTCTGACAGTTGTCTGTCTATCTGATAGCTAGACAGTTGAAATTTTCACAGATGATGTATTTATGTTGCCGCTATCAGCAATTACTAAAAACAGAATAAAATAAATTAAGTGGGGCATAATATCCCATACAACAAACGTGTTTTTTTTGCGATAATGGTACGGAACCCTTCATGCGCGAGTCCGACTCGCACTTGGCCAGTTTTTCATATTAGCACCCTGACAAAAGTGCCCAATTCTCTAATGTACTTCTGTGTTACATAATTATACAGGTAAATATTGAGGTACTTTGTTCTCTTTAGATACTCGGGATATCTGTGTGTAACTGAAAGTGGAATTAACTGAATAATGTATTAATGTAAACATGTTATCTAGGTATACCAGGTTAGAATCTGAACATACAATTTAATTTGAAAACACAGAATGGTAGAAGCTAATCTATATTTCGGTTTTGATTGGTTAACTGTACCACAAGTACTGGCTCTTGGTAGCGGCTTCGCCCGCGCGGTAATCGGTCCTTTGAAACATACTACCAGGGAAATAATTACCTCATGTTCTAATCCATACCCACGGGTAGATCATGGCCTTGGAAGGAATTAGGCACACGTGACAAATTTCAGCTAATTTATTCAACCGTTGAACCATGATCGATTATCAAAAAAACTAAATATCTATATGAATTTTTCACAATAATTACGTAAGTAGGATTTAACTAAACTTAAAATTGTACCATAATTAATTCACGATGTTAAAAGAAGACCCGGGCAATACATGTAATAGCAGAGACTCAAAGCTCTTTAGCCAGAGCACACACCGGGCCCCCCAGACTAATACCCGCTCCTTCGAAGCGAGGTTCTATTTGACAGAGTTTTATTACCAAAATAAAATAAATATACAGAATCTGCCCACGGGCGGCGTTAGTTGCGTGGAGATCGGTTTATGATATTACAGACTAGCCTTCAGTATTTGTGTTAACTGAATTATGAAAAGCATCCAGTTTTAAAATCAGGTAATTGCTTTCAATACCTACAACCTGTTTTTTATCACTATCCATTTTTCGATGACCTATTTTATCGGCAGAGTCGAAACTGCTCACTGTTCAGTTCCTTTTTTGTGACAAAATGCCAAATCAAGCAAAAATACGTTACCTATAAAGTCACGTAGGTACACTTATTTACACAAGCTACAATTTAAATAAGTATACCAAATCCATCATTATTGTCATAGATATAATCATTTCATAAGTGAATACTGTTATCACACTCCATGCTATTATCTTTTAGTATTCGTTAGCGTCGCAAAGTCCCCATACGAAGCTGGCTATATCTACTCGCAAACGGTTACCACATGGTAACCAGTGGAAGTGTTGTGGAAGATAATACGCATAATATTAGAGAATGGCTTTCGACTACAAATATGCGTTTATGGAATCGTATTCTGTAACATATTTTATAAGCATCCGAATCAGGGGTCGTATAGGGCTGGTAAAAATATGATGATATTAGCTTCAGTTTGAGAAAAAATTATAACAGGTTTAATAGTAACATCCTTTTCCCGTGCGAGAATGATTACAGTATTGCTTTATTCTAAATATTTATATTTAAAAAATCTATTTCAGCCTCTTGATTTTTTTAAATCAAGAGCCTGAAATAGATTTTTTACTCAAAGGTCTTATTTTCGTGTCGCCCACTGAGGAAATGGGCAGAAGATTTCCACCTGACCTTGGAACTATATAGAACAAGGGTTGCGATGGACAGAGACTTATAGAAGCAGTTGGAGGAGGTCTATGCCAAAAGGCTCGCGCAGTAATATAAAACCCCAAGGTTTGGAATAAATTACTTTATTTTGGTTTTTCAACAGACAGATAACTTTTATTTGAAGAATAAATATGATGGCAGTTAGTATACAAAATATATTCTATACAAAAGCAAATTTTAATAAAAGCAAAGACTATTGAAAAAAAGGGAGGTTTTTTTTAAATATGGGTGGTGGTAATATGGGTTTTTACTTCATGTTTGTCCTATCTACAATTAAAATTATAGTGGATACCTGGAGACCTAGAATACCGAGAATTTCATGAATACATTCAGCAAATCAAATCAAAGGCAATATCACGAGCAAACTAACTAGGAACATGCATGTTAACTGCTGTGATTAATTATCCCGTACCTATTCCCGATCTTATGATATGACATTATTAAGAGCAATAATACTGTCTAATTAGGTACCGTGATTGAGATAAAACTATTAGAACATACAATACAGAGCGTAAATACTTGTCTGATGATTTCAGAATGACCAGTTTCTGGGAACTGAGACTGGTCGCTCTCCATAGGCCACAGCAAAAGGCTTAAAATCACCCAAAGAGATGTCGGAGTTGCCTTGCGTGATCGCATCAGATATGAAGATATCCGCAAAGAACCAGCGTTACCGAAATAACCCGAAGAATTGCCAAATTAAGTGGTAGTGGGCAATGCCCATAGCTCGTAGAACGGATGGTCGATGGGGCTGAAAAATGTTGGAGGGGCGACCGCGTACATCAAGACGCAAAGTTGGGAGGCCGCCCTCTAGTTAAGTGGACTGATTACCTGGTTAAGGCTGCAGGAATCCGCTGGATATGAAACGCACAGAACCGATCGATATGGCGATACTTGGGGGAGACTCATGTCCAGCAGTGGACGTTTTTCGGCAGAAATGATGATGATGTTGATGAGGGTCTGTTATAGCGAGTGAGCACACACTAAAGTAGTGTAGGACACCAGTATTCTTGTATGGTCGTTCAAACGTTCGGACGACCATATCTTTACTACTAAAATCTGTGGCAACAAGTGTGAATACGACGATTTGCCCCTTCTACTTAATTCCCTTAACATTTTATTATTTTCTTTGTTAAAACTATTATCGAAGCCTAAATGAGAAGCTTCCAACTATTTTCTTAATCTCTCCAGTAGATTAAATAAATTCCCTCTCTGGGCTCTTGTGCAAGTAATTGAACTAGTTGCCATGACAATTTGTAAACGGCTCAAAGGGAACCCAACACGGTTATAATTAAAAGTAATACTGAGTAATGGAGGTAATGCAGAGCAAATTGTTGATATTGTTCTGTGTCGATGCCTTATCATAAACCGTCCTTTAATCCTATCCTACTTTCTCACCATCATCATTTCTGGCGAAAGACGTCCACAGCTGATATAAGCCTGATATAAGCCTTCCCCTAATGTCACTACATCGGTCGGTCCTGTGCGTCTCGCATCCAGTGGATTCCCGCAACCTTAATCAGGTCATCGGTCCAGGTCCTACTTTTTAACCGACTTACCAAAAAGGAGGAGGTTCTATGTACGACTTTATGTATTCTTATTTTTTTTTTTACCCTTAGCTCCGCCAATTGTGGACCGATTTTGAAAATTCTTTTTTTGTTTGAAAGAATATGTGCCGAAATTGGTCTCATTTTAATTTGGTGAAGAACTTCGGAGATATACAACAGAACTCTTCAATAAATAACGGCAAATCTCTCGGGATTGCTGCAATCGCATGTCTGTTTAATGTTTATACCATTTCATAACATAATATCACGCTCGATAGCGGTACGCAGATCTCTCATTCATCATGAAACTTGAACATAACCGGTGAGTTTATGTTCAAGTTTCATGTTATTCGGGTAATCTATTCTGGCGTTATAGGTACTTACTAAATAACTTGCCTAGTAGGTAGGTAAAACTAAAAGGTGAAAAATTAAAAACATTTTTGCAAAAAAATACTACCGATTTTCAAATAAAAAACTACAAAGTGAAAAATGCATATACAATCATGCTGCCCACATTCCGAAAACCGCCTCGGTTCAGTGGAACGTTCTAGCTATATTTAGCTCATCATTATTGATTCATTGAAACACGTGTAGTGAAGTAATTGTTGCGTGGCCTTATAGCATGGCAGCAATTGTTCAGATCGTGAAATCTTCTACATCTATAAATATCTATGTGTGTATGCATGTTCTTATAGAACCAAAACGGCTGCAGTTATTTTGATTAAATTTTCAGGCAGATTGGTAGCGATCGAATCAACAGATATTCATTGGCTTTTACCCGTACGATACCGGGGCGGGTCGCTAATTATTTACAAATTTTACTAATAAATCTCAAAAAAAAATTGCCGTGCTAATATCATAAAGGCAAAAGCATGTAAGTGTATGTTTGTGTTTTTATGTTTGTTACTTACATTTTTTTTTGGATTTGATTTGTCTTTTTACACCTTCAAAGATAACCAAATTAAAATTTTCCCTAACAGGGAATATTTACTACATGTACAGAGAATACGAATTAATTTAACTTCATTCATTATTTAAAGTAATTGAACATTCCACGCGTTGCCGGCTAAATGATATCTTTCGTATTTAATTTCTCGAGAACTCAACAGATTTCCATTATTTTATTATAAACGTAGACAAAACAAACAAATGCTGATAAATTATGAACTAGGCTGTCTGATGAAATTAAAAAGTGTAAGTAAAATAGCTAGATTGGGAACAAATGTATTTATTTATTAAAACTTTATACACAGCAAAAACACTTTACAAAGGCAGACTTACAAGGTGCCTTTGTCATTTTCTAACATTCGACCGTTGGCGGACGCAGAGATAATAATATAGTAAGTGCAATATAAAAGAAAGTCAAAACAAAAAAATAACTAAATTTATAAAATACAGTCATGTTTTATGATTGGCGAAGAAGGAAACTTTCGATTTTATAATTATTTAGGTACAAGCTACCCGATTGTGTTATCTTGTGTCCCCTCCAAAATCAAAAATCATTATCAAATGTTGTTTTATTTCACATAGGCACTTATAAAACGTCGACAAAAGGTGCACGGTTCGGGTTGGTCGTTTCCTATGGAGAAGTACCAGCAAGAAACTCCACGGTTACTCTTTTAAAAAAAATTGGTTTGTTTGTACAATATTTCCATGCTACAGCATTAGTGCTTAGATATGGGGGGACAACGTAGGCCCGATAACAAGTAACTAAAAAAAAAGAAAGTTTGTATAAACGAGATAAAAAGTTAACAAATGTTAACAAGCATTTAGAAATCTAGAAGGCCTACAATGTTCACACATTCACAAAACAATCGGCAAAAGAATCTATACAAGGTAAAAAAAAAAAAAATAACAAGACTAAATTTAACAAGTGGCACAAATTTTGTTATCAGTGCTGTAACTATTCTTAGCAAAGTGCTATAAAGATGATTGAAAACCATTGCAAAAAGTCTAGAAAAAAGAAAAAATGAGATTGAGAATAGTTACAGACATCCACATATTTTTGCCGTTTATAAATTACCAGGGAAGCCGTATGCGCAGAAGGAGCTAAAGCCAAAATTTTTATCTTCAACGTAGTCCTTGATTTTATAATATGCTTTTTTAATAAGGACACGTTTGATGTTGTTTTTGAACTTTCCATCGGTCAATTCCATAACTGACTTTGGCAACTTGTTATAAAAGCGTATACTGTTTATAAGAAAAGACTTGCTAGTTTTAGTTAGTCTGAATTTGGGTATTACAATTTCGTGCTTACTGCGTGTATTTAAATTATGGAAGTCGCTTCTAGTTTTGAAAAGCCCTCGATTTTTGCGGACATACAAAATACATTCCAAAATATAAAGTAAAGGTAGAGTCAGTATATCGATCTCTTTAATTTTTTCTCTGAAGGACTCGCGTGGACCCATTTTATAGATCGCGCGGATTGCCCTCTTTTGTAAGATGAAAATTGAGTCAATGTCTGCTGCTGATCCCCACAGCAGAATGCCATAAGACATAATACTGTGCAAATAAGCATAGTATACTAACCTAGCGGAGGGAACCGAACCATTTTGAGAGAATAATTAGACTTTCGTTGACATGTAAGACATCCGTATCTTTCCAATCTATTTTAAAAATTAACGAAGTATCATCAGCAAATAGAATTATATCCGATAATTTGGCCATCATAAAAGGGAGATCATTAATGTAAACAAGAAAAAGAAAAGGGCCGAGAATTGAACCTTGGGGCACGCCCATCTTGACTAGAGACCCGGAGGAAGTCGCCCCATTAACATTTACTTTTTTCTGTCTGTTTGATAAATAGGAAAGCATAAGATCAGCAGTTTTTCCTCGAAATCCGTAGTGGTGTAATTTACAGATCAGTGTGTTGTGTTCGACGCAGTCGAACGCTTTTTAGAGATCACAGAAAATGCCAATGGCATCCTGGGACTTCTCCCAAGATTCCAAGATGTGGCTGATGAGTTTTACTCCCGCGTCCGTTGTCGACCTACCTTTCGTGAAACCAAACTGTTGACTATGCAATATCCCATGAATTGAAGTGAGACAACATCTGTTCTATGATGACTTTTTCATAGAGTTTATTCAAAGCTGGAAGCATGGATATAGGTCTATAATTAGAGGTCTCTCTACAGCCTCTCGGGAACTCTTACAGCCTGATTTGAAAATTGGTACTACTTTACTGTGTTTCATTAAGTCAGGAAAAGTGCCGCTGTCCAAACATTGATTGAATATGCCTGTTACGACAGGTGCAATTCGGATATCCCCCACAAGCCTTCAGTATTTTTTATGTTGAGACTTTTGAACGCATTTTTAATTGTATCAATACATATTGATTTAAATTTAAAGGTTGGTATGTCTTTAGTAAAGTTTTCTTTAAGAAGAGCTTCAACTAATTTAGATGAGGAGGGAAGAGACTTCGTAACCTCTAACGGGATGTTGGTAAAGACATTTTCTAATGTCTTAGCGACTTCTTGCTTATCAGAAATGGTTTGATTAGTTATTAAGACAACTCATTCTGTTCGCGTTGTTGTGTCTTTCCAGTTTCTCTATTGTTTATTTTATTTTTAGAAACACTAATTTTGTTAACTATTATTTGAGATTTTGCTTGAGCACAGACTCTTTTGAATATTTTGGAATAGTTTCTAACATAAGTGTGAAAAACTTGATCGGAAGTCAAACATTTTTCGTAATATAAATTATATAAGATATCTAGGCTTTTTCTTATGCCCACAATGGCCCATTCACTAAATTTCGATTTGGAATTGTTGACTTTAAATGTTTTTACAGGACACGCTTTATTGAATTCTTGGCAAACTGTAGAAAACAACGTGCCGTAATTTATATTGGAGTCTTTTGAATCAAAGCTGGCGTTACAAAGGTTGCTAAAAACATTATTATTAAAAGAATGTAAACACACAAGATAGTATGCCCCTCGACCTCTGCACATGCTACCTCACATAAGCGATCAACAGAGTAAGCAGTGATATCCTTCCTTTCCTTATATTTGAGACGAATATTACAAAGTATCAGGGTACCACCACCCACTGTGGATCTGTTGTATGCGCTGGCAACTGAGAAATTATTTACATTAAACAACATCTTATCTGGTTTTAACCAAGTTTCACAAAGACATAGAATATCCATGTGGCATTTATCTACTAACAATTCCATGTCTATAATTTTGCCGGAGAAGTGATTTATATTTTGATGATATAGTAAAATATTGCTATTCGTCTTCTCTTTTGTCGGCTCTAATAGTTAGGTAGGTAGTCTATAGCTCCGATTCGCATCAACGCGTTTAATTAAAATCTTAACTCTAGAAATATACATACCAAAATATAAAAGGTTCTTTCGCGAGACCTTTATTATTTATTTATTTATTTATTTATTTAAAACTTCATGCAACATACAGACACATAGGCGGACTTAATGCCTGAGGCATTCTCTACCAGTCAACCAAGGGTGGTGGAGTGATAACATGGCAGGTGCATAAAAATTGAAAAAATTACCGAAGTAAAATTGAATAAAAATAAATATAGTGTAGTTAAAATAAACATACATATATATTTATTATAATAAATACCTTTATATATATACATATATAAATTAATAGAAAGGTGATTGAGACGACTCTGCTAATGGTGTAGAAAATATTGTCGCAGCTTCCGCTTAAATGCATATTGACTGGTGGCCGTCCTGATATCGAGAGGAAGCGCATTCCAGAGAAGAATGGACTGAATATGAAAGGAAGAATGTATAAAATCAGAAGTATGAGAAGGACAGAGCAAGAGAAGATTGTTAGACGAACGCAGATTCCTAGCGTGTGAAGTACACAGATATTGAAAGTGAGAGATGAGATAAGAAGGAGGGGTGGGAGAGTTGAGTAGAGAGAAAAGCGTGGTCAAAGCGCGTAAATTTCGCCTCTGCCGAATGGGCATCCATTTGAGCTGAGATCTACAGCTCGACACATTGTCATATTTCCTCAGGTTGAATATGAACCTGATGCAGTTGTTTAGGAGCCTATCAAGCTTATCCAGGAATACCGCATTCAGGTCAAAGTAGCACACGTCACCATAGTCGATTATAGGGAAGATTAAAGTCTGCACAAGCATAGCCTTCGTTTTTGCAGGCAGAAAGTTTCTCAGACGATACAGGCAACGCAAGGTCCCGTTGACTCTTTGACTGACACTTGAAACCTGACTTTGCCAGCCTAGCGTCGAGTCAAGATGTAGACCGAGATCTTTTACACTAGGGCTGATGGGGATAACGGTACCATTAAAAATAATAGGAGGAAGAGAGCTAATCCCCACCCGACCCATCATGCGCGAGCTCCCGATCACAATGGCCTGACATTTTGAGGGGTTTACAGACACCCCAAATCTATCAGACCAGTTCTTGACAGCGACTAAGTCCCGGTTCACATCGCCTATAGCGTCCGACAAACCCTCTACCCGCGCAGATGCATACAGTTGAAGGTCATCGGCATAAAGATGATACGAACACCGAAGACAGTGAGTTATAAAATTTATGAAAATGGAGAATAACAATGGAGAAAGAATACCGCCTTGCGGAACACCAGCAGCTAGGTCACACCAACTCGATGAGCTCTCGTCAACGCGAACCGACTGCTGACGTCCCCGAAGATAGGAAGAGAACCATTCCAGGGCCTCGGAAGAAACCATAAGATGTGAAAGGATAGAAAGGAGAATATCGTGACTGACGGCATTAAAGGCATTGGAGAAATCAATTAAAACCAAAACAGTAACTTTAGTATCCTCCATCGCTTCTCTAATGTCGCCAGTCACTTTGAGGAGAGCAGAGGCAGTACTGTGCCCCGGCCTGAATCCAGACTGGAATGAGCTAACAAGGTTATTCTGATGAACAAACCCTGAAAGCTGTTTGTGGGCACAGGCCTCCAGCACTTTGGATAGAAAAGGAAGGATAGAAATTGGTCGAAAATGGTTAGGTTGGGAGGGATTAGAGATTTTAGGAAGTGGACGAACATAGGCCATACGCCACAAGGATGGGAATTGTGCGGTATCAAGTGAAAAATTGATTATGTGGGTAATTGGGGGAAGAAGAAAGTCGAGGATTAGGGTGACCATATAACGACTGATGCCGTCAAAACCCACGGCTTTGGATTTAATGGATAGGATAATTTTTCTGATTTCATCCAAGGTGACCGGAGAAAAGTGGAACTGTTCTATAATAGGACCAGGTAGGCCAGTAATATAATCAACCGTCTGAGACAACATTTGGGAGCCCAAATGGCAGGTTGTAGTAAAGTGACGGTTGATATCATCCAAACCAATTGTCTTAGGAAAATCCTCATGACGTGACCTACCGATACCAAGAGTTCCAAGGAATTTCCAGATATCAGCCGGAGAAGACGAAGATATGTTTTCAAGAATATGGCGGCGTTTGGCATTGCGTATCACCTGATTACACCGATTTCTTGCATTTTTGAACAGATTCCTGTTTTCAACACTGCGATCCTTTTTAAATTTTCTAAAGGCCCGATCCCTGCGCCTCATCGCCATACGAACCCCTGTCGTCATCCAAGGAGCAGGTGGACGCCTGAGTTTAACCCTCTTGACAGGAGCGTGTCTGTCGTAGAGTGCAAGGACCGTCCGATTAAACAAACCCAGCTTATCGTCTACAGTCGTTGCCGCAGCAAGGTTGTCCCAGTCCAATTCAGACGCATCCTGACGCAGTTTTACAATATCCATGCGGGCAAAACAACGCATGTGCAGAACTTTAGGGGGAACTTTGGGTGGTTTTAGGGTATAGGAGAGGAATATGAGGTCGTGATTGGAAAAGCCAGGCGCTGGACACTGGCCATAAGAGGAAATAAGGGAGGGAGTGGACGTGAGGATTAAGTCAAGCCAAGTATCATCACCCGAGACATTGAGGTGAGTAGGTTGCAGAGGAAGGACATGGAGACTTACGGACTCGACGATATGAAGGAGTTTACGGGAACGAGGGGCTGGACGAGATAGGTCAGTGTTAAAATCTCCCATGATTATACAATGTGCATACTCTGACCCTACAGATTCAAGCGCCAATTCCAAGTTGGAAAAGTAATCAACGGCGGGCGGACAGTAGACAACTCCTAGTAAGGTCTTGACTCCTTTGACGTAAACCTCCAGAAAGAGATACTCAGCGGAAGCGCTATAGTTTGAAGGCGATGAGGCAAGGACTTTGTAAGGAAAATCGCTGCGAAGATAGATAGCAACACCACCCCCTCCCTTTCCAATTCTATCGTTGCGGATAAGAATGAAACCGGGAAGAGGGTAGGTGGTAGAGAGAAGATGAGGTTTGAGCCAACTCTCAGAAACCAGGACGGCGTGGACATTGGCGTCGGAAAAGGTGTTATACAGATCACTGTAGTGACTTGGCACACTTTGGGCGTTGATGTGGCAAACATTAAACAAGTGACAGTTTTGTTGGCTGAAGCGCCGACGCAAAATGTCACGAGGTGTGTCAGTCAGGGAACGAAAACTTGCATTAGCGGATGAGTTGAAGGAATCATTAGCAGAGTGAAAAGAATCGTCATCAGATATCATAATACAATATAAATAATAAAAATAAAATAACTATGAAATTTAGCAACAACGGTGCAACACCACTATCCGTTCACCACCCACCAGCTGCACCGGTCTAATACATAAATATAAAATTGAAATTAACAAAAACAAGAAAAGAAACAAAGCATTAAAAACACAAGACAGCCAAAGCAATGCGTCGAATGAAACAAAACACAAGATACAAAAAAAAAAAAAAGAAAAGAAATGAACAAAACGAAATTTTCGAACACAACATGGGACGTCACAATGACATTACAAATTGACAGTTATGACAAAACTGACAGATCACAATCTGACAATGACATTTACTTTTAGTTCTACATTGACGGAACACAAACAAAGTAAACAAACATTATTTTTTAACAATACAAGCAAAATACTGTACAAATACCACCAAACTGATAACGATTTACTTGTAAATAAACACATAGTAAGCGGGTACACGTACACGACAAAAGTTGAGTAAACTAGGTGAATTATGCCGTTCCAAGTATTGTGATCAGAGTTAATAACTATGTTCTGCAAACCCTTAGCCACTACGCACTCCACCGCTGCCTCCCGATGCACCAGACGAATCCCCAGCTCTCCTAGGGTACTGTGTCAACAGGGGATTGAGCTCTTCCACCGCAGTTATCTTGTGCCGTGATCCATCGGGGGTTCGAACGACAATAATCCCGTCTTGAGTCCAGCAAGCCCGCATTCCAAAATGTAAGCGCGCTTTACTGAACACAGCCTGCCTAACTCTGGTCAGGAACTCCTTAACCGTGACCGTGCTGCCCTTCAATGCTGATTTTGCCTTCCACACAGAAGATCTATGGTCAATATTAGTAAACCTTACCAATATAGGTCGACTGCGTGTGGGCCCCCGGCTGGATGCCCCAAGTCTATGGCACACCTTGATGGATGAAGCAGTAATGTTAGGCAGGGCCAACTTGTTGTTAATGAGGCTCAGCACCAGAGCCCGGCAATCCTCCTTATCAGCCTCAGCAAAACCGGTGAAGATGAGCGCTTTCCTACGCGAACGTGTCTCCAATCCATCCAATGCACTGGAGCACTCGGTAATTTGTTTCCGCATAAGTCCCAGCATAGCGAACATCAATTCCTTGAATGTCCGAAGCTCCTCTCGGACCTTTGCCACGGTATCCTTTGCAGGTCCTGCGCACTGGAGCTGCGCCTCAAGCTCACTCATCTTTCTCAGGAAACACTCCTCCAGGTTCTTCTGGGCCGACTGGATATCATCTAGCTGAGACATACTGAAGTACAGCTCAACGAATTTGTTTTGACAGGTGATGAGGTGATGACTGGCAGGTGGTATAGTTTAACTGCTATAGTGCATAGATTGTTTCACCAATATATGTGCAGCTGTTTAGGTAGTTTATGTAACTAATTAAATCCTAAAAACTTAAAAAATATACTTATTTATATTTTAAAATTAATTTACTAAAACTGATGAAAAAAAAACGCGTCTTAATTTTTTCTACACCTACCGCCAAAAAAAAAACCTTTCACAGAGTCAAAAAGATTCTTGCGTTAATTACTACGACGAAGGCCCCAAAGAAATTACATATGAAGTTCTGTATCGAAATGTTCTTTTATCGGCATATCAAAGGCGGAAAAAGTTGAAAAGAAGTTACTCTTAACATGACCAGAAAAAAATATCGTATCTCATCTTTAGATGCCAATTCTGAAATCTAAAGTAATTTTGAAGGTTACATCAAAGATATCAAGATTTAACTTAAATAAGTTATTGATAATATGCGAAAGCAGGTATTTTGTCTTGCAAATTGTTGATCCACGAGCTTCCCTTCGTGGAAAAAACCATACGCTGGGCTTCGTGGAAAGTACGTTACTAAATTGCTTTAGGTACCCAATTTTTATTAGTTTAAACGGCCAGATAGCCTATCCCGCACTAATAAAATTAGTTTAGGTGTCTGTCTACCATAAAATTGGGACATCAGGTTTACAACGAAGGCCATCAAAAGAGGGTAATGGTCCCCAAACTATTTATATTACGATTGAGGGATCCAATACTGCCGAGCGAAGCGTTCCTCCGATTTTGGGCTGTATCAAATAGCCCTGAATCGGAAGACCGGATCAATTACGACATTTACGACTTCTCACTATTTTTGTGTAGCCCAACAATAATTAAGTTTAGGTAATTTCCTAGAAATAACTATAGTTTAAATAAATAAATCGCTGCTCATAGAGTAAATCACTGTATAACACTGAGATTTGCAATAAGAGAACCTTAGTATGGGTTAAGCTCGCGTTTGTACGTAAGTTCTCCTTCTGTATTTGTATATGTTTGTTTTGTGTACAATAAAGAATATGAATATGAATACATAGAGATATAGGCAGTTGATTCATATAAAACACCAGCAGGTATTCAGCATCATCAGGTAAGAATGCAAGCAGATCCTACAATAAAAATTAAAAAAACAGGTCAAGTGCGAGTCGGATTCCCGCACGAAGGGTTCCGTAACATTATCACGAAAAACAGCAAAAAGAAAAGTTTGTTGTATGGGAGCCCCACTTAAATATTTATTTTATTCTGTATTTGTTTTTATAGCGGCAATAGAAATACATTATCTGTGAACATTTCAACTGTCTAGCTATCACGGTTCATGAGATACAGCCTAGTGTCATAGACAGACAGACAGACAATGGAGTCTTAGTAATTGGGTCCCATTTTTACCCTTTGGGTACAGAACCCTAAAAAGCGAAGCACATCATGAAAGCTAGACTATATACACATCGAAAGAGCTCAGAGATAATAGGGATAAAAAAATCGAGGCACATACAAAGGATCCTCTAGTTATGCGAAACACGGTTTTATCAAATGACTTAAATAAAAAAATGGTGGGTCCGACTCGGAACCTATTTTCATCAAGTGTATTAGAAGACTTTTGTCTTAAGACCCTTCAGACGTTTCTCTCTACCTTGCATTTGTCTAATAAACATGAATATTTATATCCTTAAGAATCGGTTTGGTAATCCCAATAGGCCTGAGGTTGTTATCTATTCCAATATAAGGTTGGGTTGTTTGTTATTGTATAGCAAATAATGTATTTGGAACAATAGTCTTTATTGATAAATAGATATATACTTCAGTAGGTATTAGGTGCCTTTTTTTTATTTGGGATATCATCCTATGACTTCTCCCATTCTGGGTGAAGTGGCAGGGCGTGTCAGACTTTTACTGACTAAAACCCACCCGTGTTCCTTCAGTTGCTTGAGCCAGGTCCGCGGTAACTCTTTTTCAAATTTATCTGCGACAGATATTAGTTCCGTATGGTGACGGACGTAAAGAATTTCACCATCCCATATCTTCCCGTGGGTGTCGTAAGAGGCGACTAAGGGACACACCAGAGAATGGGCAGCAGCGTTCTCTGTGCACTTTATCAACAAACTGCGATCGCCAACCCGCCTGCCAAGCGTGGCGATTATGGCAAAACCCCCCAATCCTAATGATCAGCACACAGAAAAAACGGCCCCGAGTGCCCGGCAGCCCGTCTACCCTCGGCTACGGTAGCGGTCGAGGCGATGGCGTGGCAAGGGGTGCTAAGAATCCCCGGAGTGGACCCGGCTACCCCAATAAACACCGACGACTGGACCTGGGAACATATAACACGCGAACACTCCGGACCGACGAGAAGATAGCCGAACTGGAGGAAGAATTGTGTAGGTTGCGATGGAGTATTATAGGGTTATCGGAAGTCCGAAGAGAGGGGGAGGACTCGATAATCCTCAAATCCGGTAACCTGCTCTATTTCCGAGAGGGTGACCGACAGTCCCAGGGTGGTGTCGGGTTTATCGTCCACAAGTCCCTTGTGAACAACGTGGTGAAGATCGAGAGTGTGTCGACCAGGGTGGCGTACCTTATACTCAGAATATCCGCAAGATATTTGCTGAAGGTCATACAGGTCTACGCCCCGACCTCGGCACACCCCGACGACGAGGTAGAGACCATGTATGAGGATATCTCTAGAGCCATGCATGGTTTCAAAACTCACTTCACCGTTGTCATGGGGGACTTCAACGCAAAACTGGGCAAACGAGACGTGGATGAGCTGCAAGTGGGGCAATTTGGAGTTGGACGCCGGAACCACCGGGGTCACCTACTGGCCAGTTTTATGGAGAAGGAGGGCCTCTACATGATGAACTCCTTCTTCAGAAAGCGTGAGCACAGGAAGTGGACCTGGCAAAGCCCCGATGGTTCAACTAAAAACGAGATCGACTTCATCATGTCAACCAAGAAGCAAGTGTTCAATGATGTCTCTGTGATCAATTCGGTTAAAACCGGGAGCGATCACCGCATGGTAAGAGGCACATTGAACATTAATGTTAAACTTGAAAGGTCTCGACTGGTGAAGTCCACGCTCCGCCCAGCACAGATCCAGGTCCAAAACCCCGAGAACTTTCAGCTCGAACTCCAGAATCGTTTCGAGTGCCTAGGAAGCTCCGTGGACGATTACAGCGATGGGTTCGTGGAAGCTGTCCATACGGTCGGGTCTAAGTTTTTCAAGACCCGTCGTACAGATAGGAACAAAAAGCTCTCTGATCCTACTCTCAAGCTAATGAAGGAGAGGCGTGAGATGATCCTGCAGTCTTCAGACGATGCGGTGAAATACCGGCAGCTAAATAGACGGATCTCAAAGTCCTTGAAAAGCGACCTCCGCCGCTTTAATACTGAGCGTATAAAAGACGCAATTGAACGGAATAAGGGCTCCAAGGTCTTTGCAAGAGATCTGTCTATAGGGCAGAGCCAGCTCACGAAACTGAAGACCGATGATGGCAGGATCGTTTCCGCCAAACCAGAGCTTCTGAGGGAGATCGAGAGATTCTATGGGCAGCTGTACACGTCAACCAGTAAACCCGTCGCGAATCTAGCGAAAGACCCTAGAGCTAGATTGACCCGACACTATACCGAAGACATTCCGGATGTCAGCCTGTATGAGATTAGGATGGCTCTGAAACAGCTTAAGAACAACAAGGCACCGGGTGATGACGGAATTACGGCCGAACTCCTGAAGGCGGGTGGAAAACCAATCCTTAAGGCCCTTCAGAAGCTGTTTGATTCCGTCATACACGAAGGGAAAACGCCACAGGCATGGTGCAGGGGTGTGGTGGTACTCTTCTTCAAGAAGGGTGACAATGCCTTACTGAAGAACTATAGGCCCATCACACTTCTTAGCCATGTCTACAAGCTGTTTTCAAGAGTCATCACGAATCGTCTCGCGCGCAGGTTTGACGATTTCCAGCCTCCCGAACAAGCCGGATTCCGTAAAGGCTTCAGCACCGTAGACCACATACATACGCTGCGGCAGGTTATACAGAAGACCGAAGAGTACAACCTGCCTCTCTGTTTAGCGTTTGTGGACTACGAGAAAGCCTACGATTCGATCGAGACTTGGGCTGTACTGCAGTCTCTCCAACGGTGCCAAATTGACTACCGGTACATCGAAGTGTTGAAGTGTTTATACAAAAACGCCACCATGTCAGTTCGACTTCAGGATCAGACCTCGGAACCAGTCCTTCTGCAGCGAGGTGTGAGACAGGGAGACGTCATATCTCCGAAGCTGTTTACCGCTGCACTGGAGGATGTCTTCAAGGTTCTGGACTGGAGAGGGCTAGGCATCAACGTCAATGGCGAGTACATCACTCACCTTCGGTTTGCTGACGATATAGTGGTTATGGCTGAGACCATGGAGGACCTCAGTAAAATGCTCGATGACCTCAGTAGTGCTTCCGAAAGAGTGGGTCTTAGAATGAACATGGACAAAACCAAGGTAATGTTGAATGCCCATGTTACACCCACTCCTATCAAGGTAGGAGACTCTACACTCGAAGTTGTGGGTGACTATGTCTACCTGGGACAAACGATCCAGTTGGGTAGGGCCAACTTCGAGAAAGAGGTCAACCGTCGAATCCGACTCGGCTGGGCAGCGTTCGGGAAGTTGCGCGGTATCTTCTCGTCCAACTTACCACAGTGTCTCAAGACGAAAGTCTATGACCAGTGTGTGTTGCCAGTGATGACATATGGATCTGAGACGTGGTCGCTTACAATGGGCCTCATCAGAAAACTTACAGTCACTCAAAGGGCAATGGAGAGGGCTATGCTCGGAATTTCCTTGCGTGATCGAATCAGAAATGTAGAGATCCGCAAGAGAACCAAGGTTACCGACATAGCCCGAAGAATTGCCAAACTTAAGTGGCAGTGGGCAGGGCACATTGCTCGCAGAACGGATGGCCGATGGGGCAGAAAGGTTCTGGAGTGGCGACCGCGAACCGGAAGACGTTGCGTTGGAAGGCCTCCCACCAGGTGGACTGATGACCTGGTGAAGGTTGCGGGAAACCGCTGGTTGCGAGACGCACGGGACCGGTCAATGTGGCGACGCTTGGGGGAGGCCTATGTCCAGCAGTGGACGTCTTTCGGCTGATATGATGATGATGATGATGAGATATTAGTTGCCTTAGGCTTATACAGCCAAAAATTTTTGCACTTTTGAAACATGAATAGAAATAAAACTATAAATGTTATTTTGTTGATAATTTATTTAACGTAATAACCATTGAATGAAATTTATTTTAAAAAAATGACATTGTCCAAATGTGCGCCGTCTCGTTGCTGGCACTCATGCAATCGACTACGCAAACTTTGGCAAATTGTTGTTCTCATCGCTTCTTATTGAACGTGGCCGCCCTGTTTGTTTAATATTCGTTGTCAATCCCGTTTGCTTGAACTTCTCGACCCAAGCTTTGATCAAATTAACACTTGGACATTCACTTACACGTTATCCGTATTCAATTCTAAACAGGAGTCGTACAGTAACGTAGGAATCATTGTTTTTGTAAAATTGTTTTACACAAAAAGCACGATGTTGTCCCGTGAAGCGCTCCATCGTGACTAAAATTGCATGAAGTGACGCATAGTTTCCCGCCACCCACGCGCCGTCCCACGAACGGTTTTCAAAAAAATCTAGTATTGCTATTTGCAAAATTTTTTGGCCCAACCTGTATATTCTAAGTCCTCATTTTAGATCTAAGTCCTCTCAGGACACTTTACTCGACTCAGTCCCCATGATAACGGTAAAAAACCGAACCTATTCATCATCATAATCATTATCTTTTAATGTTCCCACTGCTGGGATACAGGACTGGGCCTTAATCCACCACGCGGGCCCAGTGCGGGTTGGTGCATATCCCATGGGATATGCACCAACCGGCACGTCTTAAAACCAACAATTTTAAGACATGTCTTAAAATTGTTGGTTTTAAGACGTGCCGGTTTCTTCAAAATGTTTTACTTTTCCGTTTTTAGAGCAGTGGTGAATTACAGGAACTGATTTTTCCTTCACAATTTTCCTGGACAAAGCTAGCTTAATTTTGTGTTTTATGCGTTAACACGTAACCAAAAATTCTATCGAATATTTTTCAAAGCCTTTATACTTTACAACAAAGGCTTTTCCTGCCGTGATTCTTATATCTTTGTGTCAGAAGTAAGTACATTTATTGTGAAAATAAAGTCACACGTTAAAGCAACTTCTACGAGTTCTAAATACATATTTGACTGAGTAAATGGGCGAAGTGAAAAGAAGAGAAAATACAGAATGAAATTAAATTTTACGTAACAATATTGAGATGCTACGTGCTTTCTTTCCAATAGACATTTGTTTTTATAATAACATTCAGCCCATCATCGAGGACGCCGACGCCTGTTATGTGGATGCCACCGAGGAGCTTTTAAATAAACTTGAGCGTTTGCAAAATATATGTATTCGTTTTATTTTCAATCTTAAAAAGTATATCATGTTTCAGGCTTTCGAAAGATGCTCAAGTGGCTCCCTATTCGACTTCGCAGGAACTCTCAGATTTTGTGTCTGCTATTTAACGTCCAAAGCAAAGTCGAGGGCAAACGGCCTAGAGGTAGAAGTCCTATACGCTGGTCAGACCAAATCCGAACCTCGCTGAACATAAAAGCCTCAGAAGCCATGCATGTTGCTGAGAATAGGAGCAGGTGGAGAAACATCATCAAAGAAAAAGTTTTGAAACCATGGTGTGGTCACGACCCCCAGCATTGGGGAATCGACGCGAGGAGGAGGGGAGGGGATTTAACGTCCTTCACAAACCTAAAACGCTTTCCTACCTCCGCGAATGCTTCTCCTACTCCCGTCCTTCCGATGCACTGTGCAGGTCGCATCTTAAGCTTCCCCTTGAAACCCACACACTCTTCCCACACTACCGACTTTTACTCCTACTCCTTTTACTGTGCACGCGTTGCGGTTGTGGAACTCTTTGCCGCCTAACATTAGGGACTGCAAAACTTTTGCTGTTTTTAAAAAGAGAGTGAAAGAACACTATCTTTCCATTCCGTCATAGTTGCAGATAATCATGTATGAGAAGAGCCTCCCCGAGCGGCGTCTAGATCATAATAAAACGCAGTAATCGTCTCATCCACGGTGAAGCGAAGAGGAACCCGAGGAGGGGTCGCTCGTCAGGGCTTTTGCCAATAAGCCGACGACGTAACGGCCAACATGTAGGTTACGGTGCTGCCTGGGTGACATTGCAACTGAGGCGGGCCGCGATTTCGTATGGAGCCTCCCATACCCATACCATATTGCGGCTGAGGGTTGGAGGCCGCGGTGGGAGAGGAGTGCCGGTATTGCGGCGCGCCGCTCTCCCTACCTTCCGTGGCCTGGACGGGTTCACCACCGTCTGATGGCGGACGCGGTGGGGCCGCAGGGGAGGAGGAGTGTCGGTATAGCGTTGGCCGCTTTCCCTATCCCCTGCGGCCTAAAAATGGCAGGTGGCGGGGCCTTTGACCTTGACCCGTCACAAAAGGACCAAGTGTGCCATACACGGAGTCATCTGGCACCCATGTGCTGGTTTGGTCCCTGGGGTGGTCACGGCGCACAGTGTGCTCTGGTGCGCCGGTGATGGGGGGTACTCTCCAGAGGAGGGGGGCGGTGACGGACAGACACGGCGGGTTCGCGGTGAGTGCTAATGCGTACCCGTGTTCACGTCATAAGCGGCACAGGAGGACACTGTGGAGTTTTAGTGGGTAAGAGTCCCACATAATTGCGCTATCTCCCGTGGTAGCACAGTAGCATGAGCATAAATAAAGGGAAAAAAAAAATGGCCCCGTTTATTTCGAACCCGTGACGCGAACGTAACGCAGGCAGTTACGTAAACATTCCGCGGCCCGTTCAAATTTCCACAAAATTTGAACGGGCCGCGGAATGTCGCCATGAATGCATCATTTGGAAAGCTCGTCCGAACTAATGTTCGTACGTTCCTATTCTACGGTATTTCGGTAAGGAATTTTGGGGTACGACATAACGATTGGATTACTACCGATCTAAATTGCAGTTATCACAGCTACTATATCGTAGAGCGTGTGGTAAGCTCGACAGTATAGTCACAAGTTGTTCGTACCGATATTTTTTTATTATTATTACTAGCCTGGTTATTCTTACTGCAGGACAAACTGCCTCATATTAATCCAGGTCAGTATCAAGTCAAACCTACATTCACATCCATCCACTTCTCTTTGTATAATTACCGGTTAAAAAAACATAAGCCGTTACAAAAGAAGGTCAATATTGTTTCCAACATTCTAAAGCGAAGTGTCATTCTAAAACAATTCTTGCGTAGCAAAGAAAACATGTGTGCTAAGCCAGGAATTGCGTCTTGCTACGTTTTTTTTTTGGGATGGGTCTTCATCCAATCACTTCTCCAGCTCTGGGTGAAGCGGGAGGGCGTGTCAGACTTTTACTGACTAAAATACGAGTGTCATTCTGAACTTCGACAGTTAATTATTTCGACACAGTCTCAATTTCGAAAAACAATACTTCGACTATACACCCGTGTTCCTTCAGTTGCGTATGCCAGGGCCGCGGTAACTCTCTTTCAAATTCATCCGCGACCGTGTTGCTACGCTGTGCTAAGCGTTCTCGCATATTGCAGAGCATATTGGAGCTACGCAGCGCTACGGCGTAGCTCCTATTGTCCAACGACGGTCCCTGATTCCAGAGGCTTTTGGATGAATGACGACGAAGAAACTCCGGTGTCATCATCATCAGCAAACTTCTTTGTGTGAGAACACAAAGTTGTAAGGATTAAAGCATAAAAAAGAACAAGGAAAAAGCATAATTTTCCTTTTTATACAGAACTCAGCATTAAGCCAATACAGACGGGTAATGTTTAACCGACTTCAAAAAGGAGGAGGTTCTCAATTCGACTGTATTTTATTTTTTATGTTTGTTACCTCAGAAGTTTTTACTAGGTGAACCGATTTTGATCATTCTATTTACTAGGTGTTCTTGTTTTTGCTTCTTCGTTTTTTGACTCCGATAACCGAAATTGAAGTTATTTTTCACTTTGTATTTTTATTTGGAAGTCGGTTGTATCTTTTTGTAAAATAGTTTATATTTTTTACTTTATGTCGTGTTTATTATCTATATAATGCCCACAGTTATACCAAAATAGATTACCCGAACAAAATGAAACTTGAACACAACCGGTGAAATTCTCTTTAAAGCGCACCGGCGCGATGTTAGGTATGTTTTAATAGTTTTCTTAAAAGCCTAATTTGTTCATTGAAACCTACGTGACATCACTTGCTTAAAAAAGAGAAGATGAAATTAACAGTATCTAGGTATAATATGCCTCGTAAAGATTTATCACTTTTTTAAAGAAAACAGCGAAGGTACCTGAACATTAAAACTCCACCCCAGGAGTTACCTACTTATACCACCACTCCGCTTTCTTTATGTATATTCATAAAATGCGACAAATATCTAAAAAGCTTGTTTCGTTTACGAGCGACACGTGCTTCGATATTGCTCTCAAGAATAAGTGCTGACTCTGACGAACAAGCAAAAAGTTTATGTGAGATGAGCCAAGAAAGCCGTAAAATCTGAAATGATGTTAATACACGTGTAGGTTTCTTAAAAGATGAGATATTATATACAAAAGACATTAAGTGGGTTTTACATAAATTATCGTGATTTTTGTGATCATGGAATCATCATCATTTCAGGCGAAAGACATCCACTGCTGGACATAGACCTCCCCCAAGAGCTACCACATCAATCGGTTCTGCGTGTCTCGCATCTAGAGGGATCGTCATCGGTCCACATAGAGGGAGGCCTTCCAACGCTGCTTCTTCTGGTAGGCGGTCGCCAGTCCAGAACTTTTCAGCCCCATCAACCAACCGAAATTCGAAAATGGAATGATTTAAAATTAATGTGTTTTCTTTCTTCTTTTTGAAGACATCTAACAGCCTTCTAAACCTAGTTTGTCTAGCTGGACCTCACATTAACACATAATTATCTAACACGAGTCAAACAACATCAAGCAAGATAGATATAACAAAATTACAGCCTTATTTGAAGCCACGTTACTCCAGGCAATCAAATTACTTTCCTTGCTGAAAAAGTTGACGAAATTAAACCAGTAAAGTGGACCTAAACGCATTGCGTCGAAAAAATTAATTCTGATTTAATTTTCGCTGAAAGATAAAAAAGATTAACAATGACCGTGACCGCGTTACTTTGAGTTCGCAACATACATTTTATATTTATAGGGTTCCGTACCTCGAAAGGAAAAAAGGAACCCTTAAAGGATCACTTTGTTGTCCGTCCGTCCATCTGTCTGTCAAGATCCTTTTACTCAGGAACGCTTGGAGGTATCAAGCTGAAATTTATATCAAATACTTGAGTCTACTGTCCCTAAGTCACGGCCATTTTGGAGCTGTCAGGGCATCCGTCTAGAACATCTGTTTTTTTTTTGCGATTTGGTCGCGTGTCATTCAAACGACGATATCTCCTAAACTATCCAAGGGAGCTGTTTTAAAGATATATCTTTGTGATCATTATGAAATAAGCTACCAAGTTATGAATGGGTTGGGCTAGTTTTGTCTTCAAATATATTTTTAATTCTATTTTGAAAATCAGCGTTAGCGAAATTTGCCCAGTTTATCGTACAAAAGTAGGTAGTAATAAAAAATAAACCAATATTTCAATATTTTAATCATTGTTTTTACATAAATATACCCTATTTCACATTAATCAATCAAAAGAACACATCTCTCCATACATTTTTTTTATGCCCCAAGCTTTAAAAAATAAAAAAGTTGGGTATGTTTAGATTTCAGTTCCACGAACTCTGTAAGAGAAATGCTTGTGTTAGTATATATATAATTTAAGTCACCGAGAATCACTTAGGGAGCTATTTAAAAATATTAATATTATGACAGTTTCTTGCCAATTCATTTATGAAAATATTATGTATGTAAGGAAAAATATACATCTCTTTAGTAAGGTCAGTGATAGACACAATTGTAATACGAGAAATAAAGATAAGTTAGATCAACCATCTTATAGACTAGCAAAAGTACACTCATCTTTCATGGGGTACTGTGTTAAATTCTATAACAAAATACCTTGTGATATATTAAAACTAAATGAAAGTAAATTTAAAACTTTAGTTAAAAGCACACTTTGTAAACAAGCATATTACAAATTAGATGATTATATTCAAGATAAGAATGCTTGGCAACATGTTGGTCCCGCTCCGTAGGGCAATCTTTGGTGTGGTCATAATCAAATTTGCTAATTTGTATTCCTATTCGTAGTTATTGTATTTTTATGTTATTTTTTATATTTTACAGAATTTGACTCACACACGGTTCCGTTGTTGTTGAATTAGGTATTTTACCTATGTTTGGAATATTTGTAAGTATGTGAGAACCATGTTCCTATTTATCAAATTAATGAATTTACCTGTTAGTGCTTTTATTACTTTATACCTGTACGTAGTATAGTGTGTAGTGCTATTTTTGGGTGCATCGTCCTCACATATATGAATTTATTAATGTATGTACATAAGTAAACATTGTAAAACATTTTAAAAAGAGTAAGTATGGAGTTTCTTGTGCGTTCTTCCCCATAACAAGCTACTTTCCGAATGCACGGTAGAGTCAATTTTTATTACTTGTACATTTTTAATTTAGATTTAATGTTTGACGTTCAAAAGTGCCGCTTATTGGCCTAGTTGAAATAAATATATTTGACTTTGACTTTGACTTTGAGTATTTTTTTACTATAGTTTGGTACACAATCTTATCGCAGACAACGTGTTAGGTGTTAGAATTGTTTAGTTTACGAATAATGAGTCACATTGTAAACACTTGAAAAAGAGCGCTACAACGTTGAGGAGCTCGTGGCTAAATAATAACAGCCCCACGGGTCGATCTTCAAGGTTAAGCAACGCTTGACGAGGTCGGTCCGTGGATGGGTGACCATTTCAACATACCGAGTTTCCTCCGTGCCTCGGCAAGCACGTTAAGCCGTTGGTCCCAGCTGTCATTTGAAGATCTTTGACAGTCGTTACGGGTAGTCAGAAGCCTGAGATCTGACACCAGTCTTGCCAAGGGGTATCGTGTTACCCAGTTACTGGGTTGTGGAGGTCAGATAGGCAGTCACTCCATGTAAAACACTGATACTCAGCTGAATCCGGTAAGACTGAAAGCCGACCCCAACAATAATTGGGAAAAAGGCTAGGCAGATGATGAGTTTGGTACACAATCTTATCGCAGACAAAGTGTTAAGTGTTAGAATTGTTTAGTTTACGAATAATGAGTCACATTGTAAACACTTGAAAAAGAGCGCTACAAAAGACCCTTTTATAATTTGGGTCACAGAGCAAGTACTATGGCATTTATTTGAAATATTATTTCACAATTCACATGATGATGATATATACTAATGAAAAAACACAATACAAGGGCATGTTGCCTAAAAAACATCCCAGGAATCTAGACCCGAACAGACGATTTTAGTACTAGAAAACCCTTGACCGGCAGTAACCGGTTACTTGGGTTACTTTGTACTAGAAAACCCTTACCGGCAGTAACCGTATACGGTTAGTTGAGATTGGGTTTTTTTTTTATTTAGCTTTTACGTAAAATCTTATCGAAGTTAGAGAAACTAAATGCTTTTTACGTATGCGGAAACATATTAACGTATTGGTAATAACGATAGTTTGAAAGCACTAATGTATTTTTAATTCGGGAATGAAAAAAACAAAAGAGTGATCGTTGATTTGGCGCGCACGATGTTTAAAGAAAAATCAATTTTTGTACAAAATCTTTATCGAATACAGAATTTAAGTATTTAAAACGGTTTATTACTTACCTGTCCATGTCGTTTTAGCACTGGAAATTTCACACAACGAATTTACGATAATTTTATCACGCACTTTTTAAGTCTCCTTACACGGCATCAGACGGCATCTGTTTGCGCAATGG
Organism: Anorthoa munda; assembly: GCA_945859665.1. Lineage (NCBI taxonomy): Eukaryota > Metazoa > Arthropoda > Insecta > Lepidoptera > Noctuidae > Anorthoa > Anorthoa munda. The sequence continues at coordinate 23,254,419 of OX243905.1, read as the reverse complement.
CGTCGACAAAAGTGCCACAGAAAACATTTAATATTCCGCTACTGCCCTGCGCTAAGCAGAAAACGAAGGATTGGTTGATATTCTCGTCTTATCCTTTACCATTTTTAAGTATTACTACACTGTAAATATACCACAAATATTTATTTTCGCTCTTTTAGTAAGTCATAAAAAAGGAACCGTAAACGGTTTCTGCCGGTTGACTGAAAGTAACCGAATTCGGTTTTTGCCAGTTAAAGGGGTAAAGCTGTGAAAAAATAAAACTTCTAAGCCAACGCAATCAAAAGATACTGCCTTTTATGCCGCAAATTTCCGCAAATTTTCGACACTCGCAAGGGAATCAGAACCTACAGGGTACTTCCCGTGAACTCAGAATCTTGAAATTTGGTACGAAGCAACGCCTTATAGCACAGATAAAGAAAAAATTGCGAAAACCGTAAATTTTTAGTTACATCATATAGTAAAAATATTTTTAATAATTTTAAACATACAGCCCCTTTCTTCATGTACGCGTTGAGGTATTAAATTGAAATTAATATCAAATACTCAAGTCTATAATACCTATAAGTTATAAAAAAATCAAACTTCTATGTCAACGCAATCAAAAGAAACAGCAATTTAAGCCGCATATTCAAACACGCAACTACTTGCAAGGGAATCAAAACTTAAAGGGAGTCAACCTAGAATTTCGAAATTTGGCATGAAGCAATGTTTTGTAACAAATAAAAAAAAAACTAAAAACCTTAAATTTTTAGTAACATCTCATTTTTCTTTTTAAACTTCTTATAAAATTCCGTATTTTTTTTTAATAATTATAAACTTCATTGTCGTTATGGGTGAATTTTACTTATATACCTTCAAGTTTGTACGGAACCCTCGGTGCACGAGTCCGACTCGCACTTGGCCGGTTTATTTTATTATAACGTTGGTTCTACGATGATCTGCCTTTTCGCAACTATGTGGGTCCTCCACTTCCAGTATATTCCCGTGTAGCTGGGTATTTTGCTGCGTAAAAGGGTACCCCTGGGCACAGATAATATAATACTAGCATACAGATACCTCAGATACCTCAGTTACGTCGGCACGGTTTCTTTGTATGGGACAAAGAAACCGTGCCGACGTAACTAGCGTTTTTCGCCTGATTAAGATGATTATTTTTTATAAGTACTTCGATCGCATTCGGTTCCGTTCTACGGCTATACATGGTGTTAGTAGCGACTTGCAATTAAAAGTGTTTACTCGGTTTGTGAATATTTTTTCCTTTAAATACAGTAACGATTTGTTTTATAGTATTTTTTGCTCGTTTTTACAGTTTTATTGCACCAAAATGTGTTACAATACAAATTTAAACAATCGAGTGGAATGCCTCAGAAATTTAAAAACGCGCCATCTATTGGCATCTATTTTAAATGATCCGTTTATATAATCTTTGAAATGTGAATTAAGAAGTGTGAATTAATGAAGATTAAACAAGAACATACAATTTGTATGTTCAATTTCAGAAAATGTTAGTTTTACACACAATTCAATAACAAATCGGTGCATATCGCGCCATCTAGTGAGATTTACTTGAACCAAATTTTCCTTGTGAGCGCTTAGACCCCGTTCCCTGGGTAAGACTGGTTTCAGATTTCCTAGATTCTCACCCATCCACAAACCAACCACGGCAAGCTTAGCTTTACCCTAAAGATTGACCCGTACTTTTGTTATTATTTAGACATCGACTAGTAAGACACAAGCAAAAACTTTCTATCGAGCAGTTTTATGAGATTGGCTATTTTTTAATATTTTCGTCGAGACGCAAGATTCGTTCCAATTGAGCCTTTAATTAAGCTAAGCGATCCCAAGACAGGCAAGCCGCGCGAAACGATTGCATTACTGCGCTGAGCTACGACGCTACGGAGCTACGAGGTTACGCTACGAATCTATATCGCTACGAAGCGCGTATCTTTTAGCCCGTAGCCGGATTACCTCGATATTGAAAATGCAATACCAGTGTGAAAACCATTTCGCCCGCAACGGGAAAATATTAGGATTATTTATATCCGACAGATATTGAAAATGCGGTTTTAAACAAACACGTATATCCGAATCCAGTTGCATTCCATTGGGAGACTGGAATTGAAGCTATGTTGGTATTGTACAAAGTGTAAATATCAATTATTTTTGAGGTTTGTGGTTTTTGTAAACATAGCACTGATTTATATATTTGGCTATGGCGATATGAATATGGGTGCATGCACATAAATATTTGCCAACCTTGGTTGCGGTACGGATATGGCTACTCAGATCACGTCTCGCGGGCGTCGTTTGTGGCTACTTAGAGGATATATCAAGAGGATGAATAGCATCGGGCCAGCAACAGGCAACGCACCAAGTGTCATGATTTGATACGATTTGTTTTATAAGGGCCTTATTTATAAAAACACGCTAACCAAATAATTAGGTTAAACACTAAATACCAGAATCTTAATTATTCCTATAGAGAATTAGAATTTAGAATCTTTTAATCAGTCCAATGTTCATATCTATTAATCCAGGAAAATAACTGCAATTAGAGGTAAATCTGCAAAAAAACTATTGGCTACTAATAGCCCAAAAAATAAAGATATTCGCTGTGAGAAACGTCCTAGTTAAGTATTTTCACTGGAATTATGTTCATTGTGGTAGTAGTAGTAATGTTGCATGAAAAGGCCATAAAAATCTCATAGGACAAAAAAATGGGCTGTCAAATGGCCTAAAAATCAGTGTTATGCTTAATTCTCGTATACTTTTGATTTTGTGATGAGGCAAATTTATTCCTTGTTCAATTGTGCACAAAAAAGTTGTGCATAAGATTCACTAATTGTTATTAGTTTTCGACATATGAGCCAAAATTGCAGTAAAATCATAACTTTACGAGAATTAAGCTTACCACTGATTTTTAGGCCATTTATGAGCACATTTTAGAAAAATTTCAGATAGTGCCTTTTATTCAGGGGTCCTCACTTCTAGATATCCAAAAAGGTCACTAAACGTGCAGAACCGTTCATTTTCATTCAACTAGTTGCGGCTTGACACATAAAGACATAAATAGGCAAATCTGACGAAGAAACCGCGACTTTTAAAAATCAAACACGTCTAAGTTTCCCAGCTCTTCATATGATATAACCTCTATTTTGTTAGCAGTTAGTGCTCTAATCGAATGTCAGTTTATGATAAATCGATGATTGGCAGCCGACCGCGATGCGGGAATATTTGCTGCCCTGCCGAAAAGTTGATAGTGTTGGTCGAAACACAATATCCAATCTGGATTTTCCATTATTTTCGGCGGAGATGGATAAAGGTCTCAGTTATTTAGGTCAAACGGTAAATCAGTGCAGATACGGTAGCTTTTAGAGCAATGAAGGTATCTAGAGAAGTACATTTGTTATATATTAAGGATATAAATGTTATTATTACAAATTATTGAGTAAGGAACGGTACAACGAAATCCGACTGGCTACGGTAGGAAAAGGCAATTGAATGTTTATCTTAAAAAACCGGCCAAGTGCGAGTCGGACTCACGCACGAAGGGTTCCGTACCATTATCGCAAAAACCGCCAAAAAACTCACGTTTGTTGTATGGGAGCCCCACTTAAATATTTATTTTATTCTATTTTTACCCGACTGCCGAAGGAGGGTAATGTGTTTATCAGTCTATGTATGTATGTATGTATGTTTGTTCCTATGTGGCGTTCTAGAGGCTAAACGCGTTGGCCGATTTTGATGATTCTTACGTCAATCGATTCGTCTTAATCCTGCGAGTGTCACTGGCTACATTAAAATTGTAAAAAACAAAAATGGCGGATTTTGGGCGCCATTTTGTGGGGCGAAAAATTTTTTTTTTCTTACAAACCTTCGTGTCAAAATAAAGGATTTTAAGAGGCAATTTCAAAAATATATAACACTTATATGTTTAAATGTACCTAATTCTAAAAAAAATAACTAAAAAGTTGTAAATAAAAAAAGTTAATTTAAAAAATCAAAAAACCCGACTGCTTAGAAAGCAAACTAAAAAAACGTAAACAAGAATAAAATCATGCTGTGCAGTCGGAGGATACATCTGGTTTTGGTCCGCCAGCTCCCGAACATGTATCCTCCGACTGCACAGCATGATTTTATTCTTGTTTACGTTTTTTTAGTTTGCTTTCTAAGCAGTCGGGTTTTTTGATTTTTTTAATTAACTTTTTTTGTTGTTATAGCGGCAACAGAAATACATCATATGTGTAAATTTCAACTGTCTAGCTATCACGGTTCATGAGATACAGCCTGGTGACTGACGGACAGACAGACAGACGGATCGCGGAGTCTTAGTAATAGGCTCCCGTTTTTACCCTTTGGGTACGGAACCCTAAAAAATGAGGAAACTCTCGATTGTTTGGCCAATTTGAATGGAGGGCTTTGCTCAGCCGTGTGATTCGCAAATACTGCCTTATCATTTATTGCCGCAACTAAAATAAGTTTTTGTTGAGATGTACCGAAGGCCTGCTGTATTGTTAACTGAAAGCTCTTTGAAGAGGAAAATAAACCAAATATAACAATGTCAATGGGTGTTTCTAAATACATATATAAACTCGCGCCTTATTCTCATGGGGGCAGAAAGCCACCTGCTTCGATCGGAATTTCTTTTGCTAAGCTTCACTTACCATGTACTTTATCTACCTAATGGATGGTGTACGCGATACCTAAACCCGATTATTTCCTAATTGTCTGAACAAACAAGCATGCTTCTAAGAAATACTAAATCCCCGCGTCAGATAGGCAAGTCAAAACAATCGGGGACCCTATTAATCACTCGGTATTGTCTCACCAAGTTGTACAAGCGCTTTGTCTCTTCGTTCCTAGATAATATGAGAGCGGACAAAGGACTGGGGACCATGCTGGGCAAAATAGTCGTTATTAGCGTTTAAGCGCATTCAGTCCAATTTTCATTACTATTAATCCAAGAAAAGAACTGCAATTAGGGGCAAATCTGCGATAAAATAATACTATTGGCCTTAGTAGCCCAAAAAATAAAGATAATCGCGTGCACGTGCTAGTTAAGTACTTTCACTGGTATTATGTCCATTATGCACTGAGAAAAAACTTGACAACTTTGATCAAAAAAATGTTTGCAGCTATCAAGGAACTCGTTTGTATACGAGCGCATAAAGTATTATGATTATGGCAATAAAGTTATCTTGATTAAGCAACAAACAAGTTGTCTTGATAAAATGAAACAAAGTAATTGTCAAATAATCAAGTTTGGTTAATATGCCTTAACTTTACATTACTACTACCATGGTAGCCCGAGAAGTCCATAAAAATCCCATAGGAGTAAACAAAAATATGTTTTGAACATTGTGCACACAAGTATTACTTACTTATGTTTTTTCAATGTTATTTTCTTTGCGGTATCCAAGACAGTTGATTTGTTTCTCGGACTCCTCGAGCTTCATTGCTTCGGTGCTTTTCAACACTGTTCACTTTCACTTTTAGAAGATACAATGTGGTGGGCTTGTCCCATAAAATAAGGTCATATTTTCCGTTTGAAAACCAATTCACGAGCAATTTCACCCTGTCACATCTCCTAGTGTTAATAGAAAGCACTTTCAAAGGTTTTTCAACTCTTTCTTATCCAGCGCCACACAATTAATAAACACACAAAATAATAATCCTAATTGTGACACAGAAAAATTAAACGTTCGTTAAATCTACGGTCATCACATAACCGCCTTCTTCAATGTCCCACTCACCGCACTGACTTCATTCACCATTCTTTCTTCGTTCAGTCTATTTCTCTGTGGAATGCGCTCCCCCAGGAAATCAGGATGGCAACCAGCCGGTTGACCTTCAAAGTTAAAGTTCGCGAGCATATCCGTAAGAAGTTGGCAGTAGTATCGTCACAGCGCTAATGTTTTTCAATTATTTATCTATTACTACTAATGTTTAAGTATTATATATTTATATATTCAGTTTATTATTTTGAGTATATATAGTATAATTATATTGTATGTATAGTTTATATGTATATTTAAATAATCCTGATACGCAATATTGCACCTACCACTGTTTATCTCTCCATCACCCAAAGGTCGACTGGTAGAAAATGCCTAAGGCATTAAGTCCGCCTCTGTACTTGTGTGTGCATGAAGTATTAAAATAAATAAATAAATAAATTAAAATTACATCCCTATTGTAAACAAGCAACGGTCGGTGTCACACGGCACGGCTCGGAACATATAGGTAGCTCACTTAAATTTTCATTTTCTTGATGAAATTCTCTAATGGACGACATACGGGCAAACACTTTATCGTTGGGCAGGTAATATTGCAACGGGTCAAGGCTTTTCAAAATGTATTGTGCTATCCTTTATACATCTTTGCCTTTGCAAAGATTTTATCAGATTTATATCTGCAGGTCGTTATAGAATATTACCATAGTCTATGAGTAACTACAATAGCCTGCATTTTTATAGCATTTCTACACCAATACGTAAAGTAAATAGGATTCTATTCCGTGGAGTCTCTTACAGTTTTCTTGGTAAAAACGGAATTCTACAAAACGCTAAGCTTCAAAGAGTATTATAACAATTTAAATGGGAGTACTTTGCGTGTTTCAGAACGAAATATTGTTTAGATAACAACAAAACTGGTTGAAATACTTGATATTCGAATCGCGCTCGGGACAGGCGCTACTGTTTAGCAAAACTTTGTCCATTATGAATCTTTTAAGTTTCGGATTTGAGTTGATAATTCGATTAAGCATTTTTGAATCAAAACTTTGGAATATTATAGACAGATGGATTGTGGTTTTAATGGGAAATTATTAACCACTATTTTATACAAGCGTGGCGCTGTGGGCATGATGATACAAATGCTAATGAAAGGGTTGCCCTGTGGTTACCCGGATTTAAGTATAATCAGAGGATTGATTTGCTACTAGTAGAAACTAGGGTAGCATCCCCAGTTTATATGATTTAGTTTTATAATTTGCGAAGTACGTGATGCTTTTTGATTAAATACGTTTCTAAATAATGAATAGATAACACAAAAGCTGTAAATTACTGTCCAGGTCTCTGACATTACAGGCAAACGTTCATATACAGGTAGAGTGGGTAGGTATTTTGACATACCGCTGTTAAACCCGCGATGGTTTGTGTTGGTATGTTGATACACTCAACAAATATTTGTAAAAAAAAATTCTTAGTCAATAAAAGTTAAAAAAAAAAATATACAGGATGTAGATTTTTTCGAATTTTAATAAGAATTATATTTAATACTAATTAAAAAAAACTTTTTTACTAAAGTCAATTTTCTCGTAATAACACATAATAAATTATAACTCTCCCCTGCAGAGTTATAATTTATTTTGTGTTTTGACGCCACTGGGGAAAAAAATATACTCTACCGAAAAGTGACCCTGTATTACAAGTTTTGACGCATTAAATAGGGATTCTATAAAAGTATAACACATGGCCATGAGTGGCTCTAATCTCTTTCTAGGACGAAAAAACAAAATAACGATTGTGAACAATACAAAATATATTTTTTTTATTAATAGGCTCGCGCTTGACCACTATCTCACCTGATGGTAAGCGATGATGTGGTCAACGATGTAGCACGCTTACCTAGAAGAAACCTATTCACTCTTGACTTAAAGACTCCAAGGTTGTAGCTATCAGGAAATACAGACTCCGGCAGGGAATTCCACTCCTTAGCTGTACGCATAATGAAAGTATTCCCAAAACGTTTGGTGCGTATGGGTGGGATGTCCACCACGTACCGATGACGCATCGCCGTACGTCTTGTAGTCCGATGATGGAACGGGCTAGGAGGAATTAGTTCATGCAATTCCATCGCACAATTCGCACAAAATAATTAAATACAAAATAAATTATAACTCTGCAGGGGTTGACCTTAATGACCTGCCGTAGAACAATTTTTTGCAGCTGATGACCCAACTAACAACCTGATGATGATGTTTTTTGAGCTGATAGTTGCGTTTGATCCAAGACTTTTTGGCCACCCTGTATATACAAGTAGGTAAAAAAGTTTCTCCACTCGGTGATAGTCCGGATGATAATTCAATTCATCTTCGCCATCTCCGAAAAGAAAGTGTTGACATGTGCGCTAAGGGCGAAAATACAAGTGCCTGTAACATAAATTATATCATTTAAAACCGAAATTTATTTAAAGTTAATTTCTCCCCATACCTCGGTGCGTCATCTTTGTTTTCATATTTTTAGCGTATTAAAGATTCAAAGTTATTAATAAGCTGTCAAGATACTCAAAATTAACCTGAGCACACGACTTTTAAGATTACCACATCAGTTTACATGAACGAGATTACATAGTTGAATTAAACTTCAACTTTCAAAACATGTTCAAGAAAAAAATTATGTTAACTAGAATTAAAACTTTTCAAACATTTCATTAATTTTAAACAGGTGTCAGTTCTGACTGCTTTTACATTATTATTATTTTTTTGGTTTCTAAGGGCATTTCTTCATAAATACGATCAGCAAGGAATGTTAGTCAACACTGACTTTTTGCCCTTCAAATTGCGTGTTTTAAAACTCAGTGAAGACCCCACTAACTTAACTTTTCAATATCGTACTCGCTTCTAAATAAGTTACTTATTTACTTTTCTTGGTTGTTCTTCTATGTTACTTTGAGATTGTTGCTATTGAGCTGTGTTGAATAAATGTTTTTTATTCTATTTCTATTATTTTGTAATCTAAGGTGTATTTTCTAAGATACGGTCATTAAATACAATATCCTGTATTCATTGGTCTTATTACAATATCCACTACATCAAAGATGAAACTGACAAAAGTATACATTAAAACCGCTGCGATAGGTTTATCTTCCTGTCCAATAGACGCGTACATATTGAGCACACTAAACATCAAAGAGTTGAGTCGTAATTCCCTGAATCCTCTTTTTAATTATTCCCGAACGTGGCTACGTATAAATTTGGTGAGAGTGCGACATAAAAACTCTTAATACCTCCCTAATTGCCGGACTTCGTAATTAAAATGCGTCTTATTGTCTTCAGGAACAGCTGAGGTATTTGTAATGTAATGCATATATATATATATATGTATATAGCATAACATCACGCCCGTATTCTTCGATGGTTTAGGCAGAGCTTAGAGGTAACTTAGTACTAACTTACTACCCACATTTTATCAGTTATGAAGTCCCGTGTATAATACGTAACCTATTGCAATTAACCGACTTCCGTACTCCGGGCTACTACGGAGAAATTATATTTGAAATAAGCCATTAAGATTTTGTCCGACCTAGACATCACCCCCAGGACCAGACATATATTCCATTTTATTTTCCTAAAACCTTTTTCCTTTTTCGTACACGAGCAAATCATTCGCCCATGACACACAAATGCACACGATCAGTGACGCACGAAATATTTAAAACGTACAAACTGTACAAAACAAAGGTTTACCGCAATCTGAATTGAGCGCCAGGCCGTGTTTTTTTCGAACCCGTAACGCAAACGTAACGCAGGCAGTTACGTAAATATTCCGCGTCCCGTTCCAGTTTTGTGGACCGTGAATGCATTTGGAAAGCTCGTTCGAACTAATGTTCGTACGTTCCTATTCTACGGTATTTCGGTAAGGAATTTTGGTGTACGGCATAACGTATCGGATTATTACTACCGGGCTAAATTGCAGTTAGTACAGCTGCTATATAGTCGAGCGTGTGGCAAGCTCGACAATATAGGCACTCGTTGTTCGTAACGATATTTTTTATTACTAGTACTAGGTCGGTTTTTCTTACTGCAGGACAAACTGTCTCATATAAATCAAGGCCAGTAATAAGTCCAATCTACATCCACATCCATCCACTTCTGTTTTTGTATATCAATGAAATAAAATAACGTAAGCCATTACAAAAGAACATCAAAATTGTTTCCATCATTCTAAAGCGAACCTGTCATTCTGAAACAATTATTGCGAAGCAAACATGTGTTCTAACCAAGGAATCGCGTGTTGAAACGCATTTTTTGGGGTTGGAGATCATCCAATGACTTTGCCCGCTCTGATTGAAGCGTGTCAGACTTTTACTGACTAAAACACACCCGTGTTCCTTCATTAGTTGTGCCAGGGCCGCGGTAACTCTTTAAAATTTATGCGTGACCGTGTTGCTACGCTATGCTAAGCGTTCTCGCATATTGCTACGCAGTACTATGGCGTAGCTCCTATTGTCCAACGGTCCCTGATTCTACAGGCTTTGCCGCGGGCATAGCAACAGCAGAGAGTACAGTATTACTGGCTAGCAGTTTATTGAAATAATACTTACATATGTATGATAATTTTATTGATTGACGGTAAAAAGTACACATGGTCAGTCGTAAACAAGTGTGATGTCTCGTCTTAAACTTAGATTGGAATATTCCATTTTCAGAGTGAGTATCACCATTTACCAGTAGGTATCTTCTTTAGAGAGTGATTGAAATGTGGTCAAAGTTCGTATCTTATTGCATAAAATCACTATCTTATTCACCGTATCGTCGTACTTATCTTATATGCTCAGATTAATCACTAAATAATGTGTGTGTGACCTAACAGGTGAACCATGGCAAACTTATGAACAGTTTGTAAATAAGATTTTCATAACATCAAAACGTATTATTTACTTTCTGTGGATTCTGAAAAAAGGCAGAAAGTTGTACCCTTAAGTACATGATCTCTGGTCTACCCGTACTCTGTAAAAGACAATTTTCACCGCCTTAGGATATTTGGCAGGATTCAAGAAGCTTTGTTTATACTTTGTTGGAAGTACTCTTCTCGAGATCCTTTCATCCGAACCCTGCCAAGGGAAGGTATCGACCTTACCTTGAATCTTGTCGTTCCATGTTTCATATACTATATAAACCATAGGTATACATAGATTAAGAAATATAAATGGTATTTTAAGTATAATAAGTGTTTATTTATCTGGGCAATTAATATATAATAGAATTACTTAATATATGAAAAGGATATGTGCCATTACTATTTTATTTGTAGCGGCACCGACGCCGCCACTTACAAAACTCCTGACATGACGTCACACAAATCCTGCATCGCGTAAGCAAAGTTTGCGGCACGATTTGAGGTTTGTGGGACTTTACACCCTGTTCCACATGCCTCCGACCAGACGGGTATTGTGTCTGGTCCAGGCAACTGCCCAACGGTTATTGTCGGACTGTTGTATGTGTTCAAATCGCGCCGAAAACTTTGCTTGCGCGATGCAGGATTTGTGTGACGTCATGTCATTAGTTTGTAAGTGGCGGCGTCGGTGCCGCTACATCTTCTTGGCCAATATTTACAATCCAAATGGTAGGTATTTTGATTGTAAATATTGGCCTATTTTTTTATTTGAAAGAAAATAATATTTACGCATACACTGAACACTATTCAATCTATCCGTCTATAACCAGCATCGGGTACCTTTTGGATGAATGATCATGACGAAGACACTCCGGTGTCATCATTATCATCAAACATCGGAAAGTTATCTACCGGCAAGGTTAATTTTGTTGCCACCACGCGAATGATGTTATATTTAATAGATACAAAGGTTAAAATAAACATGACACAGTCCCACATAACCGTGTTAGCGGGAACAGTAAAAGGCGCCCGAGTCAATCAAATAAAATAACAAAACGGGTTCTCATATTATTTTATGATTTCCATCCACATGCCGACGTAAAAATCTTCGCGAACTTGATTCTTTTGTTCTATAATTTGAAACTGATGTTTTAAATTGATTATGAGATAGACAGGGGCTTAGCTAATAATACGGGGCCTCAGTGCCCCGATGCATATCTTATACTCTTTTTGGAAGGCGGTGTGAGGATTTTATTTTTAATAATTAAACTCTTTTTATTATGATGACAGCTTAACTTATTCCAGCATGCTCCAATTGTTTAAATCTCTATGGTCGCATTCTTATATCCCGTGGTAACATCCTTTTAGTAAAATCAAATGTAAACTCATTTTTAAACTTGTTGCGCGTCAAGAAATCCAGGCGCCTATTTTATTTATTTTGTAAGAATAACAAACCGGCCAAGTGCGAGTCGAACTCGCACACGAAAGATTCCGTACCATTATCGCAAAAAATGGCCTAAAAAACATGTTTGTTGTATGGGAGCCCCTTTTTAAATATTTAATATATTCTGTTTTTAATAAAAAAAAATATAGCGGCAACAGAAATACATCGTCTGTGAAAACTTCAACTGTCTAGCTATCACGGTTCATGCGATACTGCCTGGTAACAGACGGACAGACAAACAGACAGACGGATCGTCGAGTCTTATAAATAGGGTCCCGTTTGTACTATAAAAATTGTCTTCCTATGGTCTTTGCTACAGTTGGGTAAAAAGACCTCAACAAATTATGAAACAGGGCCTTATAAGCTCTATAACTACGCCACTGCAGATAGAGAACATGCTCGATTCGAATTCTATTAGCAATGAGATCGTATAATCTCATCTATTAGTTGATACGGCGAACGAAAACGAACTTATCGATCGCGTACTTAGGTACCTAAGAGAAAATACGGAGCAAAATGGTGGCTGAATTACCAAGGAGTGTTTCTTTTGTTTTTGTTTGTTCATTATTGCGTTTCACATTCTTTACTCCCGTAGGTATTGTATGGTTTTTTTATATTTATTTTAGTATAGCTTAAGTTCCCGCGGTATCGCTCCCGTGTATCATTATTTTTTAAGTAAAATGGATTAGAATATAATAAAAATTGGATTAGAAATACAGCAATAGCTTGCTTCTACTTCGCAGAATGTAATTAAAAATATCCCTCAAGATAGACAGTATTTTCTTGATTGCCAAAAGAAAAAAAAAAAAACACAATACTAGTATACTAATCTTTGATAACGTTAAATGCCTACACAAGGCATCTTATAAGACTTAAATAGTGTTGAGTTTTTAAATTTAAATGGATAAACCAGATAAAAGCATAGTGAACAGAAAAAAAACTTAAAACAGATGGTGCATCAAACCGTGAAACTAGAGGTAGGATTTTTTTTAACCAAGTTAATAACCAGGAACAGCAATAACATATGCATATTTTGACAGATGCAAACCCACGAGAAAGCCAATCAGAAAATAATTATGATAATTTAGAAGAGTTTTTTCGTGAATAAAAGCATTATGATGTCATGTAGTAGCATATATCATATTTCGTTACACTCTAAACATAATAATATTCCATATACGTGGCTAATAGACACCGGTGCTTCCATATCGACCATAAAATATAAACACATTTGTGAGTTGGATGTACCCATCCAAAAAGGGAAGCTTGTTGTAAATGGTATTGGTGGAAAAATTGAAGCGATCGGTTTTGTTTATCTTAAATTAAGAGCAGGTGATCAAGTTCTAAACCATAAACTCTACGTATTTGAATCTTTACCCTGTAAGGCGAGTGGTATTTTAGGCCAAGATTTATTGAGCAAATATCATTCAATTATTAACTTTAGAAATAATACTTTGTTTATTTATAATAAACCACTAACATGTGATTTAACCAAAAATACTGACTTAATTATATAATAATTAGCCAAGCTGTTAATATAATTTTATCTAGTGACTTAAATGGAAATTTCTGCAACAAACTGCTACTTAAATTACAAGACAATAACTTCTGTCAAATCAACACTAAAATACTATAATTTTTCATTGAACAAAAATAATAATATAGTTATATCAATTCAATTTATAAAATATAAAATAAAGAAAAGAAAAGAAATATTTTCAAACATTCTTTTAAACCAGTATAAAAAAAATGTATCCTTTAATATGGACAATATTTTTTGATTGCCAAAACAAGGCGTATTAGAATTATGTAGAAAGTAGAAAATTTCAATATTTGAGTGAAAACCAGAGCCCCTAGCACAAGTTTCAAACGTATTCGTATCGTCATCGTGACGTTTTCACCAGACGTTAACGTACTCGATGCTGCGTCAAGTTATTTTGGTAGCACGAGTTCAAAAAAACGTCTTGCGACAACTCGGAAGTAGTAATTGAACGATGGTTAATTAAGGCCGAGAATCCAATAGCGTTTGGATTGGTTTGTAGTGAATGGTGCGTTCTGAAAATAAAAGATAAAAACGGGTAACTTTGTCTTAAATAATTTAGAGACCAAAACTGAAAAATTATTTGTTATAAACACATGTTAAAACATATTTAACATTTTTATTAATTCTTTTTTTAATAAGTCATTAAAAATTTCAGTTTAGTGTAGTTTTAATTTATGATAAATTATTCGGTTTCGAACGGTCCCGTACATGACGTTTGACAGTTGTCACTTAATGTTTGAAGGTATCTTTCAAATTACAAAAATATAAAACCGTTAGCACACTGATGCAAACGCGTGTAGAAGCGAAATTCTTCCGACGAACTTTCCGAACTCAGTGATTGGTAAAAATAGGTATTTTGCACGTCCACACCGAAACGTTAAATACCTTGTTATACTTAATTATTAATTTATTTATTAAAGGCAATAGGGCCCACAGAATAACTTAACCATAATAAATATTATATTAATAGTGTCACTTAATGTTTGAAGGTTTCCTTCAAATTACAAAAATATAACAGTAACAATATAAACTTATCAAAATCAAAATACTTTATTTCAACTAAAACATTTATAGGCATTTTTGAATAGTCAAACAAAAGATGAATCTAGTTGCACATTCGCAAGGGTCAGTAGGTCTCTTTGGAGAAGAACGTGCAAGAAACTCCATGCACACTCTTTTCCATCAATACAGTACAATTACAAGTATTTGGTTACAGGGAAATTACATAGATATGTGTAACACAATAACAACGAACAACATTTATACACACAAACATTTAACACTTACACACAGGCAACCATCATTGCTTCAATATTCTAGCTGAAATAATGGAGCAACGATTCTATACAACACAGCCAGTCAGCAATCATGCCCAGATAGCTAGACATAATAAATATACCTCCATTATTACTCACCAGGATTGTCCACATAATCATTTACATTTTACGCATAATAATATCATGTATGTTATTAAATTAATATATGAATAAATAGATTGCAATAATGTATCCACCGGTTGGAGGATTTCATCACTTTTTTTTTATTTTAAATGCCGCGCGGTTATATGTACTACCGCATTGCTTCTCGGTGTGAGCAGACCCTAAGGTGTAAACGTCTATTGTTGTTTGTTGTCATTTCAAATAATTATTTAAATTTACCATTTTTATACGAAAATCTGTTATGTACGACGGTTCAGTGATTTAAGAATTAACGAATCCATAAAGAACTTGCTTCACTCAGTTCATCATCATGGTGAACTTCATAAAGAAGCAAAAAAGTAAGTTTATTTTATAGATTCATACAATTATGCAAAATGCGCTTCATCCGCTTAATTCCATGAGGTCTCATGTAGTAAGAAGCGGGACTATTGCCGTGCACAGCACACAGAGTGAGACTCCGGGTTGCTACTAAGAAATTCCTAATGGAAAAGTCCATTATCACTGGACGACCGACAATGTTGTATTTAGTTTCAGAATCTTTGTATTTTGTTCTATATCAACTTCTTTTACCAACAGGAGATGACGAGTAAAATATTCCTGGTACTAGCCAAAAGCCTTTGTCGACACCGCAACAATATAAGCCAGCATTGCCACTAAGAGAAGACAAGCCATTCCGATCGATTGCACCACCGTCTACAAGACTGCAGACGTGTTTTCTTCAAAGCCCACGGCAAGCTATACGTCTCTTTGTGCAATAGTGACATCCAACGAAGGAATCGGGGGAATATTATTAATACGACGTTAAAACTACTTATTCACAACCGTTTAGGTACAAATGCTCTTCATGCTATTTCAAGCGTTCGGAGTAGCTATGAGCTATGGTTGGAATCTTAGAAGCTCTGCTAATTCATTATGATGCAAATTTGAAAGAACATTATGTAATACAAAGTTATGTTAATTAAATCTGTATTTTATTTCATCAATGCATAATATAGATTCCTACCACCTACAACAGCTACATATTCTACTACTTATTCTTAATGCAGCTGTTGCATGATCAGCCCCTAAAGTTTTTTACTGCTACACCTAGCGGTAGGAACGGCAGGCGTATCCTTACAGAGATATTATACTTGTACCTTGTACCTACATATAGTAAAAAAACCATTTTACGATTTTCGTTTAGAATAGGAAGTACCTATGTGAAGTAAGACAACGTTATGGTTTAAACAAAGATGTATCAATTAATTAAAACTGAAAATAGTAGGTATGCTTAGATGGTTTGACCATTTTGAGAAGATGAATGAAAGGAAACTAACAAAGGGTATTTACAAGGCAGAAGTGATTGAAAACGCCCGTTGGAGACGCCCTAGAAGCCCTATTTGCAAGCAAACTAGGTAGCCAGTACATAGGTAATAACGGGATTCATGCAATACCCAAGTTTCTAGCATCGTAATTGTTAATTATTTATAATTAGATAGTTTCCAGTTAGAAAATATTACGAGTATTAGTTTATTATATACATACATAAACTCACGTCTTTTTCCCATGGGGGTAGGCAGAAACTACAGAACGCCACCTGCTACGATCCTTACATACTTCTTTTGCTTCACTCACATTCATACATCTAGTCATACACACACGCCGGTTATAAGTACTGCGCACCTGGCCTTTCTGAAGAACATCACCTATAAGGTCTATGTATCTTTCTAGGGCGTCCCCTCCCGGCGTTTCCATTCACGTCTGCCATGTAAATACCTTTCGTTAGTCGCCTTTCATTCATTCTCTCAACATGACCAAACCATCTTAACATACTCTTTTCAATTTGAGTCACTACATCTTCTTTTAAACCACAACATTGTCTTATTACCTCATTCCTCAATCTATCATTTAAAGTTACACCACACATACTTCGCAAGGAACGCATTTCTACTGCATTAATCCTACTTTCATGTCTTTTTTGCCATACCCAACCTTCACTTCACTTCCATACATAAGTGTAGGCACCAGCACACTGTTGTGAACGCCGAGTCGAGCTTCCGGAGACATCGATTTGCTGGTCACAACCGCATGTATAGCACCATTCACTTTATTCCCTGCATTAACTCTCCTTTCCACATCCTTTTCAATCTTTCCATCCCTTGTGAACATATTTCCCAGATATACAAACTCGTTCAGTTGCTCCACACTCTTATCATGTATTTTCACTTCACACTCCGATACATCGTCTTCTCTTTCAAACACCATTACCTTAGTCTTGTTCACATTTATACACATCCCTTTTAACTTAAATGCTTCATTCATCACAGTCACCATGTCTTGCAATTGTTCTGCTGACGATGCAAGTAGAACTTGATCATCTGCATAGAGAAGGCATTTGACAGGCAACTCATTCATCCCCAATCCGCACTCATGTTCTTTCAAACCTATTAGACAACTATCCATGTACAAGTTGAACAGCCACGGTGACGCTACACAGCCCTGTCTAACACCCCTTGAGATGGAAACCCAGTCCGTATACGCCCCATTAATCCTAACACAAGCACTGGAATCCCTATATAGAGATTTCAGTGCCCGTACCAAGTCCACACCGTACCCGGATAGCGTCGACCACAGTTCATCCCTCCACACACTGTCATAGGCCTTCTCCAAGTCAATGAAAGCACAGTAGACTTTTATGTTTATTATATAGTTAATGTGATTCTGAAATAGCCAAGTCAGAGGTCTGAGGGGTTCCCAGAGGCGGCATAACTAACTCTGACACCAGAGGTGATCACATCCTTACAAGAAAAGAAGACGACGAAGTGTTCTAATTATTTTATTTCGCTTTTAAGTAGCAGTCATATTAGAATCCTAACGTTAACGTTTAATGATTGATGAAGATAGTTTTAAAGAATTTTTTTACGAGTTTATAGTGTCGTATAATTACGTAACTTGAAAACATGATTTTTGTTTTATGGAGATATTTCAACGATTTTAGTGTCAAATTAAAGGTCTAGATGTAGAACCATTTCATCTGTTTGAATAATATAAATCGGTCCACACGTTTACGAGATATTCGCTTATCCAATGTAATGAAAGTGTACCAAACCGGAATTTTCGATGTTATTGTTCTACGAACTTTTTAATTGTTTTAAAATGTGTAATTATTATCGCCGTATGTCAATAAGGGGTTTGAAATGATTATATTTTTTTTTTTAGTTATGGCTCTTAAGATTTCAGCTAAGTAAATATGAACGTAAAAAATACGTGCAACAAGATATTTCAAGTTTTTTTTTTTTTGTCAAAACGTGGATCTTGTATGTGGGTCTTCCTCGTACCTACCACCCTACATACGCATTCAGGGGTGCGTGGTGGCGTGTGCCACCAGCAGAGTCGCTTGACTCAGAACGTATGGAAAGCACGTCAAACAACAGTGCAATACTGTCCCAGGGCGACCGCGGGTACTTACACCACCCGGGTACCGTCCGCAACAGATCTTGTTGTGATGTTCTTTAGAAAGGCCAGCGTGCGTGCATGTCAAAACCCGCGTGCGTGTAGATGTATGAACGTGAATATAATGTAGCAGGTGAAAAGCGTAAGTTTATGTATATATGTTTAGATTAGGAATACATATAGTTTCTCTTTATTTAGGTTTTTATTATCACATTAATAGCTTAGTTAGTTATTTGTTCGATTCACGGATACTTATGTACATGTTAGAAATATAATAAATTCAATAAACATCAACAACAAGTAGGAATTTTAAATGATAATAGGCTGAGCCAACAAGGCTTTCCATGTACGAAGGAACGATATGACTTAGGATCCGATTAGTTTTGAAGGAGAGTCCTATCACAGTCCCACTCTCTGCATCGATTTCTCGTCTTATAAAGGTTACTCTGGATTCTGGAACATTGGCTGTCAGGTGGCAATTACGATGGAAGGTCTTTATAATGGACCGTTCGTCGCGCTGCGAAGGGATTCTATTTCATTATTGTCCTAGTTTTCTCTCTTTCGTTGTACATCTGTGTCTATTTATCATCGACAGACTAGCTAGACTTGTAAAACGGCTTACGGTTTTTGCTACTTAAAATACTGCAACCATTGCCATAAGACGTGCTATAGAACATATATATTAATAAGTTTTAGATTTGTATTGTTGTTAATAGGGTACTCAAGAACATTTTAGCTGCCGATAAATGAAAGGGCTTCAGTTGCCTTGAAGCAACTATCAATGTTGTTTATCCCAAATTCTAACCCATATTCTCAAACTAACTTTATATACCGGTATAAACCGGTTACGAAATAAATAGGCATACGAGCATACTAGTATTATAATGTATAATATATAACGCATATCGCCTTTATCTTCGATTCTTGAATCTTCAAATGAGTCATGATAATTATGGAGAACCGCAAGAAAAACGTAGAGTTGCGGCGAATAACGCGCTTGAGACCGTACTCCACTACGGCAGGAAGGCAGTGCGGACGTGCCGCGACGCTCTATGTGTGGTTAGTATCAATAACTTACAGAAATGGTTTATTATAAGAAACTATTACTCTTTGTTTACAAAGAAAATGTAAATTTTGCATACCACGTTTAACATTTTCTCCTAGCCTCTTTATTAAAATAGGAGGTAAGATAATCAATAGAAAGCATGCCTTCCCCTTTTATTCATGATTAAATAGCATATTATTGCAAAAATATCCAAATAAATACGGAAAATTGTTTGACGTGAAACGTCTCACCGAGAAAATGTCAGTGAGATAGTTGTCGACGTGCTTTCGTCACACCTAGCGTAAAATTCGATACTACATGTCAAAATGAAAACTCGTGCTACCGATTCCCATACATTTGGAGCGTTAACGCAACGTAAATACGTGAACTCGATACGAAGGCAATTGTCAAAAACTTGTGCTACCGATTTGTTAGTTCCAAATACGGACACATGGCGCTGATTAATTTTGCATACAAAAATTGTCGGAGGCGATACGTTAACGTAGTCGATCCAATTACGCAGAAACTCGTGCTAGGGGCTCAGAACAAAGTCAGCAAAGCGTACTTAATTAGAATATCGTCACAAGACTAAGAAATTAACATCATATACTGAACACTAATTTGGGAAAAAAAATATAATTCAAAGTATTGAAATCAATTCGAGTTCATTAGAATTTTCCCGTGTGAATCGGTGAACAATAAATTAGATACTGCATTACCGACGTTCAGTATACTAGAGAATTTATATTATAAGTTACCTTCAAGTTGTATTTAGAAAAAAAAATATCATATGGCTGCTACAAACACAACAAATCTCTCTCGCATATAACCGAAAAAATAAATTATACTTAAACATAACGGTATCAAGCTACAATTTTAATTCTTTGTGGTCGTTTTTATTGATTAAAAAAAGGGTATATAAAAAGATTTTTATTAAAGTTATAGTGATTACCACTACAGATCTACGCTACATGAAATTAAAATTCCTTATTTTTATGTAAAAATGGTTATTAAAAATCAAAAAGAAAATTTTAAGAGGGTCAGTGATTAATTGACACATAATGACATAAATAGGCAAATCTGACAAAGAAACCGCGGGCTGTTCCTAAATCAGACGACTTTTAAAAATCGAATTCGTCGAAGTTTCCCAGCTCTTCCTATGATAAAACCTCTATTTTGTTAGCAGTTAGTGCTCTAATCGAATGTCAGTGTATGATGAATCGATGATTGGCAGCCAACCGCGATGCGGATATATTTGCTGCCCTGCCGAAAAGTTGATAGTGTTGGTCGAAAAATAATATCCAATCTGAATTTTCAATTATTTTCGGCGGCGATGGATAAAGGTCCCAGTTATTTAGGTCAAACGGTAAATCAGTGCAGATACGGAAGCTTTTAGAGCAACGAAGGTATCTAGGTAAGTACATATGCTATGTAAGGATATTAATGTTCGTTTATTCATCTTTTTCTTATTATTTTACATTTTTAAATATTTTTACAAAACACATACTAAAAAGAAAAACATTTAAAAATATAAAAAAGACCGGTATCGGGAATAGGGTCCAAGCTACCGGCGGTCAGGACTCCAGAGAGAGGAACAATACGAGCCCTGTCCAGCAATACTGCTTTCTGGATTAGGCCCTTGACCCAGCCGCCTAACGAGAGCCTCCTAAGGTGTTGGTCGGGACTCGTGGCTATTAAGCCATTGACTGACACGACTATCGGTACAATGATCGCTGTGTCAACATCCCACATGTCGACAACCTCGCGAGCCAAGTCAAGATACTTGATTTGCTTATCTTTCTTGGCTTTCACGAGGTTCCCGTCATGCGGGACAGTTATGTCAACAATCATTGCACGCCTCTCGATAATAGTCCTGTCAGTGATGATGGACCGATCCCAGTACAATGTGATATTGCCATTCTCAAGAACTGGGTCGGGCACATACCTGTAGTACGGCACCTCCGATGCCACAAGAGTGTACTTCAGAGCAAGTTGTTGATGGATAATCCTGGCTACAAGGTTGTGCCTAAGCAAGTACTCTTCGTTAGCTAGACGAGAACAACCAGAAATAATGTGACGGATCGATTCACCCGGGCGGTGAAATGCCCGACAGATGTCAATCGTACCATCCTTCACAATAAATCGCCGGTAGTTATTCGTCATGATATATTAATGTTATTATTACAAATTATTAAGGAAGGAACGGTACAACGGGATCCGACTGGCTACGGGAAGGAAAAAGCAATTGAATGTTTATCTTAAAAAGTTATTTAAAAAATCAAAAAACCCGACTGCTTGAAAAGCAAACTAAAAAGACGTAAACAAGAAAAAAATCATGCTGTGCAGTCGGAGGATACATATTCGCGAGCTGGCGGACCAAAACCAGATGTATCCTCCGACTGCACAGCATGATTTTTTTCTTGTTTACGTCTTTTTAGTTTGCTTTTCAAGCAGTCGGGTTTTTTGATTTTTTAATTAACTTTTTTTATTTACAACTTTTTAGTTATTTTTTTTTAGAATTAGGTACATTTAAACATATAAGTGTTATATATTTTTGAAATCGCCTTTTAAAATCCTTTATTTAAAAATTTTTTTTTCCCCACAAAATGGCGCCCAAAATCCGCCATTTTTGTTTTTTCCAATTTTAATGTAGCCAGTGACACTCGCAGGATTAAGACGAATCGATTGACATAAGAATCATCAAAATCGGCCAACGCGTTCGGTCTCTAGAACGCCACATAGGAACAAACATACATACATACATACATACATACATACATACATACATACATACATACATACATACATACATACATACACACATACATACATACATACATACATACATACATAGACTGATAAACACATTACCCTCCTTCGGCAGTCGGGTAAAAATGTGGAAACTCTCGATTGTTTAATCAATTTGAATGGAGGACTTTGCTTAGCCTTGTGACTATCAAAGACTGCCTTATCATTTATTGCCGCAACTAAAATAAGTTCTTGTTGAGATGTACCGAAGTCCTGCTGTATTGTTAACTGAAAGCTTTTTGAATATAAAATTAACCAAATATTATTAATTGGTGTTTCTACATGCATATACCTACAAACCCACGCCTTTTTCTCATTGGGGGTAGGTAGAACTGACCTGAAACCCCACCTGCAACGATCGGCGTTTCTTTTGCTAAGATTTACTTACCATGTACTTTACTTACTTAATCGATGGTATCGCATAGATACCTAAAGCCGATTAATTTATTATTTTGTCCCTAACAAATAAAATAAAATAAAATTTCCCAATTGTCTGAACAAACAAGCATGCTTCTAAGACATACTAAATCCCCGCGTCAGATAAGCAAGTCAAAACAATCGGGGACCCTATTAATCACTTGGTACTGTCTCACCAAGTTGTTCAAGTGGCCACAGCGCTTTGTCTCTTCGTTCCTAGATAATATGCGAGGGGAGAAAGGACAGGGGGCCATGATGGGCGAAATAGTAGTTATTGGAACCTGTGATTATGGAATTACAAGTAATTTTGTATACTTACTCGGCACATTGTGTACACGAGTATTACTTACTTATGTTTTTTTCGATTTCGATTTTCGATTCGACTCCTCGAGCTTCATTGCTTCGGTCGTTTTTGACACTGTTCACTTTCGCTTTGAAGTTACAGTGTGGTGGGTTTGTCCCATAAAAATAAGGTCATATTTTCAGTTTAAAAACATTTCAAGGGCAACACCCTGTTACATCTAGTTTTAATAGAAAGCACTTTCAAAGATTTCGACTCTTTCTTATCCAACGCCACACAAATAATAAACGCACGAAAATAATAATCCTAAATATGACACCGAAAAATAAAACGTACACGCCAATTAAAATTACGTCCCTATTGTAAACAAGCAACGGCCGGTGTCACACGGCACGGCTCGGAAAATATACCTCACGTAACATTTTCATTTTCACGTTGAAATTCTCTAATGGACTACATACAGGGAAACACTTTATCGTTGGGTAGGTAATATTGCAAAGGGGCAAGGCTTTTCAAAATGTATTGTGTTATCCTATATTCATCTTTTTTTTGCAAAGACTTATAGCTGCAGGTCGATATAGAATATTACCATTGTCTGTGAGTAACTACAGTAGCCAGCATTTGTATAGCATTTCTACACAAATGCTACAGGCAACGTTATGAAAATCCAGAATTGTAACGTTAACTAATTAGGATTTTATTCAGTGAAGTCCCTTACAGTTTTCTTGGTACTTTACTAGATAAGCTCTTACAAAACGGAATTCTACAAAACGTTATGCTTCAAAGAAAAAAGTAATACCCAACAATTTAAATGAGATTAGGTAGGTACTTTGCGTGTTTCAGAGCGAAATGTTACTTTGTTTTATATCTAAATAACAACAAATCTGGTTGAAATACTTGCTATTCGATTTCGCGCCCGGGACAGGCGCTACTGTTTAGCAAAACTTTGCCCATTTTAAATCGTTTCTGCTTCGGATCGGAGTTGATAATTGGATTAAGCATTTTCTTGAATCAAAACTTGGTAATATTACAGACCGAGATGTATTGTGGTTTTAGTGGGTAACTAATAATCACTATTTTATACAACCAGTTTTTTGGCAGAAGCGACGAGCATCGATACGACGTGATGCGAGGTAAAGCGTGAAGCTCAAGACTACTGTGGTCTACTGTGGACGCCCTCTGCCCAATCCAGAAGACATAGTCATTTTATACAACCATGGCGCCGTTGGCATGACGATACTTATTCTAATGAAAGGGTTGCTAATGAAAGTGTTGTTGATTTAAGTATCATCAGAGGAGTGATTTGCTACTAGTAGAAACAAGGGCAGCATCTCTAGATTATTTAATTGAGATTTATACTTTACGAAGTACGTGATGCTTTTTGATTAAATACGTTTCTAAATAATGAAAGGGAACACGAAAGCTGTAAATTAGAGTCCCAGGTCTCTGGTATTACAGACTAAGGTCACAGTTTAACACATCAGTTTACATGAACGAGATATTTGAATTAAACTTCAACTTTCAAAACATGTTCAAGAAAAAGATTACATTAACTAAAATTAAAACTTTTCCGACATTTCATTAATTAGAACGTGTTTCAGTGCTTTTAAATAAGTTATTTGTTTTTCTTGGATGCTAAGGGCATTTTTTCATAAATACGGTCAGCCAGGAAAGTTAGTCAACACTGATATTTTGCCATTCAAATTTGGTTCTTTTAAAACCCAGTGAAGACATAACTAACTTAACTTTTCAATATCGTACTCGCTTTTATATAAGTTACGAGCTTCTGCCCGCGGCTTGGCCCGCGTGAATAGTGTATTATGTGCTATGCTAAAACACATGGCATCGGGTAAGAGGCTGTCTGTAATTCTGCCTTTATCTGATGATCCATGGTTGAAAACTTACCAAATTGTTCATGGTTTTATATCTGTCTCTTTCTATCCTTTTCTATCCCAGTGAACGTGATGTTACGCTTGACAGGTTGCTGTCAAATTTCATAGCGTTTGTAAATTTTGCCGCGAAAAGATCGCAAAATTTTCTTAGTTAGAGAAAAATCAAAAAAAATGTGTGCGCAGTGACGAATTTAACAATAATTTAACTATAGTTAGACCGGAAGATGTAAATACAGATGTACCGATACTAATGGAAAGTGAAATAAGCAACGCTATTTCGTCTCTAAAGTCCTTAAAGAGCCCGGGAGAAGATGGGGTTACCAATGACATATTGAAGACTCTGATCGAACCTCTGTCTCCTATTATTACGAAATTATTCAATAATATATTGGATTATGAAAGCATACCCACGGAATGGGAGACGTCAATCATTACATTACTGTACAAGAAAGGAAATCCGGAGGACATGGGCAACTATAGGCCTATAAGCTTATTACAGACTACGTACAAATTATTTACGCAAGTGTTGCTTAGACGAATCATGTCTACTCTAGAATTAAATCAACCTAAAGAACAAGCCGGTTTCCGCCCAAGATACTCTACAGTGGACCATATATTCACTGTGACACAAGTCATCGAAAGGTACGAAGAATTCGGAAAAGAGCTCTACATTGCTTTCGTTGACTATTCGAAGGCTTTCGACTCTATTGGACACTTAGCTCTGTGGAGGGCACTGGATCAGCAAGGAGTCCCACACAAGTATTTAAAAATACTAAGGGAAATCTACAAGAGGGGTAAAGCCAAAGTGAAACTAGAAAGGCAAGGAAGATCTTTTGAGGTACAACGTGGAGTCAGGCAAGGTGACCCGATATCTCCGAATCTTTTTACCGCTCTCCTGGAAACCATTTTCCGAAACTTAGAATGGGACTCTATGGGGATCAATATAAATGGAGAAATGTTAAACCACTTACGCTTCGCAGATGATATCGTACTGATCTGCGACAACCACAGACACTTGGAATACATGCTGCAAACCTTAGATACAGAGAGTAGAAAATGTGAATTGACAATGAATTTGGAGAAAACTCATATTGACCAACGCAGTAAACATACCAGTACAAATATCATCTAAGGAAATAGAGTACGTGGAAGAGTATGTTTACTTAGGACAGAACATCACATTTAAAGATCAAACTGCGGGCGAAGTAGAGCGTAGAATCAAACTCGCTTGGAAAAGATATTGGTCATTGAAACAAATCTTTAAATCTAAACTCCCAATGACAATAAAGAAAAAAGCATTCGAAACTGTTGTGTCTCCTACACTACTTTACGGATGCCAGAGCTGGGCAATAACAAAGGAAACATTGAACAAACTTCGAGTTTTCCAGCGGGCCGTCGAAAGAAGTATGCTAGGATTAAAACTGACCCCCCCGGTGGGTTCCCGCATTGTCGAGGCGGGGGGGCTCAGTAACCGTGGCTTGGTCACCCACGGTGAAGCGAAGAGGAACCCGAGGAGGGGCCGCTCGTCAGGGCTTTTGCCGATAAGCCGACGACGTAGCGGCCAACATGTAGGTTGCGGTGCTGCCTGGGCAACATCGCAACTGAGGCGGGCCGTGATGTCGTGTGAGGTCTCCCAAACCCATGCGATGTCACGGCTGAGGGTTGGAGGCCGCGGCGGGAGAGGAGTGCCGGTATTGCGGTGCGCCGCTCTCCCTACCTTCCGCGGCCTGGACGGGGTCGCCACCGTCTGATGGCGGACGCGGTGGGGCCGCAGGGGAGGAGGAGTGTCGGTATAGCATTGGCCGCTCTCCCTATCCCCTGCGGCCGAAACATGGTAGGTGGCGGGGCCATTGACCTTGACCCGTCACAAGGGGACCAAGGGTGCCATACACGGGGTCGTCTGGCACCCATGTACTGGTTTGGTCCCTGGGGTGGTCACGGCGCACAGTGTGCTCTGGTGCGCCGGTGATGGGGGGTAATCCCCAGAGGAGGGTCCGGTGACGGACAGCCGCGGCGGGTTCGCGGTGAGTGCTAACGCGTACCCGTGTTCCCGCCATAAGCGGCACAGGGGGACACCGTGGAGTTTTAGTGGGTTAGAGTCCCACATAACTGCGCTATCTCCCCGTGGTAGCGCAGTATGCATGAGCATTTCTCCACGCAAAAAAAAAGAAACAATGAAATCAGAATTAAGACTAAGCTAATAGACGTGGCAGACTTAGCCTGTCGGCTGAAATGGCGATGGGTAGGTCACGCGGCTCGCGCAGGCTACGGACGCTGGAGCGAGCGTGTCCTGCAATGGTGGCCGCGCGGCGAGGCGCGCCGCCGCTGGAGCGACGACGTGGTGCGAGTCGCGGGACACATTTGGACCAGGCTAGCCAGAGATAGGAGAGTATGGAAATGCATGGAGGAGGCTTATGCCCAATCTTGGGTATCCAAAAATTAAAATGAATATTTGTTCTAATCCATATTTCTATTAATATTTATTATTTTTTTATTCTTGCTGTTATTGTCGTATTTGGTTCTATTGATTCAATTTTACCAAATATTTTTATTTATAAATCGTAATTTTACTAATTCGTTTTAATTAAATTATTGATCAATTTTATTTTATTAATTGAAATTTTATGAAACAGATTTTATTTTTGTCAGTTTTTTTTTTGACATAATTGTATAAATTAAATGTGACATTTTGGTGAAATTTATATTATAATATAGCTACAATAGTAAATTATTTATTCATAGTGTTATAATCAGATTTATTTTATGCATTAAATTTTACCACATATTTTTATTTAATAATTGATTATTGTATGGATCATAATTATCGTCTATATTGGAATCATGGGGTCTATAAATATAATATTTGTTATTGTAATAGTGAGATAATTTATGTAATTTCTTTCTGCATGAAATCGATTAGATGTTAGTGATTGTAATAGTTGTAATATTTTGTGTTTTTTGGAAATAAATAATCTTTAAAATAAATCTTTAAAAAATTGAGTCTGCTTCCAGGAAGGGTATTCGTTATAAGAATGCTTTACATTCTTGCACCAACAAACCCAGGATGCCAATCCTGGGTTTGTTGGTCTTAAACTTAATGAGGAGTTATGCCATTTCACCAGGAATAAAGATTATGTAGCTTCAACTGAACATTTATTAGCGGGCTTGTCCAATAATATTTTAGAGCAAAGACAATTATTAAGATCAGGCTACAAGATTTGCTTGACTGGGCGGCAGCAAATACTAACTATTTGGATACTAATACATTGTTTGAAAAGATATCTAGGATTTTTGGTCCGGGGTAACCGACATATAAGAATTCAGAGACTGCAATGCAGATTGTGTGTGGTACAAGGGCGGAGTGTATTGAGGTGAGACGGGATCGTATTTTAATAGAAGTTACAAACCCATATTTAAAAGCTTCACTACAAGGTGTTCCTCCGAGTCAAGAATATCTTTTTAGTCCGGAGACTTTACAACCAATTATAGCTTCACTAGGTGGTTCTCAGGTATGGCTCAACACTCCTGCTTACATCAAAGAAAAAAGAGCTTTTAACTCATCTTATGTGCAAAAACAAGAAACATCATGGTTCTTACAAAACTCAAAAGAGAGGAAACAAATTACACAGGAAGCGAAACCCTAAATTTAAATAGAATCTTCCGCCCTTAAGCCCTTTCCGAAAAAAAAAAACAACCAATAACACTTCCCCGAACAACAGAAGTAACGATTGAAAACCAATTCAACATTTTCAAGGAAGGTTGTCTAAAGAATTATGCCCATTTGTGGCAACAACACGGTGCAAACAAATATATAATAAAGTTAATAATTGGTGCTCGAATTCTATTTATAAAGAAACTTTCTCTTCAATTCCCAAATAAACATGTTTAAAAGGCAATTGTAACCTAGAAAACAAAGGACATGACCAGCATGATTCTCCACTTAAAAGAAGAGAGAATATTAGAGACGCCAACAGTTCTCAATCCAGGTTTTCTCTGTCGAATGTTTTAGTAAAAAAAATAGGCGGCGGGCTACGTCCCATTTTCGACCTCAGGGGTCTAAACACATATGTGTCAGTGAAACGTTTTCAATTAATTTCACAGACAGATGTAGTCAATTTCTTACAGACAAACGATTAGTTAGTAAAAATCGATATTCACCAGGCCTATTTTCATTTGCCAATAATCGAAACACACAGGCGGTTTCTCACAGTGATTTACAACAACGAAGTTTTACAACTGATATCCTTACCATTTGGCCTGTCAGCTGCTCCAATAATGTTGCCACAGTTACAAATTCGATTGCGGAAATTCTACGAGCTCAAGGTTTCCGCATAATAGTGTATTTAGACGATTTCCTCTTTGTTAATCAAGATCGGACAGGACTAGGTTCTCAGGTTGCGAAAACACTGAGAATGGAAACCTTGGGATGGCACATAAATTATCAGAAGTCTATCCTGAAGCCTTAACAGGAATTATAATATCTTGGCCTAGTAAGGAATACCGACAGAAACTGGGTAAAACTTCCTGTCAAGAAAATAATAAAATATAAAATTAATATTATTCAAAATTTTTAGCAATGGTAACAGTTTTCTAAGAGAAGCTCAGAGTTTATTAGGTTTGCTGAACTTTGCAAATTACGCAACACCAGGGACTCGTCTGCAAAAGAAGGAATCTCCTTCTACCTGTTCAGCAAGACTTGAGATGGTTGTTAGAAACTGTGGATCACAGCTCAACACCAATAGTTAGAATAAGGGTGACTCATTTTTTGACAACGGATGCAACAAACTCAGGGTAGGGAGCTCAGCTAAACAATATTTATCTTTCAGAAAAGTGGGCCTATCAAAATCCCTGGCACTTAAACCTGAATGAAATGTATGCTGAGGCCATCACAAGTCGGCGGACGACATTACGAGGCGCACACATTTTCAAAGTCAAGCCATGGAGGTGATATTCAAAGTGTGGGGCGTCCCAGACGTAGACCTGTTCGCGTCAAAAGATACAGCTATCGTACCAAAATACGTAACGTTAGATTTCAAAGACGGTTCCGCAATCTTCTGCTACGCGTTCAGTCGACAATGGGATTATCAGCTGGGCTGGGCATTTACCCCTCCCAGCTTAATTCCAAGAGTATTAGCTCACTTGAATAGTGCAAAAGGAACTTACATTCTATTAACTACAGAGCGGACCAAATGTTTCTGGCTGCCCGACCTAACAGTGAGAGCCATAGCAGAACCAATTCCAATAAAAACCTACAGAAGGTGTTAATAGATTAGACGACAGGCAACTGCCCAGCACAAGTGGACAAGTTGACCCTTCTTGCTTGGAAAATTGGGGGTGGGCCGATCAAGTCGCTCACTGGACCACAGATGAACAGAATTTGTTTCTTCCAAAGATGAGATAACCCTGTGGCCCAGATTTGGTTCCAAAACCGATACAAAATCAAAAAGACAGTCTGGTTGGGTGTTGCGGAAATATCCAGATCATCATGTCTGTCCAGTTAAACACATTAACTGGGCAGACATGATGACACTTTTTATTTTATTATCAGGGAAATTAAAACTTGTTTCAAGAACAATGCTTGCATGATGGATACGTAGTATTTTTAAAGATATTAATATAGAAGCTCCACTGGGCACTATCGGTTCAACAGAAGCCTCCAGGAGTTAGATGGAAAATAGACCAGTTCAAGAAATACTTAAGAAAGGAAACTGGCAGAGTATTAAAACGTTTCAAAAGTTTTACTGTCGAACAGTAAATAAAGTTGATAATGCCAACTCTAATGTTGATTTTCTTCATTAAATTTTTTCATTAATACATATTACATTAAATTCTACGTTACTACAATACT
This sequence comes from Anorthoa munda, assembly GCA_945859665.1. NCBI lineage: Eukaryota > Metazoa > Arthropoda > Insecta > Lepidoptera > Noctuidae > Anorthoa > Anorthoa munda. The sequence continues at coordinate 23,223,631 of OX243905.1, read as the reverse complement.
ACATTAAATTCAAAAATATTAAAGTGTGAATATTAAATCTTTATTATTATTATTATTTTGACTTTGACAATCTCGGGACCCTGGGGTCCCGGTCCTTTGAAAAGCGGGCGAGGGGCCGAAGCAAAGTCGCAGAGGCCTTGTTAGCCATGTATCAGAAAATGTGACAGCAACCGACGATTATCCCTGTATGCACTGCGCAAGTGCACCCAAGGGCAATCTCCGGTTGGTGCAGGACTATTGCAAAACAAGGAGAAAAAAAAAATTGGTCTATGGAATGTTTAGTGGATTGATTGCCTAAAACTATAGGAGGACTACTGGCCCCTGCCTGACTACTGTCTACACGGTTAACTACACGGCTGTAAAATAGCAGGGGGTGACTGGCACACTCAATTAATGGGCCCACCCATAAACGGTCGCTAGCACTTTAGTGACGTCGAAGGACCAAATTATATGCAGGCGGTGGTCATTCGTCGTTTTGAAGATGTTAGTTCTTATTGAAACTCGATGATGAAAGAACAGTAGTTTGGATTTAATTATTAAAATTTACAATGGTTTTGAAGTGTGTAGTACTCGGTCGCCGTGATTGTCAATAGTAATCGGTAGAAGGAAGAGGAGCGGCGCTATGTTGCATTGATCTTTGCAATCTCAGCTGCATCTGTCCAATGAATTTTAGTCTTGTCGTTTTTCTTCGGAACAACGTGAAGTGTACTGGCCCAAGCACTTTTAGATGGCCTACAGATACCTAATTCCTGCATAATTCTAAACTCTTCCTTAACTTTGTTATATCTGTCTGGCGCTAAAGGACGAGCGCGAGCATGAACGGGTGGTCCCGTCGTCTCGATATAATGCAACACATTATGCGAAGGAGATTCCCTGAATGACGCTGGTTTTGTGATTTCGGGATACATACACAGTAATTCATAACATGGAAAACTCATGACATGCTGTAATGTAGGTGCCTTTTTGCATTTGGGATACTATACACAAATAGAACATAATATTAGTTTACTAATAGATTGGGGATTGAGTGGGGTGGGTATGGGATCTACCTCCTAGCGGTCCATCCCGGGCAACGGCACCACAGGCTTGCCTGTGGTACGGCTGAACGATCCCACTTAAGCGGTGGTAGGCTCCGCAAGGGGCCGCCTGGCTCGCGACCACCATCCCACCGGAGTCCGGCGCCAAACAGCTTGCTGTGTTCCGTCGGTGTGTGGGAGTGCCAGTGCCTTTGGGGGAGAAGGAGGATGTTAGTTGCGCTGTTCAGAACAGGTCTTGGTCTCTGGGCAAAACTTGCCGGGTAGCTCATTTTGGAGGGTAGCGGGATCCGAAGCACGGTGCCAGCCGTTGGCCGACCGCAGTCAGTAGGGGGCCCAAGTAGCACGCCAGCCACGTGCCAAAGGCTGCCCCGCCAACTCGCGAAAAATCCCGGTATGCTCCACCGTGCCAGCTGGCGACTGGATGGGAGGACCCGGTGGCCATATCCGGGGGAGTTCGGGCGTCCCCGCAGTCTCCAGATGAGTTCCCCATAGGTTGGGTTAGCTCCAGTGTTCCACTTGGTTCACTGAGCAGCGCCTCGACAGTTTGACTTCTTCCCCAGCAAACTCTTTAACTTTAATATGAAGAAAGCAAAGAAGAATATGGTGAAACAACGGCTGCACTTCCTCCCACTAAAAGTGCACCTCACTAACATCAGGGGGCTGCACTCTAATCTCGATCCGGTCCACCACCACCTTGAGACCGAGAAGCCGCACCTGTTTTTCCTAACGGAGACGAAGATAACAACCCCGTCGGACGTGGCGTACCTCAACTACCCGGGTTACTCTCTTGAACACAAGTTCAAGAAGCAAGCAGGGGTCTGTGTGTACGTCCGCGATGACATTTGTTGTCGTCGTCTCCGTTGCTTTGAGAAATCGGGGTTTTCTGCCATATGGCTACTTGTGGACACTGGCGTGGAGAAGTCTCTCTACATCGGCGTCTATCGATCCCACACCGGTGACCAGGAGACGACAGCGCTTTTTAATTTCCTCGTGGAGTCGGCTGACATGGCCCAGCAACGGTACCCAACAGCGAAGCTTAATTTTCTGGGGGACTTTAACGCCCATCATAAAGAGTGGTTGTACCCGTACCGGAAAACTGACCATGCCGGGTTGGAGGCGCGCAAGTTTTCTCTATCGCTAGATCTAACCCAGCTGGTGAATGTGGCAACGCGGGTACCGGATGTTGACGGCCATACACCCAATTGCTTAGACCTTCTGCTGACAACTGATCCGGACAGTCATTCGGTGTCGGTCTCAGCCCCGCTGGGAACGTCTGACCACTGTCTGGTGAAATCCGTGTCGACTTGCTCTCCTCCAGATGACAGTCCTAGAGGCACGAGACGAGTATGGCGATACGAGTCAGCAGACTGGGACGAGATGCGGCACTTTTTTGCGTCTTATCCTTGGCGGCATGTGTGCTTCTCCTCGGGTGACCCCTCGAGCTGTGCGGACGCGGTTGGGGATGTGATTCGACAGGGAATGGATTATTTCATTCCATTCTCCGACATACCGCTCGGTCACAAATCCCGACCTTGGTATAATGCAGAATGCGCCCACGCAGAGGCCCGAAAAGAGTCTGCCTATAAAGCCTGGGTCGGGGCCCGCGACCGCAAACTTAGAGCACGTAGGGTTCGCGCGAGGAAAAGAGCCTTTAATTCTGCCGCCAAGTTCTGCAAGCGGGTTCTGCGTCGGGCACGTTTTGACCATATTGGGCGTATTGGGGCCAAGCTGGCATCACACCCTCCGGGTAGTAAACAGTTTTGGTCCCTGTCTAAAGCGGTTGAAACGAATTTCTGTCGTCCCACATTACCTCCAATGCTGAAACCTGATGGGTCGCTGGCTCACTCTGCGAGTGAGAAAGCAAATTTATTTGCATCTCTCTTTGCTAGCAATTCACGTCTGGACGCTGGCTCCAAGCAACCACCTACTGTACCTCATTGTGACTCTTCGATGCCGGAGATCGCTGTGCACACTAGAGAGGTCCGGAGAGTATTGTGCAGTCTAGACGTGAACAAGGCCAGCGGCCCTGACGGCATTCCGGCGAGAGTGCTGAGGCAGTGTGCGCCTGAACTGTCTCCTGTATTGACACGCTTGTTCCGCCTCTCTCTTGTAAAAAGAATGGTGCCGAAATCCTGGAAGCTTGCAAATGTGCAACCAGTGCCCAAAAAAGGCAACCGTGCAGACCCTGCTCATTACCGTCCAATCGCCATTACCTCCATTTTGTCCAAAGTTATGGAAAGGGTACTCAACAGTAAGTTGCTGACGTACCTTGAAGACAATAATCTCCTCAGTGACCGTCAGTATGGCTTTCGCCGGGGACGGTCAACTGGTGATCTTCTTGTGTATGTCACGCACTGCTGGGGCGAAGCCATCGAGAGACACGGCGAAGCACTTGCTGTGTCGCTTGATATCTCGAAGGCCTTTGACAGGGTCTGGCACGCGAGTCTACTCAGTAAGCTTCCTGCGTATGGCATCCCCGCTGGTTTTTGTAGCTGGATATCAGACTTCCTCAGCAAACGGTCGATCCGAGTAGTCATTGACGGCTGCTCCTCTGACCTTATGGCTATTGACGCCGGAGTTCCTCAGGGGTCTGTTCTCTCTGCAACTCTTTTCCTGCTGCACATCAATGACCTACTTCTGCCTGGTATTGTTGGGTACGCAGATGACAGTACTGTTTCAGAGAGATACCTGTCCAGCGCAAAAACCAGCGTGGATGAAGTTCGTTCTTTGAGAGAGGCTATGGTGGAGCGGACAGATTTGACCTTAAGCCTTGTCTCCCAGTGGGGTGATGACAATCTGGTCTCCTTTAACGCCACCAAAACACAGGCGTGTCTTTTTACCGCTAAAAGGAGTCTTTTCGATCATACTCCTACTTTTCGGGGTACATCTGTTCCTGTGACTGATCGGCTCGAGCTCCTAGGCATGGAGTTGACATCCAATCTCAACTTCGGCGCCTCCATTGAGTACAAAGCCCAAATTGCGGCCAAAAAACTGGGCATCCTGAATAGAGTGAAGCGATACTTTACGCCTGGACAGCTTTTAACCCTTTACAAAGCGCAAGTCCGATCCTGCATGGAGTATTGCAGCCACCTTTGGGATGGCTCAGCTAAGTATCAGCTTGCCGCGCTTGACTCAGTGGAACGCAGAGCCAAGAGGCTCATCGGCGACGTTGAACTGGCGGATGCCAAGCTACATAGCTTGGCTCATCGCCGCAAAGTTGCCTGCTTGTCGGTCTTCTACAGACTGTGCTTCGGTGAGTGTGCTCAAGAACTCCACGACCTCATCCCACCAGCCCCCTTCTACCATCGGACATCTAGACGCACTGCAAGTTACCATCCTTACCTTGTTGCCATTCCACCAATTCGCACCAAGCGCTTCCAGACATCCTTCATAATGCGCACAGCGAATGAATGGAACTCACTACCTGCGTCCGTGTTTCCGAACGCCTTCAACCCGAATCTCTTCAAAGTTAGAGTGAACAGGCTTCTTCTGGGTAAACTCACTCCATCGTCGACTATGTCTCTGTCACCTCTGACCTAGACTAGAGTCAAGAGCAAACCCATCTAAAATAAAAAAAATAAAAAAAAAAAAAAGATTGTATAAGTTTATTTATAAGTTAAAATGATTGAATCTATGAATGCGTTAGTTTATAACAAATTATTATACATATTGTTTCAATTTAATTTAATTAATAAAATCACAATTGCTAAGAAGAACTGGTTATCTATAGGTACATTTTTAATGCACTACAATAACACTTCTGTGAACCTCAACAGCTTTTGTTGAACACGGTAACGAGCGTTTATTCTTCTCCGCGTCTACACTTTGGGGGCGACTAAACGAGTCCTAAATGATCATCAAGTTAAAATAAACTTTTTAACGAATATTAAACTCTGATGATATTAAAAAGTTAGGGACATTACTAACTTACCGACTCCCTTATGAATATATAGTAGGTAATCTACATTTGGGAAAGCCAAAAGTCAACTTAATCAGGGTTAGGACGGCCCCATTCACTCAGCCTTCTGTCTCTCGAAAATCGTGTAGCCAAGTATGACAAATGTATTATAGGTGGTACTTTCTTTCTTCTCCTAAAGTTATTTGTCCGAAAATCATTATCCATAACAAGTTTGCTATAAACTTCAGTAACCATAATGTTCAAAATCCCGAAATTTTGTTTAACATAATTATCTTTCATAATTTTCTTTTTATCTTTTAGAGCAGTGGTGGCCCAGTGGTATCGGCCGCGACTTACAAGTTGTAGGTCGTGGGTTCGAACCTAGGCAGGCGCTTTACTTGTGTAAATTATTTCATCACCACTGCTCTCAAAAACGGTGAAGGAAAACATCGTGAGGAAACCGGCATGTCCTAGAACCAAAAATTCGAAGACATGTGACATCCACCAATCCGCACTGGGCTCGCGTGGTGGATTACGGCCCATCCCCTCTCACAGAGGGGAGGCCTGTGTCCCAGCAGTGAGAACATTAATAGGCTGATGATGTGATGTGATGTGTGATGTGAATTATCTTTAGTTTTAAAAGTATTCTGTCATAATATTGAGTATTATAATAATTAATTCTACTAATTTTACATAACCTAAAGTCATATGACCTATGTATTGTGTGAAATAATGTGTATTATTCCGATAATATTTTTTTATAAAAACATTTGCTAAAAATTAGGTTTTAGTGACAGAAACGAATCGCTGTAAATCCTACTCAACGCAGTCTTGTCTGCTCTATCCCTAGAGTGTAATTTAAAATCGCGTGGGACCGCCGGAGCCCCGCAGCGCCGGAGCCGTGACAGAAACCATGCCTGCTGCATGTTGCATGCTTGCTTGCATGCTGCATGCTTGTTTGCTTACAAAAACCGTATATATATTATACTGTATATTATATATACTGTATAATATATATATTTATTTAATAAATATTTATATTTATTTATTTATTTTTTTATTTATAGCAATTTGAATTTAGGACTTATAACTTTTATTGAAAACGTTTTTATGTCTTTTGTATATTATTGATTGAATATTTATGACAAACGGGTTTAGGACATATTATATTTAGGGATTTAAATTTTATGGGATGTGATATTAAGTTCGGGTAAGTTATCATTCGGACAAATGATGATTAGGACAAAAAAAGTTATGGCACTTTAAATGATGGATAAAAAAGTTATGTGACACAATAGAGGACCGTTATAGGTAGGTACGTAGACATAAGGCATAACACCGAATTGTGAGATGATTCGGTCTAAAATCACGTGAGGTGTAAGGATTAGCAGTTTTCACGATGTTCAAATTAAATGAAAATGTCAGTCATGTGGATTGCCGAGTTATGTGAACTCAAAACTTTAAAATCTTTTGCACAAAAAAATGTAAACCGATTTCAAAAACAAAACATTAAAAAGTACAAAATAACTTTCGTTTCGGAAGTCGGTGTCGAAATCCGGATACCAGAAATTGCAGACAAGAATCAAGAGTAGTAAAGACTCACAAACTACCAGGAGAACAGAATCATAAAGAAAATAAGTATTTCTGGCGCTGGAATAATGAGCGGTAAAATCTCTCAAACTACCAGGAGATCAGAATCATGATGAAGTAGATCGACAACCAGCATTGGTTGACAAAATCTATATTAACGCGAGCAAAGCCGCCGGCAAAACCGGCGGCTTTGCTCGCGTTAATATAGATTTTACTTATATAAAAGTATACCATCAATATTTATCGCATAGTATATACAAAGTACCTATAAGGTCAAAGACACGGCGACAGTGTAGCAATGCCACTAAAGTCACCGCCAGAACACAAAATAAAAAATAAGTTCAAAAACTAAAACCCGACTACTAAAAAATCACGCTCTAAAAAGTATGAAACAAGAAAATATTCTCATCTGAAATTGTTATGTACAATCTATTCGATATGTGTCGGGTATTAAATAAACAACTTACATTTAATAAATATTTCATACATATTCATAATAGTGTTCAGAGGATAAACGAGGTCGTATGCCACCTACCGTAACAAAACAATACATTGTGCAAAGTAGCATACGACCACATAAGATCCCTGTTCAAAGATACCACAAATGAGTGGGGCGAAATATTTTTTTTTGTTCTTGTCTTCATGCTCCCTAGAAGGCCCCATATTCAATTTAATGTGACGTTACATGGCCTATAGCCAGCGGACAAACAAGTCACTTCCAACGACACCTCATTTATTGAATTTATTGATTTGATAAAATGGTTCTAATATTGAAACCAAAAAATCATGTTTTCAAGTTACGTAAATTATACTTTTTGGTACAAGTCGGATCAATGATTTTAATTTTTTTGTCCTGGCGGATACTAGTTATTTTTAACCGACTTACCAAAAAGGAGGAGGTTCTATGTTCGACATTATGTTTTTTTTTTATATTGCAGATACGTATCCTGTTTTATATTTATTAGGCTTAATATTTTAGGCTTAGAAAACAAGCCTGCTTTTTAACCGACTTACCAAAAAGGAGGAGGTTCTATGTTCGACATTATGTTTGTTTTTTTTTTTTTTTTTGTGTATGTTCACGCATATCTCCGTCAATTTTGGACCGATTTTGAAAATTCTTTTTTTGTTCGAATGAGTATGTTTCGAAATTGGTCCCATTTTGATTTGGTGAAGATCTGATGAAGAACTTCGAAGATATACAGCAGAACTCTTCAATAAATTACGGCAAATCTCTCGGGATTGCTGCAATCGCATGTCTGTTTATTGTTTATACCATTTCATAACAAAACATCACGCCAGTACGCTCTTAAGGGGTACGCAGATCACTCTTTTCACCGGTTTTGTTAAATTTTCATGATTTTCGGGTAATCTATTCTGGCGTTATAGGTACCTTAACCAACTTGCCTATTAGGTAGGTACAACTAAAAAGTGAAAAATAAAAAGCTTTTTTACAAAAAAATACTACCTATTTGGGAGTCCCCAAATAAAAAAAAAACTATAAAGTGAAAAATAACTTTATTTTTGGAAGTCGGTGTCCATAACGCATAAAATGGTACCTACCAAAGACACCGACTTCCAAAAATAAAGTTATTTTTCACTTTATAGTTTTTTTTTTATTTGGGAGTCGGTAGTATTTTTTTGTAAAAAAGCTTTTTTTCCCCGTTAATTCCATTCAGTCGTAGATTTTGTCACGAAATTGAAATCACCGTTTTACAGGTATGATTTTTATTCGTATGATTCAATTCCTCAATTCTCTCATTTTGAGATAATAATAACTAGTAAACGTTAAATAGATCGACGAGGCTTGATGTAAATGCCAGTTTTACCGATTCATGGAAACTTTGACCTCGTTTATTTCTAATGTTCTAGATGTTTTTGCCGAATTGAAAGGCATTTCCTCATACCTTTGCTTTATTCTTTAGAGGCTTGAAATTACGGTTTCATTTTTATTTGTTAGCATGTAATGAAAGCTATTTCTCGCGAATCACGACCCTACTAATGACTTTAAGTTGTCTCGGTCTACATTAATTATGAGGACACCGGACGTCTTTTTTAAATTGCTGTTTTCAATGCGGGCTCACCTTTCTTTTGCCTCGAGAGAATATTGGATTAAAACATTCTTGACGTCAGGTCTTCGTTGCGTCTTTAAGTTAACATTTTAATTTTGTCCATTTATGTTTATTTTATTCGCTTGTTTCGTTTTTCAAATAAACCAAAGGCCAAAAATAATTTTCTCGTTTAGGGGCCTATTTTCAGTAGTAGTAGGCTATTTGCGACCTGTTTTGCTGAAAATTCCTTCACAATGTACACACTACATTTGGGCACAATATTTATCTTTACCTTATAGAAATCCGTGTTCCAGGAACCAGCACAACAAAAAAACACCGCCAGTGGCTATTTGCGACCTGTTATACTAAAACAACTTTTTTACAAACAAAATACACTCGCGAGCAATGAAAAAGTGCCAGTGACATAGCACCAAATTACTCCTAAACGGGAAAGGCTAGCTTAATGACGCCGTCTGCAATATTGAAGTACATTTAACAGCGCATCAGAATATTATCAACTAAAAACGTAAATATTGTGTTCAAATTTTAAATTAAATGTGAAAAAATTAAATTAAGGTGTTTGTCGGCATTTTGTGGGTGGAACTTTTTCATTGCTCGGCAGTTTATTAGTAACCGACTACTAATCCAAATAAAAACACTACATAGAGAAAAATAACGTCAACTTCGAAAGTCCGAGCTTCTGGTTAAGTTTCTTCGCTTTTTGGCAACGATCTCTTCTTTTTTAGGAAGTCAGTTGAAGAGAGAGAGTTAACGTCATAAGGCATAGGTAGAATCCCAAGTAAGATGAATTTAAGTAACAACTAGCGCGCCATGAAACCCTGAATTTATGGTCGTACACGATCCTTGACGCTCTATGACCCAAAAGAGCAACATGAACGTGAGGGCTTCTCGATAGCCACACGTTTAGTTCAAAGCTTATGTAGGTATATCGTTGCCAAAGTATAGCTATTTCACTGTCCCCAAATCAACGACCTATTATTATGATCAACTCTTAACTGGTGAGCATAAGGATATGATAGGAAAGATGGACCCCTTTTCCGTCTTTAGACACTCATTTGGAGCGTTGTACGATATATAATGTATCTGTTGTTGATTTAACTGAGTTAGTACCGATGAAAGATAGTTTCAGCATCATCATCAGCCTTTTAATGTGGGAACATTTTTTTTTATATTGTCTATAGGCTTGCGCTTGACCACTATCTCATCTGATGGTAAGCGATGATGTGGTCGGCAGTGAAGCACGCTTGCCTAGAAAAAAACCCATTCACTCTTGACTTAAAGACCCCTAGATTGTAGCTGTTGTAGTGATTGAATGGGAAACACAGACTCCGGCAGGGAATTCCACTCCTTAGCTGTACGCATAATAAAAGTGTCCCCAAAACGTTTTGTACGTATAGGTGGGATGTCCACCATGTATCGATGACGCATCGCCGTACGTCTGGTAGTCTGATGAACGAACGGGCTGGGTGGAATTAAATCATGCAATTCCATCGCACACTCCCCGAAATACAACCAATAAAAAACCGACAACCTGGCAACTCGGCGACGATGCTCAAGACTCTGGAGCTTTGACATTGCTGGGATACAGACCTCCTTTCTGTGAGACGGAATGGGCCGTAATCCACCACGCGGGCCCATTGCGGGTTAGTGGATGTCACATGTCTTCGAACATTTAGTTCTAAGACATGCCGGTTTCCTCATTATGTTTTCCTTTTTCTTTCCGATAACCTGGTTAAGGTTGCAGGAATCCGCTGGATGCGAGACGCACGAGATCGGTCAATGTGGCGATGCCTGGGGGAGGCCTATGTCCAGCAGTGCACGTCTTTCAGCTGAAATGATAATGATGATTTTTTTTCTGAAAAATGCACGGTTCTTTTAGGAAAGACCACCGGAGTGAAGCCGCGGCAAAAGTTAGTCGAATTTTATTTTTCTCTATTACTTTCCTTGGAATCTTTAAAGGGTTCGTATCACAACGAATTGATTGTAAGAGAAATATTATCCAAGATTTTGGCCATTTTCTTTTTACTATTGCATACGGCCCTAAACCCTTTATTGTAAGGGCACCCTGTGGGCCCAATATCTGTAAAAGCTGTGAGTGATAAAACCGATAGGAGTGGAGAAAGGGTTGCGGCAGTTTGCGGCTAGCTTTTAGGTATAACAAAGAATGTCCATTTTAACAAAATATTGAACCGACGAAATAACGAACTGAAAAAAAAAACAATCTTTTAGTGTAGCATTTTAGGGTTCCATACCCAAAGGGTAAAACTGGGCAAGTGCGAGTTGGACTCGCGCACGCAGGGTTCCGTACCATTATGGCAAAAAACGGCAAAATATCACGTTTGTGGTATGGGAGCCCCACTTAAATATTTATTTTATTCTGTTTTTAGTACTTGTTGATATAGCGGCAACAGTAATACATCATTAATGTTGCCGCTATCTGTGAAAATTTCTACTGTCTAGCTACCACGGTTCATGAGATAAAGCCTGGTGGCAGACGGACAGACAAACAGACATATTGACATACAGACAGACAGATGGATCGTGGAGTAATAGGGTCCCGTTTTTACCCTTTGGGTACGGAACCCTAAAAACGGGACTCTATTACTAAGACTCCGCGGTCCGTCTGTCTGTCTGTCACCAGGCTGTATCTCATGAACTGTGATAACAAGACAGTTGAAATTTTCACCGATTTATTTCTGTTGCCGCTACTCGTATAACTACAAATACTAAAAACAGAATAAAATAAATATTACATTTAAGCTAGGCTCCCATACAACAAACGCGATTTTAGTGCCGTTTTCTGCGAAAATGGTACGGAACCCTTCGTGCGCGAGTCCGACTCGCACTTGGCCGGTTTTTTCTACCTATAGCGGTAGATATTATTTTTCCAATTAAAATGGTACCAACTTTGAAGTATACTTTCCAATAAATCGTACTTGCTTGTATCTAATCTTTGGTCTGTTTATTATAATAAAATAGTTACTTTTTTATGTGTAATATGATTGATATACATTATAATTTAATATAGTGGCCCAAAAAATATGTCTATTGCATTTTCTTTGGAAACAATCTATAGATATTAGCCTGCAATTTGTAGAACGAAATTTCAATAGGGCTTTGTTGTCACTTGCCCCTGAGCCGTTACATTTTCACTAATTTTTAATGTTCATGAAACAGTTTTCTATTAGAAAATAATAGCAGAAGTATCTACACCAGACAATTAGGAAAAGTTGTTAAAGTTTCTCGCAAACTCGTTGTCGGTTGAATCAATACAAAATGCTAGGGGCGAGGTAAACAATGGTTTGAACTATTTGCAGTAAAACAATTGAAATGAGTTGGAAGTTTATCAAACATGCTGGAGCGTTAAATTGTGTTTGCATACGGACTAACGGACTTCAATCAATATCATCATCAATACATGCAGATAATAAATCTGTAGAAAAGTCGTTTTTGTACTATAAGGGTCAAAATTGCAGTCACACTCTACCAAAACAGAAAAGGCAATTATTTGTAGGCAGCTGAATTTCAACTTTTCGCGGTTAGTAGGAATAATCTATACTTTAATTTCTATACAAAATATTAAATCACTTGTGGATAATTAAACTTCTTCTACAAAAACTAGCCATTTGAGTTTTGGAAGAGTATGACTGCACTTTTGACCCTTGACTGTACATCGAAAATATAAAAAAAAAAATGCGTAATAACAAACTGACCCCATTTCCAGTATTTTTGGAATGTTTGTCTGTTTGTCTGTTTAGTTGTGCACGCATCACGTAAAATGTACGAAACCAATTTAGATAACATTTATACATACAATTGTGCGTAACTTGAAATATTATTCTTGTTTCATCGCAATCGGTTCACTCTATCAAAAGTTAGATGAATTTAAAGTGTTCAAGAAGTAAAATATCACAATACACGCAATTCAGAAACGCGGACATTTTAACTCCATAATCGATCGATGGCATTGTGCATTTGACATAATTTTCGAAATGGCGGTGTTATGATTTTCCGCGGACGAATGACACAAAAATAATATTGGTAGGTAGGTCCAAGGCCAAAACAAGTAGGGTAGGTAGATACCTATCGTCAACTGCCTACCCTACTCCCCCCGCCCCGGAGCCCCGGGAGCAAAACTGCGGGCACAGCTAGTATAGAAATGAGAGAACCCAATTAGATTAACGAGTTACAAGCAAAACTTGCTGCAATCAGGTATGTAAATATTTGGTTAAGCAGACTGTCAGGTGTCCGACGCTGCAGGACTAAAATTAATAGCCTGCAGCGAAAAATGGCCATTCGTATCGCACGAGAATACCGAACGGTATCCTTTGAGGCGGCAACTCTCCTGGCACGCTTTCCTCCGCTTGACATTCTGGCGGATATGAATGCGAGGGTTTATAACCGGATTCGTGCCATTCGCCGGAATGGTGACAGCGTGCCGGGGATCGCTATAGTAAGGCTGAGGCGGCAGGAACGGCTACACGCGCTCGAGCGGTGGCGAGAGCGGCTACAGCAGCCGCAATTTTCGTGCAAACGGGTTGTCGAAGCCATCCTGCCGCACTTCGAAGCCTGGCTGAAAAGAGAGGAGCGCATCTCCTATAGGCTCACTCAGGTACTGACCGGACACGGTTGCTTCGGTGAGTACCTGAATAAGATTGGGCGAGAGACCACGGCAAATTGCCACCATTGTGGAGGCGACCTTGATTCTGCACAGCACACGCTCGAGGGGTGTCCAGCGTGGGCCTCTGAGCGGCAGGTCTTGGTCACCAGGATCGGGCGAGACCTGTCTCTGCCAGCAGCTGTGGGGGCCATGCTGGCAGAGACAGAAAATTGGAGGGAAATGGCCTCCTTTTGTGAGACTGTGATGGCCCAGAAGGAGGCCGCCGAGCGGAATCGTGAGAGGGCCGATCCCGCTCGAAGAAGAAGGCGTCGGGGAGGCAACCGCCTCCTCGATGCCTAAAACACCGAAACCCCGCCTGCGTAATAAGCAAGTGGGACTCCGGGGTCGCAGATGGTCAGATTGGGGACTCTGTCCGCCCACCAGGTGACTTCGGGAAGGACGGCAGCACAGTGATCACGTGCTGCCGTGCACTTCTTTCAGCCTCCCAAGGGATGTGCCCTAACAGGCGTTGCACAGAGGGGGCTCCGGGTTGGTCTTTTAAGAGGTGACGGAGCCCCTTTCAGGTGCAGATGGTGATCACCGGGGTGGTTTTAGTGAGGTAAAAATCCCACACTCCCTGGGCTTTTTTCCCCAAAAGTCCAGGCGCCTTTTGAAGGTTTCCCCCCGAAAGTTTTTTCAAATTTTATCTAACTAGATTTTCCTGCGGCTTAGCTCTAGCTCATAGCTTATCTCTGTGGCTACAGGAGCCGTGCTGGCATAAAAAAGTGTCCAGTAAAAATCAGCGCAGCATTAAGAAAAAAATGAGCAATCAGATCAATAATTTAATCTCTTTATAAACATATATGTTTACTTATTATACGTTTTTAGACATTTATTTTCTCAAAAGATTTAAGGTTCCCCTAGTCGACGGTACGAACTATTTAGTGCGCGGGGTTATAATGCCTGCTATCTCATCCGACAACACGTGCGAAAGACATAGATGCTGTGATGAGCAGTAAGAAGCTAGTTCGCATACAAATTTGCAAGTTTGTAGCGAAATGGATGATGATTTAGGATGAAAACAAGCGCGTAAAATTTTATAAACAGACGTTTGGGAGTCTAGATATCATGAAAAAATCTACTAAATGTATATTTTCAATGTAAAATTATTTGCATTGTTGAACTACGAATCTATTCCTGTATGGTGGCCGTTTTGCAGTTTTCCTTCATCTTATGGTATTTATTTCCGCCCAAAGATGCGTTAAAATTAGTGTTGAAATATGGAACTTTCGACGCTCATAACTTTCAAAATTTTTTCTTTTTTACTTTTTTTTTGCCATACAGGGCTAGATAATGATAAGATAAATTGATATCATTTTTTATTTTGAACGTACATCGTCAAAAAGTGGAGTAATCGCCAGACTACGTTTGTATAGAAGAATGATCGACTAGTGTAACCTTAAAGAGAAAATGCAATATTATAACTTAAAAATTCATGAAGCCGGCAAGATTGGTGTAGTACCTACCCGGTGGTATTATAATTTTAATGTTGCTAGCAGCAGCAACATAAAGCCGAAAACTTGTGAAATTACTGCGTGATATGACGGAACATAAACTTACTTAATTTACTTAAAGTTATCCTGAGCACTGAGTTCCTTGACCCCGGATTTACTTAGCCAGGTCAAACATCTTATACAGATGGAAGTAAATAATTAATATCTTCGTCCTTTGTTTGGTTTTTGCTTTACCTACCTACGACCTTAATATTTCATTTAGGTAAGTATCTTAATGGCAAAATTTATAAAACAATGGTTGCGTAACACAAAATCTATGGACATAGCCATTGATTTTGTGTTACATTTAATTTGACTATTCAACAACATACATTGCGTTATTTACGCTTTCGGGCTGATATTATTCAAACTTCAGGAATCGAACTAAAAATGCTTGAGATTGTGTTTTGAAAGTGTGTTAAGCAATAGAGTGCTGTGTGTGTGTGTCTTGTACGTTTACACAGATCCCAAATACATTGGGATAAGTGCAAGTTTAAAAAGATACGACCATTGATATCTGAAAAATAGATAATTAATAAAATCAAAATCTCGAATGCGCTAACTAAAAAGATGTAAACAAGAACAAAATCATGCTGTGCAGTCGGAGGATACATATGGTTTAGGTCAGTCAGCTCGCGATTATGTATCCTCCGACTGCACAGCATAATTTTCTTCTTGTTTACATAATTTTAGTTTGCATCTTAAGCAACCGGTTTTTGATTTTTGGGTTCCGTACCCAAAGGGTAAAAACGGGACCCTATTACTAAGACTTCGCGATCCGTCTGTCTGTCTGTCTGTCTGTCTGTCTGTCCGTCTGTCACCAGGCTGTATCTCATGAACCGTGATAGCTGGACAGTTGAAATTTTTACAGATGATGTATTTTTGTTGCCGCTATAACAACAAATACTAAAAACAGTATAAAATAAATATTTAAGGGGGGCTCCCATACAACAAACGTGATATATTTTGCCGTTTTTTGCTCGATATTAATAACGGCAACAGGTAGACGCTTGAAATATTCACAGAATATTTATTTGTATATTTACTTCAAAAAATAATAATTATTAAATTAAAATAAAATAAATTAAGGGGGGCTCCCATACAAAAATGTGTTTTTTTTGCAGTGTTTTGCGATAATGTGTGCGAGTCCGACTCGCACTTGGCCGGTTTTTTTCAATTTTAATGTAGATTAAGACAAATCGATTGACGTAAGAACAATCAAAATCGACCAACGCTCCAGAAGACCAAGCTCTAGAACACCACATAGGAACAAACATACATAGACTGATAAACACATCACGGACACACGGAATGTGCAACTAGCTTTATATTTTAGACTGACCGACCTTGACAATTCAAAAGTTGGTTTAAAAAAAATAGTGGTAGTAAATTAGTATTCCTATCTATTAGTTAACCTGTTTGTGGCTACGTAAAAAATCAAAGCAGCAACGTTGCAAAGGGCTAAGTATCTGAACCAATCTACGCCGGCAATAAGCTTAATCCGTTAGGCTTAAGCCTATTATGCAAAGCCTAGCTGCCTGCATAGCAGATGAAATTTGGTGTAGGTATGTAGAGGGATTGATGATGTGACATCATTAATGTTGATGAAGATCAGATCTTTGGTACTTGGTGTAAGTTACTCCATGTCAGTACTGACAATCTGAAAAGATAAGAAAATCAGGCAGTTATCGAACACAGATAGTTATTTCGTTTAGGGAGTAATAGACATACTTAGTAGTTCTGTTCGCTACACGCACTGCATTTATGATTTTAATACTCTATGATGTGGCTCTCCTCGTTAGAGTGCGTGAAAGCAGCATGGCACAGCCGATACTGACAGTGTTAATGCATCTTGTCAAATCGTCGCTTAACTTCTAACAGCGCGTATGTCAAAATCGGGAACTTTTCAGGAAAGCAAAAAAACCGTTTAGCGTAACTCAGGTTAACAAAAAAACTGAGTTATGTGCTGTTTCTATGACAATACAGCTCAGTTACGCGGTTTGGCTGTGGCTTTTCACTTTACCTTTTTTGAATACCGCCTTGCCATTGGTACAAACCTGAGTTTTCAACGCGTTATTGCGTTTATTAACAACTTAGAATGGAATACACTTCTTGCTCAGTGTATTTTCAATAGAACACAAGATTTGATTAGAAAATGAATACGTAAAGCGAGGCAACCGGAGCTTGGATAGGGTCGTTAGATAACCACATTAAATGCATTACACGTTAGCCACTGCAGACAATCTACTTTGTTCGTTACAAGATAGAAACTAATAATAAAATCAAAAAACCCGACTGCAAAGATGTAATCTTTGCAGTCGGGTTTTTTGGTTTCGTGAGGCACTGGCGACCGAGCAATGGCGGGATAACCATACACCTTGCAGGGTAACCGGTTAGAAGAGGCTACAGTGAGCCTTGGAATTATAATCTTTCCTAAAATATCTGGATGATGCGTAACGAGCATCAACGCCGAATCTTGGGCAGCGGTAAATAATCCGACTCAGCCTGCCTAACAAGCAGTGTCTTGTTGGGGGTAGAAAATAACCTCCCAACCCGAAACTCCAAGGTTTTATGTTGGAGTCTCTTCACTGCCCGTGTCACGACGTAGAAAGCCTCTACAACATTCACCCTTAATCCTAAAGTGGGAACGCGCCGAGAGGATGAATGGCTTGTTGGTTTCAAGTCGCGAGCGCCAACCTCGATGGACCCGGCTAACTTCGTTGTATTGAGCCTTCTTGAGGGAATAGGCATCATCCTTCAAGTGACTATTTATATCGTCCTTACACGTGGGAACAATATAAATGATAATAATACCTTTTCGGGGAAACTGAAGGTTTTGTCTGTGCAATTATGGACGAAGTCATCCTGACGAATAACTACCGGAGATATATAATGAAGGACGGGACGGTTGACGTGTGTCGGGCATGCCACTGTCCTGGTGAATCCATCAGACATTATCTCTGGTTGTTCTCGTTTGGCTAACGGCGAGTACTTACACAGACATAACCAAGTGGCCAGGATTATTCACCAGCAGCTTGCTTTGAAATACAATCTGGTGGATTCTGAGGTACCGTATTACAAGTATGTGCCCGACCCAGTTCTCGAAAATGACCATGTTACGTTGTACTGGGATCGGTCTATCATCACTGATAGGACTATTGTTGCCAATAAGCCGGATATAGTGGTGATAGACCGATTAGCGTGCCGCACAATAATAATCGATGTCACCATCCCGCATGACGAGAACCTCGTGAAAGCTGAGAAAGAGAAACAAATCAAGTATCTTGACTTAGCACACGAGGTTGTCGACATGTGGAATGTGGACTCGGCGATCATTGTGCCGATTGTCGTTACGGTCAACGGCCTGATGGCCAAGAGCCTCGACGACCATCTGTCGAGGCTGTCATTGGGCGGTTGGATCGAGGGTCTGATACAGAAGGCAGTACTCCTCGATACGGCTCGCATTGTGAGGAGGTTCCTGTCTCTGGAGCCCTAACTACCGGTAGCTTGGACCCTGTTCCCGATACCGGTTGGCCTCTATTTTTATATTTTTAAATGTTTTTAAGTTTTCTTTTTTAATATTTAAAAATGTAATCTATAAGAATGAAGAAGAATAAAGGAAAAAATAATAAAATACCAAACAGTATGATCAAGCAAACATTTCACAAAAGTATGTTCATCAGACATCGGAGTAACAGCCTACCATTAGTCGCAGGTAGCAAACCTACCGACAAGCAAACTCAAATAAATGACATAGATTCTGAACATAAAAATGAGAATTCTTTAACTTCTGTAGCAAAACGACAAAGTGCCTCCTAAAAGGCAAAGAGAAATGAGACATCCTAAACAGAAATGAAATAGAAGAACCAGTTACTGAGCACATACCGAAGCCTGAGCCCATCTTTGTGACAGGAATGATGGACATCACATCTCTAAAAGCTACGCTAAATAAAATGGTTGATGATAATCTGTATAAAATGACAACATTAAGATCCGGCCATATCTTTAAGTTAATGCCGAATGATATACAGACCTACAAAGCAATAAGAGAACAGTTCATAACAAATAATATAGCGCACTACACTTACAAACTGAAATGTGAGAGAGCATATAGAGTGGTACAACGAGGACTTCATGCTACAGAAAATTCATCTCTAATCAAACAAGAACTAAAAGAACAAGGACACGAGGTCAGGCAGACAGTAAAAGTTCTACACAAAACCAAAACCAATGAAGCATTAGCCGTGTTCTTTGTGGATCTAGAACCAAACAATAATAATAAGGAGATATTTAAACAAAGATGTTTTAAGCCAAATGAAAGCCCCTTAAGCCAAATGATGCTTTGGAAGCCCCTTATAAAAAAGTAATCATGCAATGGAAGAGATGATAAAGATTTGGTCACACTAAAAATCAGTGCTTTAGACCATTTAGATGTGTTAAATAAGGCAATGAACATCCTACTTCAACGTACAAAACACCAGACGCAACATGCGCAAACTGCCAGGAAAAACACCCTGCGAGCTACAAAAGCTGTGCAAAATATAAACAATACAAGGAAAGAATACTAAAAACCAACCCAACCAATAAAGATTCCGCCTTCATTCGGAGCGCAAAAGTGATTAAAACAACAGAACAAACGGACAAACAGAACATAAGATACTAAATCCGCGGAAGCAAAAAGGAACTACGCGGATGTAACAAAAGATAGACCGCTGAACGAAGGATTAACTGACTCTGAAAACTTTTCAGACCGACTAGAACTAATGTTTTGCTAAATTTCAACAAATCATGATCAACATGATGGACAAAATGATGGACCGTATGATCCAGCTAGTCTCAAGTGTTTTTACAAAATGAACCACACACTCCGAATTGTCACGTGGAATGCCAATGGCAAATGTTATCCTCCTTTTATTCGACAAAAAGTCGCTACGCAAAACTGCGGCATAGTCGATTTTATATTTAATCACACTTTTGAAAAAAAAAGAATAGTACATTACTGCAGCGGCCAGCAAAATAGGCATTGATGGACGAACGTGTAAATGTGGGCTGAGGCGAAGCCGAGGCACACATACGTAAGTCCATCAATGCCTAGTTGTGGCCAAGGCTTGTATAGTACTTTTCTCAAATAATGCGCGGTAATTAAAACTAAGTAGTACCTAGAACTCATTTTGTCAAAATCAATGACGAACAACAATAATTGTTCCTGCGTTAAAGTGTTCCTTTGTTTTTTTTTCAATAAACAGCGTTCTATTTGCAAGCCAGTTCGAAATTTAAATAAAACCTTTGATAAGTTACCGCCTTGGTTGCCATGTTTCGGAGTAAAACATCGTTCCATTTTTAAACTACACGACAGATATGAGTTTACTATGGAATTTATTTGGCCGCTAGACACGACAGATATGGATTTTCATACAACTTTTGCCGGCCGCTGCGCGCATGTATTTGACCAGTACAGCAATTTCGATTTATCTCGAAGAAGGTTGTCAAAATAATGATCACATTTCCAAGCATGTTTGAGAAAATGAATTTTAATTCAAACTTTGCTTCCGTGCGCGTTATAACAACGTTCAGCAGCTATATTTATGGACCTTAGTCAACAGGGTCGCCAACTGGTGAGCAATAAAACGTTAGCCCCCACTTAACGTCGTGTTAGTAACTAGTTTTTCGTGAAAGGCCCTTTTTAGGCCCTAAGTGCCATAATAGGCAACTTTTTATTCCGGAAAAAAATCATGGTTTCTGTGCACTATGGGCAAGTTCATGGGAAAAAGCTTATCTTATATTAAAACGAATACTGTGAGATGCTGACCTGCTATTATGCACGAGAAAGTTCCGTCTTTCCCCACAAAGAGGATCTTGGCAATGGTCCAGGAAAATGCCAGGATGAAGAATGATCAAGAGTCAAAATTTTATTGTGCCTTTACTAACAATGTATTGCATCATCAGTCACTTCAAAGGCGATGGAGAAATGGTTTCGCCAGTATTTGGAATCTTTTATGGTTGCTTTATGTCGTGCGATTTCGAAAAAAGTCTTTTATACTCTTTCCTAACAATGTCAATATTGTTTTCAATAAAAAATAAACTGTATTACCCGACTGCAACAAAAGGGTTATTTATTTGTTAAAACTATATGCACAAGTTAAAATCACCGTGCGAAGGCGGTTTTATTGGCTTAGGCAATTTGTGTAGAAATAGCTTAGGGTGATGCAGAGAAAAAACATAGCAGTTGCAACATAAATAAAAAGACAAACATAAGATAATCAGTATCTCAGTAGATACTTTTCTATAGATAAAATAATAAAACTAAATAATAAAAAATAACTACTTACCGTACGACGACAGAGGCACGTGATTTCATTAATAAAGCAACACTGGCCTGTCGGGGCTACCGGTAACATATAGAAACCGGGAATATGTTAGTTTTCCGAGAGAGACACGGTTCCGGTCGCCCGGTTTCTTCCGGCGGGTGTCAGAAATACTCGTGGATGTCTAGGGTTACCATCTATTTTAGAATAATTTGATTATATCTGATTGATAGGGTAAATGTAGAAACCGGACTTTAAAAAACCGGCCAAGTGCGTGTCGGGCCACGCGCAGTAATAGGGTTCCGAAGTTGCATAATAATGCGGACTAAAAAGAGGGTTTGTTGTTGTTACATGAACATTAACAAGTCTAAAATCGGGCCCACATAGAATTATGTTTTTTTTAATCTATATTCTCGCGTTTGACCACTATCTCGCCTGATGGTAAGCGATGATGTGGTCTACGGTGAAGCACGCTTGCCTAGATGTAATCTATTCACTCTTGACTTAAACTAAATAAGAACTAACTGGTAACTGAAGAAGGATTTATAAAATCCAACTTCGCAACTGAAGTTAGAAAAATATTATCTATTTGAGTACCACCGCGGGTGCGAATTGCGAAAGGAGCCGATACCAGCGCGCATTCGGAGCCACGGGGAATGGTATAGTTCGTTCCTGGATCCTTGCGTGCACGCTCCTTGTTTATTTCTCTTTCGGAATTAGAAAAAAATCGTATGTATTCACCTCTATTCTCCTCTAATACCGCAGATTAGAGGTAAATCCTCTAATCTGCGGTATTCACTATTTCATTCTGGAAAGTTTAACGCTATTCAATTAGTGATGAAGTCGGGTCGAATATTAACTTTATAGAAGGATATCGGCAAAAGAAAATAAGTAATTTGCTTGGAAATCGAATCTAATTTGACTTTACTTTTAAGTTTTAATTACAAAACGTCGAAAATACTTCTGCACTAACACAAAATTGACTCCGCGCGCATGCGCCGTATGGACTACGGACTGATACTGCCAACGACTCCGGCCACTCCAATGCGTTATTCTGTAGTGTGCAGCTCGCCCAACCTTATATTTGTAACTGCACACACCTTTTATGGGCATTATTACACGAATCGTTGAATCGAACACTTCTCTTTTATTTCGATTACATCACTCTAATACATGGCGACCCTTAGCCAGCAATTAAAATTTTACAACTTACGTAAAATGCGAAGACGTCAATAGTTGAAGAAATCCTGAAAAATATACTGATAGAAGTTTATGAAGACGGAAAATTTAGAAGAAAGAAACAAAAGAAGATTAAAAAAAAAAAAAAGAAAAAAAAACAGAATCCAAGAATAAGTGTGAAGCGGTGAAAATATTAAATAAGAAGACAGAAAAGGAACGTTGCTGCCGGGTGCCGGGAGTATGCTCAAGCCTTATGATGAGAGGATATGCAGGGCGCCGGGAGATAAATCGTTCGGGTCCGATGCGGAGCAGCTGGGAGTCAGTTCGAGTCCAGTGCTGAGGAATCCGTTCATCCACACCATGTAAGACGTCGTGACCTACGGAGTCAGTTCGAGTCCAGTGCTGAGGAGTCCGTTCATCCACGCCACGTGACACGTCGTGACCTACTTATACGTTGTCAGTACAATACGTACCTACTGCAATGTAAGTTTTGCACTGCAATTTTTTTTAATATTCTACAATATTCCATAATATTGTAATTAGATCATGTTGTATTATTTTATATTTCGATTTGGGGAATAGGAATGTCCCAACAATTGCAAGATTTGCACGCTAAATTAAAATATTTAAGGAAATATTTAGTGAAACTAGGTCCAGATAGGCGTAGACAAGATTTAGCTTATAAGAAACTAGTAGAAACAGAAAAGGAATACAGTAAACTGGATTGTATTTTGACTCAGTTGAACCAAGAAATTAAAGAACGCAAGCTAGACAAAGAAACTTGTGAGGTTTTCCAAACATTAATCCATGAGATTCAATCAAATTATCAGAAAATAAAGGGTTTACTGACTTTAGTAGATAGTAGTAGTCAAACTAGTTCTAAGGATTTTATAGAACATTCAAATAGTGTTACAAAAATGGCTGAAACATTCGATATTAAAACTGCAATTTCCCTGTTGCCGATGATGAATGGCCAGGAGCAGGTGACAAATCAGCTTATTGATGGTATCTTACTTTATAGCTCGCTTATCAATGATGCCAGTAAAAGTCAATTGATACAGTTTGTATTAAAAACACGTCTCTCGCCTAGTGCAAAATTGCGTCTTAAAACTACTTACGCAGATATTGAAAGTTTGATAGAAGATATTCGCATTTATTTGTTACCTAAAAAATCATTTGTAGCATTACAAACACAATTGCTTAAGGCGACTCAAGGCCGTAGGAGCATAGAAAAATTCGGTACAGAGATTGAGGAATTGTTTGTGAATCTTACGATTGCTCAGGCTAACGATAAGCGTGATGCCTATGAGGTTTTGCGTCCGCTCAATGAGAAGACTGCAATCAAACGGTTTAGCGACGGTTTGCCCGATAAGCGGCTCAGCACCATCATTGCCTCACGACAGTTTGCGTCGTTGTCTGAAGCTATTACGGCTGCGGTAGATGAGCAATCCATGTCTGTCCAGCCACAAGACCAGGTTATGCAATTTAGGGCTAACCAAAACTATAAACGTGGAAGCTTTAGAGGTTCTCGAGGCCGAGGAAATAGACAGTTATATAACAACAATAAAACTTATCATCATAATTATAATAAAAATTATGAAAATAGCACAGGTATAAGAACTTCATACAGTGTAAATCGAGGTAAACACACAGGTGGTCAGCGTCAGCATTTACGCGGACGTCCGGTGCGTTGTCAGCGTGTTCAGCATAACGCGCAACAGTCCAATGTCCAAGACAACTTGCGCAATGATCAGGCAAATAGTCATGAAAACTTAGAATTTTTTCGTACCTAAACCGTACACTCATTCAATTCTTAGTTTTAGTAATTTTTGTATTATTAATTGTCAATTACAAAATAGTAATGTTGATCTTAATTTACTGATTGATAGTGGAGCAAGCTTATGTGTGCTTAAGTATGAATGGTTGTCGCGACATAGGAATTTATTGAATTTAGTAAAACAGGATAAGATAGTTATTAAAGGAATTAGTGGTAATTTAGAATCTATGGGATACATTTATTTAGATATTTTAATTAATAATGTGACTTTTCAACAAAAGTTTCATATTTTTGAACACTTATCTTGCGCCGCAGAAGGTATACTCGGGCAGGATTTTTTTGAGCGCTATAACGCGGTATTAAATTATAAAAATGGTACTCTGAGTTTAGAAACCCGAGACCAGTCTGTTAGTGTTCATGTAAATAGGAATTTGTTTACAATTCCACCTCGTTGCGAAGTAATTAAACACATCCCGACGTCACACAATAGTGATTGCGTCATTTTGTCAAAGGAAATTTATAATGGTGTGTTCACAGCGGGTGTAGTATCGAAGCCACATAATGGACTTATTCCTGTTAGGATTTTAAATACAACTGATAGTTCGGTTAAGATAAATATTTCAGATCTAATTATTAGCTGCCTAGATAATTTTTATGTTTGCAAGTTTGACGACGATAGTATATCTGTGGATAGAGTTCGAACTTTGCTAACTACGTTACAACTACATACTTATTTAAATAAAGAGGAACAAAGAGGCATTGAAAACGTATGTGCCAAATATGCCGATGTTTTCCATTTGCCAGGAGATACGCTCACTACTACAAATTTAATAGAACATTCAATTAAACTAAAGGAAAATGCGTCTCCAGCGTACGTGAAGCCCTATCGATTGCCTAAAGCATTGAAAGGCGAGGTACAAAGACAAATAGATGAAATGGTTAAAAACGATATCATTGAAGAGACTATTTCAGAATGGTCAAGCCCAGTTCTATTAGTACCTAAAAAGACAGATAGGTCAGGAGAAAGGAAATGGAGACTTGTAGTGGACTATCGCCAACTCAATAATAGGATACAGGATGATAAATTTCCCTTACCTAACATCACTGAGATTCTAGATTCGTTATCTAACAACATCTATTTTTCAAAATTAGATCTCAGTCAAGGTTACTATCAGCTGTCTTTAGAAGAAAAATCTAGGAAGTTTACTGCATTTACAACAGACAAGCAGTATCAAATGAAACGATGTCCAATGGGACTTAAGACATCGCCTAGTGCTTTTGCTCGTCTCATGACAATAGCAATGTCAGGGTTAAATTATAAATCATGCTTCTTATATCAAGATGATTGTATTGTCGTAGGAAATTGTCTTGAAACGCACAACAAGAATCTTATAAAAATTTTTGAATGCCTGAGAAGAGTGAATTTGAAACTAAATCCGATGAAGTGTGAATTTTTACGTAAAGAAATCGTTTATTTAGGGCATAAGATCACTTCAGAAGGTATATTTCCCGATCCATCAAAGGTAGAATGCCTGCAAAAGTACCCTGTCCCGCAGAATGTAGACGAAGTCAAGAGATTTGTTGCATTTGCTAACTATTATAGGCGTTTTATTCCAAAGTTTGCCGACATAGCCTATCCATTGAATGCGTTATGTAAGAAAGATGTAGCGTTCGTATGGAGTGATGAATGCGAGCGAGCATTTTACAAGCTAAAACAGATCCTTGTTAGTCCAACTATACTTGACTATCCAGACTTCAGCGATAATAATACTTTTACGTTACAAACTGACGCATCAAAACTAGGTTTAGGCGCCGTGCTGTCTAATAGTAATAGCAAGGTAGTCGCGTACGCCAGCCGTAACTTGAAACCAGCTGAGACACGATACCCTGTGATTGAGTTAGAATTACTTGCTATTGTTTGGGCGGTTCGACATTTTAGACCTTATTTATATGGGAAAAAGTTTTACATAAAAACAGACCATAAGCCATTGATTTATTTATTTAATATGACCGATCCTTCAAGCCGGTTGACAAAGTTTAGATTATATCTCGAGGAATATGATTTTGAAATCAGCTATGTCCCAGGACGGCAAAACGCAGCTGCAGATGCATTGAGCCGGATACCTATTACATCCAACAGCTTAAAGGATATGAACAAGCATGTAGTATCGGTCATGACAAGGGCACAGACTCGAAGGTTACGTACTGACTGTGACAACAACGACATGACTACTGAGGTATCCTCTACTCCAAGGCCTGATCAACCTAAGGTAGTGGAAATTCTCAAACGACCAATTGACAGCGTTGAATTGATTTTACTTAGCAATAAAAATACATTAAATCAGATAGAAAAATCAAAACATTTCACTAGTGACAATGGTAACTGCAAATTCGTGCCTGAAAAGTCAGCAATTTTCGTAATTTCTCGATCGTTATCGACCGTAAGTGTGTTAGCGAGAGAATTACAACGTTTTTGCAAGCAAATCAAATTAAACGAGCTCATAATAATTAAGAACAAGCGCAACGAAAGTTTTGTAAACAATTTTATAAAGGAAATGAGTCATTTAAAAGATACTCCTAAGTTACTTGTTATTAAAGATGTGACTAGAGTTACTGACAAAGACACGAAAATTGTGATCTTGAATGACTACCACCTGTTACCCACGAGTGGCCACGCGGGGGTAAACAGAATGTTAAATAATATTAGGAAGTACTATTATTGGCCAGGAATGAGCAATGACGTATCAGAATTCGTAAAGAAGTGTAGAAGTTGTCAGATTCAAAAGCATACCAATAGGCATACGAAGGAACCGATGGTTATCACATCCACGGCATCCACTGCTTTTGAAAGAGTTAGTTTAGATTTAATAGGTCCTTTAGATGTAGATAATTTAAACTATAAGTATATTTTGACATTACAGTGTGATTTAACAAAATACGTCGAAGCTTATCCTTTAGAAAAGAAAGATACTATTTCTGTAGCTAAGTTATTTGTAAACAATTTTATTCTGAGGTATGGTATCCCTAGAGAGATAATAACAGACCAGGGAACAGAGTTTATGTCATCAGTTTTCACTGAGATTTGCAATTTGTTGCATATTAATAAACTGCATTCAACAGCTTATCATCATGAAACTCTGGGAGGTTTGGAAAATACTCATAAAGTTCTAGGAGCTTATCTTAGAATTCAGTGTGACAATAACAAAACAGATTGGAGCAGTTGGCTTCCATTCTGGTGCTTTTCTTTTAATACTACAATGCACTCTGAGACAAAATACACTCCATTTGAGTTAGTATTTGGCAAAAATTGTAATTTACCATCTAATATAGCACAAAATGTATATGTTGATCCGTTATATAATCCAGATTCTTACCCTTTGGAGCTAAAATACAGACTACAAAGAGCACAAGCAGAAGCTAGAAATAACTTATTATTCAGTAAGGAATTAAGAAAAAATCATTTTGATAAAAATGTAAATCGGTTAATATACAAGAGTGGAGATTTAGTTTTAATCAAAAATCAAGTAGGAAATAAGTTAGATAAAATTTACTTAGGACCATACAGAGTCATTGAAGATGTATCACCAAATGTGAAAATTATAAAAGATGATAAGGAATATGTAATTCATAAAAATAATACAAAACTGTTTGTAACTTAAAATACTTTGGTTAATTAAGATAAGATGTTTTTTTGTATAATGTTATGTTAAAAAGTAAACAAAAAGTAGTGATGTAAGCATAGCTTAAGTAAAAAAAAAAAAAAAAGCATTATGTACTTAGTAATAACAACATTTTTTTTTTAAAAAAAGGGGAGGTGTAGTGTGCAGCTCGCCCAACCTTATATTTGTAACTGCACACACCTTTTATGGGCATTATTACACGAATCGTTGAATCGAACACTTCTCTTTTATTTCGATTACATCACTCTAATACAATTCGAGCTTAAATATTATTAATTTAGAAATCATTATTATTAAGGATGTTATGACTTTATTTTTGTATATTTTTACATGGTTCATAAGCATATATTTACTATCTGTATTACACAGCTAACAACGTTATTTAAGTAATTTTTCAATGGCATTTGTACAAAAATTTTACTGTTAAAATTTTACTGCCAAGTACATTTTATAAGTTGGTCGACTATTACTCGTAAACTTGTAAAGCCTGTTACGATTTCATTTTTGTATATTTTTACATGGTTCGTAAGCATTATATTTACTCTGTTTTACACAGCTATAAACTTTATTTAAGTAATTTTTCAATGGCATTTATACAAAATTTTTACTGTTCCAAGTACATTTTATAAGTTGGTCGACTATTACTCGTAAACTTGTAAAGCCTTGTTATCCGTGATAATTTTCCTTTTAATTTCATTATATTTACTACTGCCGTGATTTTTTTCACATAACCAAGAGCAATCATTTCGCTGGCAGGGGGGGGGACACTTGACTCTAACATAAATTTGCAACTTAAAGCATAATTTTACGCAAACGAATCTCTGAATCGAAAAATGGTTTTAACAAACCCATAATATTTTTGAATGGCCTATCCAACGATACCCCACACCATGGGATAGATGAGAAAAAAAAATATATTCCCACTTTACGTCTATGGGAGGTACAAGAAAAAAAAATATTTTTCATGATTTTATGTTACCACTTTGTCGGAATTATTAATATGTATATGCATGCCAAATTATAGCTTTCTAGTACTTAGATTCTCTGAGCTAAGCTGCGGACGGACAGACGGACAGAGCGAAACTATAAGGGTTCCTTGTTGACTTCGGAACCCTCTCGAAACAAACATTTAGTTGTTTTTAAAATAATTTTACATCTAATAGGCAAGTTCAATGAAGCCGTGGATTTTTTAACCTACTTCAAAAAACAGGAGGTTCTAAATTTGACTGCTTCTTTTATGTTTGTCACATCAACACTTTTTACTAGGTGAACCGATTTTGTTGATTCTTTTTAGGGTTCCGAAGTCAACAAGGAACTCTTATAGTTTCGCTCTGTCCGTCTGTCCGTCCGCAGCTTAGCTCAGAGAATCTAAGTACTAGAAAGCTATAATTTGGCATGGATATTGTAGCGTTACGTTTAGCACAGACAGCTAAACGTAAGCCACGTTAGTAAAAGTAAAAGTAATTATAAATTAAAACTAAGAAAAAGGATATAGATAATAAAACTAAGGTCCGGCTTCGCACGACGTGGGCAGCTAACCAGGCCGCAGGTCGGGCAGGAAGACGTGGTGTGCCCCAGGTTGGCAGATGAGCAGGCAATCGAATAGGTTGGCTGTAGAGTAGGCAGCTGGACCAATAGGCAGGCACACAGATGGTCAAGGCAACTGAACTAATTGTCAGGCTAACGGGCAGGTAGGCAGTAGCACAGATGCAGGCACAGGCAGCAAGGAGGAGGCCGGGCTGTGGCTTCATACGCCGATTAAACGAGCTCTTTAATATGAAGCGGTAACCGACGAGGTTAATGAACCAGTAAAAATGCTCACATTTAAGTTCCACACTCAATAAATTATATTTATTGCACTTCAATGATTTGATAACATTCACAGGCCGTATATATTATAGTTTAAAAAGTTTTCAGACACAATAGTACACTTGGTAGTATTAAGTAGTCAACCGACTTTCCGCGTCCAGTCCAGATTCAAAACTAAAAACGTGACGCCCGTTTTTCTTCGTTCTCTGTTATGTCTTATGGAATTCAAATTCAAAATCTCAATTAAGAAATCATGACGAACGAATAAAAACGGTTTACAGAGGGAGCAGTCTGCCGCTGCCCTTATTATGAAAATTATAATGTACAACGAGCTTATAGAAGGTATATATATATATAGGTTCATGATATGATATGTCTATGGCTTAAGAAAATAAAATAGACATATGTCACATCAGATTAAAATGTCAGAGTTTAAAATATTCTATGATTTTTACAAATTAGCAGTAAAAATAAGTTTTGGATGTTAAAAGAAATCGTATGCTTTTCAAGTGTTTACATTATCAAAGAATCCATAAAAATGAGTAACATGAGTTGATACAATTTCAAAAGTTATGAAGATGAAATGATGGTTTGTAAAGTGTGTTATAAAACGTAAGTAGACTAAGAGATTTGGAATGAATACCGCAATATACATATTAATAATCCCGACAAAGTGGTAAAATAAAATCATGAAAAATATTTTATTTGTTTTCCTCCTATAGACGTAAAGTGGGGATGTTTTTTTTTTCTCGTCTATCCCATGGTGTGAGGTATCGTTGGATAGGCCATTCAAAAATATTATGGGTTTGTGAAAACTATTTTTCGATTCAGGGATCTGTTTGCGTAAAATTAAGCTTTAAATTGCAAACTTATGTTAGAGTCAAGTGTCCCTCCCCCCTGCCAGCAAAATGGTTGCTCTTGGCTGTCTGAAAAAAATCACGGCAGTAGTTATTATAACGAAATTAAAAGGAAAACTGTCACAAATACGAGTTACGAGTTTACGAGTAATAGTCGACCAACTTATAAAATGTACTTGGAACAGTAAAATTTTTCTACAAATGCCATTGAAAAATTCCTTTTATAACGTTGTTAGCTGTGTAAAGCTGAGTAAATATTTGGTTATGAACCATGTAAAAATATACAAAAATAAAATCATAACAGGCTTTACAAGTTTACGAGTAATAGTCGACCAACTTATAAAATGTAATTGGCACAGTAAATTTTTTTTACAAATGCTATTGAAAAATTACTTAAATAAATTTGTTAGCTTTGTAAAACAGATGGTAAATATATGCTTATGAACCGTGTAAAAATGTATAAAAATAAAATCAAAACACAAACTGTATTTGAATTATTTTTTTATGATGACATTCTAAGCTTTTTGTTTCTTACTTGTCACACCTGAAAAACTCCAGTGATAAAGTATTTTAAACTAATATACTTTACATCATTAAAACTTGGTTTATTTATTCACGGCAATACTAAACTAGGCCCAGCACAATACTGAGCGCTAATGCAACAAGTTTTGGTAGTGTGACTGCACTTTTGACCCTAAGCTGTACCTACCTAAAACTAGCCTATAACTAATCTGAGACCGTAGACAGGTGTCATTCGATTTTAGCGATGGGTTGAAATGCCAAAATGCAAGTGTTTGATCACGTGATTTTCGATACCGCTTGACAATCCCATACATTCTTGACATATTACCAACCGTTATCGCGATGCTTTCGTTGATAGAATGCCACTTGTGTAAGGCCTCTGTAAGCAATTTTTCTGATGACTCAATGCGATTCGATTTTTACCGATCTGCGATTTTTATTAAAATAAATTGCAAGTACGTTTACATGGAGGAGTGTGAAGCAATTCGACCGATCTGAACTTAAAATTTTTGTCTCTGTCATGTTCGGTGTATTTCATCATTTATGAACGTTTGTAATGTTACCTATTTATTTTGTTTGTTGTTTTGTTACCTGTTTATATGGCACCCTGTGAGCGCGAGTCAGACTCGCACCTGGCCGGTATTTTCACAATAACAAAAACCGATAATCACAATAGTAGGTAGCTAATCAAACACTTTTCACTTCATTAATTAGAATCAATTGTTTACGGAGCGTAATTAAAATCTTTTTACACGTGTCAGCGCTTCAATCTTAGTGCTGAAAGACTCGTTACTTAGCTAGTACCTAAGTAATATTACAGGATTATTTATTTATTATTATTTATTTATTTAACGATAGGCTCGCATTTGACCACTATCTCACCTGATGGTAAGCGATGATGTGGTCGACGGTGAAGCACGCAAAGATAAATTAATGTAGATTGTTCCTGAGATTTTTTTCACGAAAAAGAAAACAAACACATCACTGGAAGAAGTTCTGAGGAATAATATCAGTTTGCACAGAAATTGCGAATATTGTTCTTAATTAAATTCGTTCCGTTATGAAAACAATTGGTCGGCGAAGTTGTCGGGTATTGTACCAGTTGTTCCCCGAGGGTCGGCGGTAAGAACAAGAGGTGATGTGACCTTCAGGAAGATGGGACTGAGTTTGTTTGAACTTTGTATGCCTTGCCGATGATTGGTTGTGTGGCTGACTTTGTAGTCTGTTGTTGTTATTCTCACAATTGTTTGTAAAAATAATAATTAATTAATTTATTGATCAATACATATAATAAATCTGTAGAAAAGTTTTTTTTGTACATCGAAAATATTTCCAAAAAAATAGCCAGGGTGAGATAACAGTAGGCCCAATTCTACCATATTTTGAATTTTTGTCTGTTTAACTGTTGTTTTGTGTACGCATCACATAAAATGTAGGAAACCAATATGGATACGTAACTTGATGTATTACTTAGTTTTTGTTTCATCGCAATCGGTTCACTCTATCAAAAGTTAGATGAATTTAAAGTGTTCAAGAAGTGAAATATCACAACACACGCAATTCAGATACTCGGACAGTAGGGTAGGGTAGGCAGTTGACGGTAGTGAAGCCGCGGGCACAGCTTGTTCACACGTAAAAATATCTTTCTTTCTTCTTTCTTTCTTTTTTTTAAAAAAAGCGTCCCACACTAGGAATTTCTTCCTGTATCGTGGGTGCGTTTACAAACATATAAACTCACATACACAAACACCCAGAGCCGAAACAACTATCTGTAGGAATATTTTACAGGTATGAACTAAGCTTAAAGTAATCACAAATTGCCACACTGAGACGCCGCGCGCCGCGATCACATTGTGTAGACACACAATCTAAAATCTTAAAAGATGTAAGTACTTGTATGAGGGTGGTGCTACAAATTATCATAATCATCTCGCTTATTTCTTAGGTCACAAATAATTCAATACTCTGCCCCTCCTAGCCAAGATACCAACGATTCGTGTCGAATCTCTTTCTACAATCGTTAACGCCCTCTATTTGTTTGGTCTGACTACGTGACTTAACGTTCAGATGTGTAATGCTCATGCCCATACATTGATTCGTTTTCTACTAGCGTTATCGATTGTAGATTGTCAACTTGGCTATAGATGCAGTACTATACCTACAGGTAGAGAGATGCTATCTGACAAAATCAAATTTTGAGTTATAGACGAAAAAGAAAAATCCGGGAAATAATAATAGAATCTATTGATAGTAGCAAAATACTTCTCAGAAAGATCGATAGATTTTTTTTACTGATTACGGTGCCAACAAAAAACTAAAATCTGCCAATTGTCAGATAGCGGATTGAATAGGCGCAGATTATCTAATTGTTAAGTTAAATGCCTTATCGTTTCTCCAACTGAACTGATTATTTACGAATCCATTGTATTTGAAAGCAATTAAAAAGTTATAAGCAGCCGAACATAATCTCAATAGCATGCAGAAAGTTTTAACGATTCTTTTTGCAAATCGTCTAATTTTTATATAAAGTTTAGCTCCTCTACTCCTCAAAGTTTTTTAAAGCATTTCAGGTACCTGAGGGGCAGCAAAGTAATCGTAATGCCTTATTAAGTAGGTATTAAGTAGATTACGTACCTGCCTTAGTACAACTAGTGTTACTAAAATGACGACTGAAGATATATATTGTCCACCTTAAGATAATATCACATTCCTGTTTATTAAAACGATAAGTTCTATCGGACTATATTTTTTCTGTTCTTGATAGGCTCGCGTTAGACCAATGTTTCACCTAGTGCCCTGGTGGTAAGCCATGATTTGAAACGATGATTTAGGATGCACGATGGAGCCCGCTTACCTAGAAGTAACATATGCGTAACGATCTACACTTGAGAGCAAAACTATAGCAACTTATATTTTACTTATTTTTTACTTGTATTTTGAACTTATATCGCAGATATGATACCTATTATTAGAAAATAAAGTTTGTAATCAAATAATACTGTATGCGTTTTGAAGAACTGTAAGTTCTTGATAGAAAATCATAGAAACGAGTGTACTTGAATAATGACCACTTCCCATACATTAAAAAACCAGATAATTAAAGTTTATGTACGTCTATGTACTTCTGTTCTAAGGAATACCAGAAAACCTACCTATAAGTTTAGAAAATTATGTCAGTCATTTTTACGATTTGAACGCTACGAAGTCCAATAAATAATAATGTTACTTGTTAGGTTAGGATTTGCCATTACCAAATAGAAAGAAATAAATGTGTTAGAACTAAATATTAACGCTTGAAGTTTAGTCTAAAATAGGAATACTTACCCAGCTATTGTCTAAATTGTCTTTTTCACTTTGGGAATTCCTTTAAACCAACTGCTTTTACGTAGTGACGTAACGGCAGTTGGTTTCAAGGCATTCATAAAGTCACTGGTGAATGTTGCACAACTGCAGACTACTCTACGCTTCTTTTAGCAGAGCTGTCAAATTTTATTTTAGCGAAATGGATTACATAGAATAATTATGTTATTCTTAATTAATCTGTATTATACAAAAACTAATAAAAAATAATTACTGATTAAATAAAATGTACAATAATGTATAAAACTTAGAAAAAGAGTTGTATGAAAAAAGAGTTGAAGTGTATAATCTCTCCGAAGCTCTTTTAAATTACGTGAGCATATTCGGGTTAATCGTCGCTCATTGTGCATTCTTGATATATCGAACGATTACAAGTGGAAGTAAGTACCACTCTTATCATTAGATACTTAAAAATGGATAATACACCTGGAAGGTGAAAAGAAATCTGAGCAAATTGTTGGTCTAAGTAATTAAAGAAAGAAGTTTCGGATAAAGCGTCAGAAACTATTGAATATATCAACTTTATCCAATCGTTTTTAATTTTTATCAAGAAATGTTTTGTTCTTTTTATTTATTTTTTTGTTTCTAACTAGAACGTACCGTTCTTCAAAAGCGCATATAGTATTATTTGATTACAAACACTATTTATAATTTTGTATTTTTTGATAATTTTGCTCTCAAGTGTACTCGTATTTTGACTTAAATACCCCCAGGTTGTATCTATCAGAAACAGATCAGAGACAGTTAAATAGTTTTAAACTACTTACTAAAGTTTACGGTGAAGTTTCAATTTACTGTGAATGGTTGTCACAATTAATTTGAGCTACTATTATTCTGTAAAGCCATTAAACCGACGACGGACAGAGCTCTACATTGATGAAAACACGTGTAGTCCTATTTCTACTAAGAAAAGATACTTACAACTTTCTTGAAAGTTTTTTTTTATTATATAAGCCTTCATCCTGACACGACATTATTTCCTTTGATGTTCATAGATATATTTTTTGTTCCATTTTTGTGTGTCCGTTTGCCAGGTGGCAAAGGCCTCCTCCAATCTTCTCCATTCCGGCCTTTATATGGCCACTCTACCCCATGTTGTACTTGTCTGATGTCGTCATCCCACCTTTTCTGTGGTCTACCTCTCTTTCTTTTCCCATCCCTTGGGTACCACTGAGTGGTTATTTTACTCCATTTATCCGGGTCTATCCCAATCCTTTCCTCTGATCATGTGTTCCGCCCATTTCCACTTTTGTCTCCGTATTTTCAGAGTTATGTCCTGGACCTTAGTCTTGCTTCTGATGATGCTATTCCTTACTTTTTCTTTCCTTTTGATCCCTGTCATACTCCTGAAAGTACTTTAATTATTTTATAGATACCTGTTTGTGTGATTTATTTTTCTTTTGAATTTAGGGCTTTCCTTGTGAAGAAAAATATAAGTAGATAAGAAAAGAGGTAGACAAAAGAAAATAAAGTTTATTTAAAAATCAAAAACATACACGAAGAATATTCGCGAGCTGGCTGACCCCCTGATCCTCCAAATACACATTTGATTTTTTCTTGTTTACAGCTTTTTAGGTTCGCTTCTTAAGCAGTCGGGATTATGATTTTCAAATTAACTTTTTTTATGTACAATGTTTTAGTTAGCATCACTTAAATTCCTTCATTTTGATATCCACCTCGATGGGTCTGAAAGAAAAAAATATTGGGACCCGCACAATATTTTAAGGCGATGATAGCTCAGTGGTAGTGACGTCGGATACCGAGACGAAGGTCGCGGGTTCGAATCCTACAATGAGCTTGAGCTTTCGGTGAAGGAAAGCATCGTGAGGAAACCATAGCACGGTGGTAGGGTACTTTGTAGTACCCGCCTGGCTGGCAACCACCCTCAAGTTGAAAATCTGTCGCCAAGCACCTTCCGGTGTGTTCCGACAGCAGCACTTGAGAGCCAGTTCCCTTCTAGGCTTTGTGTGCTTACCACCATCGGCCACATCATCACTGACCACGGTGAGATTGTGGTCAAAACACAGGCCTATACAAAACAAAAAAAAAAAAAAATATATATATGGAGCCCAAAATCCGCCATGTTTGTTTGTTAGGGTTCCGTACCCGAAGGGTAAAAACGGGACTCTATTACTAAGACTCCGCAATCTGTCTGTCTGTCTGTCCGTCTGTCACCAGGCTGAATCTCATGAACCGTGATAGCTAGACAGTTGAAATTTTCACAGATGATGTATTTCTGTTGCCGCTATAACAAGAAATACTAAAAACAGAATAAAATATATATTTACGTGGGGCTCCCATACAACAAACGTGATATTTTTGCCGTTTTTTGCGATAATGGTACGGAACCCTTCGAGCGCGAGTCCGACTTGCACTTGGCCAGTTTTTTTAACTTCACCTATCTATCTAACACTTGGGCGGTCAAGACGTATCTAACAATGTCTTAATTATATAAATCCGTCTAACGGTTTGAAAGATATGAGTTATTTATGCTACAAGTGCGGAAGGTAGGTCCGATGAGTGGCACTTTTATTCACGAGCGAGCGAATGAATAAATTGACACGAGTTGGAAATCATCTTACGTACGTGTATCATGCAACATTTTACTAGGCATTGTGCGAGGAAATAAAAAAAAATATCTGAACCAAGCAAAAATTAATAAAATGGCGGGCTTACTCAAGCGCGCTCAGCATAACCACAGCTTACCTAAAATTTCCTCGGGCATATCTACTACGCATGAGCAAATAGCTGTCACGGCGTAACGCAAAAAGGCACGAGTAAAATATACGTTCTGCCAAACATATTTAATGAATATTTAAAATTAATAATTTATTGATCAAAATCTAAATCTAGAGTAATTAAAAACGCCTTTAATGAAGTATTAGTTTTATTTTACCTTTTATATGAATGATAATCTGTACTTAACTAATTTTTTTAACTTTTCTCAAATAATAAAAACTCTATGCGACGGGCTGACGTTGGAGTTAAAAATTAAAAATAAACAGGAAAGTAAAAAGCACTAGTGAAAAAAGTGACACTTTCCGCACAGTTTGGCTGCTTGGAAAATGCTCTTTTCGAGGACATGCATTATAAAAACATTTTTTTTTACCCCTTAGTCTCGCGCTTGACCATGATCTTACCTGATGGTAAGCGATGGTGTTGTCGACGGTGAATCACGCTTGCCTAGAAAAAACCCATTCACTCTTGACTTAAAGACCCATAAATTGTAGCTGTCGGGAAAGACAGAAACCGGCAGGGAATGCCACTCATTAGCAACATACTAGATATGCGCGAAAAACATAACCGTTTCCTTGCAGTCGGTTAAAAAGACGTGCCGGTACGTAGGTATAGGACCCGAATAATTTGGGAAGAAGTCAGGAAGATGACTATAATCTTTACATATACTAAAATGCAGACAGCTTTAAGAAAAAGTGCATTATTATGGCGATCAAGGTAAATCAGTGCATAAAATATTTATATCACCGGATTATTGCAAACAACGTTATTTTATAATAAATCACAAAAGATTGTAAACTTTTTATTTTCAATAAGATACTGGTAAACTCGAAACCATCAAATTTGGATGTGATACAGGATATGCCTGACACCGTCGCTAAAAAAATTACCATTAATTACATAATTTTGGACCCTCTAGTGTTGGAATTTTTAGTCGGTTTTCACTAATTAAATAAAAACTGCATTTTTTCTGTAAACAGTTCAAAATCGTTATTCCTATCTAGCTTAATTAGGTTTTTAATTACTCTACTTTGTTGTCTCGCCTAAAAAGAGAAAAAGTACGGGTGGCGCGGCGCGTGTAGGTACTAGCTGGCGGCGTTGACCTCTATCGTGAAATTTAGGAAGTCAGCTGATACGTAGCGCTTTTGAAATTTATTTTCATAGGTTTCAAAAAAAAACCGGAATCTGAAACCAGTCCAGGATCATGTACTGAATCTATGGTATTTTTGTTCGCGTCGATGTCGGACACACCCCGTATATCGATATTTTATAATCTTTTTTTTTTTTTTTTTTTTTTTTTTTATTTGATATAGGTTCGCGCTTGACCACCATCTCACCTGATGGTAAGCGATGATGTGTGTGTGTGATAATCTGGCAAGATTAATTATAAACTTACGATGTCTGTAATCAACCGGTGACATTTACACACCTACGTAGCTTAAATAAAAAGAGGTACCTACCATATGCCCTACCCATAAGACTCCTTTGTTTCTATCTAAACATAAGTCTACATGAAATCCACGAGGTTCTCTGAATGTTTGAAATTAATTAAGGTAGACGTTGCTTCAAATAATAACGCGAAATAATAACAAGTAGATTGTTGTTGAAACAAAACCGACGGCATCCATAATGTAGTTAAAATATACCTACATAGTACCTTATTTCTACATTATATACAACGTTGTTTAATGAAATAGGTAAATCTTCCTAGATTGTCTTACTTTAAAAGGTATATATTAAAGCGAACTGAAATAAATATTAGAACAGCATTCCAAAACACATAAAAAACCGGCCAAGTTCGAGTCGGACTCGCGCACGAAGGGTTCCGTGCAATTATCGCATAAAACAGCAAAAATATCACGTTTGTTGTATGGGAGCCCCACTTAAATATTTATTTTATTCTGTTTTTAGTATTTTGTTATAGCGGCAATAGAAATACATCATATGTGAAAATATAAATTGTCTAGCTATAACGGTTCATGAGATACAACCTGGTGACAGACAGACATACATACGGACAGTGGAGTCTTAGTAGTTAGGTCCCGTTTTTACCCTTTGTCAAAATGTTTATGAACTTTCGTTTGTGTGAATGATAACATTTTGAGAGAGTACTTAATACTTTTCTCCTTTATTAACATATAATATTCTTTATTAAATCTTTGAATAAACACTACATAGAAAAAATTATGAAACAGATGGATCAAAACGACTCTTTCTCCAACTTCAGGTAGAATCAGCCGTCATACCTAAAATCATTTGAATCTTACAATCTTTAAAAAGTTATTATGAGTAATCTTTTATTCAAACTTGCTAAAAAACTTTTATTTAAACTTACTAACTGAACAGTAGAACTTATACCTAATTAAGGCTCCAAATTAATAAAGTTTTTACTTCCTTCTTCACCTACTTCAGCCAATTAAAACTTGGATGTTTGATTGGGACTCGTGAAATGTCGTCGGCTGTACAAGTCGTAACTTTCCAACATTAATCGGCACCAATGTTTCAATAGAAAGCCGTTGGACGTTGAACACTGTTGGTCAAAGTATAGATATGGTGACTATGCCCAGCAGACAAAGGGCATAGTAACCATATCGACCATTCCTATCAATGTGTGTTACCAATATAATTATAACCTAAATCTGTGCAACGCAACCATTAATTTGCTGTTAATTTTACGTATTGCAATATTTGCGCACATAAGTTCACGCCTTTTGTGCCATGGGGGGTTGAAAGAATCAACAGAACGCAACCTGCTACCACTCTTACATGCTGCTTAATTTTCTTGAACACACACACGACCAACTAATTAAAAAAAATATTTTGCTTTGAAAACCCAAATTTTTTTTACGTCAATAAAATGATT
Organism: Anorthoa munda; assembly: GCA_945859665.1. Lineage (NCBI taxonomy): Eukaryota > Metazoa > Arthropoda > Insecta > Lepidoptera > Noctuidae > Anorthoa > Anorthoa munda. Next base: position 23,183,796 of record OX243905.1, on the reverse strand, counting down.
ATTATGACAGTAGCTATCAACTTTAGGAAATAAATAGCGCGGTTTCCATTGCGTTATATTAAAATAGGACCAAAAAACCGTCTGAATATAATAGAGAACAATAAATGAAGCGATAAAAGAATGATAAATGACTTGACACACTTACGCTCCCTATGAAAGGGTTGCGGTGAGCCTACTAGTGGCACCATGCTTCACTAAACCTTCGTCAAATCAAATTATGCATGTCGTCGGTACTAAAACTATTTCTTTCTTTATGAGGGTCGAATTAAATGATAAATATAAAAAAAAAAAATATAAAAAAAAAATGATTTTATTTCTGTAAGTTGGTTTGTACAAACATTTTTACATGTCGATCATATTTTTTCAAACTAGATGGGGTCGGCGTTTCCTGACTGACTACTCTGAGAAGAAAGGCCGAATTAAACTCAGAGGTCACAGTCTCTTTTAAAGTCCAGACAAAATCTTGGTTAGATCATGTGAAGATCATGTAGAATGATGTCTGAAATGGTCTTTTGAGGAAAGAATCAGCCAGATTGCGTGGACCTGTCCAGTCAGTGCACGCATTTGTCAATAATCGTGCAGCTCAACACATAATTTAAGGAGCTCAACGAATTGACGAACAATACCAAAGAAAAGACATTCGGGTAGGCCGCATACACTAATCAAACTGCTAGACCATGATTAAAAACTAAGGTAAATTAAAAAACAAAGAATGATCCACATAGTCTTCACATTCACAATAAATTAAATAATATTCTTATAATTGCAAGAAAACCAAAAACAAATTAAAAACAACTAAATTCACGGAGCAAAATATAAAAAAAACAAAATTAATTAATTATTTATAGTGCCATGGAAGTTGGGTAGGTCTTTGGTGTGGGATGCAACTTGCGTCGACACCCTAGCACCATCCCATCTTCCTAGCACGGTAGGTTACGCTGGGGCGGCTGCTGCAGGTGCTGAAAACCTCAAACGGCGCAAATACAACAACTTAATTGATAATTATGTATTTGAGCCGTTTGGGATTGAAACACTAAAGCCATGGGGTCCGAGTGCACATCTTTTGTTTCGGGATATCGCCAAGCGGTTGGTCGACTCTTCACGTGACCAGAGGGCTGGCCTTTTTTTTGGCCAAAGAATCAGCATTGCCATCCAACGTGGCAATGCTGCCAGCCTTCTGGGCACTTTTCCTGTTGACAGCGATGTGGACGAATATTTTGACGCCCCGTAATGGTACATATTAGTTTTTCTTATTTTAGTTCTAATATTAGTTTGTTAATAATGTAAATATGTGAATAAATAATTATCTTTTAAATAAATTGGAGTAGCTCAATCCCTAGCCTTTTTGTCCTCAACGTAATATTTAATGGTATGCGTATGGTACGCTTTCTGGCACAACTTACGTTTAATGAATGATTTGAATTTATTAACACTTAGATCTTGTACGTGGCTTGGAAGGTTATTATAAAGGTGGCACTTCACATCGCTATTCGTGTTCGCGTATTTGTCTCATTCGCCCAAATAGGACGATGTGAAGTAGGTCTATTCGTCTATATTTGACTATTCTCACGTACAAGATGAATACGCCAAATACCCGAACACCCGTATCCGCCCGGCTGTCAGTTTTTTGCAACATATCAAAGGAAAAAGCCGGTAAACAAACATATTCGCTATATTCGCAAGAATATAGCGAATATGTTTGTTTACCGGCCACAAATCGCTCGCTCAGTAGTACTTAGTAGGCCTACGATTTTAGTGAATTTTTAACACCCATCAGCATCTTCTTCTCCATGTTCTTTTAACGACTATGTTTTTACGTACGCATAACATGTACTGGTAATTAGCACAATGGAAATAATAAGCCGCTGCAGCAGTTAACACGTCAATCGAACTATATCAAAAATATTCGTAAATGTTCGGCATATTTGCTGTTCATGAACGATATGTAGTCGGTGTATTCGTGATATTCGGAATACAACACGAATATAGCGAACAAAGGCGAAATAAAACGCGAACATCAAATAGCGATGTGAAGTGCCACCATATAAGCGTACACATTGACATCTAAACGAGTCACCTATTTTCTGGAGCCTTGTTGTATGTACTACAAATTTGTGTTTGTTCCTAGTATTTATGTTATGGATATCACTGTATTTTTAAACAATTTTATATTTTAATGGGCATATAAAAGATTTTCATAAATATACTGAGAAGGCACAGTCATTACATTAATCTCCTTAAATTTCTCTCTGAGAGAGTGTCTCGGGCTTAATTTATAAATTGATCGAACAGCTCTTTTCCGCAAAATAAAGATAGTCTGGATGTCGGCGGCATTTCCCCACAACAGAATACCGTACGATATTACACAATGAAATTAAAATAGCTAAAGTATACTTAACGGGCTGTCTCCATGTCAGTTAAATTACGAATATTTCTAACAGCATATGTTGCGGAGCTTAGCTTCTATGACAATTTATCTATGTGTGGGCCCCACTGCAGCTTAGCATACAAAGTTAGGCCTAAGAATACTGTGCTATTTTCGCCCTTTCAATTCTTCGCCCTTTAACATCACATCAGTTTTCACCTGCCTAACGCGAGGTAGGGTAAAGTTAATGCATTTGGTTTTTTTTTCATTAAGAAGTAAATATTGTTAACATTGAACCAGTGAACTACTTTTGAGATCGCACTATTTGCATCGTCAGTAACCAGCTGCTGATGTTTAAGTTTAAACAAAAGTGAAGTTTCATCCGCAAACAACACTATATCATGGTTATCCTTTATGAGGTAAGGCAAGTCATTAATAAAAAATAAAAAACAAGAAAGGGCCAAGAATTGAGCCCTGCGGGATACCCATTGTTACGATCTTTTTCCATTAATTTCAACGTTCTGTATCCTTTTACTCAAGTATGAAGTAAGAACAAGAGCCAGAGCGCTGTTCCGGATCCCGTAGTGGCGGAGTTTCCTGATTAGCGTTTCATGAAGAACACAATCAAATGCCTTGGACAAATCACAAAATATTCCCAAAGCATCGCACTTATCTTCATTTCAAACAAAAAAAAAAATTCTCTTTATCTATACTAATATTATAAAGAGGAAAGATTTTTTTGTTTGTTTGTTTGTACCGAATAGGCTCCGAAACTACTGGACCGATTTAAAAAATTCTTTCACCAATAGAAAGCTACATTATTCCTGAGTGACATAGGCTATTTTTTAATCCCGAAAACGGGTCCTGTGGGTTGGCCCACGGGAGCGAAGCCGCGGGCAACAGCTTGTATTGTATAATGTTATGACTAAGAATAGTGTCAATTTGCACTTTTATACAGTTCGGTAGCACTTTCTTAGAGTCGGATACGTTAAAAACACTTAGTTCACGTGTTATATGTATAGCATAATATTGTTTGCTATTATTTTTTCACTTATAACATACTTTTACTACACTAACTCAAATGGTTTAGTTGTCTTTAGCCTACGCACTATGTCCGTGTTATCTAGCAGCTGGATTGCATCCACATTCACATGTCGATGAAGTCTGTGTTCGTGGGCTTCAGCAAAGTTTTGAATAACGGTGGTGACGAGTTTCATTTTAAGGTCACGGTGAAGGTCGTCATTTCTGATGTACCATGGTGCATTAACAGCATCTCTGAGTACTTTATTTTGGAATTGTTGTATAATTTTAACACTGCTTTGTTTAGTACAGCCCCATAGTTGGATACCATACGTCCAAATTGGCATAAGAATATGCTTGTATATTATAATTTTGTTGTGTATTGATAGACAGGATTTCCTTACGAATAACCAATACATATTTTTGTACCGTATATCGAGTTTCTGTCTTTTCTTTTTGACGTGAGATTTCCGCAACTTGGCGTCAAGAGTTATGCCAAGGTATTTGGCTGTATTCGCTTAAGGCATTTGCATGCCGTTTATATAGACTGGGTGGTATTCGCGGTGTTTATTAGTGAAGTCAATGTGAATCGATTTTGACTCATTCTGTTTGATCTTCCATTTTTGTGTCCAGTCGTAAACTTTGTTCACAGCTAGTTGAACTTTTTCTACTGCTTCTTTGTGGTTTGAACCAATAGCCATAACATCAGCAAAGGTCGCTATGGTGTTGTTTTCCAGCTCTGGAATATCACATGTGTATACCAAGTACAGGATTGGGCCTAACACACTTCCTTGTGGTACTCCGGCCTTAATAGTTTTTAGCTCAGAATATGCGTCCTCTTGCCTTACCCTGAACATTCTGTTGCTTATATATGACTCTAGAATATCTGAAAATTCGGGGAGCATGCGTCGGAGTTTGTATATCAGACCCTCATGCCAAACTTTGTCGAAAGCTTGTGCGACATCTAGAAATACGGTGGCACTGACTTACTTGTTTTCGAGCGTTTTTTCGGTGATGTTTGTTATTCTGTGTAGCTGGTCTATGGTAGAATGTTTTTCCCTGAAGCCAAATTGATGGAATAAGGTCTTTTTCTTCTATAATTGGTTTTAGCCGTTTTAATAAGAGCTTTTCAAACAGTTTCGATAATACTAACATTAACATTAGAAACGGGATATTTACCATGTTTACTTTTTGTTTCGAGTTTCCGATATTTCGGTGCTGTTGCAAACACCATGAAAACAAACAAACATGGTAAACATGGTAAATATCCCGTTTCTAATGTTAATGTTAGTGTTAGTGACCATGACAGTTTAAAAACTTAGTTTCGATAATACTGGCAGCAAGGAAATGGGTCTATAAGATGATGCTTCATGGGGTGGTTTCCCAGGTTTCGCAATCATAATGACTTCAGAAACTTTCCGGCTCTAGGTGCGACAATATCAATAATAGACTTAGCAAGTTCTACAGAATGTCCCAAAAGATCTGCAGTCTTTTTAACGTTTAAAGTGTGAAAGGGTTTAATTTTGTCTCTACAAGTAATATGTTCAAAAAGAAATGCCGTATCGCAAACATTAACATTTTCTTTTAGTATAGACTCAGCAGCAGAAGGTGATGAGTTTAGGGATTTAGTAGTTGAAATGAGAATATCTGAAAATAAATTTTCAAAGGCCACTGCGACTTGTGAGTCTAATTTTATGATGTTGTCATTAATAGACAGGCTGTAGTCAATATTTCGGTTACCAGATCTTCCCATTTCACTATTACCATATAATATTCCACGTCGTTTTAATAACATTATTATTATTATTATTAAACCATTTTATTTCCTTAACATACATGTAGTTTCTTAACATTAGGTACACAAATTTACATACATTTTATTTTTATAGTTAAGGCCCCTGGCGGGGATAGGCCTCCTCCAACAATTTCCAGGTTTTTCTTGTATTTGCTAGTTTTGCCCAGTTTTCTCCAGCATTTCTTTTTATCTCATCTATCCAACGTTCTCTAGGGCGTCCTCTGGCTCTCTTGCCTCTTGGGCCTAGCCAATTTGTGACTAGTTCTGTCCACCTTCCATCTGTCAATCTTGCCACGTGACCTGCCCACTTCCACTTCAGTCGTTTCATATGCTGGAGAGCATCTATAACCTTGGTTTTTTTCCTTATCTTTTCTGACCTTTGCTTGTCCTTCAGCCTAATATTCAGGATACTCCTTTCCATAGCCCTCTGGGTCTTCTGTATTCTGTCCCTTGCATAATAACATTACTACTGCTTTAATCATCGATCTCAAATAACGCGATTTGGCCAAACAGCAAACCTTTTTAAATAATTTTGAATAATTTCTAAGATATAAATTAAATTCAGCAGTGTTTACATAAGTCCTTTCAATGTACAGCTCATAAAGCCGTGTTCTACTTTTATGAATACCAATGGTAGCCCAATCACCGCTTTTAGCCACTTTGTTATTTTGGTTTGGTATAGTAATCCTCTGCCCGCAATAATCAGAATCTAAACTCCATTTGAAATAACATTAGACATGTTTCCAAATATTTTACAGTCCGTTCAACCGATTTTGAGTTCTATCCCGAAAACATAAGGATGACATAAAAAGCATAAACCTGTTACCAAAACCAACTGTTTACTACAGCTACCATTTGTCGTATCACCAACGCAATAGAATTCAAAATCGGTTGAACAGGCTGTAAAATGGGCTAATTTAAACGTCTAATGTTATCGCAAATGGAGTATAGTAAATTTATAATTTCTTTGTGGACTGGTATAACATTAATATGAATATTATCTAAGCATGTGGCACTAGTAGGGGTTATTCTTGTGGGCTCCAAAAATTGGTTTACAAGATTGTAGGTCTGAAACAGACTTATTATTTTACTACAAGAACCTGAGTTTTCTAATAAATTAACATTAAAATCACCACAAGTGATAATGGATTTATTCGAGTTAAAAATCTTGTGTAACACTTCATGCATTACCTTTTCAAAGCAGTCATACAATCCTGAAGGGGGCCTGAATATACTTAATACAATAAACTGCTCCAATTCTATACAAGCTATTTCAACTGTTCGCTCAACAGATAGGCTCACAATATCCTTACGGTCTTTAAATTTAAGCTGGTTACTTACTAAAATCAATGAGCCACCATGTATAGCATTAACTCTGCTGAATGAACTACTAACCTGGTGATTATTAAAATTGAACAATAACTGGTGGCTTTTAAGCTAATGTTCAGTTATACAAAGAATATCAATACTGTTAAAATTCATAAATAATTCTACTTCTAAATCATTGTCCATAAATCCTTGAATATTTTGATGCACCAGGTTAATACTACTTAATGATTTTATTTTGCAATTTTCATCGTGTACACGTTTGCAAGAGGTTGTCCCTATTGTCCTAATTTCTAATTTAAATGATTATCAATATCAATTTCTGATACCAAATTATTGGCTGAATTAAATAACATGTCTTTGCATTGCTCAATAGAAGCAAGTTGTTTAGCCAAATTCTTGGCTGCAATAGAAAAACAATATGATAGCGACACAGCTATCTGTCACTTACTGAATGTAATCAACTAGGCAGAAAATGCTAGAAATTTTAAGGCGCGCGCTTTTTGCAAATTGATGCTTCCACGTCAAATCCAATTGGTTGTGTCAATTACCCGAACAATAGTCGTGATTGGAAGGCAGCTGGGAAAATAAAAAATACAACGAAAAACGTTTTACAGGTCAGCATGTTTTCAGACGAATAAAATAAACCAAAAAACCTTTTTCACCTCTATAGAACGCGTAGAAAGAGATAAAATAAAGTTCTTTGAATTTCGCAATTCAATTTTATTTTTCAGGGTAGTGAATACGGGATAAGGCGATTTCTAAACGAGATCGAGTATTAATTTACATGTGGCTGCCATCAAATTATCTTTGACGATACTGGCACAGGCCACGCAATCTGATCAACTGAGCGAAAACCGTTTTTAAAGTAATTCCGTGGATCGCATTTTAACATCTCTCTTATTAATTTTCGGATTGAAAACCATGATCCCTCTTTTCGGCAGGGACATAAAAGATTCGGCAATATTAATACTAACCCACTTTTTCATAAAACTTGACTTTGGTCCCTCATAGAACTTGCTTGTTACTGTCGTGTTCTTTTGAATTGAAAGTAGTCAATAGAGTTATTGGTTGATTTTTGTAAAGATTAATAAGGTAAGTAGATTTGCGAATGGAGGGATACATTTTTGTGTAGTATTAAGAGGGAAAATGATACTCGGTATATGCCATAACGTATATCTGAGGAAAACGGATTTGCCGAAGTGAAAACATAAGTGAGCTTGGCGGAAGCTACCTATTACTATGACGTGTTATAGAGTGAAACTAGAGCGCCAAAAATAACAATAAGATCACCAATTTTACATAAAATACAGCTCAGACGATATTTTATAGCAGACCATGAAAATAAATACGAGCGTTTCACGACATTATATGAAGTCTCTTCGTCTATTCATTGCGGTGCGCGGACGAAGCATTTGACTTGCTAATTCTGAACTCCGTCATTCGTTCACAATTTGTACTAGCCTGTTACTGCGAGTGGACATACATGTACAATTTAGATGTCATTGCTGCCAGTTCAGCTGCTCTGAGAACTGATTATCGGAGGCCGGAATGTTCTACTGAGAAACTGTCTGTTGCCCAGTGGAACATTAACATTAGGTGCCTGTACTAGGTAATCCTGTATCACAGGCGGCAGTGGCTCAAACAATTTATTTGGATAGACACGGAATTTTTAACAATAGAATAAAGCAATTTGATAATCGTAATTATTAAAACAAATCTATAATTTTTTTTCATACCTAACTTAGCTTATATATAATATAACACCCCTCTTATTCCGTCGGGGCTTAAAAAAATACATGCCGTTCCTAGATGGGGTCGCTTTGAAAGCATACTCAGTGAATGATGACGACTTTATATTTTATTTTTTTGGTATTTCTTAAATTAGTTTCGTCATTTTTAGTCAAATTGTCTGAAATAAAAATTTTTTGGTGATAATTATTTTGTATTATTTTTTATTTTATTTTATTTCTTGTTTTACTACACGCTATTTATTTTTGATTGTTTGTTAATTGTATTTTATTTTGCATTAATTATTATTGTTATTTATACATATTGTGTTTGTAAAGTGTTGCAATAGTGTAATTGGCTCCGGCCGTTCTATTTCAATTTCAATAAAAAATAAATGACGGCTTTTCAGAAATTAAATACATAATTGCGCTGAAAATGTCAGACCAAATTTAGGAGTAGAGTCTCTAATAAACATTTCTAGGGAATTGAATTGCTTACTAATATTAATACAATAATAAAAAAGTTAATTAAAAAAATCACGAACCGTTAACAAAAACCCGACTGCTTAAAAAGCGAACTTAAAGATGTAAACAAGAAGAAAATCATGCTGTGCAGTCGGAGGATACATGTTCGCGAGCTGGCTGACCAAAACCAGATCGACTTGACATTTGGAAGATATTGTTGGACAAGTTTCAAGAAGATTCTGAAAACTTTTTGTCCCGTTTCGTAACAATGGACATTGTCCATTATTTTGATACCGAGACAAAACAGCAATCTTCGCAATGGAAACGGCCATCATCACCGACCCCGAAGAAATTTCGTGTCGTGGCATCGGCGGGCAAGGTTTCGGCCTCAATATTTTGGGACTCAGAAGGGATTGTTGATTGATTACCTGGAGCGTGGAACCACTATTACAGGCCAATATTATGAAGCTTTAATTCCCATTTGAGGAATGCCATCAATGAGAAAAGGAGAGGGAAACTTCGAAGGGGCTTGCTGTTTCATCACGACAACGCACCCGCTCACAGGTCGGCAGTTGCGATGGCTGCCATTCAGCAAGCTGGCTTCGAATTGGTTGACCAACCCCTTATTTACCAGATCTGGCGGCTAGCGATTTTTATCTGTTCCCCAAATTGAAAAAATACTTAAGGGGAAACAGGTACGAAGATGATAACGAGGTGATGGATGCCGTGGAGAGCTTTTTGCAGGACCAAGACAAAACTTTTTTTCTGAAAGGGATTGAAGCCTTGGAAAAGCGCTGGACTCGGTGTGTAGAGAAACTCGGAAACTATGTAAAAAATAAATTATTAAGTTATCAATAGTCATTATATTCTATCTCATTCTCACTACTTTTTGATCCCTACTACTACTTTAACTACGAGTAAAGTTATTGGGACTTGCAAACCTTGTCTTACAAGCAACAAAAAAGGCTTTTGCTAGTTGCTAATTGATTTTTTATTATTTAATTAAAGTTTATGTTCTATTAAGTAAAGTTTGTATTTACAAGTTTTTTATTAACTTGCAATGTCTTTATACGTATGTATGTTTGGGTCAAATCTTGCAACTAAATTTTAAATCAATTATCCTCAACCGATTATGATGACATTTTGTATACCTATATATTTGGTGGATGATAATGCACGGTAAGCTAAAAAGCTTATTTAAAAAAAGTTTATTTTTTAATTGGAAAAAAAATATTTTCAGATTTGTTTCGGTATTTCTTCTTACAATTGTGACAAATATGCCGAAAGTTTATCATATTTACGTCTGCAATGTTTTCTACAGTACCTACCTATAAAATATTACTGCAAACACCACATTTAGTTTTCAAAAAACTTAGCATGCGGAATTTCTGTCGCGTACGAAAAATGTTGCTAAGAAGAAATACCGAAATAAACTCAGAAGTATTTTTCCAATTCCAAACTGCCCAAGTCTCACAATAAGATTGTATCATATAGTAACGTGTATTAACGTATATTTAAACACCTTTTGAATACGGAGAAGAATTCATTTATAGATAAGGAAAATATATTTAAAGCAGTTTATTCATAGAATGCTATTTACTTCTAAAGGTATATTTTTATAACCGTTAATACCCATTATGTATATACCGCCGCACTAATACGAAAGTACATAAAAATACAAAATAAAGATGTAAAGGCACACCATACGTTCATAAAAAGATTTTATATGTAACAATACGGTATTTATCGGCTTACTTTTGGATCCGATTTCTCATCTCTAGTTCCACGAAGGACGGATATTAAGGGACACAGTGGGGCCGCTTCCCGCTTCCGCTTCTAAGGGCAACAGAGATTTGTATAGAAAGGCAGAATGTTCATTTAAGAACTAATTCTACGGCCGTGTATTGTTTACACAGTTTTTTTTTTACTTTTATTGTGTTTTTCAACCTGGAAGCTTATAATCCTCTCGTGAGTTGCCTTTGTAAAAGTGCCTACATTCCACTCCATATAACTAACTCTAGTAAGTAGATGATGTCTCCATAGAATATTTTCAAAACTTATTTATACATAATGGCGAAAATCCCGAGCCTAAGACTTTATCAGATCATAATATTTATACGAATCGAATTTCGGTTTCATAGTGTGTAGCGTTACGTATAGCTCAGATGAGCGTTACGTAAGCCACGTTAATAAAAGTAAAAGTAATTATAAATTTAACTAAGATAAAGGATATAGATAACATAAAAAAATTAAGGTCCGGCTTCGCACGACGTGGGCAGTTAACCAGGCCACAGGTCGGGCAGGAAGACGTGGCGTGCCCTAGGTAGGCAGATGAGCAGGCAATCGGATAAGTAGGCAGTAGAGTAGGCAGCAGGACTGCCTATCCGTCGCACACAGATAGATGGTCAAGGCAGCTGAACTAATAGTCAGGCTAACGGGCAGTTATGCAGTAGCACAGGTGCAGGCACAGGCAGCAAGGGGTGTGGAGGCCAGGCTGTGGCTTTATACGCCGATCAAACGAGCCCTTTAATATGAAGCGGTGACCGACGAGGTTAATGATCCAGTAAAAATGCTCACATTTAAGTTCCACACTCAATAAATTATATTTATTTCACTTCAAAGATTTGATAGATTCACAGGCCGTATATATAATAGTTTTTGAGATACAATAGTACACTTGGTGGTAGTATTAGTAGAAAAAACGACTTTCAGCGTTCAGTCCAGATTCAAAACTAACAAAGTGACTCCCGTTTTTCTTCGTTCTCTGTCATGTCTTATGGAATTCAAATTCAAAATCTCAATTAAGAAATCATGACGAACGAATAAAAACGGTTGAGGCAGTCTGCCGCTGCCCATATTATGAAAATTATAATGTACAACGAGCTTAAAGAAGGTATAGTTCATGGTATGACATGTCTATGGCTTAAGAAAATAAAATAGACATAAGTCATATCAGATAAAAATGTCAGAGTTTAAAATATTCTATGATTTTTACAAATTAGCAGTGAAAATAAGTTTTGGATGTTAAAACAAATCGTATGCTTTTCAGGTGTTTACATTATCAAAGAATACATAAAAATGAGTAACATGAGTTGATACAATTTAAAAAGTTATGAAGATGAGGTTTGTAAAGTGTGTTATAAAAAACGTAAGAATGAATACCACAAGTGAAAGATGTTCAGTATGTGGTTTTCTGAAATGTGTTTAACTGTGTGTTGTAACGTGTCTCCTGTGTGGGTCACAAATAAATATATTTTCTTTCTTTCTTTTATATTTTTTTTTATTGAAAGGGATATTTATTTGTAAAACAAAGGTTTAAATATGTACATACTTAAACACTAAACAAAAGTAAACTATACAAAATTATACTTAAACTAACTACTTACACTATATACAAAAAAAAGGTACACTTAGGCGTCGAAGTACTCCTCCACATCGCTGTCATCCGGGAACGTGCCCAGAAAACTGGTAGCATTGCCACGATGAATGGCAATGCTGATTCTTTGCGCAAAGAAAGATCCAGCCCTCTGGCCTTGCACAGTGTCGATCAGTCGGCGAGAGATCTCCTTAAAAAGGACTAAAAGGAGACGTGTACTCGGGCCCCATGACCCAAGCGTTTCGACCCCTAACGCATCAAAATTGAAAAAAATAAAAAATAATTTGATTTTTATTTGATAAATTAAATCGTCATCCTGCTAAATCTGTAAATGTAAAACAAAGAAACCATTTGTCATTCCTCAACGCTAGAATATAGCAACGGACCAACGGATCGACATGATTTTTCGTAGAGAAATAATTTATAACCCGTCAAGTGCCATTGGCAATTATCCGAAATAATCCGTTGAACGATTGTACGGTGGCAAAACCCTGGGCTTCAGCTTGTAGAATAAAATATTTTGAACGATGTCTTTACTCTACAGCAAACTCCTATCTACATATTTCAATTTCCCTATTCGCTAAATATTGACTAATACTGTTTCGCTTTGGCTTATTTTCACTGTGTTACCATAAGAAGATGACTGACTGACTTCGGGGAAAATATTATTGAATCGATCTTTCCATATTTCTGGTAGTAAATTATGTAAAGCTTAGAATACATTTGGTTTTTGACGTCGTAACATTTTGTTACGATTCATCCGCCTTCTTGAGATGTTCTATACATACTTACTTACTTACTTACTTTTATTAGGCTAGCCAGAAAATCGTCAAGCAAAAGGGATGTTGGCAAAAATAAATATTTAGTTCGTCATTTAGAAAACTTAATAATATTTGACGCGTATTTGTCTTTTGCCACGTAAATAAAAAATTACGACGATACAGTGCGTTGAAATATCATGTGATACACTTTATACTGACAAAGTGACGTCACAGGCCCCCACTCCTGAACTTTGATGAGCTTTATCTCTCTCAATTTTTATTGTATTGATAAAGCAAAAAATACGGGTCCAATATTATTTGATAATCTCACTGACGGAATAAACAGAATTATCATTTTTCTACCCAGGACACATCCCGACCAGTGGAAGAGTGTAAGCTTGCTCACCTGTTTGTTCATTATCCAATTATAATTGTGTTTATCGAAGCCATTGAAATCCTTCTAATTATTGACAGCCTTGCTAGTTTATATATAGTGGTAATAGTAAGCCCACTCTCTATAGCATGGGTTTAAAATATAATTGGGTAGTCGAATTTAAAAAAAAAATACGATTTTTTAAATGTATTTTGAAACTTTACATATCATAAATTATATTGTCGTTGCAGAAATATCTTAAATATTTTTATCTACTCTCATATTTTTTAATTATAAACTTCAAAACGATTTTATATTGACATACTTTATAAACACAATACCAAAATTTGAAAATAAAATCTTATTAAAACACTTTTTAACCGACTCACCAAAAAAGGAGGAGGTTCTATGTTCGACATTATGTATGTTTTCTTTTTTTTTTCTCTAACAAAATAATGCTATAATACAATTTTTTTTCTATTACGATACAGGAAAAATCCAAGAAGTTAATCACTAAGGAGTTTTCATCAAATATTTTTTTGTAATGCCAGTTTTATAGTACCTATTTAAAAAGATTTGATGCCAATTTTCTCTTGTCTATGACAATGCCCACCAAGCACTGCGATTTTCTACCTGTTCATAGAGCTCAAAATATTCGCGCGAATTAAATTCGCGCCACGGTCTGGTGGATTCTGTGACAAAATACGGCTTTCTTGCGGTATTATTTTGCACGATTTTTTTACCGCAATGCGAGCAGCTTCATACTATTCCATAGGTCGCAGAATGGGCGGAAAAATACGCGCGAATAAAAATCGCAGTGCGTACTAAACCTTAGCGCATGCGCGGTTAATGCGGTGATGTGCTGTGTTTTGGCGCCATTCATACGTTTTGCAGGTTTTGATGTATTGAATTTCATGAGTTTTTTTTAAATTCTTGCTTAAAAATGTCTGATATCAGTGAATGTGAAGAAAATATGACTTCGCCCGATATTTTAGATGCGGCGATTACTCATAGTCTATTACCAGCAAAGACGAGAAAATTATATGATAAATGCTATCACTATTTTATGGCATGGAAAATGCAAAAAAAGGTATTTAGTAGGTTCAATCCCAATGTATGAGTGTAGATAAAGTAGTGTATGAAACTGCACATAACTAGGTATTAAAACATTCGTGTGAATACTATTAAAAACCTCGCCTACGACTCGGTTTTTAAACACACACTCACGTTTTAATACCCCTTATTATGCAACAGTTTCATAAACTACTATTATAATACGATAACTTTTCATCATCTGCCTAGCCTTTTTCCCAATTATTGTTGGGGTCGGCTTCCAGTCTAACCGGATTCAGCTGAGTACCAGTGTTTTACATGGAGCGACTGCCTATCAGACCTCCACAACTCAGTAACTGGGTAACACGATACCCCTTGGCAAGACTGGTGTCAGATTTCAGGCTTCTGACTACCCGTAACGACTGTCAAAGATCTTATAATGACAGCCGGGACCAACGGCTTAACGTGTTTTCCGAGGCACGGAGGAAACTCAGTATGTTGAAATGGTCACCCATCCACAGACCGACCTCGTCAAGCGTTGCTTAACCTTGAAGATCGACCCGTGCGGCTGTTAATTATTTAGCCACGAGCTCCTCATAATAATACGATAACTTTTAAGGTTCTATATTTATGATCACTATATTCGATATTCATCAATATATTGACGATAATAACAAGATTGAATCGGTTAAAAGTCAAAACACTGTATAAGCTATGTGCCACAATAAGTAGAAATGAACGTTGTGACGTCACACGGGCTCGGGTTTGTTCGGAAAACTGTCGGGGTGTTTTCGGTACTGGATTCAAAAAAATATTTTCGATTGGATTTTACTTTGTAATTACAATGAAAAAAAAAACTATTAATAGTTTTGTATGAAAACTTATATATGACTTATGTATGATCCTATGTGCTATTCCTGGCTACAATCTACCTCTGTGCCAAATTGTAGTATTTTGAATTATGTTTCGAGAAAACCGCTGCGAGGCGGCGACGTAACCAACAAAATGGCGCTACAGAATAAACATTTGAATGTTTATGTTATGTAAAACTTAATCCACTTAATCGAAATCTGAAACGAAAATAATAGCATACTAAAGCTGGCAAACAACAACAGCAGCATGGGTAAACATTCGTACAATCTATACATAGGTGGGCCTACAAATTTGGGGAATACAGTACAGGCGTGATGCAATAATGTTTGTTTCATCATCATGCTCTTGTCCTAAGTTAAATACTTGTTTATATTTGAAATCGATATGATCGGCCAGCAGCAGAAATTATGTTTTGGATAGAGACCGGCCGAGGGTTCGATTTCGGTTTCGGTCAGTTTCAGCCAAAAAAAAACTGGTTTCGGTCGGAGTTTTGGTTCCGGCCAAAAATTTACAAATATTCGACTCAACCGAAACTAGCGTCCTCGAGCTCATAAGTGTTTTATGGACAAATAAAACGGACTAATCTTTCGTATATGAGAGTCACTACATATTATAAAAAAAACTTTTTTACAAAATAATACTACCGACTTCCAACTAAAAACAGTCGGTCTGAAGTCGGTGTCTGTGGTAGGTACCATTTTTTTTCGTTATGGACACTGACTTCGAAAAAGAAAGTTATTTTTCACTTTGTAGTGTTTTTAGTTGGAAGTCGGTAGTATTTTTTTGTAAATGTTTTTTTTATTTTTCACTTGTTAGTTGTACCTATTAAGCAACTTGAATTTAGTAAGGTACTTTTTTTTTCTTTTTTTTTTTTATTATTGGTAGGCTTGCGCTTGACCACTATCTCACCTGATGGTAAGTGATGATGTGATCGACAATGTAGCACGCTTACCTAGAAGAAACCTATTCACTCTTAACTTAAAGACTCCCAGGTTACAGCTATCAGGAAATACAGACTCTGAACAGACAGAATAGATTACCCGAATACCATGAAACTTAACCATAACCGGTGAAATTGGAGTGTACTAAGGTGAACTGTACACATCTGCGTTCTTCTTTAGAGCGTACTGGCGTGTTTTTATTTTATGAAATTAATGTATATGATGTAAAAAATAAACAATAAACAGACATGCGATTGCAGCAATCCCGAGAGATTTGCCGTTATTTATTGAAGATATCTGTTGTATATCGCCGAATTCTTCATCAGATCTTCATCTTCACAACATTTAAATCGTTTCACAATTAACGGAGATATCGGTGAACATACACAAAAAAAAAACAAGTCAAACATAGAACCTCTTCCTTTTTGGACAGTGAGTTAAAAATAAACTCCTCCACCGCGTTTGTACGCGATAAACCCAAAAAATACTGAACGAATTTTCATGTGGTTTTCACCAATAGAAAGAGTGAGAAACGAAGAAGGTTTTTGTGTATAATATGTCACGGGCGAAGCCGGTGCGGGTCGCTAGTTACAAATAAAATATTTTTCTTTCCAAGACTTACAAAATATCACATCCGTGACCCACGGCTTAACGTGCTAGGAGTCTGTAGCGGCATCATCGCCGCCACTTACGAACTAATGACATGACATCACACAAGTCCTGCATCGCGCAAGCGAAGTTTCCAGCGCGATTTTAACATATACAACAGTCCGACAATAACCATCGGGCAGTTGCCCGCACCGACACAACACTCGTCTGGTCAGAGGACCCTCCTTTTCAATGGAGGTTTATGAGACGGATCCCCGCAAACTTCACCAGGTCATCGGTCCACCTAGTGGGAGGCCTTCCAACGCAATATCTGCCGGTTCGCGGTCGCCACTCCAGAACTTATCTGCCCCATCGGCAATGATAGGAACCATGAATCTAAATTAAAGTACAGGTAAGCTGTGCAATAAACTACATCGGACGTACCCTGCTCGTAGGATGTAGGTACTCAATTCGATTAGCTCGTTGTCGTAATATAATCGCTTTATAACATGTACTCTAACTTTTATGATGCTATCCCAATCTAGTAAGAGCATATCGTATAATCAAATAAAACATTAATGTGAGTCATGTCCATGCAGTATAAAATTAAAGGAAAGTGGCATTGCAAAAACACATACCTGTAGATAAAAGATGCATCTATTCGTTCGCCCTGTAGACTTCATTGATGACGTCAGCGCCGACGGCTTAGACATCAGTGATTTCGTTCCAATTTGTCCCTTATTTATTCCTATCTTCATTGATGTATTAAAAATAGGAAGATACCATTGATGTATTAAAAATAGGAAGACACGTTACGCGCTACCATCGCGATCAGAAAACCTGGGCTCGGCGCACGACTACATGCACCGAAACTCACACATCTGTATTCAGTGTCATCACCAGTCCCAAACCTACAGTTACCGATAGACAAGGACGAAAATAGGAGACGGCGCTGTAGTGCGAGCGAAATCGCGTTAGGTGCCGAATGTTAACCGAATGTTTACTATTATGAATGAAATGACACGTATCGTGTCTCTCACGCATGTTTGTAATATCTATCTCGCTCTCACAAATATGGCGAAGCAAACATTAAATATTATTGTAATTTTCAACAAATTAACATTTTTGAGTGGTAAGTGATGCCGTGTGACTTATTTTTCTTCCTCGTATTATTTAAACAGTGTTTAGCTACACAAGAAGTCATTTTGATGCGTATTTATTGCAAAAAAAAAACACAAAAACACTGAAATTATTGAGCTATGAGATCAACCCTGTGCCGTGCGCGACTGAGTGCCCGCTACGGGCATGCACTTAGTCTAGTAGGACCAAGCACTGTGTCCAGTACCGTATCTTCCCTTTTTTAATACATCACTGCCTATCTTCATCTTATTTCCTATGTTAAATTATAGCTATATTTAAGTCAGTGCTATCATAATAACTTTATTCAAGTCTCACAGTGACAATCATCTTATATCATAGCCTTAATATTTCTCCCAAATCATATTTCATGCTTATAAAGCTATAATCAATCTTTTTCATAACACATTATATTTGTTTACTTCTTATCTATAATAGCTGATCGCCCGGCAACAAACAACTGACCTACCTATGCGCAGCTGACCCACCATTCATTAGCAAGTTAGTTATATAAAAGCCTCGCTAAAACTGGTTTCCAATATATTTACGAGTTTTCTCATTTATTTCGATTCCAATGGCTAACGAAACAGTTCAGACTCGTTATAAAACGCAGCCGTTTGTGATCAAAACTCAAAAATTTTCGCAACTACCCGCGACATTTTTATAAATTTCCGTAACAACATAACTGACTTACTAGAAACTTACAAGAACATAATACAATAATAATACACAAAAACCAGACTTATTTAATTATTCAATTCTACCTACATAAAAAAGAATAAAAATAAAATATCTACCTATAGTACCTACCAAAGACACCGACTTCCAAAAGTAAAGTTATTTTTCACTTTGTAGTTTTCATATTTCGAAGTCGGTAGTATTTTTTGCAAAAATATTTTTTTATAATTTAAAACACAACTTTACTTACAATTTATATTATTATCGACAATTTTTTTTATTTAAACCTTCACGCATATAGTTGTTTCCCGCGGGCTGAAGGCTTATTCCATCAGTTATACAAAAGTCACGATCTACCATAATATTGCTCAGTTTACTTATTCATTATGAGAAATGGCTGCCTCACTCTAATAAAGCTAGTATAAACTTCCATTCTCTTATTTCTTGATCCTCTAATCCCCACAACTCTTCTATTCCTATTCCTTCTGTTTCCATTGGACAGCCACTTAATTCTACTCTCATCCACAGGTCTCTAATGGTGACGAGTAGCCTTATTTTGAAGAGCTCTCATGTGACGGGAGTCATTAAGGTGACTAAAGAGGAGCATCATTTTGAGGGACATGTTCTCATATCTGCCCCCATCCAGATTCCTTGAAGCCATCGCTTTAACCCGGGCAGCATGTTGGGAATTCTACCCAACAATTCGAGCGGCCGGAGCGCGCCGTCTACGCTGCACACACATCTGCGTGACCCACACGGCACTCGTGTGTGAGTGCGCAGCGCGGCGGCGACACGCGGCGCATCTCGGCGTACACTCGCTACCACGGACTCCACCAGTCGTCACCTCTTCCTAAAATCGAATTTGTTTGTACGGTACTAATCTAATTTAAATATAACGGCATTAAACCATTCGCCTAAAAATACAGTCCACTCATTTTGCATTTAACATGCCCCACGAGCTAACATTGTCTAAACAAATGCTTTTAAAGTTCAGCTTCCGATTTCTGATTGGACTAATGTGTCCATTAAGCGGCGGTTCTTTTATTTGTCCGAATCCGAATTTGTTCGGAACACTGGCCATTAACGAATACTTGGAAATGTTTGCAATAAACATCGCAGAGGGGATTACATAACAGGATTTTATCAGTTTCAATTAATTAAAAACCATTAGCGTCGGATTAAATTCTGACGTCATAACTCATGTTTGAAGCATCGTAAATGAAGATAGCAATTACCGGGTTTTACAATATTCACATACTGCGATGCAGGGAATTATTACCGAGAATAACAATCATGAGCTCAAATGTTATTAAACTCAGCGGTAAAGCCAAAGCGCAGGATGTTTAATCAACCTCGAAGTTAATAAATTAGCGTAGTTTAATTCAGCATTGGTGGAAAGGACCAATCGGCAAAAGAAGGGTAGGGAGACCGAAAAGAAGATGGACTGACGATATAACCGAATTAATAGGAAAGGACTGGCAAACTATCGGCAAGGACAGAGATGAGTGGAAAAGACTGGAGGAGGCCTTCACCCGAGGAGGGCTCCATATCCAATAGCAAAACTAACTCTTACTAACATTTAGACAATAAGCAAAACAATAATAACTAACAAATAAATACCAACATTTGAAATGGCAATTAGGAATAAGGAAATACAGGCTTTTTTATTTTTATTTTATTTATTTTAACTCAGCATTGCAACACTCTTAGAGACGTCTATGATAAATTATTTTGCTTGGCAATAATAGTCTTAAATAAGTCTTAACTTTCTCTTGAGTTCATGTTCTAAGGAAAAATTAATATTTTCAGCATAAAGCTCTGAGAAAATTCTAAAGAAAACTTTGCCTATATAAATATTCGATCCCCTTTCAAGCACTGTTTAATGACTCCGTATCAAAACGTCCTATTCGCAAAAGGACCTATGAGCAGAACGACATTCTCAAAATGACCTATTAACAGAATGTGACTGTCAAAGTACATTTATCTGAAATATTACTATCGTATTTTCGTTATGGCTAATTAAATAATATATTTTTGTACTTTGGTTCGTTTATTTTCACATAGATAATTTGTAGAAAAAATAAGAATAAGTATCAGCAACAATGCTGGGTTCAGTATTAGCACCTACCTACTTATGTTCTTTACCACTTTTACCTACGGATCACTCATACTCATTACAGTTAATGAAATGACAGACAAACCTTAAATTTTGTTATAGCTTAAACCTAGAGCGTTAATCATATCTGTAAGCAAATAATAAAGAACTAATACCGTCAAACGGGGTAAATAGAAACAACAATTTGAAGGGAATTTCCTCGTTATGTAAAAATTGTTTGCAGCATTTTAATAGATACTTCATTTTTTTTTTATACTTTGCCGATGCTTTATTTGAAACCAATTAAGTGGTATCACAGTTTGAATCCTAATGGAAATTTTGTACCCATTCACCCCTGCTTTCATATTCACCCCGTGTATATTGGTACATGATATACAAAGCTGTGGTTTCGAACAGCGATCAATTTGTCTTTATCTCTGCAGTCTATTGCACTAGTTCAACCGACCCCGTGTGAAACGTGATTAAATTGACAAAGCGGTTACCGATAAATTACTCGCAGCTAACGCACACAACTACCGATTGTGCTATCGAGATGTATTGTGACTGTTTGAATTACTTGTGGTACATAATTTCTAAATGGGAAATTTTAATCAAGATAAAACTCGGCATAACATAAGGCCCGTATGTGGAACATATAAAAGGTAGGTAGAGTGTAGTCAGTGTGCCTATTTTAAACCACATTTGGTCCCTCTATAAGAGGTGCCTATTGCCATCATCCGAAAATTTTCAGATAAACAAATGTCGAAAATTTTGCCATTATATATTTTTTATGTCAGTAGGGCGGATATTCTCGATAACTTTTTGGTTTTTAGTCGATTTTTAATAGACAATTATTAGAAAAAAAAATCCCTTTGGTCTGTGGATCCGCCAAACGTCATTATATTTATTGTCAAAGTCAGTGCACGAAGTACCCAAAACCTTGTAATTTATTTATAAAAATGACTTTACACAATTTTTATAAATAAATTACAAGGTAAAACTGGGCAAATCGTTGTGAAATCTGATAGCTTATTTCATAACGATTCTAACAACATAACATTCATACATGGTTCCTTTACAAAAATACCGAGAAATATCGGTTTACTGAGGCCGGGTTGATACCGGGGGTACTCCCGGACATTATTTGGACATTATTCGCCCAATGTGCCGAGACAGCGGAGCGGATAACTAGTCTTTGAGTTTACTTTTACAATTTAAAAAAATATATTATGTCCGTTACCGAAACAAGCCAAAACTAACGGATAATCCGAAATGATTTCATATCCGTAACCGTATACGAAACTGACATAAAATTACAACTTTATCTGTATCCAGATTTAAAATTTCATAATAATATCTCATAACATATGGTTTATAGTTTATCCTTGTAGCTTAAAAGTAACACAATAAATACAAAAGTCAGCCAACAATATTCCACAAAGAAATAACTTTAAACATGACTTTACGGATTACTACTTTTTATTTTTCCGAGCTAGAGACAACGGAAAGCATCGACAGGCAGACATTCAAAGGTATAATGTTGCACAAATTAACTGGCTTTGATCGTCAGACAAAACGACTGGAAGAAAATCGTGCAGAGTAATTTTTTTGCAGGAATAACCATTATAATACTCATGGAGGGACTTGCACTCTTTGGTGAAAAAGTATGTAGAAAATTCACGAAATAAAAATGATCTGGTGAAAGTCATAAAATATTGAAACTTGCATTTGCACTCGTGAACTGGCCAGAGGCGGTGTGAACGAAAAGTGTATTCATCCAACATAGCATCACGCCTTTCTTTTTTTTTTTTAGCTTGGTTACATACTCATGCATACTGCGCTATCACGGGGAGATAGCGCAGTTATGTAGGACTCGAACCCACTAAAACTCCACGGGGTCCTCCTGTGCCACTTATGACGGGAACACGAGACAGCCGCGGTGGGTTCGCGGTGAGTGCAAACGCGCGTTTGCACTCACCGCGAACCCGCCGCGGCTGTCCGACACCGGATCTTCCTCTAGGGTGTACCCCCCATCACCTGCGCACCAGAACACATTGTACTCCATGACCGCCCCAGGGACCAAACCAGCACATGGGTGCCAGACGACCCCGTGTATGGCATCTTGGGTCCCCGTGTGACGGGTCTGGTCAGTGACCCCGCCACATGCCACGTTTCGGCCTCAGGGGATAGGGACCTCCCCTGCGGCCCCACAGCGTCCGCCATCAGACGGTGGCGACACCGTGTGGAAGATAGGGAGAGGGGCACACCGCAATACCGGCACTCCTTTCCCGCCGTGGTCCGCCGGGGTCGCCACTACTGGTTTATCGACGAACTTTATGGTTGTAAATTATTAATTTATATAAAATGGGCGAGAAAAACCAGATTTCATGTAAAAATAGGAACATTAGTGTTTCTAAGGAATTCTAGTTTGTGTTCTACCGCTAAAATGGAATAATGTAATGTAAAACGACAAAGGACAAATCAAATCAAAAATATTTATTTGCTAGAATATGGTACATAAGGTGTTAAAAGGACAAAGGATAAAGGACAAAGGTCAAAGGACAAAGGACAAAGGACAAAGGACAAAGGACAAAGGACAAAGGACAAAGGACAAAGGACAAAGGACAAAGGACAAAGGACAAAGGACAAAGGACAAAGGACAAAGGACAAAGGACAAAGGACAAAGGACAAAGGACAAAGGACAAAGGACAAAGGACAAAGGACAAAGGACAAAGGACAAAGGACAAAGGACAAAGGACAAAGGACAAAGGACAAAGGACAAAGGACAAAGGACAAAGGACAAAGGACAAAGGACAAAGGACAAAGGACAAAGGACAAAGGACAAAGGACAAAGGACAAAGGACAAAGGACAAAGTACTAGGTCAAAGCCAGCGGCTGCGCCGATGTTCGACCGTGGCTACGACCCTTTGGATCAGCGTCAGCATGAGCTTCAGCCAGCTAACCTAACCATATGAGTAAATCTAAACTTTTGAGCTTACTTTACTTTGAGCTATCCTAACGTTTTTTGAACCGTGTCAGACAGAGAGACCCATTGTCACCAAACATTTTCTTAGCCATACTAGAGTCAATATTTAGGCAGTTGGATTGGAAGAACTATGGCATCAATATTGAAGGTAAATATCTTACTCACCTCCGCTTCGCAGACGACTTAGTAGTGCTGGCAGAAACAATCTCACAGCTCTAATACATGGTTGAGGCTCTACAGAGAGCATACAAGCAGACTTAGAAATGAACACAACAAAAATGATGGTAATGACAAATATGTCAGGAAGAATATTTTCAATAATTTGGAAACAAATTATTGAAAAACACAGACCAAATATATTTACCTAGAAAAACACCTCTTTTGATAGGAAATTGTGGGCCTATAGATTCAAATTTTATTCTGATAGTGCTAATTTTGTAAATATTTTTAGGGTTCCGTACCCAAAGGGTAAAACGGGACCCTATTACTAAGACTCCGCAATCCGTCTGTCAGTCTGTCTGTCTGTCCGTCTGTCACCAGGGTTTATCTCATAGCAAAAGAAATCTAAATCTATGGTTTATCTCATGAACTGTGATAGCTAGACAGTTAAAATTTTCACAGATGATGTATTTCTGTTGCCGCTATGACACCAAATACTGAAAACAGAATAAAATAAATATTTAAGTGGGGCTCTCATACAACAAACGTGTTAATTTGGCGTTTTTTGCAATAGTGGTTTTAACGACTTCCATACACTTGCATGTGACACAGTGTCAAAAGCTTTTTGGTAGTCTATGTATCCAATGTATAGTGGTATCTGTTGTTCTTGGTATTTTTCTATCACAAGTTCCAAGGTGTAAATATGATCTATTGTAGAAAATCTTTTTCTGAATCCTGGTTGTTCAATAGGTTGGTTTTTCTCAAATGAACCGCTAATTCTATAGTTGATAATTGCTGAAAAGAGTTTATAGAAACAAGGCAGTAGGCTTGTAGTATGTTATGTTCTTTGGATCACCTTTTTATAAATTAATATGATATCTAATTCTGAGCATTGTATGGGGATATCAGCAGTTTCTAGTATCTGGTAAAATAACTTTGACACAGGCCGGGCTAGTATTTTGTCGGCTGCCTTTAAAGCTTCGTTTGGGACGCCATGTGGGCCTGGGCTTTTGTCGTTTTTAGGTTTTTAATTGCTGTAATAAGTTCAGTTTCTGTTATTGGTTGTACCTTTTCATTGCTAAATGCGTATTTACTTGGAGTTAAGTCTACATGAGTGGAGGTTTTTACAAGCTTTTAATCAACTTGCAATGTATGTATGTATGTATGTAAGGGTCAAATCTTGCAACTGAATTTTAAAGCAGTTATCCTTCACCGATTAAGATGAGATTTTGCATACACTTTTAGTTTGGATGACAATACATGGTGGATAAGTGACATCATTCTAAATCCAATATGTCGGACGGCCTAAGATGGTGGACTAGTTATTTTTTGTGCACTGCCATGATATGGGTATCAAATAAAAGGGTTTGCTGAGAAGAATAAGAAAAAAGGATGCATTTAAAAAAAAAAAAAAAAATTTTTCACTGCACAGTGATTTATATAATTCAGTTACCTTATTAAATATATCACTGCGGTTTGTCAGTCCTTATATCCATGTCTAGTTTTGTGTTAATTTCTTATAAACTTTTTTAGTCCTGCCTGAAACTTGTAGGTGTCTTGTTATGGTATCATGTCTGTATTTTGTATAGTCTTGTTTAATATATTTGCTAATGAGTTTGTATAGAGCTGAGTAAATCTATCAAATTCTATATTAATTGACGACCCTGTGTTGCCTAGTTCAACTAGCAACATAAATTTAAACTAGTCCATAAACAATAGAAGTTACCCCTGCAAATAATCAGTTATTATTAGTAAATAGTATGAAGGTATCTTCTGGCAATCCATTTAGTGGTACAAAGCTGAGGAGAGAGCAATACTCTTTAAAATTATTAAATCAGAACATTCAAGGTTGCTCTTCCAAATTATTAGAAATTGAACTATTTCTAGAAAAAATCAAATTTGATATTATTTGTCTAACAGAACATTGGTTAAAAGATCACCAAGTAAGGTCCATTAATTATGAAAATTATTGTGTAGTTAGCCATTTCAGCAGAAAACGTATGATACATGGCGGATCATTAATACTTATTAAAAATTCTATTAAATCTAAAGAAAGAAAAGACATTGTTAGACTGTCGGTTGAACACACCATTGAATTGTCCTGTGTTGAGCTTGATAAGCATGTTGTAGTATGTGTCTACAGACCTCCAAGTTACCAGAATCTATCTGTGTTTGACTCTATAATGGAAGATGTGTTAAAAAAAGTTAGTACTAGCAGTAAATCAATCATCATATGTGGCGATTTTAACATTCACTTATTAGAAAATAACTCTAACAGTATTAGGTTATTGGGTCTTTTTAAATCATTTAATCTAACAAATGTTTTTATGGAGCCAACTAGAGTGACAGCTTCTTCTGCGACTTGCATAGATAACGTTTTTTGTAATTGTGATTACTTAAATAAAGAAATTGTAAATAAATTAACATCTGATCACAGTTGGCAAACAATAACGTATAGCACCTACATACCTTTGCAAAAAATGCAAATAAAATTTAAACCAATTACAAATAAAAATTTTGAAAAATTTAATAAAGCCTTGACTAGTAAATTATGTGTTCAAAACTTTTTTAATATAGATGACCCAAATGAGTTCTACGCCGAGTTTTGTAAAGTACTCAACATGCAATTTAATGACACTTTTCCACAGAAAGCGAAAAGTATTTACACCAAGTTCGTATTTAGCGATTGGATGACTCCAGGCATTCGTTAAAGCAGGGAAAAGCTATATGAACTTTATGGCCTAAAGCAACATATGAATAAGTATGTTGCGAAATACTCAAAAACCTTTAAAATTGCATGCAAAATTGCTAAAGCGCTGTATATAAGCAATAAAATAAAATCAGCAGACGATACAATAAAAACTACCTGGAAAATAATAAATAATGAAACAGGTAGGAAAAAACAGCGTAATACTGAATTTAATTTAGCGACTGCACATGGCCCCATATCCTCACATATATTAACAAAAAAGTTTTTTGTTAATATTCCTCTGAAAACTACAGCAGCGTTAAACACCTCACCCACACTCTCTGCTGCCTTACTAAGAAAGAACGTAAATGCGTGCCCATCGGAGTTCAAGTTTCAACATACAAATCCCCAGGCTATTTTAAAAGCTTTTAAAGAACTTAAAATTAAATCAACAGAAGATCTTTGGGGACTATCTGTAAAAGTATGTAAACAAATCATTGAAACTGTTGCACCCTATTTAGCTTTCATATTTAATGCTAGTGTCGATCAAGGAGTTTTTCCGGACCTCATGAAACACAGTAAAGTAATTCCATTGTTTAAATCCGGGGATAGCAAAGAAGCCAATAATTATAGGCCAGTGTCAATACTGCCGGTTCTCAGTAAGGTCTTCGAAAAGTTAATGCTCAACCAATTGTTGCGTCATTTTAACAAACATTCTATCTTTTATGATCAACAGTACGGTTTTACCAAAGGGCGTTGCACAACTGACGCCGGTGTCACCCTAATAAAGAACATCTTTAACGCCTGGGAGGAAGCACAAGACGCCATTGGAATCTTTTGCGACCTCTCGAAGGCGTCCGATTGCGTTAACCATGAGACACTATTGTTTAAGCTCGAGCACTATGGAATTAGACATACAGCCCTTGGGTTACTTAGATCATATTTAAAAGCCAGACAAGTTAAAGTTCAGATAAACGGCGTACACTCACTAGGGTCTGAAATGACAATGGGTGTTCCTCAAGGCTCGATATTGGGTGCATTCCTCTTTTTAGTTTATATTACCGATTTATCCCAATTACTACAAAATCAACCGAAAATGGTGTTGTTTGCTGATGACACATCTTTGATATTTAAAATAGATCGGCGGTCACAAAATCTTGATGATGTGAATAACTCGATTCATCAGGACCAAAATTGGTTCACGGCAAACAATTTGGTACTAAATGAAAAAAAAACCAGATTCACATTGCCGAATGTTAGAAGTAGCGAATGCGACATCATATTGAATGGCGAAAAGCTGGACTTTGTAAATCAAACAGTTTGCCTGGGAATCACTCTAGACGACAAATTGCAATGGAGTTCTCACATAACATCTCTTGCGGGTCGGCTGAGCTCGGCCGCTTATGCTGTTAGAAAGATAAGACAGTTGACGGATGTGGAGACCGCGCGTTTGGTCTATTTTAGTTACTTTCACAGCATTATGTCATACGGTATTTTATTGTGGGGCCGAGCGGCTGACATTGAATCCATATTTATATTGCAAAAGAGAGCTATCAGAGCCATATATAATTTAAGTCACAGAGAATCTCTTAGTGAGCTATTTAAAAATATTAATATTATGACAGTTTCTTGCCAATTCATTTATGAAAATATTATGTATGTAAGGAAAAATATACATCTCTTTAGTAAGGTCAGTGATAGACACAATTTTAATACGAGAAATAAAGATAAGTTAGACCAACCATCTTATAGACTAGCAAAAGTACACTCATCTTTCATGGGGTACTGTGTTAAATTCTATAACAAAATACCTTGTGATATATTAAAACTAAATGAAAGTAAATTTAAAACTTTAGTTAAAAGCACACTTTGTAAACAAGCATATTACAAATTAGATGATTATATTCAAGATAAGAATGCTTGGCAACATGTTGGTCCCGCTCCGTAGGGCAATCTTTGGTGTGGACAAAATCAAATTTGCTAATTTGTATTCCTATTCATAGTTATTGTATTCTTAGGTTATTTTTTTTATATTTTTCCAGAATTTGACTCACACAAGGTTCCGTTGTTGTTGAATTAGGTATTTTACCTATGTTTGCAATATTTGTAAGTATGTGAGAACCATGTTCCTATTTATCAAATTAATTAATTTACCTGTTAGTGCTTTTATTACTTTATACCTGTACGTTGTATAGTGTGTAGTGCTATTTTTGGGTGCATCGTCCTCACATATATGAATTTATTCATGTATGTACATAAGTAAACATTGTAAAACATATATTTTTTTAAAAGAGTAATTATGGAGTTTCTTGTGCGTTCTTCTCCATAACAAGCTACTTTCCGAATGCACGGTAGAGTCAATTTTTATTACTTGTACATTTTTTATTTACATTTAATTTTTGACGTTCAAAAGTGCCGCTTATTGGCCTAATTGAAATAAATATATTTGACTTTATTTGACTTTGACTTTGCTGATATCTCGTTTCATATACTTCTGGTTTTGTTTAATAATATAAAATAATAAAATTGAATAAACGGTATAATAATACCTCACCGCAGCATGTCTACGTTGACGTAGTGGTAGGGCTTGCGCGCTCCAATGATCCCTGTGCCGGTAGATTCTACTTAGACGTAAAATACCTAGGGTGAGGGGCCAGACTAAGAGATTCAATCCGCACGGCAACTTTGTGGCTAGCTGGTGGGCAGTGGACGGACCACGGACCTGATCGCCCGGGAGAAGTCTTGTTTCTGATCTCCGGCTTGCCTTTATTGGCCGGTCGGAGTGAACACTGACAGGGAACAGAGTTTCCACCTTGGCTTCACCTTTCAAAGGTCCGGGCCCGAGAATCTCAAAGATAATAATACCAGCCTGTAACTGTACCACTGCAGGGCAAAGGCCTTTTCTCATACAGAGAAGGCATGAGCATTGAATTGAAGTTAAAATTTCTTAAGCCGCATTGAGCGATTTTTGGTAAGCGAAAAAATTACCGGTTCGCGTCAGCGACATGATAATGTGACGTGTTTCGTCAGTGAAAAGATTACCGCTGGGATTCTTGTTTATTGCTGGCCGCCCATTCCCAAGTTTTCTCTTTTGTCGGCAGTCCCCATGACTCCAATTTGCCTCAACTGTCGCGACATCTGAATCATGTGTCTGTCTATAGTTTAGCAATTTTTTTTTTCTAAAAAGAACGTTACCCCACACTAGGAATTTCTTCCTGTATCGTGGGTGCGTTTACAAACATATAAACTCACATACACAAACACCCAGAGCCGAAACAACTATCTGTAGGTCATACAAATATTTGTTCCGTGTGGAAATCGAACCCGCGACACGCAGCGCAGCAGTCAATCGCTCAACCACTGCGCCAACCGTGCGCCCATAAACGCGCGCACGCGCATAATTATGACTGATGAGTGAGCACTCACATAATACACACAATTAACATATAATCTAAACAAGTTCGAAATGGTCTGTCTTATCGCACAGGCAATCTCTTTTGGACAACCTTTAGTAAGTTACTAAATAATTAAATAATGTTTCAGAGTTCAGAGTGCCAAAGCTTAATTTTAACCGTTTCTTATTCATGTAAATTCTTATCCAATTTGGACAAACTGAAAGCTTTTAGGTGTTTATAGATGCAGAGATTTAAATTAAATATCTAATTAGGTAAAGGTAAACCTAACCCCCGTACGACGAACCTAAGCCCCCCGACGGTAGAATCAATTACTATTACTCGTAAAGTTTAATTGTTGACGGCCAAAGTGCCGCTTATTGACCTAGTTGAAATAAATATTTTTGACTTTTGACCGTAGGTATTAAGCAAGAGAATGGCACTTTGTCTAGAGCCTAAGGCCTACTGTCCACGGTCGCTTAGCTTCATAGACGTATTCGTCATTATACGCTTAGTGTACACCTGCTTGCAGCTTACATACAAAACTCTGTCGACGGAATGCTAGCGCTCGCATCGCTGCATGCAGACTTCATGACACCTGCCGTACGGAATGCCACACGCCGCCGCGCCGGGGCGTACATTGAGTGGACGACATGGCGGGAACGGCAGCGAAATTTGTTCAAATAGTGGGAAAATTTCCGTTTTTGTACAACAATAATCTAGCTGAATATGCTAGAAAAGATTCTATACAATGACTTAATGAACTTAGCACTATCATCATCTAAAATTTTCCTGCCGCTAAGAACAATCTACAGTTACAGCTAATATTTTTTCTATATATGGACGCGCCATTATAATCGTCGTCTTCGGCAACTTTGAATGTAGTAATAAGCTAACAAACCGTCCTCATCGTTCACGAATGATTGAAAACGTACGCGCGCAATACGCCTAAGAGTTCAGTACGCAGGGCTGCACGACGTATTTTGAAGCGTATATGAAGTAACGCGTCCGTGGGCAGTAAGCATTCTATCACAGATAACACACTACTATATTTGAGACACACTAAACATTTTATTTTATTTATATCAGCTATAACGATTGTCAAAAAGTCTAAATGTCAGGGATTGACCTCGTGACATTTTGGTAGCGCATGCCAATCTCATTAGTATGAACCGATAAATAATCATCGATAAATGCACCTTTATATTCAATTAAACAAGCTCAGTTTTAAAATATGACGTAAATCAGTCGGCAGCACCCTTTAAGCCCGAACGTAATTAGCGCATAGAATTAATCAAGCTAGTATTTACTACCTACCCCTCGTCAGTCTTGGGATTATGCTGCGGAACCCGTAATTATACCCACGTCGACTGAATCTAACCATCCATCATGAAGCTCACTGAATAAGTTTTTAAATTACCGATATTTACAAAGTGGTAGAGTTAGCGAGTGAGCTAGAAATATAACGGTAATTAAGTTAGTTGCCATGTCACGTTTTCTCCTCCCAATATTTTTTTTTCTTTTTTTTTTTAAATGTTGCCCCTCACTTGGAATTTCTTCCTGTATCGTGGGTGCGTTTACAAACATATAAACTTACATACACAAACACCCAGAGCCGGAACAACTACCTGTAGGTCATACAAATATTTGTCCCGTGCGGGAATCGAACCCGCGACACGCAGCGCAGCAGTCAATTGCTCAACCACTGCGCGAACCGTGCGCCCAATATTTATTCATTTTATATGGATACTTTAATGCACAACACATAGTAAAACAGTACAATTTATTTTATTAAACATTAAATAAGTGTACCATGGGTGGTCTTATCGCACAAGGCGTTCTATTACATATCACCTTTGGATGGATTGAATAAAAGGAGATAGATCCCCTAATATTTTTATGAAATATCACAATTGCTTTAACCGCAATAAAATCACAGAGTCGTAGATGGTTCATTTTGAAATAAAAATATCATCAAACTTGTGTTACTTATCTCCACAACATAAATAAATGTTGAACGCAATTTATATCAATAATAGTTAATGATAGGTACTTCTAAAACACAAATTACAGTGCGGTTTTATATTAAACAAATTAATTTGCATTCAGCATTCTCTTATTTAAATATTTTAAATTACTTTGTAGTAAATAGCTAGCTGCAGTTTGCAACAATAATAATTTTACCTTGGCAAACCAACTTTCGGGTATTTTTAGTAATAAAAATGTACATTTAGTCTGGCAGTACCGCCAGACTAAATGTACACTTTTGTACATTTTTATTCAAAAAGAAAAGACTTACGTGTTCTTTTCGAAACACGTAAGTCTTTTATTTTTTCAGAGATTAAGTACCTGCTTCTTTGTGCCTTATAATATGATATGTTGTTCGGCTTGCTGACTAGAATAAATGGTTTGTTCGTTAAAATCACAATACAATGTTCGGAGTTAATTGGTAGCCATGTAGGAAAAGAATGTCTGGACGGACTTGGGGAAGCTTTAGCCTAGCAGAGACAGCAAAGACCAGATAAAAAACATATCTTGAAAAAAACCCGGGTTTCAATTGAAGGCTAGTCGCATGTATTCTATCGCTGACGAATTGTCCAATTTCTAGATAATATTTTGCTTAATTTACATATAGTTCTCGCCAAACTTCTTGGCCACCCTGAAGTTGGCTGCAATGGCTACACAGTAGTAAAGCTCATACAAAAACAGCTCCGATCCGTGCCTTGCGCATCGGAGGGCCAACTTCAGGGTGGCCCAGAAATTTGGCAAGAACTATACCTCTTAAAAACCCGCCTCTGATGAATTGCCTCATCGATCTAGTCTCCATTTGGTTTTATTCTCGATCCCTGGGACTGGCAAAGTGTTCACCTATTATACAATTTTCAGCAGCTACTGATAGGTAATATCTACCTGTACCTAATTGTACCTACTAGGTAGGTATGCTGATTCCAATTTGTTAAACAGGGCTTAAATGCAACTAATTATATGTCGGACTACCCTTTCTGGAAAAACAGACCTTGTGTTGCATTGTAAACATACCTGTTATTCATAAAAATAAATAAAAAAACCGGCCAAGTGCGAGTCGGACTCGCGCACGAAGGGTTCCGTACCATTACCGTAAAAAACGGCAAAAAAATCACGTTTGTTGTATGGGAGCCCCACTTAAATATTTATTTTATTCTGTTTTTAGTATTTGTTGTTATAGCGGCAACAGAAATACATCATCTGTGAAAATTTCAACTGTCTAACTATCACGGTTCATGAGATACAGCCTGGTGACAGACAGACAGACAGACAGACAGACAGACAGACAGACAGACGGACCGCGAAGTCTCAGTAATAGGGTCCCGTTTTTACCCTTTGGGTACGGAACCCTAAAAAGCAGCATACTAAGAATGGGGACAAATACCGAACACGTAGAAGCGTCGCAGAGAATTTATTACATCAGTTCTCTCTCCGGTTTGCAACAGACCCACCCCAGCATCTCAAAATCAGACTATTAATAAGTCAATATGACCTACAAGGGCGGTTCCAGGGTTCACGTACTCCCTCAGATAGTTCAAATAAAACAAGGATCTGAAACAGCGGTTAATACCAACTTTGTCACCTTGTTTTTTTTTGCATACAATAAATAGGAGTAAGGAGTGTCAACCCTAGTTGACACTCCTTACTGACTGGGCCTTGCATCTCCCCCAGAAATATGAGCACGGGTACGCGTTAGCACTCACCGCGAACCCGCCGCGGCTGTCCGTCACCGGACCCTACTCGGGGGAGTCCCCCCATCACCGGCGCACCAGAACACACTGCACGCCGTGACCACCCTAGGGACCAATCAGCCCCCCCCGGTGGGTTCCCGCTTTGTCGATGCGGGGGGGCTCAGTAACCGTGGCTTGGTCACCCACGGTGAAGCGAAGAGGAACCCGAGGAGGGGCCGCTCGTCAGGGCTTTTGCCGATTAAGCCGACGACGTAGCGGCCAACTAGTAGGTTGCGGTGCCGCTTGGTAACAGGCGACATCGCAACTGAGGCGGGCCGCGATGTCTTATGGAGATTCCCAGGTTCCATACGATGTCGCGGCTGAGGGTTGGAGGCCGCGGTGGGAGAGGAGTGCCGGTATTGCGGTGCGCCGCTCTCCCTACCTTCCGCGGCCCGGACGGGGTCGCCACCGTCTGATGGCGGACGCGGTGGGGCCGCAGGGGAGGAGGAGTGTCGGTATTGCGTTAGCCGCTCTCCCTATCCCCTGCGGCCGAACAATGGTAGGTGGCGGGGCCATTGACCTTGACCCGTCACAGGGGGACCAAGGGTGCCATACACGGGGTCGTCTGGCGCCCATGTGCTGATTGGTCCCTAGGGTGGTCACGGCGTGCAGTGTGTTCTGGTGCGCCGGTGATGGGGGGACTCCCCCGAGGAGGGTCCGGTGACGGACAGCCGCGGCGGGTTCGCGGTGAGTGCTAACGCGTACCCGTGCTCCCGCCATAAGCGGCACAGGAGGACACCGTGGAGTTTTAGTGGGTTAGAGTCCCACATAACTGCACTATCTCCCCGTGGTAGTGCAGTATGCATGAGCATTTCTCCACGCAAAAAAAAAAAAAAAAAAAAAAAAAAAAGGGACCAATCAGCACATGGGCGCCAGACGACCCCGTGTATGGCACCCTTGGTCCCCCTGTGACGGGTCAAGGTCAATGGCCCCGCCACCTACCATTGTTCGGCCGCAGGGGATAGGGAGAACGGCTAACGCAATACCGACACTCCTCCTCCCCTGCGGCCCCACCGCGTCCGCCATCAGACGGTGGCGACCCCGTCCGGGCCGCGGAAGGTAGGGAGAGCGGCGCACCGCAATACCGGTACTCCTCTCCCACCGCGGCCTCCAACCCTCAGCCGCGACATCGTATGGGACCTGGGAATCTCCATAAGACATCGCTGCCCGCCTCTGTTGCGATGTCACCTGTTACCAAGCGGCACCGCAACTTACTAGTTGGCCGCTACGTCGTCGGCTTAATCGGCAAAAGCCCTGACGAGCGGCCCCTCCTCGGGTTCCTCTTCGCTTCACCGTGGGTGACCAAGCCTTGGTTACTGAGCCCCCCCACATCGACAAAGCGGGAACCCACCGGGGGGTCCCTTGATGACCTAGATCTGACAGTGTGGCGTACAAACACGTACAGTGTTCAACGTCGGTTGTATCTAGCAATATCGCTTCGATATTCATATTTGCATAGCCTTTGATTTGCATACTGGAGATTAATTTTAGCACTGAAGTCGGTTTGTAGTGTCTATCATTATGAAATGACTTTTGATAGACTGCTAGTTGTGCTGTTCAAAAACGCTTTACCCAACCATCTTTTAAAAAAATACCTATAGCACAGATAATATAATAATAGCATACAGAAGCCTCATCCTATACAAGAAACCGTGCCGACGTCACTAGCGTTTTTCATCTGATTATACCGATTATTTTTTTGTAAATCGATCGCGTTCGGTTCCGTTCCACGGCGATAGATAGATCATCATATCCGTGGAACGGAACCGAACGCGATCGATGTACAAAAATTAAACAGTATAATCAGTACAGTACGTCGGCACGGTTTCTTTGTATGGGATGAGACACAACTGCCTATAGCATAGTCTGAAATTATCTGCCAGAAAAATTAACCAGAAGTATTAAAATTATTCCATCGCTAACCGAATTAGCTATCTCTCGGTAGAAGATATAAAAGTAAATTTCAAGTTTATCCAAACCTTTTACAGGATAACTTTATGCTCCGTATAAAATCACTAACATCAAAGCGCTCCTTTGTCCAGTCAAGTAGAAACGTTTTAAGATCACTAAAGACTCGAGTGCCTACTTATACTTACTTACTTTTTAACCGACTTACCAATAAGGAGGAAGTTCTATGTTTGACTTTATGTATGTTTTTATTTTTTATGTATTTTCACCGATATCGCCGCCAGAGAAAAAGAATTTTCAAAATCGGTCCACAATGATTTTGAAAATTCTTTTTTTGTTTGTAATAATATGTGCCCAAATTGGTCCTATTTTAATTTGATGAAGATCTGATGAAGAACTTCGGAGATATACAACAGAACTCTTCAATAAATAACGGCAAATCTCTCAGGGTTGCTGCAATCGCATGTTTCTTTATTGTTTACTAGCTGACCCGGCAAACTTTGTTTTGCCATAAAAACACCAAACATTCATCTACCCTACCTACCCTACCCTAACAACCCTACACTACCTACCCTACCCTACCTACCCTACACTACCTACCCTACACTACCTATCCTACACTACCTACCCTACCCTACCGACCCTACCTACCCTACCTACCCTACCCTACCTACCCTACCCTACCTACCCTACCCTACCTACCCTACCCTACCTACCCTACCTACCCTACCCTACCTACCCTACCTACCCTACCTACCCTACCCTACCTACCCTACCCTACCTACCCTACCTACCCTACCTACCCTACCTACCCTACCCTACCTACCCTACCCAACCCTACCCTACCTACCCTACCCTACCTACCCTACCCTACCTACCCTACCCTACCCTACCTACCCTACCTACCCTACACTACCTGCCCTACCCTACACTACCTACCCTACCCTACCTACATACCTACCCTACCTACCCTACCCTACTTACCCTACCCTACCCTAAACGGGATAAAAAGTATCCTATGTCCTTCTCCTGGCTCTAAACTACCTCCCTGCCAATTTTCAGCTAAATCGGTTCAGCCGTTCTTGAGTTATAAGTGAAGTAACTAACACGACTTTCTTTTATATATATAAGATATCATTTCATTACATAACATCACGCCAGTACGCTCGAAAGGGGTACGCAGATCTCTCATTTCACCGGTTATGTTCAAGTTTCATGTTATTCGGGCTGGCGTTATAGTTACTTACTAAACAACTTGCCTATTAGGTAGGTAAAACTAAAAAGGGAAAATCAAAAAACTTTTTTGCATAAAAATACTACCGACTTCCATTTAAATAACTACAAAGTGTAATTTATTTTTATTTTTGGAAGTCGGTGTCCATTTCGCAAATAAATTGTTACCTACGAAACACTTCCAAAAATAAAGATATTTTTCACTTTGTAGTTTTTTATTTGGAAGTCGGTAGTATTTTTTTGCAAAAAAGTTTTTTTTACTGATATGTCACCAAAATATATTAGTCTTGAGGGGTTGGATGAGTATCCTGTATAATAAACTAATCATTACTCGCGGTTTTACTCGCGTCTTAGGAGAACCACTTTATGGACCTACAGTATAACATCACGTTTTTCTAGGGTAGCTCCTTATTCCTTACTTACTTACATAAATAGTGTTAGTTTTTTTTTTTTAAATTTTTTTTTTTTGGTTTTAGTCTTCTGGCATTTTTCAAAATTATCTACTGTTTTTGTTTATTGAAGTGAAACTTCTTTATCGACGTATGGGAGAAATTTTGTACGTAGAGTCCGTCCAACGAAAAAAGTCCCGCGGAAATACATGGAACTAACAAGATTTGTTAGAGGACAGCGTACAGTCGCATAGAAACTAGCGCCGCGTCTACGGGACTTCTTTCGTTGGACGGACTCTATCGTCACGTTTTTCGGTTACGCGCCATGTTGCTTTTTTTATCAAAGTTTAGTAAAAAGACTTATTCAAATTTAAGTGAATTTACAAGAAAAGTGAGTGATTATATATTTAGTTTTATAAATTCAACACGTATGAGCATGATTTTAATATTTATAAATTAATTAATTTATAAATATATATTATAATAAGAACAATGATAAAATAAATTACTTATTAATTGTATGCATGTCTATAATAATAAAATAGCTTTAATTTAATACGGAAAAAATTGTTTTTCTTTTCTTTTCGTGAAGTTGCAAATAGTAGAAAAATGATATGTCGTAAAGAAGTTTCACTTCTTACCTGTGTACTCTGGTACACACACACATTTTTTTTTTCTCCCACATATGTATAGATAATGTAAACTGGAGGAGCGAAGCCACCTAATGCAAGCAAATCTTTGCTTAAAAGGTGACTTCAAAACTAACAATGTAATTTACATATGCTGATGAAATAAAGTTTTTTTTTATTTTTATTTTTTCACATGTTTAATTAGATGTGTATCGATAGATTATAGTATATATATATATATATATATATATAATATTTATTTATTTATCAATATAAACCCACATTGCCCCAATTTAAGTCCCATGTAATAACGGGCGAGCCATTATCACCAACCGGGTACAAATTCAGACCTCGGGCCACTGACTTATTCATCGTGAAAACTCAGTAACACTTTGTGTATTTATCTAGAACCAAAAGTTTTTATTTTATTTTATGTTTATTGGAGATGATCTAATTCTGTGCCAAATTTCATTCACATACGTTCAACAGTTTATACATGATTAAGTTAGAAACATCTTTACAAACTTTTACATTAAAAGATTACCCTAAGTAAGGATTAAGTATGTATTCAAATAAACAGAACATTCAGTTAGAAACTAATGTGTTTAATGTTGTTGTGAGGTTTCTGAATCTCATCTTTAGAAGCACGTGCCGTCTCGTAGTCTGTGTTTCCCGATAGCTACAATCTAGGAATCTACATTTTTTGTAAATTGAAGCTGACCTAGGTAACAGCACCTGTATTTCAGGGGTCAGTGACCACCTCCGTTACGTTACATAATTATAATTCATTAAACACCATTGCAATTAATATTATAATTACAATCCAAATAAGTATTCAATAAATATCCTAGACTAAAATCAAAATCATTATTATAATCCTAAATATAAACAAACTCAAAATTAAAATTGTTGGTTCCCAAGATACAGGCTTGCCTAGTTTGGGGCCAATGTATAAATCTTTATCTACACTCACAACGTAATGTTCCAAATACGAATTCGAAAAATATTGTATAAACACGTACTTTATATGGATAGGTAAAATTTAAAAAAAAACCATTATAGTTCAACATTTTCCTTCGATTTTCAAACAACTGCATCATAAAATAACTTTTTAATTTTTATAGCACACTTTTACTTTTTAATTTTCTGGCGCGTATGGGCTCATGTCATTGTCAGTTGTCTGTGGATGCGCGCGCTGCGCAATGAGAATCTAAATTGCCCGCCATACCATACCACATATTTTTTCCCTTTCCACTTTTGTTTTATTTCAACTGTATGAGTGAAGATAAAGTAGTGTATGCAATAGCATATAATTAGGTATTAAAACACTCGCGTAATATTATTATCAAATTCGGCTTCGCCTCATTTGATAAACCTACGCTTGTGTTTTAATAACCCCTATTATATGACCATTGCATAAACTACTATTATAATACTGTTCTTTATTAAATAAAATTTGAATTTGAATTTAAAAATCGAAGAAGAAGTTTGAAAGTCGCGTATTCTCTGCACAAGAAGTTTGTATCGAGTATATTTTGCGCAAGGTGGTTATATATCATTGAGACGGAGGTCCAATACATTGGTGTGTTCCAAATTCAAACACCAAAACAGTGAGTAAAATCAGCTTTTTAGAGGGGGAGTGGTATAAAATATTTTGAATTTGTATATTTTGTTTATTAATAAAAAAAAAGGATCCAAACAAGCTTAACTCAATAATGTAAAATACTTGTTTTGCGATGTCATAGATGATTCCTTAGTAAATGTGTTTGTGTTTATCAGTTATTTCAATTACGCCTTTTACTTTTTTAACTTTTCTTTCTCGTGAAGGTCTACGAAGCGTAGCCGCCACATTGTAGCGTGTAGCATCGTAGCACCGTAGCTCTATTCAAAGATTTTAAATAAATACAGAATAGAAAATTATTAGCACCAATTCAACACTTCCACGCTGTCAGCGCTAGACGAGATTTACTCTTGGGAAAAACAGTTCCAATTGAAACTCGTTTTATTCAATCTATTGTGTAAGCGGAGAACTCTTTTATGTTCGGTGATATTACAAAATGGTTGCTAGTATATTTTACAAGGCAAACGTTATATTGCAAGAACAATGTAGTTTTACAAAGTCTAATGGTGACTTTGTAAAACTTGATTTTCAATTTCAGACATCTCTACCTAATTCTAGTTAATATATTATGACTGTGTTGAAACTAAACACAAGTATGTCTAACTTGGTTTCTAATAAAATTATATAACTGTTTAGGCCTCTAATAGGGTATTTGACAAAAAATAACTATTTATTCCGTCAGTTAGATAGCCTAAAAATATTCGACACGTATTTTTGTTTTATCACGTAAACAAAAAAATATGACGATATATCAACGCACTGTGCGTTGATATATCCTGTGACGTTACGGTGTGCTACACTTTATTCTGAAAAAGTGACGTCACAAGCTCCCATTCACGGTGAAGTGAAGAGGAACCCGAGGAGGGGCTGTTCGTCAGGGCTTTTGCCGATAAGCCGACGACGTAGCGGCCAACAAGTAGGTTGCGGTGCCGCTTGGGTGACATCGCAACTGAGGTTAGTTGCAATGTGGTATGGCAGGCATCACGGCTGAGAGTTGGAGGCCGTGGCGGGAGAGGAGTGCCGGTATTGCGGTGCGCCACTCTCCCTATCTTCCACGGTCTGAGGCTTTAGACAAGGTTGTCCTCGAGTCAGGTATTATGGTGTTTCTCTTTAGGTTATGCTCATAAGGAGCCCGTAGTCTTAATTTGTACTTAGTATACAAAAGCATATTACTTATTACATGGAACATGAACATAACTGATAAAATTTTGATGTTATGTCTGCTTACCACTTTTGGAATACAGAGGCGATATTACGAGTATTTGCTGAAGATTTGACTAGGCAAATGTAGTCTATGAGCCCTAATTGCTTACATTCACTGGCAGCATTGGCCCACCTAATCTCTATAGACCGGCACAGTGAACCACCAAGTAATATTATCATAACCTTTAATGTATAATGCTAACAGAGAAAATTACAATTAAACTAATCACTGTGACACGGTTTTCGTTGA
The DNA here is from genome assembly GCA_945859665.1 of Anorthoa munda. Lineage (NCBI taxonomy): Eukaryota > Metazoa > Arthropoda > Insecta > Lepidoptera > Noctuidae > Anorthoa > Anorthoa munda. The sequence goes on along the minus strand of OX243905.1, from coordinate 23,143,006 downwards.
GAAAATTGCAGAAAGCCAACTGTGGTTGAAAACGGAAAAAAGATTGAATATTGTTGTATACAATACAATATGGGATCGGTCAATGTGGCGACGCCTGGGGGAGGCCTATGTCCAGCAGTGGACGTCTTTCGGCTGAAATGATGATGATGATGATGATTGTTGTATACGTGTGAAAGGCGCGCGCCTCACCCCAACCCGTGCCGCCTATTGCATGTCAAGCCAATTGTCATTAGATAAATAAAGCAGTGTGATATAATAAAGCAGTTTGTAAATAGCAGCTGAGCGTTTCACTTGTGTACCCACATTCTTAACAATTTCAAAAAGGTCATATCGTAAAACAATTAATTAAAAAAAAACTGATAGATGCCAAATAAGATCATTTTTCAATTAGCCAGGTTGTGCCAGTTTTTAGTTATACTCAGATTTGATACCACCCAAGGGCGTCGCCAGCCGATGGCCCAGGGGGGGGCAAGTTGATATATGGACGATGGGAAAAATATGAATTTTAAATATAGTCGAAAGCACATGAAGCTTTAAACTGGTAGTTTGAGTCTTACCTACGGCGATTGTGATAAAAACGGCACTAAGTCCAATGTGTAAAATTCCACAATAAATAAAAATTGTAAACAAAATTATTAAATTTATACATTTTGAATCTCTAGGGGGGGGGCAACTGCCCCTCTCTGCCCCCCCCTTGGCGACGCCCATGATACCACCAACTGCATCAGACTGATTAGATCGAAACTAAGTGTTAAACATTATACGCTTTGACTTTTGTATATTATTATATAATAACTAGCTGTCCCACGCGGCGTCACTTCCGTCAACTGGCTACCTACCTACCCTACCCTACTACCTACCCTACATACATGAATGTAGCGTAACTTTAATCGCTTACGCAGCGCATGCAACAGAAGCTCTCAAAAAGGAAAAATACTTTCCCGATTTTGTAACGTTTTTCATTTATGCTCCGCTAATATTGGTCGTAGTGTGATGTTATACAGCTTATAACCTTCCTCGATAAATGGACTATCCAACTAAAAAATAATTTTTCAATTCCAACCAGTAGTTCCTGAGATTAGCACGTTCAAACAAACAAACTCTTCAGCTTTATAATATTAGTATAGATATTAAGGCCATAAAGTTTAAGTAGGTAATACATATTCTCACTCGCACGTAGTAATGAGCCATCAGGCGGAAAGGTCAAAAATGCATAAAAAACACGGTAAACCCTATAAAACTAACAACAAATGGATGAACGTGAGTACTATATAGATGTACGACAAGATGTAGACACCTCTGCCTCATCTTTCAAGGAATACAGTCGTTATGACATGTTATAATACAATAGCAAAAGATGTGCCACGACGACAAAAATTAACATTTTTTTTTTTTTTTTTAAAGCAATCTTTTTTCGTATTCTTCATGTCAGTGCACTAAAAATAACTAGTCTGCCATCTTGGGCCGTCCACCATATTGGATTTAGAACAACCTCACTTACGTTACCATGCATTGTCATCCAAAATAAACGTGTATACAAAATTTCATCATAATCGGTGGAGGATAATTGCTTTTAAATTCAGTTCCAAAATTTGGCCCGAACCCACTTACATACTTATATATATACATAGCAAATTAAATAAAAGCTTGTAAAATAATAACACTGCTCTGTAGTTCTAATATAATGTATAACAGGCACACAATAAATGAACCAACAAGACAATCCGCCATGACCGTTACTGTCGACCATATTATTATTCACTGTTGTTTATCAATAAATATTGTATTATCGTATACTCCAAACAAAACCGCTCAACCCCAGTAAGATTAAATAACATATCAGATAGAGCTTTGTGTGCCCCCATTCTGTATGATAAGCTGAGTTATGTGGCGGATATCTAATCTGTCTGTTACCTACATTTTATATGTGTTTGTCCAAACAGGGTGAATTAACACAATCTTAAAAAAAAATGGCAATCTTTTAAAGAGTGAAAATAGGTACTCACTAATATGAGAATCTTATACCATGAGACATATACAGAAGATACAATTTATCAAGTTATGCAAACAAGAACTTACTGAACAGCGCATCTTTTTCTTTTCATTGCATCTTTTTCAGAATTACTGACTGAATGTACCTTTAATAAAAACAAGTGCTATTCTGTTTGGGTGGATGTAGTAGGTATCTCATTTCGCGACAATAGCTTTTTTCAAGTTTTATTTGATAAAAACTTACAAAAAAATAAATCCAAAAAAGTAGAATGTATTTTCGGCAACTTACAATGTGATTTTTAGCAATATTTTGGTAAAACTTCGAAGTGTCTTGAACTTTTGCCTGTTTGTGTAACGAACTTCAAGACAAATCTAAGTTATATAATTTCGCTGAAAACTGATAAGTTTTTTCATAAGATAACAATTGCCTCAACTTTGCCACTACTGATAACAACACTGAAATCCCAGTGGACGGTTGGCAGCGTGATTGCGAGGGTTATCTATGTTTACGCAAATCAAGCCACGCAATTTATTCCTAAAAGTTTACGAAATAAGTATACAAGTAATACAGCTACCCAAGTGAACTATCGTTTTGTGAGTAAACGTAACTCTTTAGCAAATCACAACACCATTTATATATTCCTCAAAGAGTTCGGCAGAGGTTTAATTAAAGTATCTCATAAACTTACCTATTTCTGATATTTCGCCGTACTTACCTATGTAAGGGAGGCAACCCTACTGCATATGAACACAACTCATTAGTTTAACTGACAAGTGCTTTGAAGGTTCAGTTAGCCACGTTTTATGATAGACATGAGAAGATAGGTACTTACTAGGGCATGCATTCCGAAATTTCGAAATTTCATAGTTTCGAAATTTCGGACCATATTTGCATGTTTATTAATTTCGAAATTGACACCCCTAATTTCGAAATTTCGAAACTGGATTTAATTTAAATATTATGTTATTTTTCATACAATTATGAAAATTTATTATTGAAACCAAAAGAGGATCATCTGAGTGATTCGTATTCAGACTCATCAAATGAGTCTGAATACGAATCTAAAGCCAATTAGACCGTTCCGTTTGGGCCACCTTGTGACCATGGTGTAAAATTAATAAAGAAGAGTGAAAGAAGCTCGGCCATTAAAAAAATCAAGCTTTATAATAATGATGGCCCGTGAGGGTAATACTTTGATAAGATTTACAATCGGCTGGGAATGCCCATATTTCTTTGCTATCGGGGGGAAACCTTCGCCTGAACTCGCGCCTGAACTTTTGGGAAAAAACCAGGCAGTGTGGTATTTTTACCTCATAAAAACCAAACTGGTGATCACCATCAGCACTTCTTAAAATACTACATTCTTGGGGAGACTATAAAGAAGTCTCCCTTGAGCCTCGCTGTGCACGTGATCACTGTGCCACTGTTTTTCCTGAGATCACTCCGTGGATGGACAGGGACTCTGTCACACTCTGAGCGCCCGAAACCCTGGCGTTCCATCTATTTCCCTCTAATTGCATGTTGCCGCCAGCATATTCTTCACTAATACTGGCAGAGACAGGTCTCGCCCGATCCTGGCGATCCTAAGACCCACCGTTCAAAGGCCCAAGAAGGTACTTCTCGAGCGTGTGCTATGCAGAATCCAAGTTGCCTCTACAATAATGGCAATTTACCGTGGCCTTTCACCCAATCCTATTCAGGTACTCACTGAAGCAACCGTGCCCGATCAGTACCTGAATGTGCCGGAAGGAGATGCGCTCTGCTCCTTTTAGCCAGCCACGTGCTATTCAAATAACCATTTTTCACTGCAAGCTGTTGATTTTAGTCCGACGCTGGACAACTGACAGTCTGTTTCTGCCTCCGAGATTGGGCAGCAGTCTTTGCAAAGCACCCACTGGCCTACTAATGCGAGGAAAAGGCACTCGAAATGTTCTTCGAAGCCCCACCGTACATGGTTAAACCAAGATAGAGGACTTGCGCATCTCCTATTGTCACTAACGAGCTGGGCAGCTCTCTGCTCTTCGGCAGTGCCTCAATTCTATGAGGCGCTATCTTTAACCCCAGCTCGTAAATCAACGCTGACCAAACGTCTCTTGCCACTCCGAGCTCGAAAAGCTAGATGGTATTGTCGAAGGTGTTCCCAGCAGTGGAGTATTTGTAGTAGAAGTCTTCATGAAAAGAATATTCACTTTGTTTGAATATAAATTGCACTTAGGCACCTCTCCAGACTACAAATTTTGCATTTTGAGTTTAGTTTAAGTATTATTCTGGTTTTCCATTATATTTGGCTCCTCAGTTTCGAAATTTCGAAATTTCGAAACTGAGGAGTCCAATTTCGTAAACTAATTTCGAAATTGAAAATGTACGAAACTGCATGCCCTAGTACTTACCTTGTTACCTTTCATATAGCCCTCGGCATTAACACAATTGAGTTGCGTAATACACCACAATCTACCATGATATCAGCAACCGTTAAAATATTACGACGATCAAGATGTAATAACACAAAAGTTTTAATTGAGCCCAGCTAGTGACAATCAAAGATCATGTCCGGACGGATTCTTTAAGATGTAACAAATCGTGCGACCTACATTTTTAGATATTATTCTCCTAGATAAAACCTATAAAATAGTATTAGTGATAAAACTGGACTTTATACGTTTAAAAATTTCATCATCATAATCATCGGCTTTTTAATGTTCCCACTGCTGGGGCACAGGACTTCTCTCTGTGAGCGAGGGAAAAATATTTAATTATTAGCCGTCACCCTTTTCTAGCCATATATCTGCATTTACCATCATTACGAAAAATAGTAATAGCCAAATTCCATATTCATATTTAACTGCCTTTCCCCGTGGCATCGCTTCCGTCGCTTAACCCGCAAGAAACATTATTGTCGTTTAAAGTAGCCTAGTAAGAGCCTGCGACGATCTGACCTTCGTCATTTTATAAAACCTTAAAGTTTATCTGTGTATGTACCCTATACATGTAAGAACGATTCCCGAATATGAAGTTTGTATCAGGGTGTCTTTGGGAGATATCTGTCAAACCATCAAATTGAATGTTAAACGTAACTCTAGAGAATAATAAACATTATTTAAGTAGTTAGGCTACTTAAATAATGTTTATTATGCTCTAGAGTATTATATATTACCACATGTACAGATTTAGTATAAAAAATTAACAACAAAAAATAAATCTAAAAGATACAAATATTTACTTTATTGCTCAAATCTTTCATTACGACGCCAATTAATCTATATCAGATCGCTAGAATTGACAGCTAGGAACAATCCGAATGAGAAAAAGCCAAATGTGGTATTTACATTATGCCTTGTAATTTTTATTTTTACAAGAACCTTCCTCGGACTTTAAAAAATAATAGCTGAATTGGTAAAGTAGTTCTCGAGTTTTGCGCTTAGCAACACGTTTAGCCATTATTTTTTATATATATAGAAAATACAACTTTCCGAATTAATGTTTAACCTTCGTAGTAATATCTTGCAAACATAAATGGAACGGAAGAGATCGTATAACATAGTCCATGAATATCAGCCGAGAATGACCTCGAGTAACCCCGACATTATGACACGTACTATACTGTGTACGACTATGTGACAAACGCCAGTTGTCACGCGCCGCAGCTTCGTCAGCCATGAATTACGGCATCTCGGATATTTTGATATCAAAGAGGACGTTCAGAAGGATTACTTTAGATACACATAACATCAGTACACATAGTACACCCACATTTGGTAATTTATGTTTAGGAGTATATTGCCATCAACCCCGACACAAGACCCGACTCCGGGCGGGCTACTCGCCTCCGCTGCTGGATTAGTTTAGATATCAGATAAACGGGCAATATATGTAAAAATATAGTAGTAAGATATTCGTGTCAAAAAACGAATAAACAGAAACAGGAACACCGACTGCCGAAATTGAAGTTATTTTTCACTTTGTGTTCAGTGTTTATATTTGGAAGTCGGTTGTAATGTTTTGTAAGAAAGTTTTTTTGTCTGAATATACTGATTATTTTTGTAAGTACATCGATCGCGTTCGGTTCCGTTCACGGCTATAGATCATGTTAGCATCGTCTTGCAAGTAAAAGGATTTTTTTCGGATCGAGACTAGTTTTCTTTAAATACAGTGGCAATTTGTTTAATAGTTTCATTGTACCGAAAAAAGGTTACAATAAAAATAAAAAAATCGAGTGGCATGCCTCAAAAATTTAAAACCGCGCCATCAATTGGAATCGATTTTAAATGATCCGTTCAAATAAGCTTTGAAATGTCAATTAATAGCCCAATATTCAATAAAATTGTGCTTAGGAGAGTTGAATAAACAAAACCATACTTTTTTTAAGATCAATTCTAGAAAATGTAAATTTTACACAAAATTCAATAACAAATCGATGCATATCGCGCCATCTAGTGACATTTCTTTGATTTTTTTTTGTTAGCCCCGTGCTCTCGTAGATAGAAGGCCTGCGTCCCGGAAATGGGAACATTATATTATACTTAGCAAAGAGACAACAACATTATAACTTGTGACGTTTGCCGAAGGTAAGGAACGGAAACAGCGTATTTGAGGAAACAACTTGGAAGACGGTAGTTAGAAACTGCCCCGGCCCCCATTTTATTGGAGCCTTAGGATATAATCATACATAGCACATAAGTTATACACTAATTCGCTTTTTAGGTTTCCGAAGTCAACAAGGAACCCTTATAGTTTCGCTCTGTCCGTCTGTCCGTCCGCAGCGTAGCTCAGAGAATCTAAGTAGTAGAAAGCTATAATTTGGCATGTATATACATATTAATAATTCCGACAAAGTGGTAACATAAAATTATGAAAATTATTATTTTTTCGGGTACCTCCCATAGACGTAAAGTGGGGATATATTTTTTTTTTCTCATCTATCCCACGGTGTGGGGTATCGTTGGATAGGCCATTTAAAAATATTATGGGTTTGTTAAAACCATTTTTCGATTCAGAGATTCGTTTGCGTAAAATTAAGCTTTATGTTGCAAATTTATGTTAGAGTCAAGTGTCCCCCCCCCCCTGTCAGCGAAATGGTTGCTCTTGGCTATGTGAAAAAATTCACGGCAGTAGTAAATATAACGAAATTAAAAGGAAAATTATCACGGATAACAAGGCTTTACAAGTTTACGAGTAATAGTCGACCAACTTATAAAATGTACTTGAAACAGTAATTTTTTTTTACAAATTCCTTAGGAATTTTACTAAAATAAAGTTGATAGCTGTGTAAAACAGAGTAAATATAATGCTTACGAACCATGTAAAAATATACAAAAATGAAATCATAACAGGCTTTACAAGTTTACGAGTAATGGTCGACCAACTTATAAAATATATTTGGCACAGTAAAGTTTTTGTACCAATGCTATTGAAAAATTACTTAAATAACGTTGTTAGCTGTGTAAAACAGATAGTAAATGTATGCTTATGAACCACGTAAAAATATACAAAAATAAAATCATAAAATCCTTAATAATAATGATTTCTAAATGAATAATGTTTAAGTTCGAATAACGCATTGGAGTGGCCGGAGTCGTTGGCAGTACCAGAACGTAATTACTTATTTTCTTTTGTCGATATCCTTCTATAAAGTCAATATTCGACCCGACTTCATCACTAATTGAGTAGCGTATAACTTTCCAGAATGAAATAGTGAATACCGCAGATTAGAGGATTCACCTCTAATCTGCGGTATTAGAGGAGATTAGAGGTGAATACATACGATTTTTTTCAAATTCCATAAGATAAATAAACAAGGAGCGTGCACGCAAGGATCCAGGAACGAACTATACTATTCCTCGTGGCTCAAACGCGCGCTCCTTTCGCAATTTGCACCCGCGGTAGTATTCAAATAGATAATATTTTTCTAACTTCAGTTGCGAAGTTGGATTTTATAACTCCTTCTTCAGTTACCAGTTAGTCCTTATTTAGTTTAAGTCAAGAGTGAATAGATTACATCTAGGCAAGCGTGCTTCACCGTAGACCACATCATCGCTTACCATCAGGCGAGATAGTGGTCAAAATCGAGAATATAGATTAAAAAATCCTATGTGGGCCCGTTTTTAGACTTTGTGAGCCGATGAAACCGTTCTAATGTTCATGTAACAACAACAAAACCCTCTTTTTAGTCCGCGTTATTATGCAACTTCGGAACCCTATTACTGCGCGTGGCCCAACACGCACTTGGCCGGTTTTTTAAATAAATTAAGGTATTTGATATGCTCGCGTTTGAACACTATCTCATACGGTTCCTGGAGAAGACAAGCAATGACCGTCGGAGATACTGCAAGCTTTCCTAGAAGCAACCTGTGAGAGACGTAAATACTCGTAGCTCACATCCGGATTGACCTTCTGTGAATTAACCGTCTATACACACTCAAGTCAAGCTAGTACACAAACCATTCGACGAGCCTCATTAATATAGAGATGGTTTAGCTATATGTGTGTAACGGGCATTAACTTGATTGTGTTTACCGCAGAGCTTTATGTTTTGTGGTCATAACTTGACGAGTTTTCTTACTTAGATTATGTGAGTATTTTCTCTTTATTTTGTTTTATAGTTTTACCTCAATTGGTTTGATTATTTGATTGTTTTCTTTTGCACAGTTTACTAATGGCCTAATAATAGTTAATAGTTCTTAATAATAAAATTAGTCAACAGCATAACAACATAAACATTAACATTATAAAAAAGAAAGATCCACTAGGTCCTTTTTTCTGTCTTCATAAAACTTATTTCAAAAATTAATATGGTAATTTAACGTATTTTCTATACAAAAGCTGTTAATTAGATAAGATATATATAAAGGCAGAAAGTTTCTGCCTACCCCCATGGGAAAAAGGCGTGAGTTTATGTATGTATGTATGTAGATATATAAAGAAAATAAAATCGGTCCCAACTCACATTTTAAAGAAAGTACCGAAGTGGTCGGATGCTACGACAGCGCAGCGCAGTTGACGTAGCAGCGGAACACAACACTGTTGCTACGACTTAGCAGCGTAGACTTGATTCTACAAAACGCACCCTTAGAATTAAAGTAACCTAATTCAGAATTCCTGTAATTTCTGATTTTGCTATAAACTGACCGTAAACAGTCTAAACAACAGTCTAAACCCTGTGGTGAAAAAGATCCCGGATGATGTACAGTCAACACTATACTTTTTGAACACCTTTTTTGCTCATTCTTCACAAAGTGTATATTTTGAGTTAGGTCACTCTCATTCTGAGGGTGTACTACAAATTAGTTCAAAAGTGGAACAACTATAATACAGCATGCCGATGCTTACGTACTTTGTACAGAGGGCAATCGTTTTACACTGCTCGGCTTTAGTCAATATCAGTTAAACATTGTATGCTTACCGATCAAGTTAATATCATCGGAGCCAGGCGTTTGGCTCGCAGCGAGCCTCTTGAGACAGTTTTCAACTTTAGCTGAAAAATTTCGATGACAATCTTTGCATTACAATTTTTATCGGAAGTTTATATAATAGGGATGATGATGGGATATGAAACAGCAAATTCTATTTAGTCCGCCGGATAAATTATCATAAAATACTAGACACGTATTTTTTGCTTAATCAATCAATAAAAATTCACCATGATAAATCGCATCAAAGTTCGGGAGTGGGAGCCTGTGACGTAACTTCTATGTAAAAAATGTACCAAGGTCACGATATTCTAACGCACTGTATCGTCATAATTTTTTGATAATGTGACAAAAGAAAAATAAGTGTCCAATATTTTTTGGAAATCTAACTGACGGGCAAAATATACTTTTTTGTCATCATCCCTATTGTTGCGAAGGAATTGGGAGTATTTGAGGACAAGATAATTTTGTTGTGTCCCTATTGACAATGCTGTCGAAATGTCACGTTTTCATTCCCTTACATTTTGGCATTAAGACCATCGTCATCGTTGATGAAATGTCACTTATCTCTACCCTCTGAGGCCCCAGGTAAGTGACATTCTAATATCGAAAGCGAAAGAAACTTTCTTTTCGGAAGTCAGTGTCAAAAACGAAAAAAATAGCTACCAAAGACCCCGACTTGCAAAAAGAAAGTGGTTAATCGATTTGTGTGTTTTGTTTTGGAAGTCGGTTTAAATGTTTTTTATTTTGCACTTTTTAATTTTGGTAATTATATTACCATGAAAATACGTTTTACTATGGATACCTCAAAAACTACTCGTCAGATCTTGATCAAATTTTAATGAGAGCACATGAGAAGGCATCACCAGCTTTCAAATATAAAAAGAATCATCAAAATCGGTTAACCTAGTAAAAAGTTCTGAAGTACACACATACAAAAAATGTAATCGCCGTTTTATACCTGCCCGAGGAGTACAGACGTGACGTGATGTTATGTTTAAAGTTTTTTTTTTTGTTTCATACTTAATGAGCCGATAATTGAGGGGAAAGTTCATTGTTAAAATATTCGTCCGGGGAACCAGGAGGCCAAATTTTTCCTTCAAACAGTATATGTGTTTTCCCATTCGACAGGCATAGGCGTAAAATAATAGAAGATGCCTTGTGCCAACTATAGAGACAAAGTTTAAAGACCTTTCAATTTTGTTATTAAAAGTTGGCACGGTGTCAAACACATCGCTATTGAATAATGGTAATTAACAATCCCGTTATAAGAAGATACAAACACAGACAACATAACGTCTTCCGATTTAGTAGTTTGTCCCTAGTAAATGTGAGCATTTATCTCACATACTTACCTCAAGGCTACAACAACAATTGACCAGTTATTGGTTTTTTATTCCCTTGAGTAGATTTGTAGATAAATAAGATTAATTGAAGTACGGTCGTTAGTACATTATTTACGTGTACTAATGTGTCGTGTGGGCAACAACAACACAGAGACTGATTGCGTAACTTAGTTATTTATTACTTTACTCAACTTATTTCATGTATTGTGACGTCATATATAGCTGGCTTAGGAGATGGTTTAAGTGCCTTTTGATTTAAACAAATATTGCGGTATGTGGGAATGAAAGGAGTTCGAGTTAGAGTGTTTGACTGAGAGCATATAGTTATCTGTGGAGTGTATAGTCTATGGAGAGTTATGACAGTGTTTGCGAACGAGGAGAAAAGATTTTGACCACGAAAGATTTTAAAATACTGTTTATTAGAATATAAAAAACTTTTTTACTTTCTAGTTTTCTTATTTGGAAGTCGGTAGTATTTTTTTGTAAAAAAGATTTTTATTTTTCACTTTTTAGTTGTATCTACCTATTAGGTTAAGTAAGTATCTATAACGACAGAATAGATTACCCGAATAACATGAAACTAATATTGAATATAACGAAATAAAATTGAATATAACCGGTGAAATGAGAGATCTGCAAACCCTTTTCGAGCGTACTGGCGTGATGTTATGTTATGAAATGGTATAAACAATAAACAGACATGCGATTGCAGCAATCCCGAGAGATTTGCCGTTATTTATTGAAGAGTTCTGTTGTATGTCTCCGAAGTTCTTCATTAGATCTTCACCAAATTATAATGGGACCAATTTTGGAATATACTCGTTCAAACAAAAAAAGAATTTTCAAAATCGGTCCACAATTGACGGAGAAATCGGTGAACATACATAAAAAAACAAAAAATAAATAAATAAAAAAACATACATAATGTCGAACATAGAATCTCCTCCTTTTTTGGTAAGTCGGTTAAAAATAAGTTAGTATAGAGATATACAGTTATTTGATTTCCCGACTTCCCACATTTATATAAGTTAGTCAACATTTTTGCTATGAATAGTTACAGCACTGATAACAACATTTGTGCCACATGTTAAATTTAGTCTTGTTATATATTTTTATTTATTTTTTCCTTTGTATAGATTCTTTTACTGATTGTTTTGTGAATGTGTGAACATTGTAGGCCTTCTAGATTTCTAGACGCTTGTTAACATTTGTTAACTCTCTCGTTTATACAATTTTTTTTTAGTTTCTTACGACTTATTGTCGGGCCTACGTTGTCCCCCCATATCTAAGCACTAATACATGTAACATGGAAATATTGTAAAAACAAACCAATTTTTTTAAAAGAGTAACCGTGGAGTTTCTTGCCGGTTCTTCTCCACAGGAAACGACTAACCCGAACCGTGCACCTTTTGTCGACGTTTTATAAGTGCCCATGTAGGCCTATGTGAAATAAAAAACATTTGATTTTGATTTTTGATAATTTGAATCAGAACTCACTAATCATTTGATAAATAGCGAAAAAAAGATGCAGGGCTAAACATATCGAAATCATTGTGGCAATAATGTACTACGAGTACATATTATTTCAATGATCGAAATGGTTTTCGAGAAAAAAGAAGACGCTTAAAAAAGCTTAATATATCTGTGCCTGAGTGCCTGTACAGGTATTTAGTCTAAATTAAATAAATACAACAAAAATCATTTTTAACCGACTGCCCATAAAGGAGGAGGTTCACAATTTAGATGTTTATATATATGTTGAGCTCATCAATGCTGCATGGTAATTGACAAATGCGTGCACTGACTGGACAGGTCCACTCAATCTGACTTGTTCTTTCCTCAAAAGACCATTTCAGACATCAGTTTACATGGTCTTCACATGATCTAACCAAGATTTTGTCTGGACTTTAAAAGAGACTGTGACCTCTGAGTTTGTTTCGGCCTTTTTACCCGACTGCCGAAGTAGGGTAATGTGTTTATCAGTCTATGTATCCAGAGACCAAACGCATTGACCTATTTTGATGATTCTTACGTCAATCGATTCGTCTTAATCCTGCGAGTGACACTGGCTACATTAAAATTGGAAAAAACAAAAATGGCAGATTTTGGGCGCCATTTTGTGGGGAAAAATTTTTTTTTTCCTCCAAACCCATCGTGTAAAAAAGGGTTTTAAAAGGCGATTTCAAAACATTTATAACACTTATATGTTTAAATGTACCTAATTCTAAAAAAATATAACTAAAAAGTTGTAAATAAAAAAATTTAATTAAAAAAATCAAAAAACCCGACTGCTTAAAAGCAAACTAAAAAGACGTAAACAAGAAGAAAATCATGCTGTGCAGTCGGAGGATACATCTGGTTTTGGTTCGCCAGCTCGCGAATAAGTATCCTCCGACTGCACAGCATGATTTTCTTCTTGTTTACTTCTTTTTAGTTTGCTTTTAAGCAGTCGGGTTTTTTGATTTTTTTAATAAACTTTTTTTTTTCTCAAAGTAGTCAGACAGGAAACGCCGATCTCATCTAGTTTAAAAAAATATGATCGACATGTAAAAGTGTTTGTACAAACCAACTTACAGAAATAAAATCATTTATCATTATCATTTATATTTTTTTATGTTGCCCGAACAGGGCACTCTGTCATATATAAAATGCATTCTTCGTAAGCATACTTGAAGTAATTGTATGCAGGGATATATGAGTAATGACTTATAATACAATAATAATGATGGCGTCATAATATTTTCACATTCAATTATCTCTACAGCAGAATACTCATTCCGCAGTGTATGTGAACGTTCAGGCATCTTGAAGTTCAGTGTATTTTATTTATGTAAATAATACAAAAAATAGCGTACATAACAAAAGGGTAAGGAATCCTTTGTAGAATTGTAGATGCTAGATGGAAAGGTGACTACTGTGACAGTAAATACTTATGGAATTTTAGGACAAGGGCGTCCGTAGCATTGCATTAGTATACTTTTTATGTTATTTAATTTATTTTTTAAACAAGCTTTTTATGTATTTTTCTCTGCAAACCCTTTCATTTGATACCCACATCATGGAAGTGCTCCAAAAATAACTGGTCCGCCATCTTGGGCTGGCCGCCATATTGGATTTAGAATGACGTCCATTAGCTAACCATGCATTGTCATCTAAACTAAACGTATATACAAAATTTTATCACAATCGGTGGAGGATAATTGCCTTAAAATTCTGTTCCATGATTTAATCCGAACACACATACATACATACATAGCAAGTTAAATAAAAGCTTGTAATAACTTCAATTTCGGAAGGCGGTGTCAAAAAACGAAGAAAAAGAAAGAAAACAGGAACACCGACTGCCAAAATTTAATTTATTTTTCACTTTGTAGTGTTTTTATATGGAAGTCGGTTACATTTGTTTTGTAAAAAAATTATTAACAAAAAAAAATCACCGAGCTAGCTGGACCATTTTAAGATGGCCCAAACAAATATGCAAATTAATTACCTAAAGCGTAGAATGCTTGTAGCTAGGTTGATCTTCTTATTATTTTTCTCATTCTTTATTGTACAAAAATCAAACATATACAAATACAGTGGGACAGCTTATGTACAAAGGCGAGCTTAACCCATAATTGGGTTCTGTTACAGAAAACCTCAGTTTTATAGAGAATTTTTATTTAATGAGGACAGCTTACTCAATTGCACAATAAAGTTTAACATTTAAATCCTTACTAACTGTATAAACTAAACAAATACGTGTACAGCACACAATCTTCGGAGGCGCCAAACAAATTTTGATAGTTTGTTTGGCGTTCAAAATGCTAGGCTAAAAGTTTTATTTTTTTACTTTTCAGTTCGTTAAATCGTCGGTATATTTTTTGTTAAAAAGATTTTTTGTTTGCTTTTTAGTTATTTAATTTCTACGGAATCAATTGAAAATTCAGTAAATCCTTTTAAAATCCTTTTGGCAAATTATCAATAAATCCTTTTATTCTACCTTTAGGGTTGGATGCTATTTTTCGTATTGAAATGGGACCAATTATTACACACCAATAAAAAAATAAGTTTTTCAATTCAATTCAATTCAATCATTTATTTCGGACCATGATCCATAATTTGTTAGTAAACACTTATGACTATGTTAGTAAATTTACATAATTTAATAATATGAAAGGAAATGTCAAACTAATAAAAACAATAAAAATAAATAAATAACAAATAAATTAAGAAATAATCCAAATCAGTTGATATACCTATTGCCCGTTGCACTGGAGCCGCCGCTGTGCAAGCGGGTCCAGCACCCCAGGAAAGGGCAGTCCGGTTTATCTGCATCAGGGATGCTGACCTCTTCCGCATTATCGCCTGAAAACTATCAGTTTTTGCAGTTTTGAAATTAGATCACTCTATAAAATGTTATGCGTGGTCATACATAAAAATATAAATAATATACATGTTAAAAACACTTCACTTATATATAGGTCCGCCACATATTACACCAGCTTTTCTAATTACAAGATCAAATAACCTAAGTGTGGCCGATTCAACCATATTATTCGATTATACGAGTAAGATATCAATTTATATATAGCCACAATTTATTTATCGACAGAAATGGGTCGCAGGTGGATAAAATAAACAAAACCTTTTACCTGGGTCCGTAACGTCTTATTTCGTTCACACCATTGAATTGACAAGGTTGTTCATCCAATAATTTGATTAATTTCAGTTCGAAGAGGCCAAAGAATTATGAAGGATTAAAACTGTTACGGTATTTTGGGAGGCTGCGGCCATGACTGTATATAATCCACTGTTATCAGGCGACGGATTATCTATCCTAAGCCCTACCGGCTTAGGATTTTTACTGATGGAGCGAAGCAATTTAAATTGCGTCGATAGGCGATATCGCGCACGTATTTTCCAAGAAAATTTCAAGTGAAAATCGTTCGAACTTCATCGCATTGCGTCCATGTGAACGTCCTTGCAATTTAGATCAGTAAAAACCGCTTATCGTTGTCATATAGATTGAATGGGGTCGAGACATCAGGAAGGTCGTTTACTGGTTTATAGAAAGGGAATACAATATGAAACAGATACTTCTTGTTACTAAAACATAAAAAAACACAAACAAAGTAATACACATTTTACACGAAGAATTATTTATTTTTCTATGATGTCACCAATCACATAACAACAAACTCTTGGAAGCTTTAGTTCTCAAACAGTTATACAAACAAAATATTCTACGTAAGTAATTTGAATTCTTGTAAACCTAAATACTTTGTTCTATGAGCTTTGTATATCAATAACCAACGTTAAGCCTACTTTGTAGACTACACACAATGTACCTACTATAACGTAGTTTTATTTTCTCTGTGGTACCTACATCTTCCCACCTCACACGAGTCCTTTTAAAAAGGAGATTTACGAAATGAGTAAAATATTAATTTACGATCTATCAGAGACTCGCAAATTCGAACCAAGATTTTCTTTAAGCGGATTTCAGAGGCGAAGAATTTCGGCTATTACAGTCCTCGACACTCCCCCACCAGACTCGATGTGCTAAACTCCAATTTTACAGGAGAGCACTTTGAATGCGAAAGTCATTATAATTCTTTAATTGCTTGCGAAAATTAACTACGTTTTTCTATCAGAAAAATACAAGGTTATCTAACCAGTAAAATGAGAATTCTAATATGTCATCAGCCGTTTAAATGCAAATAAAACATTAAGAAAATCGTTGTTTAAAAGTTTGCTATAAAGATACGGAATACTCATGGTAGGGCACATTTTAATTTTGACCTTAGGGTTCTAGATATGGGCTTATCTTGACGATTGTTATTCCATTATCTTGACAGAGAGCATCTATCTATAGGAAACGCCAATCAGAAAAAAAAATGTCCCAGATACAAACGCCCTAAATACTCTGTGTTTTCATTTAGGTGCGTCCCGTACGTAAGATTGCTAGCTTTACAGTACTTATTTGATAGTAGTTTTCTTATGAGAATACAATTGGCATAGCCTGTGATCCTGAGTCTCTTATGTCTCCACGTCCCCAGAGATAGGGCTCACGTGAGAAAGCGAACGCACCGCACTCGAAAACACTGTGGATTGGATATCTATTAATGCTATCAAATGTAGTAATATTGATTGCATGTAATGTTGCAGTTCTTCAACGTACTCATACTTGCTTGTATGTAAAAACCCATAGCAAGAGATCTATTTATTGACAAAGGTAGGCAGTAGATGATTTTTCTTCCATATATTAATGAAATATATAGATAGTTAGATAAATTATGGTTGAGCTGAGTGGTGCCGATCCATGCGTCATGTTCATGAACGGGCGCCATCAGTTGGTGTTGGTCATAATTTAGCTGCCTCGGCCTGTTATTGTATTTTCTTAAATTGTTTGTTGCTCTAGAAGCTTTTACGTGCACGTCTTTTTACATTGTTCTCACATATATATGTATGTATTTTTTCAGCAATAATTATGTAACCAAAATATTGTAATTAAAACTGATGGAAAAGAGCGTCCGTGGAGTTTCTTGCAAATTCTTCTCCATTGAGACCTACTGACGCTTGCAAATTTGCAACTAGAGTCATCTTTATTTTTTTTTTTGACAATTCAAACCATACCTCTAAGGTTTATTTGAAATAAACTATTTGATTTTGATAGAGAGACTTAAGCCGTCATCCCAATGTTTACTTCGTTCGTACCCTAAGGCCGTTTGTTCACTATGCGACACACGATACGATAAAATGTGGCTGAGCTCCATATATTTGTTTGGACCGTTTGTTCATTGCACGACTCCGCACTACACGCGAAAGGATTTACAAACGGTTTTTCGACTATGTCGTTGATGCCGCTATGTCGTCGCGAGTTTTTTGCTGTGACGAAACAAGTATGAGCTGGTTGGCGACACGATACACCGCACCGCTTATAGAGCAATACATGTGCACTGTAGTGTCGATGCAGAATCATGTCTAGTAAATAAACGAACGGTCGACAGACCATCTGCAGTGTGTCGTGTGTTAAAAATCGTGGCCACAAATCGTGTCGTGCGTTGCCTCGAGAACAAACGACCTTACAATCTCATACAATTTATCTATCCTACATATGTACCTATGTCATGCATAGTGTAAGGCACAAATTAATCAATACGGCAACACGATCTCAGTCCACAGACATGGTCCAGTTCAGCACAGGATGTTTAGCGATCTGTATAACAGATAATGGCTATTTGTCGGTGTCACACGGTCCCGTTATTGGAGCTGGAGTCCCGACCCCGAGAGGTGTTCCCACAAGCCCGCTCCGATTCCCGAAAGCGTCGTGACCTATTTCGAGAACATTGTGGAACTAATGATGACAGGCGCGAATAATAATGGATATGAGAAAGATATTTTTAGAGGGAGGTTATTCTAATTTTCTTTTTTGGTATAGTTGCAGGGAAGAGGCGATGTTATGTACCTATAAGCGCGTATAAAAAGAGGAGAGGGCAATAACTCATTAATACATTTTGTTGAATAACGATACATGATATGCGAGCCTACCTGACTGATGTTACTTTTTGCGCTGTACAGCCATAAACATTTTGCATAACTCTCATTTTATCAGTAACACAATACGCTCCAATTTATAATAATATTTCGTAAATTTCTCTCGCTCTGTTTCAATGTAAATAAACGGACGGAACAGGGATAAATTGCTGTACGTACCAACACAAGTTACATGGCGTAGCAACGAAACTCGTATTATTACTTACATACCGTGTGTATTGTGGGTTAAGAAAATACATTGCGGCTATAACTTAGTACCTACATCTACGAGAAAATTACATTACAAAGTTATCCGATTTTGGAGTTAATACATTCTAAACACATTAAGCCTGCGAGCGTTTATGTGGCATAATGTTTCTTAGTAGTTATAATAATTATAATATAATTATTTGATATACATTCTCGTAATACAAGATAAGATGATAGACGATAATCAAGATCGTCTGAAAGACAAAATTAAAAAAAAAACTCCGACTCATTTTGAGTTCATGCTTTTTAAACTACATAATTATTATGAAACGATATCTTGTGAAAATACCCCGATTCAAACAGTAAAACGCCCATAACTTTTGAATGGCTGCATCGATTTTCACCAAACATCGACTAAACCACACTCTTGACTAAAAATACATTTCAAACAAAAAACTAAATCAAAATCGGTTTATCCGTTTAGGAGCTATGATAATAGACAGATACACAAATTCTGTATAGTAAGCCACATACAGACACATACACAGATGGTGTTACTACCCTCTTTTTTCGTCAGGGGTTAAAATGTGAGGCTAGTAACTGAAAAGCTACAGGATTAATCTTTGCCTTGGTACCTATGGATTCAGCGCCTAGACAAAAATATAATTATTATATCAGCGACAGCTATTTTCGAAATTGTACAATGTCCTTTGTGACCTTTCACGTTTCGCACCCGTAGAGAAGCACGGATTTGGCATTGGACACGAAGATTTAGAGTTTAATCCTTCGGGTCAGTTTCCGCGATTGCCAAACAAGTCTCAGCTGCGCGAAGGTTGCTCGGGCTTTGGCGATCCGTGAAGCGATGTCCTCTTCACTACCCCCAGTCTCTGACACGACACTCCCGAGGACAAAAAAAATAAAAAAAAAAAAAAAAAAATAAAAAAAAACAAAATTAAATAAAAAATTTGGGTAAATTTGTGGACGCGTTCCACTGCCTCTGTGCCAATCAGCAACGGTGAATGGTTCTTCACACCAGTTCTCATTTCCTGGGTCTTCCGGATGTTTATTTTGAGCCCCGTTTTTGCCGCTTCCTGTCGTAGATCGTTTAGGTTTGCTTGCATATCGGCGTGGGTATGACTCAGCAGGCATAGGTCATCGGCGTAATCCAAGTCTTCCAAGACGTTGGATAATCCCCACTCTATGCCGCGGCGCCTGTTATCATGGATGCGAAGCATAACGATCACATACCCAAGCAAGCTTTGTACTGGCATCCCCAAGGGAAAAGAAAGCGTGGCCGTCCCCGTCAAACCTGGCTACGCACCGTGTTGGCAGAAGCGACAAGCATCGGAATGACATGGAGCGAGGTGAAGCGTGAAGCTCAAGACCGATCGCGATGGAGGATATCTGTGGACGCCCTCTGCCCCATCTAGGGGTTATAGGACGTTAAGTCAAGTTGAGCACGTAGCGTATGTCACGAGGTCAATCCCAAACATTGTGGCATTTCGATTATCTTCATCGCCGATAGGATATTACTCTGTCTATAGTCATATGTGACGAGAATGTGACAAGAAAAGCGTCTAGAATGATGTACGTTTCTCATAAATGCTGTAAGAATAGAATATAGGAGGGAAGTTATGACGGAGATGATGACAGGTCAACGCGACTATCGCTGAAAACCAGCGCTGTGTCTCTGTTTCGCCCGCGAGTCACAGCATCATGCTGAGCGATGAATATTTTGCGCGATTGTGACGCATACATTCCCTATTCGTATTTTAGTTTTCAGTCTATATAATATATATGTGTTCCTACGTGGCGTTCTAGAGGGATTGATGATTCTTACGTCAATCGATTCGTTACCTTGCGAGTGTCACTGGCTACATTGAAATAGTAAAAAAAACCTGCCAAATGCGCGTCGGACTCGCGCACGAAAGGTTCCGTACTTGGTAAATTGCGGTTTACGATTTATGACGTCTTAAAAAAAAACTTACTAGATCTCGTACAAACCAATTTTCGGTGGAAGTTAACATGGTAATGTACATCATATATTTTTTTTAGTTTTATCATTCTCTTATTTTAGAAGTTACAGGTGGGGGATACATTTTACCATTTTGGAAGTGTCTCTCGCACAAAGTATTCAGTTTAGAAAAAAAATAATATACTTTAAACCTCAATACCATTTTTGAAGACCTATCCATAGATACTCCACACGTATGGGTTTGATGAAAAATTTTTTTGAGTTTCAGTTCTATGGAGAACCCCCAACATTTATTGTTTTTTTTACTATTTTTGTGTGAAAATCTTAATGCGGTGCACAGAATACATCTACTTACGAAGTTTCAACAGCATAGTTCTTATAGTTTCGGAAAAAAGTGACTGTGGCATACGGACGGACAGACAGGCATGACGAATCCATAAGGGTTCCGTTGTTTGCCATTTGGCTACGGAACCCTAAAATGAAAACCTATGTTTATCAATACTGTTATTGTTTGCTATGTTTATTATGCAAATAATTTCTATTCAGTTTACCATATTAAATGGATTAAGTTTTACATTAAATAAACATCCAAATATTTATTCTGAAGCGCCATTTTGTTGGTTACGTCGCCGCCGCCTCGCAGCGGTTTTCTCGAAACATAAATCAAAATACTGTCTTGGCCCTGTATCTCTGATCAATTTGAATTGAAATTTGTTATCAGAACTTAATCGTTCTTTATCGTTACGGTTAAAAATAAATCGACAGATTTCTCAACTTTATTGAAAAATGTTTATATTTATGTTTTTAATTAAAATAAACCACAGTGTGATTTACTATTGAAATTGTAAATATTAAATTCGCCGCTTATCAATTTTTAGCTTTATCTTCAAAATCTTAGCTAATGTATGCAGACATGGGCGTTGGAAGGCATCCCACTAGGTGAACCGATGATTAGGTTATAGCTGGGGGATTCCGCTGGATGCGAGACGCACAGGCTCGATGGAAGTGGGAACACTTTGTGGCCACCTATGTCCAGCAGTAGACGTCTATCGGCTGAAATGTTGATGATGATGACTGAACGAGGTACCTTATTTTATATCAGCTTATCAGAGCGCTAACAAAAATTAATGAGCAATAAACGTGGTTCTTTCTAACAAGTATTTCCGTAACTTTTCCGAAAAACAATCTTTATTTTGTTCTTGTTTATTCGAGATAGCTCGAATTACTTACCCATTGTATTTAAACGGTTTTCCCCAACCCAAACGTTACGGTCATTTATATCTTACTATTCCTTGGAAAATAATACAGCTCTGTGTAATTCATGTAACGGGAAGTGTTTGCGGTATATGAATTCTAAAAATAAGTAACATTAAAATATTTTAAGGCTTTATTGAGAATCTTTTGTTTTTTTTTACATAAGACGTATAAAATAACACAGAAAAGCCTTTGACTGAAAAGTGTGGACTGGAGTTGGTTGTGGGGAGTGTTGCAGGAAATGCGAGTTCCAGAACACCTTGTCACTCTGCTACACGTATACTCCAACAGCCATGGCATGGTGAGGATCGGCAACACGTCCTCGAAACCTTCCCATTCGGTAAAGGGGTGCGGCAGGGCTGTATTTTATCACCTGTTCTCTTTAACAATTATGGGGTGCAAATAATCCGTCAAACATGCGATGATTGAAGCATCAGAGAAATAAATATTAATGGCAACAAGATCACCAACATGCGATACGCTGACCATAACATCTTTTTTGCAGCAGACTAAACGGAGATGAGCTCTCTCCTCAACAGAATGAAGAGGTATAGTGGTGAGATTACTCTCTGCATAAACCGGTTCAAAACGAAAATTATGGTGATGGACCGCACGTCCAAACTAGAGCTAAGTGGAACATTTAACGTCGAAACTGTGAATTAGGCGATTATCACACTGCCACGCATCAGTCTGCATGTTGCGTGAGAACGCATGAAACCGCACATACGCGCAAAAGTAATTACTTACATAATCGTAGATACACTGCTGGCCCTGGCTCAATGATATTCTGTAAATCTAGTTCAAACAGGTATATTTATTATTATTATTTATCACGAGTCGCTGGAGTTCTCATACTCGTACAATCTTGGCTATTCAATGTTGAATCTTAATAATAATATGATGTTCATAATAGATCAAAATAACTATGTAAATTCTGTCGTTAACTCCGTTTTACATGAGACTTCAACATAACTAGTGAAGGTGTACTATAGGTATAGTATGAAATACATTCTCAGCTTTACATAATTTACGAACAGACTTGCGGAGCTCAATACAATAATATTGCCCTGAAAGTTAGAATCTTCTTACGAAAACACAGAGAAAATAAGCTTAAGTGAAACAGAATATGTCAATATTTAGCCAATAGGAAAACTGAAACATGAGAAACTTGCTGCAGAGCTAACATATCGTTCAGGATATTATATTCTACTAGCAGAAGCCCACGGTTCCACTGCCATGCAACTGGTGGAACAAATAATTCCGGCAAAAATGTTCATGGCACCTGACGGGCGGCCTAGCGCGCACCACGATTTTACTTCTTGCGACACGATTTCTGAATCGCGCTGTAAAATATCGCAGAAAATACAGAGCACGCACTGCAATAAAAAAATCGGTGGTCAAATGCTCAGCCTCACCATGGGTTCAGTACAAGTTGCTTGTCTCTATTTATTACTTCGGAGGGATAGATGAAAAAGGAATAACATCATTTTACAACGGATAGATTTATTAAGGGTTTATTTTATCGGCAATACAATGATCTATATTCTTTGGAATGTTTATTCCACAAAGGCGATACGTGGCGAGGCCTATGTCCAGCAGTGGACGTCTTTTGGCTGAAATGATGATAATGATGATGCCACAAAGGTGGTTTTTCTTGTATTGCGATTATCGAATGTGCCACGTCTAGCCGCGTTTCGTAGTGAGACTCTAGTGGAGATGCAGGCGCCGGTCCGAGTAGGCGATTTTTTTTCACAGTGCGCGCGAGATCATATAGGCTATCCATATGCTACAGTTTAGTTTCTCGATTATCGTGTCGCGAGCAAACGCAGCAATTTGTGACAAATCACAATTTTAAAATCGCTACGATTTACTCGAATGTGTGCGCACTGCCCTACTAACTCACACGTTGCATTCCTGTGACAAACTTATCGCATGATAAAAAATCGTGGTACGTGCTAGGCCTAAACTGTTTTCTACAAAAAATACAACCGATTTCCAAATAAAACCACTACAAAGTGAAAAATAACTTCAATTTCGGATGTCGGTGTACCTGTTTTCGTTTCTATGTTTTTTGACACCGACTGCCGAAATAGAAGTTATTTTTCACTTTGTAGTGTTTTTATTTGGAAGTCGGTTGTATTCTTTTGTATTTTTTTTTATTGTTCAGTTTTTAGTTGTAGGTACAACTAAAAAGTGAAAAATAAAAAAAACTTTTGCCCAAAGTGATGCCAGAATAGATTAACCCAAAAACATGAAACTTAAACAAACCGGTGGAATGAGAGTATACCCGGGTGAACTGTTCACACCTGCGTACCCCTTTAGAGTATAACAGTGTGAATTTATGTTATAAAATGGTGTAAAGTTTACACTGTAAACAATAAACAGACATGCGATTGCAGCTATCTCGAGTAATTTGCCATCAATAATAGAAGAGTTCTAATGTATATCTCCGAAGCACCAGCTTTCAAATAAAAAAAGAATCATCAAAATCGGTTTACCTAGTAAAAAGTTCTGAGGTAAAATACATTTAAAAACAAATACAGTCGAATAGATAACCTCCTCCTTTTTGGGAAGTCGGTTAAATATCATGTCGGTCTGTTGGTTCTTTGCTACCCATATTCTTGCGTTGAAGAAAGATAAGTGTTTCTATACTTGCATTTATAATTTTAGTAGGATGACGATATAATGCATCATACCTACACCTACCTACAGCTGCGGCTCCCCGCCACTTACGTACTTTGTGCTACAGCTGTACTCGTATTTAGATACAGTCAAACACATTATTTAAGGAGGAATGTTGCCAATTCGCCGCATCATTATTCTGAACCACTTTCACTATAAAACCGCAATCCGATTCGTATACTTACTCAGAAATATTACGATCTGATAAAGTCCTAGGCTCGGAATTTTCGCTATTGTGTATAAAACTATTGTGAAAATATTCTATGGAGACATTATTTACTACAGTACCTAACTAAGTAGATAGCTTTACGTAGGGTGGAATGTAGGCACTATTACCAAGGCACCACACGCTAGAATTATAATTTTCCAGATTGAAAGACACAATAAAAGTGAAAAAACATTTGGAAACTTGAAATTACGCTTCTAAAGCGACGTAAACAATACACGCCCATAGGTATAGCTGTAAAGTGAATATTCGGCCTTTTGGCCTAAATCTCTGTTGCCATTAGGGCGGGGAAATGGCCCCCACTGTCCCTAATATCCGTCCTTCGCGGAATTGGAGTTGGGAAAACGGATCCAAAACTAAGCCAATAAACACAGCATCGTCACATGTAAAATCTTTTGATCGTGGGTAAATTTCTACTTTTTATTTTAATGTGCTTATACGTTGTGTTTAGGTATTATTAAATTCAAAACATGAATGTTGGGTACGTCCATAAAAATATAACCTTTACAAGAAAATAATATATTCTAATGTTGTACCTATCTATAAATGAATTGTTCTCCGGCTTAAAATGTATGTATTTTTATTAATGGCAATGTGGGGGTATCCACGTTTTCAAAATGTGTTTAAATGTAGGTTAATATTATGACACAATGATTATGAGTGTAGCATATTTCTACGATTATGTTTGAACTTGGAAATTAACTATGAGTCTGTGTTTATTTCGGTATTTATTTTTAGCAAAACACGCTTATTTTGACGTTGAATTTTCTAAGAAAGTTCTAAAATAGCTCTATAGAACTATTTACCTATTCTTCTAAAAAGCGACATCACACCGTTGTCGCATTGTAAACACTTGACTGCGGTAGCCTACAAACTCATTGGTCACACTGTAACTTCACCTAGAGTTCATCAGTAAAGAAACACTGATGCTCTTCAGTTTTAAGAATCTACAAAAAAGTATCCCCAAACAATTGTATTTAAAAATGGATGTCATTTAAATAAACCTCATTTTTTTAAAGTTATGATGTACTCTCCTTGGTCGAATATCACAACATGGTCGAAACCCTTCTTGTAGTCGTATTCCGTCAGAGCCGTGCTCTCCGAGTCGATGTACATCTGGAAGAAAACACCATTCAAGCTAAATAAATTATAATTATTATTCTCACTGAGTAATTTCAACAGAACACAATTAAATTGGTAAAACGAGAGTTGGTCTCATACAAAAGGTTTGGCTAAGACTTATTGAATATCTGTCATTACCACACAGCTGGCACGTAAACAGTCTTCGATCTCTTTGAAAACGCAATTATTTTCACTGATTCCAATATCATTCACCAAAGCTTTATATTATGTGCTTCTATTAAATTGAATGGACATGTACGTTTTCAATTTTGGACTGTTCAATTTACTTTTGATTATTTTTTTAGACACGCGTGTTCGGACAAATTTGCTCACAAAGCCTTTAATAGTATTACTGGGAAATGTACCAACGTGTTTAATCTGACTGTTTATTGGAATTAAAATTATTGAAACAAAATTAATATATATTTTACGCAGAATTAGTACTGAACCGTATTCTACGTATTGACGAGGAGCACGTTGGTAAACTTTTGTAATTTATTATATTAATATTGTATGAAATATTACGTGTTACAGTAGTCTCTTTAATACGTAATCCCTTAATACCTACTCACAAATTATTGCACAAAATTCACCCTATAAAACAAGCAATATCTAACCCGTTAAAACAGTTTTTAACTGGGATCAACTTAAAATTCATGGTAACATAACAACCCCAGCTATTTTCAGAACTGTCTGTTTCCCAGTGAAACATTCCAGCCTCTGACAATCAGTTCTCAGAGCAGTTGAACTGGCAGCAATGACATCTAAATTGTGCATGTATGTCCACTCGTAGTAACAGGCCAGTAAAAATGGCGAACGAATGACTGAGTTCAGAATTAGCAAGTCAAATGCTTCGTCCGCGCACCGCAATGAATAGATGAGACTTCCAGTAATGTCGTGAAACGTCTTATATTTTCATGGTGTGCTATAAGATATCGTCTGAGCTGTATTTTATGCAAAATTGGAGATGTTATTGTTATTGTTGGCGCTCTAGTTTCACTCTATAACATGTCATAGTAAGAGGAAGCTTTCCGCCATTCTCACTTATGTTTTCAATTTGGAATATCCGTTTTTCTCAGACACATTTTATGGTCTTTACCAAATATAATTTTCCATTCAATCAATCAATCTGCCTAGCCTTTTTCCCAATTATGTTGGGGTCGGCTGCCAGTCTTACCGGATTCAGCTTAGTACCAGTGTTTTACATAGAGCGACTGCCTATCTGACCTCCACAACCCAGTAACTGGGTAACACGGTACCCCTTGGTAAGACTGGTGTCAGATCTCAAGCTTCTGACTACCCGTAACGACTGTCAAAGATCTTCAAATGACAGCCGGGACCAACGGCTTAACGTGCTTTCCGAGGCACGGAGGAAACTCGCTATGTTGAAATGGTCACCCATCCACGGACCGACCTCGTCAAGCGTTGCTTAACCTTGAAAATCGACCCATGCGGCTGTTATTATTTAGCCAAGAGCTTTCAATTATTATAATTTTCCAAATAATTTTCCATTCAATATGACCCTCAAATATATCCCTCCATCCGCAAATCTACTTACCTTCTTTACAAAAATCAACCAATAACTCTATTGCCTTCTTCCAATTCAAAAGATCACGACAATGACAAGCCAGATCTATGGTGCCCCAAAGTCAAGGTTTATGCAAGAGAGGGCTAGTATTAATATTACCGAATCTTTTATGTCGCTTGCGAAAAGAGGGCACAAGTTATAAATCCGAAAATTAATATGTGAGATATTAAAATGCGACCCACTGAATTTAAAAACGTTCTTCGCTCAGTTGATGAGATTGTGCGGCCAGTGTTAAAGCAAATTTAATGGTTTTATGTTTTCTCTGAACACATGCGACCTGTAAAACGTTTTTCGCCGTATTTTTTTGTTTCCCAGCTACCATCCAAATACGACTATTGTTCGGGTAATGGACACAAACAATGGGGGCTACCACGTATGAATTCGCCGCTAGTTGCGGTGGTGGGCGTGAGCTCTCCGATATGTCAAATTTCATGGGTTTTTGGCTTTTAGCGCGAGTTTCTTTGCGTTTTTTTATTGTTTGAATATTTTCAAAATATGGCATGTATGTATACATGATTTTTATGTTCCTCAAAATGTTAATCTCAATTTTTTTTAAATGGTTTGAACAAATCTGATTTTATATTTAATCGCACTTTTACGGCATTGGAATAAAGTTTAATTCAAACATTGATTCCATGTGAGTTTCATCAACGTTTAGCAACTATATTTATGGGCCTTAGTCAACGTTTCAAGTTTAAACTCCACTAATTAAATCATCCTCATTGGGTTTGACGCATCAATTTGCGGAAAGCGCTTGAATTATAATTTTCTGCATGGTTGATTTCAAGGAAATTCGTCCCACAGAAAGATGTAGCCTACCTTAACAATGGCTTTATTACCGACTAACATGTGTTCTTTAAAGTACTTAATTAGATTTGACGAAGGTTTAGTAAAGTATGGTGCTACTAGGTAGCTCGCCGCAACCCTTTCATGGGGAGCGTAAGTGTGTCAAGTCATTTATCATTCTCTTTTCGCTTCATTCATTGTTCTCTATTATATTCAGACGGCTTTTCCGTTCTATTTGAATATATTTAGGTGACGTAATGGAAACGCGCTATTTATTGCCTAAAGGTTTTGTAAAACCACACCATTTTTTAAAAGAGTAGTTCTTCTCCATAGGAAGCGACCAACCCGAACCGGCACCTGTTATCGACGTTTTTTAAGTGCCCATGTAGGCCAATGTGAAATAATAAATTTGATTTGGATTGATTTAGAAAAGCGACGTATATTGCCATAATCATTTTCATTTATGTAGAAAAATCAAAAAATTATCTGACACCAGACTTTCCGAGGGGTATCGTGTTATCCAGTCACTTAGTTGTGGAGGACAAATAGGCAGTCACTCCATGTAAAGTACTGAAATGCAATTCCATGTAATTAGCTGAATCCGGTTATAATGGAAACCAAACTCAATAAAGAAGGTGAAAAGGTTAAGCTGATTGCTTGATGTTGAAAAAGACTAGACTCTTGCAAAGCTCAAAAAAAAATAGAAAAAAAAAATAAGAAATATCGAGCTCTCAACAAAATACAAAATATACATACACACATTCATACACAGGTACATAATTAGGCCACATCATAGATGCATTAGCTAGCAAATTTATTTTAGTTTAGTAATTTAATAATGATAAATTGTACTGTGTTCGCCTTGAAACTGCTGTTACATGTTCAAATTTTAGGCGAGGACGCTGGCACCCTAAACACAAGTTAAATCTTACATTGGGTGCCAGAGTTCATCGTAAACACTCTTTTTTTTCCCCTAGTTGTAACGCAACGTGTTTAGATAAGTGTTTATTTTGTACAATTGAAGTAAATAAAAAAATAAAATATTTTTATTATTATTAAAATTTATACATGGTAAATATCCCGAAACAAATATTAATTCAAGAAAAAAAAAGTTAACAAGATGACCATAATGCCTTGGAAGTTTGGTAGGCCTTTGGTGTGGGATGTATCATGATTGTGTCGATACCCTTGCGCCATCCATACTTCTTAGCACGGCGGGCTGTGCTGGGGAGGCTGCTGCTGGTGCAGAAAATGTCAAACAGCGCAAATCAAAATTAAAATTTCTTTATACAATTAGGCCA
This sequence comes from Anorthoa munda, assembly GCA_945859665.1. Classification (NCBI taxonomy): domain Eukaryota; kingdom Metazoa; phylum Arthropoda; class Insecta; order Lepidoptera; family Noctuidae; genus Anorthoa; species Anorthoa munda. The sequence continues at coordinate 23,113,599 of OX243905.1, read as the reverse complement.
TGAAGCGACAACAACCTAAAACCAACCTTAATATAATAACCTTATTGGCAGTTATATGTTTGTTATGTTGTTTGGTTTGAGACATTAGGTCCATGGGGTCCGAGTGTTTATTGAGTGTTTCGAGACATAAGTAAATGGTTAGCCGAAACGGCTTTAATACTGAGCGTATTAAAGACGCAATTGAGCGGAATAAGGGCTGTAAGGTCTTTGCAAGAGATCTGTCAATTGGGCAGAGCCAGCTCACGAAACTGAGGACCGATGATGGCAGGATCGTTTCCGCCAAACCGGAGCTTCTGAGTGAGCCTGTATGAGATTAGGATGGCTCTGAAACAGCTTAAGAACAACAAAGCACCGGGTGATGACGGAATTACGGCCGAACTCCTGAAGGCGGGTGTAAAACCAGTACTCCGATTCCGTCATACTCGAGGGGAAAACGCCACAGGCATGGTGCAGGGCTGTGGTGGTACTCTTCTTCAAGAAGGGTGACAATGCCCTACTAAAGAACTATAGGCCCATCTCACTTCTTAGCCATGTCTACAAGCTGTTTTCAAGAGTCATCACGAATCGTCTCGCGCGCAGGTTGACGATTTCCAGCCTCTCAAAAAAGCCGGATTCCGTAAGGGCTTCAGCACCGTGGACTACATACATACGCTGCGCCAGGTTATACAGAAGACCGAAGAGTATAACCCGCCTCTCTGCTTAGCGTTTGTGGACTACGAGAATGCCTTCGATTCGATCGAGATTTGAGCTGTACTGCAGTCTCTCCAACTCTCTCTCCAATTTCTATACCACTCATGGTGCACTTAAAACGGGATAAAAAAACTGTATCAATACGAGCATAGGGTCCAGCAAATTTGACCATTGTGTTCATTGCAGTACCTACTAGGTTCTCCGCTCTGCCCCTCTGGGGGGGGTGGGGGTAACCGTTATTAAATACAGGCGTAACTTATTATAGTTCATAAACTAGCCAGACATATCAGCAACAGCAAGCAACAATATTTAATACGGCTAACTTGATGCCGAACTTAACAAGCTCCCCCAAGAGATCAAACAGCGTAGTTGAATTCACACCCAAGTTAGATTGATACCGGACCATGAGGCTAACTTAACTTTACAAACTATATATTCAGCTTCTCGGCTCCTATAAACCATTTTATCATATTTGTTGGATAAGTTTTCTCTAGTAAATATTGTATTCAGAGCGTTCGAGTTTCTTCTGCGTCATGATCATTAAGTATTAGTATCATCATCTCCATCAATCGTCACCGCACCTAGCCAGTCCTAGTAGTCCAGCTACATTTAATAGTATAGATCCAATGAAGTCATTATCACACCTAAAATATATTTATTTAATTCAGACTATTTAAATATCCATATTTAGTTATTACATTATCTTAAAACTATGTTAGTCATGAGGGTACAAGTAGGTAATACAAATAATTGAATAAATTAAAATTGTATTAAAATAAATGATTGAAAATAAGTTAAAATGAAATTGAAATAAATTAATTAAAATTAAATTGAATTTAATAATTTAAAATGAAAATTATATTCAAATAAATTATTAAATGAACTCAAGTGACATGCAACCTGATGAGCCTTCCCACAGCTTCCGAATTTGCTCTGTCTGCAATCATCCTTAGGATTCCGTTGCCACTACCTCGAATTCGGCGAATTAGTGAAGCTGACTTTTTGCGCATAATAGCGTAAAAGACATCCACCCTCACGTCGGCAAACATAACCAAGGCACTGCAAAATCGAACACCAAAATCCTAAAGGCGTTGTTATATTAGACTCTGAGGGCATTGTAGGCCCGCTGTGTGTAGCTGGTCCATAGGGCGCTGGTGTAAAAATTTTGATATGCTATGATTAAATGAAATAAAATAAAAATATTTAATCATTGTAGCTGAGTACCAGTGTTTTACATAGAATGACTGCCTATCTGATCTCCACAACCCAGTAACTGGGTAACACAACACCCCTTGGCAAGACTGGTGTCCGATCTCAGGCTTCTGACTACCCGTAACGACTGTCAAAGATCTTCAAATGACAGCCGGGACCAACGGCTTAACGTGCTCTCCGAGGCACGGAGGAAACTCGTTATGTTGAAATGGTCACCCATCCACGGACCGACCTCGTCAAGCGTTGCTTAACCTTGAAGATCGACCCGTGCGGCTATTATTAAGTCATGAGCTACTCTTAAATTAAATTACATTAAATTACATTAAATTTATTGCCACACACGTTACATGAGATACCAACTAAATAAACTAAAATATGAGTATTATGTATATTTATATTCAATATATATGTACGTGCATTTTATGTAATGCACTTTCTAGTGGACGTCTTTCGGCTGATATGATGATGATAATGATGAACTCGGCTTACCAAACAAAATGGGAACAAAGCTATATCTGAAATGTTATTTAATCTCACCGGAGCTGTGTGGTTTTGGTTCGGGGTACTCGATAATACAATATTAATTGGTAAAAAACGGTGAAAAATAATATGGCCGAGAGAGGCTGGCATAGGGGATAGTCTGAGTTTATTTATTGTGTAGCTGTGTCATGTTAAACGTTCTATTCGAAACGAAATACAAAGGAGTGTTGTTATCTATACTATAATAATAATATTATAAAGAGGAAAGATTTTTTTGTTTGTTTGTATCGAATAGGCTCCAAAACTACTGGACCGATTTGAAAAATTCTTTCATTATCATCTATCAAATATTTTTATCCCGAAAACGGGTCCTGTGGGGTGGCTCACGGGAGCGAAGCCGCGGGGAACAGCTAGTTTTTAATAAAAACGTCTTTGAGACACATCGTTTGTTATTGTTTAATAACATGTCATGTCACGATCATGAAGCCTGTATGTATTTGCCGAAGGATGAGGCAGAAATGTGTTTATAGCTACTCACATATGCATGTAATATTTTTATTTGCTAAATGGAATACTTATTAACTATAGTAATCAAAAGAAAGAAAGATTTTGACGCGGGCTTTGAGCGCGGCGACCGATTGAGCGCGGCGACCGATTGAGCGCGGCGACCGAATCAAGAAATTCCGTAACGAAAATAAACCTGACATCCCGAGCTGCTCCGAAATCGGACGATGGACTCCGAGTATGTGAGTTTAGGTTATGCTATCTTGTTCTCCGGCCTGAAGTGACGGACCATCCCTACCACACTCACCGCATGTGTGCCCCGTAAGTATACATGTAGCTGTACCTATGTACAACAGTGAATAGCAGTTGCTGGTAAATAGCTGTACGCGTAAAATTTGTGTATAAAGTGTTTTAAATATTGTATAAAGTGTTTTAAATATGAATAAACAAAGTGCATTTGTTAATGAAGAAAGTGATGAAAACATAGTCAAAGAAAATGAGTGAGTACTTTTATATTCTGACATTTTCCTCTAACTTGACATCTGTCTGTCCAATTTATTTTCTTATAGGCCATAGACATAATATACCATGGACTAGATCTCCTTTAAGCTCGTTCTACATTATAATTTTCATTCCCTTTGTAAACCGTTTTTATTAGTTCTGGTCTTTATTTTTAAGCTATTTCATAGCTTTTATCGCGGGCTTTGAGCCCGGCAACCGATTTTTAATTGAGATTTAGCATAAATAAAAATAATTATAATTGCATAAGTTGATGAAAAATGCTATGCCCATTGTATGTATTTTAGTTTTAAGTTTCCTGTTCTATGTTTTAACTTGGTGTACCTACAATAAAGCATATATAAATAAATAAATAATAGCTTTACCGCGGCAGTCCCCGAGTGCCACACGTCTTTTTTTTTTAATGTCTCGATCAGAGACGAAGTTATAAAGCGTCAAAGTTGAGATTTAAAAACAGGCCTCCGACGTGCCACATGACGTCAGATGGCACGACGCCCATACTGCTGCCATAGAAAACGGCGTTTTCATAGAAAGGGACAGGCATATTTCTTTAAATAGTTATATCTCTTTCGTTTAACGACCAATTTTGATTGTGTTACGTTATTAGTTTCCTATGTTAAATATATAAGCAAACAATAATCCTTGTGTTGTTGTGTGGGATGCAACATGTATCAACACCCTTACGCCATCCCAAAGGCGGGACGTGCTGGAGTGGCTGCTGCTGGTGCAGAAATCCTCAAACGGCTCAAATATAACAAACTTATTGGAAGTTGTATGTTAGAGCCGTTTGGGGTTGAAACATTAGAGGTCCATTTGGGGTCCCAGTGCGCATCAAGTTTTTCGAGACCTTAACACAATGCTCGTCGACACTTCACGTGACCTTTAGAAGGCTTTTCTTCGGCCAGAGTCAGCATTGCCATCCAACGTAGCAATGCTGCCAGCGTTCTGGGCACGTTTCCCGTTGACATCGATGTGGACCATTAATGTGGACGAATTTTTGATGCACAATGGGGATGTTGGAATTAAAAAGAGAGTTTTTTTTAATTTACATATAATAAATTATATTGTCGTTGCGAAAAACTCTTAAATATAATTTTTTAATTAAAGAAAAGCAATAAAAAATCGATAAATTTTGAAAGTTTTTTGAAAGTACTACCTGACTATGAACCTCGCTAGAGTAAATATATGTTCTGTGCTACGAACACGTCACGATTGTTCGCCATGTTGGTGACGTCATAATGCTTAATGAATTTAACGATAGTACAGTGTCAATTACACGTGAATTGATTAAAATATCCGAAAATTAGTGCAAAAATATAATTTATAACAGCTAATTTTATTTAGTCATGTGTGATAAAGGATTCATAAAGGCTAATTCCGATAATATTCTGATTCTATTTGGAAGTTCTGAGCATAAATAAAGTAGTCGTAATAAATATTATGTGTTATTGGACCGTTTGATAATATTGTTTATCAGGTACACTTAGAAACATAATTGACATAATCATATTGTAATCGTTTTTACATATGAGAGGAGCTCATGGCTAAATAATAACAGCCACATGGATCGATCATCAAGATTAAGCAACGCTTGACGAGGTCGGCCCGTGGATGGGTGACCATTTGAACATACCGAGTTTCCTCCGGGCCTCGGATAGCACGTTAAGCCGTTGGTCCCGGCTGTCATTTATAGATCTTTGACAGTCGTTACGGGTAGACCAAAGAGTTTTCGCCTGCATGGGTCATCCATTTGATTGACTGTACAGTGTACATGTGGTTGTGTGGACCAAATGGTATTTTTTTCGCAATATCAGGTTTGGTCCCATTGATGTAATGATTCATGATAATAATTACAATGTTCAATTATTTCCATTACAGTCGATCAGTTCGTTTTCGAAGCAAATTTATTGAAAAACAAACTTCTCTCTTTCAATACTGACGCTAGCAAGCTTTGATGAAACACAAGAAAAGTTCTGCTGAACGATTTCATGAGGCTAACCAAGTGTGTAAATACAATAGCGCGGGCGCTTTGTTACCGCTTAGCCGCTCAGATAGAAGCAATAAAAAAACTCGAAACAAAGGTTACTGAACCATTTCACTACGCATTATTTATCTCATGGATGTCAATCTTCTTTAGATAAACTAGTTATTGCCCTTGACTTTGTTCGCCTAAAACCTTCAATACTCCGCATGAATTGTTTTGCCCAGGGGTGCAGTTTCGGGCGTTGATGTGAAGTTGGGACATGTGAAAACCCTCTAAGAATTACTTATGCCTTTAAAATGTTAGTACCATCAGAGGGCACGTTAGTGCGTTGAATAGTAGTCATTCATATTAGTATAATGAAAGGACAAGGACGTAGATTTTATGTTTGTCGTTATAAAACACAATTTGCGTAATTTACTTAGTAGTCATTAACAAATTGGATTTGTGTTCTAAGCCAAAGTTTCCCACATTAGAAACAAAACAGAGCAAGTAAGTTCGCAGTAAGTCGGCCAAATTAAACCATTTTCAGAAAAGTTGTTTGGGCTTCAACACACCCTAAGATTTACAAAATTTTCTTCACTATACTGATAAGAGAACCATTTAATTGAACACCTCAGATTAGATTAGTTTCTAGGTCAGTATTCTGTTTAATTAAATACCAACCTTCCTAATATTTTAATGAGAAAGTTTGATAAGATGTTTCTAACTTAATCATGCAAAACAGTTCAACGGATGTGAATGACAATTTGGTACAGAATTAGATCATGTCAAGAGGCCCTAAACAAGTGATATTCTATCATCGAAAGCGTAGCGATAACGATTGTTAAAAAGGCAAAATTGTACGGGATTAACAAGCGATATTGAAAAATTATTTATTTATTTATGTACACACCTAAACAATTAACAGAGAAAGAAGGAATACAGATAGAAGAAAGCACAAGGCACAAAGGTACTGCTTATTTCAATAGAAATTTCTTCCAGCAAACCTGCGACAGGAAAGTTGGATGATAGACGAAGATACAGTGTGTAGAAAGAAATAAGGAAACTTAAAAAAATATTAAAATTTGACTACTATAATGTAACTAATTATATATAAATTACAAATATACCTTAACTAAATATATAAAAGATAAAACACATACAACATATAATATAATAATATATAAAATTACAAGGTGGTGGAAAGGTAGTGTTCTTCGACCTGTTTCTTGAATAAGGATACATTTTTAGCGTCACGGATTTTAATTGGAATTGAGTTCCACAGTCGTACTGCATGAACAGAGAAAGAGTGGGAATAGAAATTAGTATTTTGGGAGGGGAAGTTTAGATGCTGCCTTAGGTGAGATCTACACTGTACATCGGTAGTGCGATTAAAGGAAAAGCGATCGCGCAGATATCCAGGGTACGTAGGGTTAAAAAGGATGTTGAAGAGGAGACTGATGTAATTAATCCCTTACATTTTGATATTTCGACTACCTATTGCCTCCGCTGACATCGAATGCCACTTGTCGATGGCCTCAGGATTAAAATTAAAAAAAATGAGCTGGGCGTTTCCTCGGCCAGAGAATCAGCATTGCCATCCAACGCGGAAATGCAGCCAGCGTTCTGGGCACTTTTTACGTTGACAGCGATGTTGTCTCATTTTTTTGACACCCAATGACCCTATATAATTATTTTTTTATTTAAGTGTATATATCGCAGGGATATGATGAAAACAGGGAATTGATCAAATCTCTCTAAGAGCGAGCGTAGCGAGCTCGGGAGCTTAGGGCACCCCGACACGGACAGGTTAGGTTCGAAGGGGATGACGGGAGCTGAAGTGAGCGAGCAAAGCGAGCGAACTCAGCTCCCGTCATCTCCTTCGTGTTAGGTTACTTTAGACCCTGCATACAGAAATAGGAGCCCCGCGCAGCGGGGCTCCGTCGGCTCTGCCACACAAATACTAATTCAACGTACAAAATAAACCTTTAAATTACTACAGAAAAGTTATTTTTGTCATTTCACTGAACCAATTTTGAGATTTGTTCCTCCGTGATTTGATCAAATCGCTTAGAGATTTGATCAATTCCCTGTTTTCATCATATCCCTGCGACATATATATAGGTTGCTATTGTTAATTGAGTATTTTATTATTTATTTATTTGTTTTTTTTATTTATTCATTAACACATACATTTGTTTTAACAGGTAAGACCCAAGCTAACAAAAGTAGTCATAAATTGCTAAAAGTACAGTCCCAAGTCTTCTGGGTAGAAGCACAAATTACACAGTGGACAACACACTTAGTGTCACCCTCTGGAATTCCGCCAAAGAGCAAGAAAATATGCCCAAACGCAGAGAGATGCTATTAAGTATTCTTACTACACGAATCACTGGTGCAAACTTTAATAAATTTGTACGGGTTGCCGGGACTTTAAAAAGCCCCTCCCTAGGTCCTAACCGTAGCCTCCTGTTTGGAACGAGCAATCCCAACGTTTCTAGTATTCAGCATGCCACGAAAAACCATAAAAACATATTTTGCAAGAACTAGGTTGCGCCTTACCTCCAACTTATAGTACCCAACCATCCCTATAACAAAAAGAGTTGGATACATAAGAGGGTAGAACCAAATTGCTTCATATATAGGTATCGGGTAAATTTGTTCTGCATCTTTTCCAGCATCTGAGAATACTTCACTGTAATCACTGTAATAAATCACATTATATGTAAATTTATATAACGGTGAAATAATTAAACATTTATATACAAACTTTTAGTTCTAGGTACATATACAAAGTGTTATTGGGTTTTTCGCTAGGAATTTCTCAGTAGTAGACCGTAAATTGGGGTGAATCGCCTACTACATAATTTTGGAGTGGTCGAATCGCATACCGATAAATTAACTTCTGGCGAATCGCCACAGAAAAAATAATATTTTTAACAGGGGTCGATTTGCACTTTTCGGCGAGTGAAATTCGTCCAATAACCCGATATTTCAAATTTCAATAGCAGAAGTATTTTGTAATTAGTATTTCAAATACTTATGGCTTTAAAATACATTTGAACGATACATTTAGCAGTCTTATGAATGGGTGCGTTCTACAGAAAATAGCGCTTTATAGCTTTTGTAAGCACAATTTTTAAAGAAATTTCTGTGTTCATTAAGTTTATTAGTACGAATATCACGATGGATAATCGACTGTATTTTGCCATTTGTATTTTAAATAAAAACAGTTAAAATACTGTATTTTATATTTCAAATACATGACTTACAAATATTTTGTATTTCGTATTTTGAATACATGCGAGATAGTATTTTGTAATTTGTATTTAAATTAAAGCATAGCATGTATTCTGCCCAGCTCTTATAAATACAGGTTGCTCATCCCCTCAAGCTTGATATTTTCTGATCACTGATCAGGTAAAGCAAATTGGTAAGTAAGCTTTTTGTAACAAAAACCTTTAAGTACGTACTCGAGTCTTTAGTGATCTTAAAACGTTTCTGCTTGACTGGACAAGGGAGTGCTTTGATGTTAGTTAGTGATTACATAAAATCAGGAGCAGTTGTCTGATAAAAACATAATATTGTAAAACGTTTGAATGAACTTGAAATTTACTTTTTTATCTTCTACGGAGAAATAAGTATTTGTTCGGCTAGTGCTGGAATAATTTTACCACCTCCGGTAAATTTTTGTGCAGATAATTTCAGATAAATTCTGTAGGAGCATTTTTTTTAACAAAGCTGAATAAAGCCTTACTGAACACAGTGAAATAAGGCGTATATTAAAACTGATTTCACAATGATAGACACTATATACACACACACACTACACACTACACACACACACACACTATATACTATATATTTGTATATATTAAATTGTTTTATTTATATTTATTTTCTCTATTCTTTAAGTTGCACCTGCCATATTTTATCTCTGCACCACCCTAAGGTCGACTGGTAGAAAATGCCTAAGGCAGTCCGTCTTTGTACTTGTGCATAAAGTTTTGTAAATAAATAAATAAATATATACCGACTTCACTGCTAGAATTAATCCCCGGAATGCAAATCAAAGGCTAATGCAAATATGGATAGAGAAGCGATATTGCAAGATACACCTGACACTGAAGATTGTACGCGGCAGTACGCCACAATGTTAGATCCAGGTCATCAAGGGCGGATTCAGGATTTATTTCTGGGGGGGCACAAGACAAGTAAGGAGTGTCTCTCTTGTATTGGACTACGTATTTGAGATTTATTCTTTATCAATAACATTTAATAACTATAGGTCTACCTACATATGCCTAATCCTTTGGGGTGTATTCCCCGAATAAAGTCTTTATATCCTACTAATATTTCTACTTCCTACTAATATTAGCGAAAGGTTTGATGGATGGATGAATGGATCGATGTTTGTTACTCAATCACGCCACAAAAACTCATTGGATCTTGATAAAATTTGGCACAGAGATAGATTATATTCTGAAATACCACATAGACTTTTTATTCCGATATAATGTTCTATCGGAATAATAAAACTCATTTCACGTGCAAAAGCTAGTGTACAATAACTATGAAAATATTTATCCCCCCACTTATGTGCGCAAAAGGAAATAAATGTTATCAATCAAGTGATATAGTAGGTATTAATATCTCATAGTCTCAGATCCTATTTGAACGGTCTGAAGGGAGCACGTGTCCTTGTACCTCACACCCTGGATCCACCCTTGCAGGTCATATTGACTTAATAGTCTGATTGTGAAGTGACTCTGTTGCAAACCAGAGAGAGAACCGAGGTTAATAAATTCAATGGGGCGCTTCTACGTGTTCGGTATTTGTTCCCTTTCTTTGTATGCTGGGTTGATTTGGTTTAATGAATAAAAAAGTGTGTCTGCAATGCAACATAAGGTCGGTTTTTCTAGAAGGGGTAGTCAGAGTTACAGGGGTACATCGACATGTCACTATTTGCGTTTAAAGCCCCGTTTACCAAATTGAGGTGACCCTACGGATAATTTTACCAATTTTTTTGGAATTCACTTGGCTTGCATCATTTCCAATACTACTAGTTTTTACATAATTTTGAATAGTATTGATATAAACAGGATCACAATAGATTATGGAATAGGCCTATCGGGGAAACCACATTAAAAAAACGCGCCAAGTACACTACCTCCCAGGTGGCGTGGAAACGTGTGCATATTATGAACAATACAACTTTTTCTACCATTATATCTCAGAAACGGTGACGTTTAGGAGAAAAATTGTAAAGACTATTTTTATAGATAATTTCATAATCTACAAATTTGTGTAACCTATTTTTATCATAAAACTTACCGTTCGGCTAAAAACGCAAAAAAAACATATTTGCGAACCTTGAATAAAAAAAATTACAAGAGTGGGATCGATGTGGACTTTTTACATTTCATTTATAATGGTGTTCCGAACATTCGTACTAATTTTCAGCTCTCTGCGAATTAATGCACTTTGATTTGTCTAATTTGACCGGACTAAATAGCGGGCGTCGAACGTCAATAGCGAGAGTCGAACGTCAAGGTGACGTGACAGCGCCAAGTGCGCATTTATTTTGACTGAGTAGTTTAAAAAAATCAATAAACAAAATATTGGGGAACACGTGACGGGGCTAGTAACTTAATTACCGTATATTTCTAGCTCACTCGCTAACTCCACTTCTTTAAATATGTATGTAAATATCCGTAATTTAAAACTTATTCAATGAGCTTCTCCTACATTTTATAAATAATCTTTATGATGGATCGTTAGATTCAGTCGACGTGGGTTTAATTACGGGTTCCGTAGCGTAATTCCAAGACTAACGAGGGGTTCTAAATACAAGCTTGATAAATTCTTTGCGCTAATTACTTTCTGGCATATAGGGTACTGCAGACTTATTTACGTCATATTTTAAGAGAGCTCGCTTAATTGAATTTATTAGGTTGAATAATAAGGTGCATTTGCCGAAACAAAAATAGCTCCAATTAAACTGACATTCAAACTCTAAAGGTATATCCACACATATCAGGGCCGTGCCCGGGACGTGGACAGACCGTGCCCTGTCAGGGGCTCAAAAAAATATCGGTGGGAACATTTAATATGACATCGTTCACACACGTCCGTGCACGGGACGTGCCCGGGCCCGTGCACGGTCGTGATAGACCTTAAAGGTGTGCTTACACGGGCAACTGAAATAAGGCCATTCTTGGCAATTTCTTTACAATCTTTGTATTGCAATACATTGCTAGGTGTTGCCGGGTAATCATATTCAACCACAATTGCTAATATTTGCGCAATTAATTGCCCTTTGGAGTGCAACTTAAGGTAATGGCATGTGCTACCGAAATGTCATGTTGTCATTCACTAACATTTAGACTTTTCGTTATATAGCTGATTGATTGTCAGCTTATATAGATTACAAGGTCAGCCATCCAGTAGGGTTCAAACGTATTGCTATTGACCGTCAGGGAGTAATAATGTTCTACAGGAAAAACCTAATGGAAAACCTCAGAGTTTGCTCAATACCTACGGGCATTAAAGGCCGGAATATGAAAAAAGTATTTACAGTTACGAACTTGTCAATCGCTAATTTCATGAGAAAGTTTTTCTGGTTTTCAAGGTAGAGTTTGACAAATACTCAATTTCAAAGTTTTAATTCGGAAATTGAGTACAAAATAAAATTAAGTACTTTCTAAAAAAAGACCTAATGTAGTAAAGTTCAGTATAGTATCGATAACTTCTACTATTATTAGTAGATAGGAATATCAATGTCGCATCGTATCGTGAGGAAACCGGCATGTCCTAGAATCAAAAATTCGAAGACATGTGACATCCATCAACCCGCATTGGGCCCGCGTGGTTGATTACGGCCCATTCCCTCTCACAGAGAGGAGGCCTGTGTCCCAGCAGTGGGAACATTAATAGGCTGATGATGTGATGTGTGATGTGACGGTCTGTGTCCGAATATTAATTAATCCTAGTTCTGTATATCTGACGACATGATTTAATTGTAAACAATATACTTGTATTAAGGTAAAATTAATTGGACATAGTAGAAACAAACACTAAATACAACTCTGAGTTTTCTTCTTGTCTTCTTCTTTCTTGTCTTGGAAATATGTTCTACTAGGTTTTGCAAGCAGTTTCGCCCGTTGGAATGTCGGAAATTGTCTTACGGGATCGTACCTACTACCGGGATGAAAAGTATTCTTTGTAATAACCCAGGTCAGGTTTTGTCCCGTGTTTTTTTTCTTCCAAATCTGTTCCACCAATATTCAAATATACAGACTTTTCCCATTTTTAAGTAGTATTTCACCATAATTTGTCGCTTTAGGGATACCTAACAACCATAGCTACTTCGCCCTCTGAGTCCTAAAATGAGTTTTTCGTTCACACACTAGTGCAAAATAATGTAATTTTTTTGAATCAAATGCTACTCTCATCAATTCAATTTTTTTTTTTGAAATTTTTTGACCCAGAGTGTGCAAAGCCCTTCAAGTGTTATGAAAATAGTTATTCCTGCAAAGAATCAACTCACGATTTTCTTCCAGTCCATTAGTCTGAAGCTCAAAGCCAGTCACTGTGTGCAACGTTGGAATGTTTGCCCTGTCGAAGATTTCCGTTGCCACTAGCTCGGAAAAATATAAGCGAAAAACTCCGAAGTAATCCGTAAAGTCATGTTTGAGCTATTTCTGTGTGGAATATTGTTAGCTGAATTTTATATTTATTGTGTTACTTTAATCCACTTTCAACTTTAAACCTCCGTTTAGTAAGAGGAAGTATATTTCAGTCGTTAGCTTGAGAGCTATAGAGCTCTCAACGACAAAATGTCGACTGTGTGGCTGACATTTTAGAAGAAAAGTTTCCATTCTGAAGTTGATACCTTAACAAGATGCATTTCCGTTAGACTTATTTTTATTGAAATCTTCCACATTTATTATGTCACTCGACTTCGTCCGCGTCAAACTCGTAAAAACAAAAAAAAAACCGAAGGTGTTTTTTTTCTCGGAACCCTAATTCTTTTTTTTAATTAATGAATGTTACCTTAGTCACTCCTTATAACATCACCTATCTGCCCGTGAAAATCCCGTAAAAATCGGTGCAGCCGTTTCGGAGACTACCTGGAATTAACAGACAGACAATTTTTATGTTATAAGTAACACTTTCATATGCATTTAGGTACTAAAAAAGCTATTATTTTGATTACAAACAGATACTTCAATATTTCATAAAATGGGGCAACATCAGTGTTTAAGTTATGGCTTACTTAAGAGGATATTTTAGACACCATATTGTTAGGTTTAATTAGGGTCATGATATTGTTACGAAATAATTTATCTGTTTTTCTAGGTCGCTTCCAAATCGAAACTGATTCACGACGAACCCGACCGCTCTTTATATAGCACGGAAGATGTTTCTAGAACTTTCCATATGTCGAAATCATAAGGGCTTATTACACTACACGGTATTCAGGGCCCTGAATACCGGGTCCCTAAATTATTCCGAAGCAATAAGGTCGATATTATGAGAACCCTAACTCCCTAACAGTTATTACACTACCCTGAATTAGGATTTAGGGCCCTGAATACCGTGTAGTGTAATAAGCCCTATAATGTCGAAAATTATCACAATGGAATATATACCCCGGGTATATATTCCATTGTGATATTTTTTTTTGATTTTTAAAAATCTTATTCCAGACTATATTTTATCTCTGTGCCAAATTTCATCCAGATCCGTCCAGCCGTTTGAGCGTGAAGAAGTAACAAATATCGCGCACTCACAGACTTTATAATATTAGTGTGAAGTGTGATTACCTTATTATATATTGGCGCAGTTGTTGAGCGATTGACTGCTGCGCTGCGTGTCGCGGGTTCGATTCCCGCACGGAACAAATATTTGTATGACCTAAAGATAGTTGTTCCGGCTCTGTGTGTTTGTGTATGTGAGTTTATATGTTTGTGAGCGCACCCACAGGAATACATTCCTAGTGTGGGGCAACTTTAAAAAATGTCCTTCAGTGTTGCTCGGATTTGCTTCTTAAATGCAATTGTACTAAGAAAAAGAATCCACGTTCCCGCCATAATCGGCACAGGAGGAAACCGTGGGGTTTTAATGGGTTCGAGTCCCACATAACTGAGCTATCTCCGCGGGTAGTTCAGTATGCATGATCATTTCCACAAGTAAAAAAAAAAAGTCTGTCTGTCTGTCTGTCTGTCTGTCTGTCTGTCTGTCTGTCTGTCTGTCTGTCTGTCTGTCTGTCTGTCTGTCTGTCTGTCTGTCTGTCTGTCTGTCTGTCTGTCTGTCTGTCTGTCTGTCTGTCTGTCTGTCTGTCTGTCTGTCTGTCTGTCTGTCTGTCTGTCTGTCTGTCTGTCTGTCTGTCTGTCTGTCTGTCTGTCTGTCTGTCTGTCTGTCTGTCTGTCTGTCTGTCTGTCTGTCTGTCTGTCTGTCTGTCTGTCTGTCTGTCTGTCTGTCTGTCTGTCTGTCTGTCTGTCTGTCTGTCTGTCTGTCTGTCTGTCTGTCTGTCTGTCTGTCTGTCTGTCTGTCTGTCTGTCTGTCTGTCTGTCTGTCTGTCTGTCTGTCTGTCTGTCTGTCTGTCTGTCTGTCTGTCTGTCTGTCTGTCTGTCTGTCTGTCTGTCTGTCTGTCTGTCTGTCTGTCTGTCTGTCTGTCTGTCTGTCTGTCTGTCTGTCTGTCTGTCTGTCTGTCTGTCTGTCTGTCTGTCTGTCTGTCTGTCTGTCTGTCTGTCTGTCTGTCTGTCTGTCTGTCTGTCTGTCTGTCTGTCTGTCTGTCTGTCTGTCTGTCTGTCTGTCTGTCTGTCTGTCTGTCTGTCTGTCTGTCTGTCTGTCTGTCTGTCTGTCTGTCTGTCTGTCTGTCTGTCTGTCTGTCTGTCTGTCTGTCTGTCTGTCTGTCTGTCTGTCTGTCTGTCTGTCTGTCTGTCTGTCTGTCTGTCTGTCTGTCTGTCTGTCTGTCTGTCTGTCTGTCTGTCTGTCTGTCTGTCTGTCTGTCTGTCTGTCTGTCTGTCTGTCTGTCTGTCTGTCTGTCTGTCTGTCTGTCTGTCTGTCTGTCTGTCTGTCTGTCTGTCTGTCTGTCTGTCTGTCTGTCTGTCTGTCTGTCTGTCTGTCTGTCTGTCTATCTCATGAACCGTGATAGTTAGACAGTTGAAATTTTTACAGATGATGTATTCCTGTTGCCACTATAACAACAAATACTAAAAACAGTATAAAATTAATATTTAAGGGGGGCTCCCATACAACAAACGTGATATTTTTGCCGTTTTTTGCTCGATATTAATAACGGCAACAGGTAGACGCTTGAAATATTCACAGAATATTTATTTGTGTATTCTCTTCAAAAAATAATTATTATTAAATTAAAATAAAATAAATTAAGGGGGTGTCCCATACAACAAACGTGATTTTTTTGCAGTGTTTTGCGATAATGGTACGGAACCCTTCGTGTGCAAGTCCGACTCGCACTTGGCCGGTTTTTTTAAAGTTTGCCCTCTCTAAAGCATCCACTCCGTCATGATTAAGAAAATATACGGACAATAGTATACATACAGTGTTTAAAAGGGGATTGAAGATTTATATAAGCAAGGCTTTCTTTAGAAATTCTACACAGCTTTCATGTATTTTACTGAAAAATTTTCTTTTTCATTAGAACATGAACTCAAGAGAAAGTTAAGTCTCTAAATACAATACAACCGACCAACCCCAATGAGCCCCAATGAGCAGTGATGGCCCAGTGGTATCGGCCGCAACTTACAATTTGTAGGTCGTGGGTTCGAACCCAGGTAGGCGCTTTACTTTGTGTAAATTATTTCTCTCTCTCAGAGAGGAGGCCTGTGTCCCAGCAGTGGGAACATTAATAGGCTGATGATGTGATGTGTGATGTGACCAACCCGACTCCGAATTGAAAATTTAAGTCAAGCTATTATAGCCACCCAAAATAATTCATCGTAGATGTCTCTAGAGTGTTGCCATGCTGAATTAAATTACGCTAATTCATTCAATCCTATTCGAATTCTTAATTTAGTATTCTGTTAAAACAAGGTTTTACCTGTGCTTCTACTTTACTGCTGACTTTAATAACATTTGAGCTCATAATTATTATTCTCGGTAATAATTCGCTGTATCACGAACTGTGAATATTTTAAAACCTGGTAATTGCTATCTACATTTACGGTGCTTCGATCTTTAACAAATACTAATGAGATATGACGTCAGAATTTTATCCGACTTTACTAATAGTTTAGTTAATTGAAATTCAAAACATCCTGTTATGTGATCCCCTCAAAGATGTTTATTATAAACATTTCCAAGTATTTGTTAATGGTCATTCATCATCATCATCATAATTTCAGCCGAAAGACATCCACTGCTGGACATAGGCCTCCCCCAAGCGTCGCCACACTGATCGTTCCTGTGCATTTCGCATCCACTGGATTTCCGCAGACTTGACCAGGTCCACTGCCACTTATGTTTGGCAATTCTTCGGGCTGTCAGTAACCTTGGTTCTCTTAATTTCTGATTCGATCACGCAAGGAAACACCGAGCCCTTCCATTCTCCTCTCTTCATTACCCTTTGGGTGACTTTAAGCCTTCTGATGAGACCCATTGTGAGCGACCACGTCTCTGTCCCGTAAGTAATCACTGGCAACACACACTGGTCATAGACTTTCGTCTTGAGACACTGTGGTAAGTTGGACGAGAAGATACCACGAAATTTCCCCAACGCTGCCCAGTCGAGTCAGCTTCGACGGTTGACTTCTTTCTCAAAGTTGGACCTACTTAAGTAGACCGTTTGTCCCACGTTGTTTGGTAGACATAATCGTCCAAAACTTATGAGTGTAGAGTCTCCGACTTTGATAGAAGTGGGTGAAACATTTGGTATTCAACATCAACTGGAGGATGCCTTCAAGGTTCTGGACTGAAGAGGGCTGGGCATCAATGTCAATAGAGAGTACATCACTCACCTTCGGTTTGCCGACGATAAAGTGGTCATGGCTGAGACCATGGAGGACCTCAGTACAATGCTCGATGACCTCAGTAGCGCTTCTGAAAGAGAGGGTCTAAAAAATAAACCGCAAAAACCAAGGTGATGCCAGGGTTTCGAACAAATTCAAACGAATAAAAGAACCTCCCTTGAATGGAAACATTAGTTCAAACAGAAATTGGAACCTGAACTTTAACAGCATTTGTGTTTCGGGGATTGGCGCTGACGTCATTAATGAACTATACAGGGCGAACGAATAAATGCATCTTTTATCTACAAGTATGTGTTTTTGCAATACACCTTTCCTTTAATTTTATACTGCATGGACATGTCTACCGTTAATGTTTTATTTGATTGTACGATATGCACTTACTAGATACTTAGATAGGGACAGCACCATAAAAGTTAGAGTGTATGAAATAAAACCATGATATTTATGGTAACAAGCTTATAATTCAAATTGAAACATACTATACTACGAGTAGGGACGTTTGATGTTTATTGCACAGGCTTACTGTACTTTTGTTTATATTCATGGTTCCTATTATTATAATGTTCTCGTTTCGTATTGTATGGCATTGTTGCATTGTATATCGCGATGAGGTTCGCAACCCCACGTCATCCATATCGTCATATAGGAAATGTACTAGCGCCACTTAGCTATAAAATTTATGGTACGCGTGGGAATATATCGCACGAACATTTCAGGTGTTGTCATTAGTTGTACATAGGGTTGCCACCTTTTGATTAAAAAAATGTGGGGCGTGTAAACGGGACAATCGGACGGTCATCAGAAACGATCGGACTTTAGTCCAATTTAGGGCATCAGAGAAACTGCTGGAACAAGACATGTCTTTGTTTAGCGAAATTTGCTATGCTGCATTTATTAAATCAAAAGCAACGATTTCTGACATTAGACCATTTCATTCTAATTAGTGAAAATACACGCAAAAAATTATCATTTGAAGGAGGTATACTCAAAACTAAACGCGAGTGAACAATTTGTGCAAGTTATCAAAAATCCGGACAAAATTAATGGCCCGTCAGGACGCGGGACGATATCATCGAAATCAGGGCTGTGGCGGCTTAATTGGGACGGGTGGGCTCATCTCATGGCTAAATAATAACATCCATGCGGAGGTTACGATCAAGCAACACTTACTGAGTTCGATCTGTGGATGGGTGAATATCCATTATTTACCGAGAAAATGCTAGATAGATTGATTTCGACGAGCTCCATTTGAGCCTATGTATGTGTTACTAGAAACAACACTAACTTCGACACGGTTATGCCAAAGTTATGGTACTCATGGGAATGTGTCACACGAACCTTTCAGGTATTATATCGACTTTTACGAAAACAGACTATCGAGAAACACATTATTTCTCACTGATGGTGATTTATAAACGCGGGACGGCAAATATTTCGGTACTGAATAATGTTGCCGACCTCGATACATAATATTACTGAAAGTTATGCATTATGCGGCTACTTACTGTAAATGAGCTGAATATATGCAACCAATTAAAATATTAAAGTAAATAGTGGTTATACCGTTCTCATACGGCCGATTTATGAATAGTTACGGGGTAATATGGCTCAATGCTAATAATAGCCTACCACGCGTAGTAAACGGATCGGTGATTGCGAAGAATGTGCGTCCTCTTAATATACTATTAAGGAGAAGAATATTCATACATTAAGCGGGAACTGAATTGACTCAATTAATCAAAATGATTGGCCGTAGATATTTGTACCGTATGGTGCCGGACGTACAGAATTTCACCATCCCATGTCTTCCCGTGGGTGTCGTAAGAGGCGACTAAGGGACAAAACAGAGCAGCAGCATTCTCTGTGCTTCTATAAAAACCATACTGCGATCGCCAACCCGCTTGCTAAGCGTAGCGATTATGGCAACCCCCCCCCCTTCCCCCTCCCTGAATAGCACAAATAAAAAATTACCCGTAGTGCCCGGCAGCCTGCCTACCCTCGACTACGGTAGCGGTTGAGGTTACAGCATGGCAAGGGGTGCCAAGAATCTCCGGACGAGATCCAGCTACCCCAACAAACACCGACGACTGGACCTGGCAACGTACAACACGCGCACACTTCGGACCGACGAAAAGATCACGGAACTCGAAGAGAAATTGAGCAGATTGCGATGGAGTATTATAGGGTTATCTGAAGTCCGAAGAGAGGGGGAGGACTCGATAATCCTCAAATCCGGTAACCTGCTCTAATTCCGAGACGGTGACCGGCAGTCCCAGGGTGGTGTCGGGTTTATCGTCCACGAGTCCCTTGTGAACAACGTGGTGAAGATCGAGAGTGTGTCGACCAGGGTGGCGTACCTTATACTTAGAATATCCTCAAGATATTCGCTGAAGGTCATACAGGTCTACGCCCCAACCTCGGCACACCCCGACAACGAGGTAGAGACCATGTATGAGGATATCTGCAGAGCCATGCATGGTTTCAAAACTCACTTCACCGTTGTCATCCCCCATGAAACGCGAAACTGGGCAAACGAGACGAGTATGAGCTGCAAGTGGGGCAATTTCTAGTTGGACAACGGAACCACCGGGGTCACCTACTGGCCAGTTTTATGGAGAAGGAAACAAATATATGATGAACTCTTTCTTCAAAAGCGTGTACACAGGAAGTGGACATGGCAGAGCCCCGAAGGTGCAACAAAAAATGAGATTGACTGCATCATGTCAACCAAGAAGCAAATGTTCAATGATGTCTCTGTGATCAATTCGGTAAAAACCGGGAGCGATCACCGCATGGTAAGGGGCACATTGAACATTAATATTAAGCTTGAAAGGTCTCGACTGATGAAGTCCAGTCTCCGTCCAGCACAGATCCAAGTCCAAAACCCCGAGAGCTTTCAGCACGAACTCCAAAATCGTTTCGAGTGCCTAGGGAGTTTCGTAGACGAATACAGCGACGGGTTCGTGGAAGCTGTCCATACGGTCGGGTCTAAGTTTTTCAAGATCTGTCGTACACATAGAAACAAAAAGCTCTCTGATCCTACCCTTAAGCTTATGAAGGAGAGATCCTGCAGTCTTCAGATGAGGGATTTTCAAAGGATCTGGCTATTGGGCAGAGCCAGCTCACGAGACTGAAGTCCGACGATGGCAGGATCGTATCCGCGAAACCGGAGCTTCTGAGGGAGATCGAGACATTCTATGGGCCTGGGCCATTTTATACACATCAACCAGCATGTCCGTTGCGAGTCTAGCAAACGACTCAAGAGCTATCAATCAACTTCGGTTTGCCGACGACATAGTGGTCATGGCTGAGACCATGGAGAGCCTCAGTTAAATGCTCGATGACCTCAGTAGAGCTTCCGAAAGAGTGGGTCTTAAAATGAAAATGGACAATACCAAGGTCATGGTGAATGCCCATGTCACACCCACTCCTATCAAGATCGGAGACTCTATATTCGAAGTTGTAGATGATAATGTTTACTTTGGATAAACGGTCCAGTTGGGTAGGTCCAACTTCGAGAAAGAGGTCAACCGTCGAATCCGACTCGGCTGGGCGTTCGGGAAGTTGCATGGTATCTTCTCGTCCAATTTACCGCAATGTCTCAAGACAAAAGTCTATGACCAGTGTGTGTTGCCAGTGATCACCTATGGGATCGAGACGTGGTCGCTAACAATGGGCCTTATCAGAAAGCTTAAAGTCACCCAAAGGGCAATTGAGAGGGCTATGCTCGGAATTTTCTTGCGTGATCACGTCAGAAATGATGATATCCGCAGGAGGACCAAAGTTACCGACATAGCCCGAAGAATTGCCAAACTTAAGTGGCAGTGGGCAGGGCACATTGCTCGCAGAACGGATGGCCGATGGGGCCGAAAAGTTCTAGAATGGCGACCGCGAACCGGAAGACGATACGTTGGAAGGCCTCCCACTAGTTGGACTGATGACCTGGTTAAGGTTGCGAGAAGGCACTGGATGCGAGACATACGGGATCGGTCAATGTGGCGACGCCTGAGGGAGGCCTATGTCCAGCAGTGGACGTCTTTCGGCTGAAATGATGATGATGATGAGATATTTCTACAAGCTTTTCATTAACTTGGAATGTATGTATGTTCGAGTCAAATGTTGCAACTGAACTTTAACGATTAAGATGTAATTTTGCATACACATGGTTTGGATGACAATGCACGGTAAGCTAAAAAGCTTTTTAAAAAAGTTTTTTATTTGTTTTTTTTAATAATAATCCGACGAATTTATTTAGGTAAAAGTAAAGATAAAATTACATAATGTTTCGCTAATATTAGGTACGCAATCTGTTCATAGAGATTATCGAATTTACATAACGTAACGTTCCATTAAAATATAATGACTTTACAGCCCGTCGCGCGTCACCTCGCGTCGTCGCCTTACTATCTATCTATCCGAGTTTAAAAAAAAATGCTATAATAATGGCTATTTATTAGAAGTGCTTCTATTTTTCCTGGAGTGTATATCCAGGAGCTCGTGACCGTAAATGGGATCTTTACATAACGAAATTCCTCCGTGCCTCGGCAAGCACGTTATACTGTTGGTCCCGGCTGCCATTTGTAGATCATTGCCAGTCGTTACGGATAGTCAGAAGTCAAGAAATCCAGTTACTGAGTTATGGAGCTCAGATAGGTAATTGCTCTATGTCAAATGTTGGTACTAAATCCGGTTAGACTGGAAGCTGTCCCCAATATACTTTGGTAAAGCTAGACAGATAGATAGTTTATCTAGGAAGAGCATTCGGTCATAATCTTCTTGAATATATATTCAAGAATGAATACAAATATAAATAGCTAATATGCCTAAGCAGTACAGTGGGAACAGTGATAGCCCTGTGGTTACGGCCGCGACTTACAAGTTGTAGGCCGTGGGTTCGAACCCAGACAGGCGCTTTACTTTGAGTAAATTATTTCATCACCTCTGCTCTTAAAACGGCTAAAGAAAACATCGTGAGGAAACTGGCATGTCCTAGAACCAAAAATGGGAAGACATGTGACATTCACCAACCCGCACTGAGCCCGCGTGGTGGAATATGGTCCATTTCCTCTCACAGGGAGGAGGCCTGTGTCCCAGCAGTGGGAACATTAAAAGGCTGATGATGATGATGAGATGGAAAAACCCAACAACACTTCTTATCATATTATAAACGACATTTACAAATGCTTTCACAACTCTAAGTTCTTATTATATGCAGATGATCTTAAAGTATACAGACCTATCCGAAATATACAGGATTGCTATCTTCTCCAAGAAGATCTGGATAGACTTAGTGACTACTGTCAGGCAAGCAAACTTCAATTAAGTGTATCGAAGTGCAACTATATAAATTTTACCAAAAACAAGAACGTTTTCAGTTTTGCATATTCCCTATGTGGTGGCTCACTGAATGAGACAAACGCTGTACGTGATCTTGGGATACTACTCGATTGTAAGCTCTGCCTTGACCTACATATTGAGCAAATCGTAGGCAAAGCATATAAAATGTATGGTTTTAAAATGAGATCCACTCACGATTTCAAACGTACATCCTCATATCTGTGCTTATATAATTCACTTGTTCGTTCTCAGCTCGAGTATGCGGTATCCGTTTGGAATCCTTTTTATAACAAGTATATTGATATGATAGAAAAGGTTCAACATAGGTTTCTACGTGCAATGCATTATAGATGTCTCAGATCATATCTAACCTACAGCCAGTTACTCAGTAAGTACAAGCTTTTGACGCTCAGCTCTAGGCGTAAACAGTTGCAGGTGATGACACTGTATAACATTGTTCATAGCCAATTTAACTGTACTACCTTGAATTGCGTGCTTTGTTATGCAGTCCCTAGAACTGTACACAGACGTCGGGTCCGTGCAGGCCAACTGTTTGCAGTTGCCTCCTGCCAATCTAACACTGGTTTGCGTGCACCAATTCGGAGAATGGCAGCAACGTATAATGAGACTTTTGAACATATAGACATATTTATGTGCCCCCAGGATACATTTCGAAGACTTCTATATGAGACTTTGTCAACTATTTCATTTAATGATATGTTTTTCTTTCTTATGTAAGTTTTATTTATAATGTAAGTTTTTTTTTAATTAAATATAATTTTATAGACGTCGCACATCCCCATGGGAGCTGTTGTGGCAGGGGTTGGTGTGTTTGCGATACTGTTTTTAATTTAAGATGTTATGTTAATTTTATAATAAATATGTATGTACGTACTTACCCAGTTATTTCGCAGTCACACTTGCTTTGTCGCATAGGCTTTTTGGGGAGAGTGTGATTTGTAATGCATGTGTGGCTACTTTCTAGCGACCTATAGTTTTATTAATTTTTGTCAACCTGTGAACAGTGCTGTGGGCTGCATTATTACATATACAAAACTATTTTATGTTCTGAATGTTTTATCCTATAATGTAGTTGTTTACTGTTCCTTATTTTAATAAAATAAAATAAAAAATATGAACAAAATCTTGTGATATCTATATAAAATATTTAGCTCCGAATACTTACCCATTGGGGGTATTGTCACGTCTTAGTAGTTACTTTAAATAAGTAATTGTGCGCAGCTTCCTATTGATATTCAGCTGTGCTTAGGAAAGTATGTACTAGGAGAGATCAAAAAGTAGTGAGAACGATATACTACTTGGTAAGAAAAAAAAAAAAATACTGTCAGGCATAGCTCAGATACATATTTGTAATATTAATAAAGAAAAAAATCTTCGATTCTCTTTTGTTTTTTTCTGAATGTAGTCATTTGTTTGCTTCGTAAACGTGTTCTCGAAAATGGAGAAAAATTAAGTGCGAGCCGTTATTAAATACCTCTGTTTAAAAAAGTTAACGACGCAAGAGATTCATTGCGATTTGGAGGCAACATTAGGAGAGTCTGCTCCGCCATATTCCACTGTCGCACTGTCGGCTTCTCAATTTTGAGTAGGGAGAACGAGCACGGAAGACGAATATCGTTGCGGCGTCCATCGACGTCAGTCACCCAAGAAAATTTTGCGAAAGTCAAGAAAATTGTATTGAGCGATCGAAGAGTTACCATCCGATACTTAATTCAAGAAACGGGTATTTCATATATAAGTATTCAATCCATATAGAAACAATCTTTGAATATCAGAAAAGTCTCCGCAAGATGGGTGCCGAGAATGTTAACCCACAGTCAGAAAAAAAATCGACTTGACATTTCGAAGATATTGTTGGACAAGTTTCAAGAAGATTCTGAAAACTTTTTGTCTCGTTTCGTAACAATGGACAAAACATGGGTCCATCATTTTGATCCCGAGACAAAACAGCAATCTTCGCAATGGAAACGGCCATCATCACCGACCCCGAAGAAGTTTCGTGTCGTGGCATCGGCTGGCCTCAATATTTTGGGACTCAGAAGGGATTTTGTTGATTGATTACCTGGAGCGTGGAACCACTATTGCAGGCCAATATTATGCAGCTTTAATTCCCAAGTTGAGGAATGCCATCAAAGAGAAAAGGAGAGGGAAACTTCGAAGGGGCGTGCTGTTTCATCACGACAACGCACCCGCGCACAGGTCGGCAGTTGCGATGGCTGCCATTCAGCAAGCTGGCTTCGAATTGGTTGACCACCCCCCTTATTCACCAGATCTGGCGGCTAGCGATTTTTATCTGTTCCCCAAATTGAAAAAATACTTAAGGGGAAACAGGTACGAAGACAATAACGAGGTGATGGATGCCGTGGAGAGCTTTTTGCAGGACCAAGACAATTTTTTTTTTCTGAAAAGGATTGAAGCCTTGGAAAAGCGCTGGACTCGGTGTATAGAGAGACTCTGAAACTATGTAGAAAAATAAATTATTAAGTTATCAATAGTCATTATATTCTATTCTCACTACTTTTTGATCCTTCTAGGAACCTTTTTTCCCTGCGTCACTTCTCTATCGGCTGGCAAAATGATAAATGACCGAGGTCTCGCATTTATAAGTAGCTACCTACCTTAAGTGACGATGACATTGACGTTTGCCGATATCGACGAGTTTAGAAGTAATAATTATTTAAGTAAAAATT
Source organism: Anorthoa munda (assembly GCA_945859665.1). Classification (NCBI taxonomy): domain Eukaryota; kingdom Metazoa; phylum Arthropoda; class Insecta; order Lepidoptera; family Noctuidae; genus Anorthoa; species Anorthoa munda. The sequence goes on along the minus strand of OX243905.1, from coordinate 23,088,184 downwards.
GTATAGAATCAACTTTTTCTAATAAAAAATATACTAAAGAAGGTTATGTTACTTACATAATTTGTTATTCATTTGACTATTTTACTCAATCTTCTTCCCATCAGCTTTCAAAGGAAGAGTAAACAGGCTTCTTCTGGGTTCGCTCGGTCCCATCGTAGACTTCATCCGAAGCATTCAATTAGTAAAAAGCTGGCTAATCACGAAATGAAAATGAAAAAGTCTATGCCTGTTTTTCCCCTCCACACACAATCTCTACATCTCTTTTTTAGGGTTCCGTACCCAAAGGGTAAAAACGGGACCCTATTACTGAGACTTCGCTGTCCGTCTGTCTGTCTGTCTGTCTGTCTGTATGTCTGTCACCAGGCTGTATCTCATGAACCGTGATAGTAAGACAGTTGAAATTTTCACAGATGATGTATTCCTGTTGCCGCTGTAACAACAAATACTAAAAACAGTATAAAATTAATATTTAAGGGGGGCTCCCATACAAAAAACGTGATTTTTTGCAGTGTTTTGCTATAATGGTACGGAACCCTTCGTGTGCGAGTCCGACTCGCACTTGGCCGGTTTTTTATCATTTTCCTTTCGCAGGTATGCTGGAAGAGATTTCATTAGAAATAAGCATCACCTCTGTACCTAATTTTCTGTTCCTTCTTCTTGTCCTTGTATTATGTGTGTGTACAAAAATTGTTAAATAAATAAATAAATAATTTTTTTTTATTACTTATTCGCAAATATAAAAGATTAATAGATATAAATAAAGTTTTATTAAAATTTGCCCCGATAATTTAGGTACAGGTAAAACATAACAATAAATTAAAATCACGCTCAGTGAATCCAACGATGCCTACGTAAAAGCATACTCATGAAATGACTGAAAAAGTTAATAATAAAAAAGCTTTTTTACAAAAAAATACTACCGACTTCCAAATAAGAAAACTAGAAAGTGAAAAATAACTTTATTTTTGGAAGTCGGTGTCTTTGGTAGGTACCAAATTTTTAGTTATGGACACCGACTTCCAAAAATAAAGTTATTTTTCACTTTCTAGTTTTCTTATTTGGAAGTCGGTAGTTTTTTTTTGTGTAAAAGCTTTTTATTTTTCACTTTTTAGTTGTACCTACCTAATAGGGAAGTAGTTAAGTAAGTACCTATAACGACAGAATAGATTACCCGAATAACATGAAAAATGAATATAACCGCTAAAATGAGAGATCTGCATAACCCTTTCGAGCGTACTGGCGTGACGTTATGTTATGAAATAGTATAAACAATAAACAGACATGCGATTGCAGCAATCCCGAGAGATTTGCCGTTATTTATTGAAGAGTTCTGTTGTATATCTTCGAAGTTCTTTATCAGATCTTCACCAAATTAAAATGGGACCAATTTCGGAATATAATCTTTCAAACAAAAAATGAATTTTCAAAATCGGTCCACAATTGACGGAGATATCGGTGAAAATACATAAAAAAAAACAATTTAAAAAAAAACATACATAATGTCGAACATAGAACCTCCTCCTTTTTTGGTAGTCGGTTAAAAATTCGTTTATTTATGTTTCAATTTCAATCAAATTATTCTCTACAATATAAAATATGTTTCGCAATGACTGCGACCTTGCTTCAATATGAATTCCAGCAGCAAATTGCTTTTTTATGGACGGCGAGATTATTAATCTAAAACTCTGAAAGTAGCCGGGCCTTATTTATTGTCTCTATTTTAATTTGTATTGCGTAAGAAAACAAAGCAGACAAAGAACTGTGCTAAGTTAGTTCAGCTTAGGTCTCACAACAGAGACCATTTTTTATACTCGTGTACAATTACATACCGCAAACTACGTAACATGTATTACAAGTAAAATTTTTACCCCCAACACATTTTTATTTCATGCTACATAATTTATCTAGTGGTACACACACTTAAACACACTCCCGCACACATCCTTACCCCCACAGTTTGACTACGCACAGATTTCCACACTCGAGAAATACTCTCAACATTATTCTTAGTAATTATTTGTTATTATTAACCAACTACTATTGTACTGATAGTGTTATTAATTATTGCTATATTATAGAAGAGCGGAGTCTCCTAACACAGGCATTACTTGCTTAAAAGGAGGCTCCAAACACTAAACCCTTATGTAAACTGAAGCATCAATAAACTTTATTTTATTTTAACCTCGGAGATCGCCCCTTGCGGCTGTAATAACTTACCTATATTTCTCTAATATCTACTATCCAAGCATTACCTAATAATATCTAAAAATTCTCGTCTTATGATCTCCTTTTTTGCCTGCTGCCAATTAGGTACAAGAGCAACCTGTATCGTGTGCGGTCGCAGTATCTCAAAAAAGCCCACGTTCGAGCTGCTAATGCGTAAATATATACCTAAATATTATTTTAAGAAAAGTTCTAAGGAATTTGTAGGCGGTCAAAGACTCAATTCAATAGAATAGGTATCAGCGTTAATGGTGTAATTTTTCATTCAAGAATACATACGTACAAGTACAGCTTGGCAAAAAAGAGTGTGGAATAAATGAGGTCGCCACTATCGCACCTGTATACCCCGAAATACTATGACTCAACAGTTTTTGATACTTTTTATAAAATTTTTAGTTACTCTAACTACTCTTAGTACTAATAGGTAACAATAGGCAAGGAATAGGTAGGTTATTTTAGTTAACTAGTTAGTTTTATTTTTAGTTCCAACTGTCACCGCGTCAGACTCTTTTTTGCCAAGCTGTACGTATAAGTACATTTTAGTACTTTCGAAGAATTTAATTTTGGATTGTAATATACTAAAAAAGAAATTCTTAAACGTTAATATTGGTATTTATGCTGGTTGGAATGAATTATTGTTTAATTCTGTAAAAGTGCTTAAATTGAAAAAAGCTATTTGATATGGCAGACTTGCCTTTTGGAAAAATATTTTCATTATTGGGTTTGTTTCTAACAATTCTTTCAAAGAGACATTGATTTGTAAAGCATTTGGTAAGCAGGCTAGTAGATATTTTGACCTAATGACCTGGCATTTATCAATCACTAGCACCAACTCTTCGACCTATTTACATGAGATTTCTGCTGTAGTTACAATTGGAGTCTACAACCGGATTCTATTTTTAAATTTTGGTTTATTTTCTTCATTTTATCTCGTGCCGTGTTTGTGTGTGTCACAAGTAAACCATTTCTCTTTCAATCTTTTTGTTACGTCGAGAAAATAATAACAAATGTTTAATGAAGTTTGGAACAAAACAAGAGAGTTAGGAAACTTTGACGATAACTTGTTTCAAGCCCATTAGCTTAATTGTTTCTTGTTCTTATGTTTGTGACATGTTGTTTGTGATGTTTCATTACTTGTGGGTTTGTTTTGTGCGCACAAATCTTAAAGATAACGGCGAAATAGAAGTTTTTTTTTCATTTCTGTTGTTTTTTCATATAGGCAAGATTACTTACTACTCTTGTTTGTTTCATACCGATCTATTAACTTACAGTAAAACAGTTTAATTTAAGAATCATCATCATCTTCATCAGCCTACAGCAGTACACTGCTGGACGTAGGCCTCTCTTATCGCAAGCCATTCATCATATTCATTTTCTCGGTAACTCTCATTCAGATGCTACCACCAGCCTCACCCAGCGGTTTGACGCCGCTCGTATCTACCTACCCTACGTTGGCCGATTCGCAGTCTCCTCTCAAGAAGATGTCTATCCCGACAGTCATCGATTCACGAGCACGCGCGTTTTTGCTACTTCAGTTTGCGTATTCTGTGAGCTTTGCTTATCTGTCGGATCTACTCGTTTATTGACGAAGCGAGCGCGAAGCGTCTCCGTTTTAGCTTGGGCAAAAATGCTTTCGTATATCTGCCCGAATGTTGAGCTGTTCTCCTCTACAGGTCGCATTTCTCAACCGATTCTCATAAAATTTTTCGAGAAGGATAGATAATATGGAATTTTTTGTGAGCCACTAGACTCTAAAATAATAGAAGCGTGTTTTAATGTAAATTATAAATGAAATTAATAGGTATAATTCGTGCTGCAGTTAGAATGAGACAGATGTACATTAGAACACGTATGCCAACCGACAAATAAATTTAAGATTAGGTATTCAATAAATCAACTGAACAATAACCTTCTCGCTGCTTCATAAAATATATTAGACTTGATAGATGTTTCAATTTAAGCAGTAATATTTCACAAGATACAGAGTATTTCGCTCAGTATCTTATGAAATATCTGTATACACGCTTCTCACAAAGTAACCTCAAGCTGTTTCTTGTGAGTGCTTCAAAGGCGATCCCTTCATGCGTATTACGATATTATCTTAGTTCGTGGTAGGGTACTCTATTACTAGTGTTGTAGTTAGTGCTCCTGCTTGCAGGGGCGGATCCAGGATTCATTTCTGGGAGGGTGCACGAAGGACTCTTTCTTGACTAAATTTATTTCCGACTGATTTAACTGACCTCACCCTTTTCTTTCTGTTTCAGACTTAGCCATACGTTTAAAAAGTTAATACTTTATACACTTCTTCGTATTCACTTCGATGCTGGAGTTTTTGTTGACCCAATAATTCGTCACTTTCACATCTACATAAAAATGTCTCGACACTCAGCTATAAATGAAATGTCATTCAAACGCAACAAAGTTATCTAGCCAGTTGCCATTTTGAATCGATCACGGCTGTCAGTGCGGCCGGATTGATTGGCGGTCAACCGATGACGGAGAGGGGAGGCTGTGGACTGATGAGTTCGCACCATGGTGACAAGGGATAATTGATGCTTAAGGGGATGATGATTAAAATACTTCTTTAATCAACAGAACTTTATTTGACGCTTTATTATGTTGCTGGCTTTTCGACGGGTACGTTTCATTCGTTTAGGGGTCGTGGTCCAACTAAAATAATAATTGGACAACTGCCCCTACTGAAGACCTGACAAAACATTTCCACGACTACTTGATTGATCGACTGACTGACAAAGTACAGCCAAAACACAAACCGAATTCCAAAGCACGATAAAACAACTCTCCAGGCTACGCGGCTTGGCGGACGCGGTGGGGCCGCAGGGGAGGAGGAGTGTCGGTATTGCGTTAGCCGCTCTCCCTATCCCCTGCGGCCGAACAATGGTAGGTGGCGGGGCCATTGACCTTGACCCGTCACAGGGGGACCAAGGGTGCCATACACGGGGTCGTCTGGCGCCCATGTGCTGATTGGTCCCTAGGGTGGTCACGGCGTGCAGTGTGTTCTGGTGCGCCGGTGATGGGGGGACTCCCCCGAGGAGGGTCCGGTGACGGACAGCCGCGGCGGGTTCGCGGTGAGTGCTAACGCGTACCCGTGCTCCCGCCATAAGCGGCACAGGAGGACACCGTGGAGTTTTAGTGGGTTAGAGTCCCACATAACTGCACTATCTCCCCGTGGTAGTGCAGTATGCATGAGCATTTCTCCAAGAAAAAAAAAAAAAAAAAAGGCTACGCGGCTACGAGCTTGCTACGGCGTAGCAACAAAGGTCTACGAGAACTCGCATGTGGCTATAGATTTATTGTTTTTTAGAAATATTGTAGAGTTGGAGTGAACATGAAATTGGAAAATACTGTTCCTTAAAGAGTGTAGAGGACGCTACATAAGAAAGATTTTTTAGAAACTCAAGGGATTAAAGTTTGTATTCAAAGAGAACATCTTCAGACTCTTCCATTTCTTTCACAATAAAAGTGCAAAAAATATTCTAATAAAATATTTTCTGATAATTTTCATGTCTACCCTAAACTCTTAGCTTACAGTGGAAAGCTGGTTCTATTAAGTAGGAAAATATTCTTTTGGGCAAACCTGCGATAAGTCTTCTCTTGTTCAGGTAAGATATTTTTCTATTTCTACTTTTAGCTGAAGTATCATTCGTTCGTAGCACTCCATACTTGCTACGCTGCTACGAGGGTGCTACGGCGTAGCAGGATCTACGAAGAACTTTAAGGGATATTTCTTTGTAGGCAATAAGAAATTAATTGAAGGTGATCTTATATATATAGTGTCTAATCAATATTTATTCTTAGGATTGCAAAGATATCGAAGATGTTCAAATATTTGATTAGTAAATATCCGTTGAACATTGAATATTGGATAACTATTATTATAGGTTATCCAATCAACAATCCCTTTTTTCAGTTATTATTATTGGACAATATCAGAGTGAGTTTATAGAAAGATCAAAAATGATAATGAGGTTTAATGGCCTATTTTTCTGTTTATATTATGTTTATAGAAGGTAATTCCTTGAAGAAATTACTCGATTATAATTATTATTTCATTGGTGCACTATCACTGAAAGCCGCTGACATTTTATCCCGAAAAATATTACAGCCAAGAGAGCGAAACCGTACGAGAAACTAGTTTGTCAATAACTCCATTTAATTGGAAGCCCAGGAGGATTTATGCAACAATTCTTCATCCCCAAACAATTGAAATGTTCAATCTTTATACCCTTTTGTCTTACTCGTGAGTACATTAAAAACATAACTTTTATCATGTAAAAAGTAAGGTTCGTATTCGATTGCACGGTTTAACAAAAACTTTTGCATTGCACCGTTGTAGAAGTTGTGTCGGGATAAGGACATGAATGCTAAAAATATACGTCATTATATATTCAAATTATGTGCTTCGAAATTCGGATAACATCGAACGTTAAGCCGTAAATATTGAATAATACCTTTTGGGGTTTGGGATTATCGCTTTATGTCAATGTGGTGTGACTGAATATGAATAGGCAATGATATTGATTACTCTCACAATAAGCAGGTTTCAAAGTGCAATATCTGTGTTCGAAATCAATAAAGGTTTTTGATGCGACACTGTGTCAACTCGCTGTCATCGATATTGACAGATTTTGGTTGGGTCGAGGTTGGCCCTCAAAATTTTCATTGATATCGCGAGACGCAAAAAGTAAGTCTTGATTTGATTTTGTTGAAATTGGTTTATAAACAACCAATCGTTGTTCGGATCCGCGAGTGGTACTGTGACTCGCCCGTGTATTTGTTTGTGTATAGATTTCGCGCGCAGCGAAATATTTTTGTCGGGAACGTGTCTAGCTGCCTGCCGGGAATTCCGGTCCAGACCACATCGGTTGTCCCTTATTATTATAATTATATACTTTCCCCCTATACCTCCGACCGGACACGGGATTGAACGAGACCAGGAGACCACCGCAGGAACAAATGTAAGTTATACATGTAGGTTGTGTATGCTTGTAGACTTGCAGGACTATCCCTTTCAAACTATACGGGCATCGGTATCCCAAAAAACAAACCCCTAGTTACTGCTGCCACGTATCGTGGTTTCGCGTATATAGACCTTGTGGGATCCAGGATTCGCAGCATTGCTCATGGGCCCCAGTGTTGCCTCTTGGCTTGTGATCCGCAGGCCTGTATTCAACACTTTGTGTGTGTCATTATGTTCTCAAATAGTTAGGACAGTGAGTCTTTTCTTTCGGTGTAAGGTGGACACTATCCTCAACCTACAAATAGCTAGAATCATCAGTTGAATCAAACAAAAAAGTACTAAGTCAGCGAAGATGCGACCTTTGGCGAGAGGAAGTCGAGCTTTCTGAATATTTCATTGAGCCATTGAAGAGCCAATTGGACACGTGTTGCCTTGCACGGCAACACGTGTCCAATTGGCTCTTCAATGGCAATCTGGCAAACGCTAAAAAGACTCTTCCACAGGTGGGAGTTCTCGGATGGCTCTAATCTTCAGTGTTTGTGCGGAATCTCTCCATAGACCATGGACCACTTTTCGGAGTTTCGCTGACCTATAACCTGCCTTTTCGAAGACCTTATGACTGCGTCAACGAATGGTGTTAATGTGGGTGAATCCTGGATCTAACATAATACTTTGTATGTGCCATTGATACGCAAAGAAGAAGATTGAAGCTCGACGAGTTCCGGAGAAACCATTCAAGTTTCATAGATCCCGCAACGAAATTAATCAGAAAAGAAGAACGGAGGGGTTAAGGGCTGTGAGCCGATTTTAAAATTATTTTTAAGTTTTATATCAAAACTAGCTGTCCCACGCGGCTTCTCTGCCAAAAAATGGCTACCTACCTACACTACATACATTAATGTTGCGTAACTTTAACCGCTTACGCAGCGCACGCAACGGAAGCTCTCAAAAAAGAATATTTTTTCCCATTTTTGCAACATATTTCATTTATGCTCCACTCTTATTGGTCGTAGCGTGATGTTATATAGCCTATAACCTTCCTCGATAAATGGACTATCCAACACAAAAAGAATGTTCAATTCCAACCAGTACTTCCTGAAATTAGCGCGTTCAAACAAACAAACAAACTCTTCAGCTTTATAATATTAGTATAGATTTACTTAGTTTGTCCGTCTTTGTGTTAAATAATAATCCATTTGTTTATCTAATCTACTCCATAGAAAACAACAAGTACAATAAAGTAATAAATAATTCTCTTTCCATTGGAAAAAGCGGTCGCAACAAATAAGTTTTATTTACATAGATACAAGTGTATACAGTGTATAAAATACTTAATTAACTAAGACTACAAACATAAACACTTAAACCAAAAACTACTCACAAACCAAACCAAAAAATATACTAATCTAAAATATGGCGACGAAAAACTCCAAATAAGTAGGTAAACATAGTGTACTGAGTACAATTTATTAGCCGGAGGAACCACGAGGCGAATGCTTAAAAGACCCGTTTCAATACAAAACGGAGGAGGGATTAACATAAAGATTAATTAAAAGATAAATGATGGCCGTTTTTATACGGAACCTCAGGGTGGTTTTCTAACAAAGATGTGTGAGGTGCTAGGCGGTGTGCGAGGAAAATTCTACCCATGGAAACACCTCGTTCTCCTAGCCTGGCTTAACGCAGCTTTGGTTGAAAAGGGAACATATAAACAAGTATTAACTTTGTATTTGAACAAGAAAGCAAAAAATCAAGAGCCGTGTGTGAGGGATGCGAGCGAGAAGTATGTGCGCTTCCACCTCAAAAGAGTCCGCTAAGCATCCTAATACCGCTCATCTACACACCGTTTCACAGATTTACAAAGTACCGAAGAAACTCCTCCCACAGCTTTTATGGAAATAATTGCACATTTTCCCTGCACCGCTACACATCCTCGCACCGCCCAGCTACCTCACACTTCTCCAGTAGAAAATCACCCTTTCTAAAAGTTTTGCGATAGAAATTATATTTGAGTTTTTATAAACACTTTATGATGAGTTATGGTCGCTCGTTCATTTTCATAATGGGGCGGCTTTGTTCCAGTGTTTACTCATTCCGGATCGTTTTTGGTGTTCAACGAAATATTGGATATTACACGAATATAGAGAGTATTTCGCGTGTCATGTACGCTATAACGCGAAACAACAGCCATAGCAAAACAATAATTTGCTCGGTGCATAGTTGTTATCTTAAAAATGATTTTGTCGCAGCAGCTAGAAAGCATAAGATCTTGAGCGCGGCCGATTTGGGACTACGAGGTGATCAGAAAATATATGTAAACGACCACCTGACGCTGGATAACAAAGCCTTACTCAACAGAACAAAGATTCTGGCGAAGGTAAAAGGGTATAAATATGTTTGGATTACAGGCTGCAAAATCTATATTCGGAAGAACCATTCATCACCGAAGCACCATATCAGGACTGAGCAAGATTTGAAAAGTTTTTTTAGGCTACGCCAACACACTATTGTTATTCGTTCCGCCACTTAATTTAAGTTTGAGAAACGCAGGTATTCACTTTTTGCACGCATTCCATTCTTACCTGCGTTTTGTTCGCTTATCGCTCAGTGTCATCTACACATTTGACTTATTATGCTTTGGTTTTCGATATTTTAAACTGTATGCCAAACCATCAAGTGCGGGATCTGCCTACACTTGAAACTGATTTTTAGGGTTCCGTACCCAAAGGGTAAAAACGGGACCCTATTACTAAGACTTCGCGATCCGTCTGTCTGTCTGTCTGTCTGTCCGTCTGTCTCCAGGCTGTATCTCATGAACCGTGATAGCTAGACAGTTGAAATTTTCACAGATGATGTATTTCTGTTGCCGCTATAACAACAAATACTAAAAACAGTATAAAATAAATATTAAAGGGGGGCTCCCATACAACAAACGTGATATTTTTGCCGTTTTTTGCTTGATATTAATAACGACAACAGGTAGACGCTTGAAATATTCACAGAATGTTTAGTTGTATATTTACTTCAAAAAATAATAATTAATTAATTAAAATAAAATAAATTAAGGGGGGCTCCCATACAACCAACGTGATTTTTATGCAGTGTTTTGCGATAATGGTACGGAACCCTTCGTGTGCGAGTCTGACTCGCACTTGGCCAGTTTTTTTTATTTTTACTATACTTACAACTATTTCAACATAATGAATACGAGTTATTGCGCATGTTTTGTAATTAATATTGCTGCCGCTTTGATTTGCCTACAATTATTATTATTTAAGTGGATCCAATTTATTATAATTTTTGCTTGGGATATATTGAAGTCCGTTATTTACATCTCACCGGTTTTTGTTTTCTACCTCCATCATAGTTTATCTGTTATTTGTTATTTCTGTTCTCAATTATTATTTTAAGTATTTTGTTAAATTCACTACTGAAGAATGGTTTATGCATCGGAGTTAGTAGGGTTACTATTAAGTTTAAAAATGATTAATATATATTATCAGAACGTGCGAGGTCTGCGCTCGAAAACAAATGCGGTATATCGTAATATTTGTATGAATTCATACGATGTTATTATATTCACGGATACGTGGTTAGTTGACGATATTAGTAATAGTGAGTTAATGGACGGACGATATCTTGTGTGGAGGTGGGACCGTGATTATTGTCGAACGGCACAGACTCGTGGTGGTGGAGTGTTGAACGCGGCTAAGAATGATCTGACCGTTGTGGAAATATGTGAATGGCAGACCTCTGCCGAGGACGTATGGGTGTCCATCGTTCTGAAGAGATATTTATAGCACTACTACAGGCATGCATTTTATAGTGGCTTTAACTAGTTGATTAGATAACTGTTGTAGTCAAAATGCAGATGAAAATAACTCCAAAAGCTAGCCATATTCAAATGAGTATGTTTTCCTGAAATTACTATGTTTAATAGTGTACTTTAAGAGCTTGGCCACCGTCCTCATAGTTAAATTTTTTTGTGCATAATCATAAAGATTAAACTCTTATTCGTATTAAGAAGAAAAAAGTTTAGACAAACGACCCCGTTGGCTGAAAGTTAGTTTTTATATAAACAAAAAGTAATACTTTAAAGGAATAAATTCCTGTCATAGCAAGCATAGTCTCATTATTTAAAGAGTGCGATCGCGGGGAGGCACACCTGTCTCACTGTATACACCTACCTGTCTAATTATTTAAGTGGTGTACAACAAAGCATATAATAAATAAATAATGATACTGCTTTGTTTCAATTGACCAACATGTAAATCGTAAATACCTACCTACAAACATCAATCGTTCGCATCACAAGAAGATACAGTCTATAGATACCTACCAACCAGTCCTCTGTGGGTTGCGTAAAAGGCGATTAAAAGATTACCAACGTACGGATGAAGCGGCGGGCAGCTCTTGTCAACTGAAAACAATGCATTTGCCCGTTTGGGCCCATCACGGTTATTGTGTGCAATTTCCTCTTTGACTGTCCATTATACCGGTTATTGGAACGGCCGATAGACAATGAGCTGTCCAAAATTAGGTCAATTCTAATTAAACTTTGCTGTGGAACAATAGTGGATTTGTTGGAATTATGTCGCAACGAGTACTTTACATTATGCCATTGAAAATAGACCAAATTGATTTTCATGAAGAATTGTTTACCATGGCAACGTAAAAACCGGCCAAGTGCGAGTCGGACTCGCGCACGAAGGGTTCCGTACCATTATCGCAAAAAACGGCAAAAAAATCACGTTTTTTGTATGGGGGCCCCACTTAAATATTTATTTTATTCTTTTTTTAGTATTTGTTGTTATAGCGGCAACATAAATACATCACCTGTGAAAATTTAAACTGTCTAGCTATCACGGTTCACGAGATACAGCCTGGTGACAGACGGAGAGACAGACAGACAGAGAGACAGAAGGATCGTGGAGTCTCAGTAACAGGGTCCCGTTTTTACCCTTTGGGTAATCTCAAATATACTCTGAATTATAACCGTTGTCCGCTAAAACGAAGTTATAATTCTTCTTCTTCTTCTTTTCGTGTGAGGTGTGGCCACCTCTGGTGTCAGAGTTAATTACACCGCGAGATAATTCTTCTCTCTTCATGCTTTTGTTTCTTTCTATGCATCCTGTTTAGTTTTACCAACAAAACTAAATATATTTTTATTATCATGTATTGATTCTAATCGCACATCGCAAAAGTTTGTGTAATGTTTTTATATTCTGCAGAAAATGACGTAGGTTGTACATTTGTTTCGCTCTAAAAGCTAGCCTTATTCTCTTAAATAAGTTTTCCAGAAATTATTATGTTTAATTTGTTGCTCTGTAGGTATTACTATAATTTGTAACCGCGTGTTTTCCGGAATATATAAAATAAAATAATACGGTAGTAACTAGGCATGACGTAAAAAATAGTAGAATTTCTCACAATAATGGACTATACATGTAATCCGCTTTCAGCCGGAGGCTAATCTTAGAAAGTTTCAAGTGGAGCCGTCGCCAGGCGGAGATAAATCTATCTCGGAGATAAATCTCAAGAAAGTATTGGGTATCATTTTCAAGGCCGCTTTTCGATTAGACAATTTATAGATGAATGGATCTTTAGACAATCCGCTGATAAACGGGACTTACAAATCTAAGAAAGATTTATTTTTGTTTTGTTTTGTAAAAAAAGAAATTAAAAGATTTACTCTTTTAAGTATTGCGGAAAAGCTTAAAAAAATCTTATTTTCTCGTCTCCTTTTTATCATAGCGCCTCCTTTTTACTAGTGAAGCTAAGCTCTGAAAAAAAGGCCAATTATATTTTTAGGGATCCGTACCCAAAGGGTAAAAATGGGACCCTATTACTAAGACTCCACGATCCGTCTGTCTGTCTGTCTGTCTGACAGTTGTCTGTCTGTCTGATAGCTAAACAGTTGAATTGTGTTAAATAATGTTGCCGCTATAACAGCAATTACTAAAAACAGAATAAAATAAATTAAGAGGGGCTCCCATACAACAAACGTGATTTTTTTGCGATAATGGTACGGAACCCTTCGTGCGCGAGTCCGATTCGCACTTGGCCGGTTTTTCATATTAGCACCCCGACAAAAATGCCCAATTCTCTAATGTACTTCTGTGTTACATAATTATACAGGTAAATATTAAGGTACTTTGTTTTCTTTAGATACTCGGGATAGCTGTGTGTAATTGAATGTGGAATTAACTGAATAATGTAAACATGTTATCTAGGTATACCAGGGTAGAATTTGAACATACAATTTGCAATTTAATTTGAATACACAGAATGGTAGAAGCTAAACTATATTTCGGCTTTGGTTGGTTAAATGTAGAGGAGCTCGTGGCTAAATAATAACAGCCGCAAGGGTCGATCTTCAAGGTTAAGCAACGCTTGACGAGGTCGGTCCGTGGATGGGTGACCATTTCAACATACTGAGTTCCTTTTGCGTGGTATCTTCTCGTCCAATTTACCGCAATGTCTCAAGACAAAAGTCTATGACCAGTGTGTGTTGCCAGTGATCACCTATGGGACCGAGACTTGGTCGCTCACAATGGGCCTTATCAGAAAGCTTAAAGTCACCCAAAGGGCAATGGAGAGGGCTATGCTCGGCATTTCCTTGCGTGATCACGTCAGAAATGATAATATCCGCAGGAGAACCAAAGTTACCGACATAGCCCGAAGAATTGCCAAACTTAAGTGGCAGTGGGCAGGGCACATTGCTCGCAGAACGGATGGCCGTTGGGGCCGAAAAGTTCTGGAATGGCGACCACGAACCGGAAGACGATATGTTGGAAGGCCTCCCACTAGGTGGACCGATGACCTGGTTAAGGTTGCGGGAAGGCGCTGGATGCGAGACGCACGGGATCGGTCAATGTGGCGACGCCTGGGGGAGGCCTATGTCCAGCAGTGGACGTCTTTCGGCTGAAATGATGATGTGATGATGATGAGTTTCCTCCGTGCCTCGGCAAGCACGTTAAGCCGTTGGTCCCGGCTGTCATTTGAAGATCTTTGACAGTCGTTACGGGTAGTCAGAAGCCTGAGATCTGACACCAGTCTTGCCAAGGGGTATCGTGTTACCCAGTTACTGGGTTGTGGAGGTCAGATAGGCAGTCGCTCCATGTAAAACACTGATACTCAGCTGAATCCGGTAAGACTGGAAGCCGACCCCAACAATAATTGGGAAAAAGACTAGGCAGATGACGGTTGGTTAAATGTACCACAAATACTGGCTCTTGGTAGCGGCTTCGCCCGCGCGGTAATCGGTCCTTTGAAACATACTACCAGGGAATTAATTACCTCATGTTCTAATCCATACCCACGGGTAGATCCTGGCCTTGGAAGGAATTAGGCACACGTGACAAATTTCAGCTAATTCGTTCAACCGTTGAACCATGATTGATTATCAAAAAAACTAAATATCTATATGATTTTTTCACAATAATAACGTAAGTAGGATTTAACTAAACTTAAAATTGTACCATAATTAATTCACGATGTTCGCGCTCTTATAATCATAAAACAAGACCCGGGCAATACATGTAATAGCAAAGACTCAAAGCTCTTCAGCCAGAGCACACACCGGGCCCCCTAAACTAATACCCGGTCCTTCGAAGCGAGGTTCTATTTGACAGATTTTTATTACCAAAATAAAATAAATATACAGAATCTGCCCACGGGCAGCGTTAGTCGCGTGGAGATCGGTTTATGATATTACATACTAGCCTTCAGTATTCGTGTTAACTGAATTATGAAAAGCATCCAGTTTAAAATCAGGTAATTGCTTTCAATACCTGCAACCTGTTTTTTATCACTATCCATTTTTCGATGACCTATTTTATCGGCAGAGTCGAAACTGCTCACTGTTCAGTTCCTTTTTTGAGACAAAATGCCAAATCAAGCAAAAATACGTTACCTATAAAGTCACGTAGGTACACTTATTTACACAAGCTACAATTTAAATAAGTATACCAACTCCACATCCATCATTATTGTCATAGATATAATCATTTCATAAGTGAATACTGTTATCACACTCCATGCTATTATCTTTTAGTATTCGTTAGCGTCGCACAGCCCCCATACGAAGCTGGCTATATCTACTCGCAAACGGTTACCACATGGTAACCAGTGGAAGTGTTGTGGAAGATAATACGCATAATATTAGAGAATGGCTTTCGACTACAAATATGCGCTTATGGAATCGTATTCTGTAACATATTTTATAAGCATCCGAATCAGGGGTCGTATAGGGCTGGTAAAAATATGATGCTTTTGGCTTCAGTTTGAGAAAAAATTATAACAGGTTTAATAATAACATCCTTTTCCCGTGCGAGAATGATTACATTATTGCTTTATTCTAAAAAAATCAAGAGCCTGAAATAGATTTTTTACTCAAAGGTCTTATTTTCGTGTCGCCCACTGAGGAAATGGGCAGAAGATTTCCACCTGACCTTGGAACTATATAGAACAAGGGTTGCGATGGACAGAGACTTATGGAAGCAGTTGGAGGAGGTCTATGCCAAAAGGCTCACGCAGTAATATAAAACCCCAAGGTTTGGAATAAATGTCTTTATTTAGATTTTTCAACAGACAGATAACTTTTATTTGAAGAATAAATATGATGGTAGTTAGTATACAAAATATTAATATATTCTAAACAAAAGCTGACGAACCACCATTTCTAAAATAAAATTTAATTTTAAGTCTAATTTTAATAAAAGTAAAGACTATTGAAAAATAAACCTCTGAGATTATAGGTATCTACTTCATGTTTGTCCTATCTACAATTCAAATTATAGTGGATACCTGGACACCTAGAATACCGAGAATTTCATGAATACATTCAGCAAATCAAATCAAAGGCAATGTCACGAGTAAACTAACTAGGTACATGCATGTTAACTGCTGTGATTAATTATACCGAACCTATTCCCGATCTTATGACATGACATTATTAAGAGCAATAATACTGTCTAATTAGGTACCGTGATTGAGATAAAACTATTAGAACATACAATACAGAGCGTAAATACTTGTCTGATGATTTCAGAATGACCAGTTTCTGGGAACTGAGACGTGATCGCTCTCCATAGGCCACAGCAAAAGGCTTAAAATCACCCAAAGGGCAATGGTCGGAGTTGCCTTGCGTGATCGCATCAGAAATGAAGATATCCGCAAAGAACCAGGGTTACCGAAATAGCCCGAAGAATTGCCAAATTAAGTGGCAGTGGGCAATGCCCATAGCTCTTAGAACGGATGGTCGATGGGGCTGAAAAATGTTGGAGGGGCGACCGCGTACAGAAAGACGCAAAGTTGGGCGGCCGCCCTCTAGTTAAGTGGACTGATTACCTGGTTAAGGCTGCAGGAATCCGCTGGATATGAAACGCACAGAACCGATCGATATGGCGATACAAGAATCTGTGGCAAGAAGTGTGAATACGACGATTTGCCCCTTCTACTTAATTCCCTTAACATTTTATTATTTTCTTTGTTAAAACTATTATCGAAGCCTAAATGAGAAGCTGCCAGCTATTTTCTTAATCTCTCCAGTAGATTAAATAAATTCCCTCTCTGGGCTCTTGTGCAAGTAATTGAACTAGTTGCCATGACAATTTGTAAACGGCTCAAAGGGAACCCAACACGGTTATAATTAAAAGTAATACTGAGTAATGGATGTAATGCAGAGCAAATTGTTGATATTGTTCTGTGTCGATGCCTTATCATAAACCGTCCTTTAATCCTATCCTACTTTCTCACCATCATCATTTCTGGCGAAAGACGTCCACTGCTGATATAAGCCTGATATAAGCCTTCCTCAAATGTCACTACATCGGTCGGTCCTGTGCGTCTCGCATCCAGCGGATTTCCGCAACCTTAACCAGGTCATCGGTCCAGGTCCTACTTTTTAACCGACTTACCAAAAAGGAGGAGGTTCTATGTACGACTTTATGTATTCTTATTTTTTTTTTACCCATAGCTCCGCCAATTGTGGACCGATTTTGAAAATTATTTTTTTGTTTGAAAGAATATGTGCCGAAATTGGTCTCATTTTAATTTGGTGAAGAACTTCGGAGATATACAACAGAACTCTTCAATAAATAACGGCAAATCTCAAGGGACTGCTGCAATCGCATGTCTGTTTAATGTTTATACCATTTCATAACATAATATCACGCCAGTACGCTCGATAGCGGTACGCAGATCTCTCATTTCACCGGTTATGTTCAAGTTTCATGTTATTCGGGTAATCTATTCTGGCGTTATAGGTACTTACTAAATAACTTGCCTAGTAGGTAGGTAAAACTATCCCACAGGGATCGGTGTCCCACAGGGTTCGGTCGTGGGGCCGCATCTGTGGGACATCGGGTACGATTGGGTGCTGCGCGCCGATCTCCCTAGTGGCGTCAGCGTGGTTTGCTACGCTGACGACACGCTGGTCCTGGCACAAGGGAGGTCGCACCAGGCGGCGGCTGAAATAGCGACACGCGGGGTTGCGACAATCGTCAAGAGGATCCGGCAATTGGGACTCGAGGTGGCCCTGCACAAGTCCGAGGCCATGTGTTTTCACGGTCCTCGGAACGCACCACCGCCGGGATCCCAAATAACGGTAGGAGGGGTTCACATCGGCGTCGGATCGACGATGAAGTACCTGGGACTTGTCCTCGACAGCCGGTGGAATTTCGTGGAGCATTTCCGACGTTTGGCTCCCAGACTGGAGCGGGCGGGGGCTGCCCTCAAGCGGCTGCTGCCCAATCTAGGGGGTCCAAACGCCTCCTGCCGGAGGCTCTACGCGGGGGTCGTGCGGTCCATGGCCCTTTACGGGGCACCGGTATGGGCGTGTTCCCTGAGGCGGCGACCAGCCCGCCGGTTGAACGCGTCCCAAAGGGTCATGGCCATCCGGCTGGTCCGGGGATACCGCACGGTCTCCGGTGAGGCGGCGAGCCTCCTTGCCGGATTGCCGCCATGGGATCTGGAAGCTAAAGTCCTCGCGCAAATATGGGAGTGGCGCGAGGTGGCTAAATGCCGGGGCGAAACTCCGTTGCCGTGACAAATTGCGGCTCAGCGGACAGAGCTCCGGCAGGATCTCATGGCGACATGGAGAGGGCGATTGTCGCAACCCAGCGCTGGGCACGCCACAATTGCGGCGGTAAGGCCCCTCTTTGAGGAGTGGCTTGAGAGGCGTCACGGCGTCCTCACCTTCCGCCTGACGCAGGTCCTCACCGGACACGGCTTATTCGGGAGGTTCCTGTTCAGGATAAGGCGGGAGGAAACGCCCGGGTGTCACCATTGTGTGGACCGCCCTGAGGACACGGTGGAGCATACGGTGGAGATCTGCTTCGCTTGGGCGGAGCACCGCTGTGTCCTCATGGAGGCGATCGGCGGTGGCGACCTCTCGCGTCCTGCCCTGGTGCAGGCCATGGTATGGAGCGAGAGGGCATGGGAAGCTGACGCTCCTACTTCTGCGAAGCAGTTATGCTCGCAAAGGAGGAGGCGGAACGCGTGAGGGAGACGCAAAGGAGGCGCCCTCATGCCCCTAACCACCGCAGGAGACGACCCGGGCGTCGGGAGTCGCAAGCCGATTCCCGGCCACCGTAGGCGCGGGCTTGCGGACGGAAAATAATGGGTAGCTCGCCGTCCGATAAGGACCAAGCCCAAGTTTACAGCGCGTAGTGTTCCACGCGCGCCTCAAAGAGATGTCAGCACAGTGACGGGGTCCGATAGGGCCGATGCCTGTCTGGGTCGCGGATAAATTTGAAAGAGAGTTACCGTGGCCCTGGCAAAAGCAACTGAAGGAACACGGGTGGGTTTTAGTCAGTAAAAGTCTGACACGCCCTCCCGCTTCACCCAGAGCGGGAGAAGTCATTGGATGATTTCCCAACCAAAAAAAAAAAAAAAAAAGTGTAGGTAAAAGTAAAAGGTGAAAGATAAAAAACTTTTTTGCAAAAAAATACTACCGATTTTTAAATAAAAAACTACAAAGTGAAAAATAACTTTCTTTTTTCCCTTTGTAGTTACCAATTTTTTGCGATTTGGACACCGGTCCATATCGCAAAAAAATGGTACCTACTAAAGACACCGACTTCCAAGTTATTTTTCACTTAGTAGTTTTTTATTTGGAAATCGGTAGTATTTTTTTGCAAAAAAGTTTTTTTATTACTTACATTACTAACGTGAATTTGTATGTTTGGATGTCATACAATCACGCCACAATGGAATGCATTTGGATGGCAACTTTGCTCACGGGTAGGCCATGACTTCGTGTAGAACATAGGATGCTTTTCAATCCGGTGGTACGATGAAAGTCGAATTTCACGCGGATGAAGCTAATGGAAAAAGTTAGTATGCGATATGAGCTTCTACACATCTATGTCGCACTCAAGATATCAAAACTTAAATAGGTACTATTCGTCATCATTTTCCTGCCCTTGTTACTTGGAGTCGGCGTTGTTTTCTTCTTTCATACAGTTCTATCCACCGTCACGCTATCACTAATTCCCTTTACTCACCATTATACAAATAGGTACTAATGTTGTTCGTAATATTTTTAAGCCGAATAAAACAACGGCCATGCATATCAATACATTCTGCGGAGATGGTAGGGTGATTTAATTTAAAGTTAACGTTGCATAATCATGACTCAATCATGCTGCCCACATTCCGAAAACCGCCTTGGTTCAGTGGAACGTTCTAGCTATATTTAGCTCATCATTATTGATTCCTTGAAACACGTGTAGTGAAGTAATTGCTGCGTGGCCTTATAGCATGGCAGCAATTTTTGGGCGCACGGTTGGCGCAGTGGTTGAGCGATTGACTGCTGCGCTGCGTAGCGCGGGTTCGATCGGAACTTTTCTAACATTCGACCGTTGGCGGACGCAGAGATAAAAATATAGTAAGTTAAGTGCAATATAACAGAAAGTCAAAACAAAAAAATAACTAAATTTATAAAATACAGTCATGTTTTATGATTGGCGAAGAAGGAAACTTTCGATTTTATAATTATGTAGGTAGAAGCTACCCGATTGTGTTATTTTGTGTCCGATCCAAAATCAAAAATCAAAATCAATGTTTTTTTATTTCACATAGGCCTACATGGGCACTTATAAAACGTCGACAAAAGGTGCACGGTTCGGGTTGGTCGTTTCCTATGGAGAAGAACCGGCAAGAAACTCCACGGTTACTCTTTTAAAAAGAGGCTACAATGTTCACACATTCACAAAACAAACGGTAAAAGAATCTATACAAAGGTTAAAGAATAAAAAAATAACAAGACTAAATTTAACAAGTGGCACAAATTTTGTTATCAGTGCTGTAACTATTCATAGCAAAGGGCTATAAAGATGATAGAAAACCATTGCAAAAAGTCTAGAAAAAGAAAAATGAGATTGAGAATAGTTAGTCTGTAACTTCCATAACATCCAAATATTTGTGCCGTTTATGAGTTACCAGGGAAGCCGCATGCGCAGAAGGAGCTAAAGCCAAATTTTTTATCTTCAACGTAGTCCTTGATTTTATAATATGCTTTTTTAATAAGGACACGTTTGATGTTTTGAACTTTCCATCGGTCAATTCTATAACTGACTTTGTCAACTTGTTATAAAAGCGTATACTGTTTATAAGAAAAGACTTGCTAGTTTTAGTTAGTCTGAATTTGGGTATTACAATTTCGTGCTTACTGCGTGTATTTAAATTATGGAATTCACTTCAAGTTTTGAAAAGCACTCGATTTTTGCGGACATACAAAATACATTCCAAAATATAAAGTGAAGGTAGAGTCAGTATATCGATCTCTTAAAATTTTTCTCTGAATGAATCGCGTGGACCCATTTTATAGATCGCGCGGATTGCCCTCTTTTGTAAAATGAAAATTGAGTCAATGTCTGCTGCTAATCCCCACAGCAGAATGCCATAAGACATAATACTGTGGAAATAAGCATAGTATACTAACCTAACTGTGGGTACATCGGTTAACTGCCTTATTTTCCTTACTGCATATGCAGCTGAACTTAACCTACGAAAGGGTTCTAATGTGCGGCCCACTGCAATTTTGAATCGATAGGAATCCCTAAGAATACAGTTTCCGATATAACTTCAAGATTTTTGCCGTCAAGATTTAAATTTAGGTCACGTTGTGGTACATTTGGTAAAGAGAACTTAAGACATTTTGTGTTTTTCGCTTTCAGTAAAAGATTGATAGCTGCGAACCATTTTGAGAGAATAATACGACTTTCGTTGACATGTCAAATTAATTAATTTTCCGATAATTTGGCCATCATAAAAGGGAGATCATTAATGTAAACAAGAAAAAGGAAAGGGCCGAGAATTGAACCTTGGGGCACGCCCATCTTGACTAGAGACCCGGAGGACGTCGCCCCATTAACATTTACTTTTTGCTGTCTGTTTGATAAATAGGAAAGCACAAGATCAGCAGATTTTCCTCGAATTCCGTAGTGGTGTAATTTACAGATCAGTGTGTTGTGGTCGACGCAGTCGAACGCTTTTGAGAGATCACAGAAAATGCCAATGGCATGCTGGGACTTCTCCCAAGATTCCAAGATGTGGCTGATGAGTATATCTCCCGCGTCCGTTGTCGACCTACCTTTCGTGAAACCAAACTGTCGACTATGCAATATCCCATTTGAATTGAAGTGAGACAACATCTGTTCCAGCATGATTTTTTCATAGACTTTACTCAAAGCTGGAAGCACGGATATAGGTCTATAATTAGAGGGATAACTCTTACAGCCTGATTTGAAAATTGGTATTACTTCACTGTGTTTCATTAAAGCAGAAAAATTGCCGCTGTCCAAACATTGAATATGCCTGTTACGACAGGTGCAATTCGGATATCCCCCACAAGTCTTCAGTATTTTTTATAATGAGACTTTTGAACGCATTTTAATTGTATCAATACAAATTGATTTAAATTTAAAGGATGATATGTCTTTAGTAAAGTTTTCTTTAAGAAGAGCTTCAAATAATTTAGATGAGGAGGGAAGAGAAATGTCTTTACCAACATTCCGTTAGAGGTTACGAAAACCTCTAACGGAATGTTGGTAAAGACATTTTCTAAAGTCTTAGCGACTTCTTGCTTATTAGGAATGGTTGGATGGGTTGTTGTGTCTTTCCAGTTTCTCTATTAATTACTTGCCACGGTTACACGGTTTTTATTTTATTATTAGAAACACCGATTTTGTTAACTATTATTTGAGATTTTGCTCGAGCGCAGACTCTTTTGTATATTTTGGAATAGTTTCTAACATAAATGTGAAAAACTTGATCGGAAGTCAAAGATTTTTCGTAATATAAATTATATAAGATATCTTGGCTTTTTCTTATGCCCACAGTGGCCCATTCACTAAATTTCGATTTGGAATTGTTGACTTTAACTGTTTTTACAGGACACGTTTTATTGAATTCGTGGCAAACTGTAGAAAACAACGTGCCGTAATTTATATTGAGTCTTTTGAATCAAAGCTGGCGTTACAAAGGTTGCTAAAAACATTATTATTAAAAGAATGTAAACACAAGATAGTATGCCCCTCGACCTCTGCACATGCTACCTCACCTAAGCGATCAACAGAGTAAGCAGTGATATCCTTCCTTTCCTTATATTTGAGACGACTATTGCAAAGTATCAGGGTACCACCACCCACTGTGGATCTGTTGTATATGCTGGCAACTGAGAAATTATTTACATTAAACAACATCTTATCTGGTTTTAACCAAGTTTCACAAAGACATAGGATATCCATGTGGAATTTATCTACTAACAATTCCACGTCTAAAATTTTGGCGGAGAAGCGATTTATATTTTGATGATATAGTAAAATATTACTATTCGTCTTCTCTTTTGTCGGCTCTAATAGTTAGGTAGGTAAGTAGTCTATAGCTCCGATTCGCATCAACGCGTTTAATTAAAATCTTAACTCGAGACATATACATACCAAAGTATAAAAAGGTTCTTTCGCGAGACCTTTCACAGAGTCAAAAAGATTCTTGCGTAGTAATTAACTACGACGAAGGCCCCAAAGAAATTACATATGAAGTTCTGTATCGAAATGTTCTTTTATCGGCATATCAAAGGCGGAAAAAGTTGAAAAGAAGTTACTCTTAACATGACCAGAAAAAAATATCGTATCTCATCTTTAGATGCCAATTCTGAAATCTAAAGTAATTTTGAAGGTTACATCAAAGATATCAAGATTTAACTTAAATAAGTTATTGATAATATGCGAAAGCAGGTATTTTGTCTTGCAAATTGTTGATCCACGAGCTTCCCTTCGTGGAAAAAACCATACGCTGGGCTTCGTGGAAAGTACGTTACTAAATTGCTTGAGGTACCCAATTTTTATTAGTTTAAACGGCCAGAGAGCCTATCCCGCACTAATAAAATTGGTTTAGGTGTCTGTCTACCATAAAATTGGGACATCAGGTTTACAACAAAGGCCATCAAAAGAGGGTAATGGTCCCCAAACTATTTATATTACGATTGAGGGATCCAATACTGCCGAGCGAAGCGGTCCTCCGATTTCGGGCTCTATCAAATAGCCCTGAATCGGAAGACCGGATCAATTACGACATTTACGACTTCTCACTATGTTTGTGTAACCCAACATTAATTAAGTTTAGGTAATTTCCTAGAAATAACTATAGTTTATCACTAGATATTATCATACATAGAGTAAATCACTGTATAACACTGAGATTTGCAATAAGAGAACCTTAGTATGGGTTAAGCTCGCGTTTGTACGTAAGTTCTCCTTCTGTATTTGTATATGTTTGTTTTGTGTACAATAAAGAATATGAATATGAATACATTGAGATATAGGTAGTTGATTCATATAAAACACCAGCAGGTATTCAGCATCATCAGGTAAGAATGCTGAGATCAGATCCTACAATAAAAATTAAAAAAAACCGGCCAAGTGCGTGTCGGGCCACGCGCAGTAATAGGGTTCCGAAGTTGCATAATAATGCGGACTATTATGAGGGTTTTGTTGTTGTTACATGAACATTAGAACGGTTTCAGCGGCTCACAAAGTCTAAAAACGGGCCCACATAGAATGATGTTTTTTTTTTAATCTATATTCTCGCGTTTGACCACTATCTCGCCTGATGGCAAGCGATGATGTGGTCTAAATGTGGTGGTGGAAATTAGAAAACTATTATCTATTTGAGTACCACCGCGGGTGCGAATTGAGGAAGGAGCTGATACGAGCGCGCGTTAGAGCCACGGGGAATGGTAGAGTTCGTTCCTGGATCCTTACTAGCACGCTCCTTGTTTATTTCTCTTTCGGAATTAGAAAAAAATCGTATGTATTCACCTCCAATCTCCTCTAATACCGCAGATTAAAGGTGAATCCTCTAATCTGCGGTATTCACTATTTCATTCTGGAAAGTTTTACGCTACTCAATTAATGATGAAGTCGGGTCGAATATTGACTTTATAGAAGGATATCGACAAAAGAAAATAAGTAATTTGCTTGGAAATCTAATCTAATTTGACTTTACTTTTACGTTTTAATTAGAAATCTTCGAAAATACTTCTGCACTAACACAAAATAGACTCCACCGCGCGCATGCGCCGTATTGACTACGGACTGGTACTGCCAACGACTCCGGCCACACCAATGCGTTATTCGAGCTTAAACATTATTAATTTAGAAATCATTATTATTAAGGATGTTGTGATTTTATTTTTGTATATTTTAACATGGTGCATACGCATATATTTACTATCTGTTTTACACAGCTAACAACTACTTTCAATGGCATTTGTACAAAAATTTTACTGTGCCAAGTACATTTTATAAGTTGGTCGACTATTACTCGTAAACTTGTAAAGCCTGTTATGATTTCATTTTTGTATATTTTTACATGGTTCGTAAGCATTATATTTACTCTGTTTTACACAGCTATCAACTTTATTTAAGTAATTTTTCAATGGCATTTGTACAAAATTTTTATTGATCCAAGTACATTTTATAAGTTGGTCGACTATTACTTGTAAACTTGTAAAGCCTTGTTATCCGTGATAATTTTTCTTTTAATTTCGTTATATTTGCTACTGCCGTGAATTTTTTCACATAGCCAAAAGCAACCATTTCGCTGGCAGGGGGGGGGACACTTGACTCTAACATTAATTTGCAACTTAAAGCTTAATTTTACGCAAACGAATCTCAGAATCGAAAAATGGTATTCACAAACCCATAATATTTTTGAATGGCCTATCCAACGATACCCCACACCATGGGACAGATGAGAAAAAAAAATACATCGTCACTTTACGTCTATGGGAGGTACCCGAAAAAAAAATATTTTTCATAATTTTATGTTACCACTTTGTCGGAATTATTAATATTTATATACATGCCAAATTATAGCTTTCTAGTACTTAGATTCTCTGAGCTAAGCTGCGGACGGACAGACGGACAGAGCGAAACTATAAGGGTTCCTTGTTGACTTCGGAACCCTAAAAAACAGGTCAAGTGCGAGTCGGATTCCCGCACGAAGGGTTCCGTAACATTATCACGAAAAACAGCAAAAAAAAAAAGTTTGTTGTATGAAAAAATAAATAAATAAAATACTTAAATATTTATTTAATTCTGTATTTGTTTTTATAGCGACAACAGAAATACATTATCTGTGAGCATTTCAACTGTCTAGCTATCACGGTTCATGAGATACAGCCTAGTGATAGATAGACAGACAGACAGACAATGGAGTCTTAGTAATTGGGTCCCGTTTTTACCCTTTGGGTACAGAACCCTAAAAAGCGAACCAGATCATGATAGCTAGACTATATTATACACATCGAAAGAGCTCTGAGATAATAGAGATAAAAAAATCGAGGCACATACAAAGGATCCTCTAGTTATGCGAAACACGGTTTTATCAAATGACTTAAATAAAAAAAATGGTGGGTCCGACTAGGAACCTATTTTCATCAAGTGTATTAGAAGACTTTTGTCTTGAGACCCTTCAGACGTTTCTCTCTACCTCGCATTTGCCTAATAAACATGAATATTTATATCCTTAAGTATCGGTTTGGTAATCCCAATAGGCCTGAGGTTGTTATCTATTCCAATATAAGGTTGGGTTGTTTGTTATTGTATAGCAAATAATGTATTTGGAACAATAGGCTTTATTGATAAATAGATATATACTTCAGTAGGTATTAGGGGTCTTTTTTTTATTTGGGATATCATTCTATGACTTCTTCTGGGTGAAGTGGCAGGGCGTGTCAGACTTTTACTGACTAAAACCCACCCGTGTTCCTTCAGTTGCTTGAGCCAGGTCCGCGGTAACTCTTTTTCAAATTTATCCGCGACAGATATTAGTTGCCTTAGGCTTATACAGCCAAAATTTTTTGCACTTTTGAAACATGAATAGAAATAAAACTATAAATGTTATTTTGTTGATAATTTATTTAACGTAATAATCATTGAATGAAATTTATTTAAAAAAAATGACATTGTCCAAATGTGCGCCGTCTCGTTGCTGGCACTCATGCAATCAACTACGCAAACTTTGGCAAATTGTTGTTCTCATCGATTCTTATTGAACGTGGCCGCCCTGTTTGTTTAATATTCGTTGTCGATCCCGTTTGCTTGAACTTCTCGACCCAAGCTTTGATCAAATTAACACTTGGACACTCACTTACACGTTATCCGTATTCAATTCAAAACAGGCGTCGTACAGTAACGTAGGAATCATTGTTTTTGTAAAATTGTTTTACACAAAAAGCACGATGTTGTCCCGTGAAGCGCTCCATCGTGACTAAAATTGCATGAAGTGACGCATAGTTTCCCGCCACCCACGCGCCCATCCCACGAATGGCTTTCAAAAAAATCTAGTATTGCTATTTGCAAAATTTTTTGGCCCAACCTGTATATTCTAAGTCCTCATTCTAGATCTAAGTCCTCTCAGGACACTTTACTCGACTCAGTCAGTTCAGTTATCATGGATAACGGTAAAAAACCGAACCTATTTATCATCATAATCATTATCTTTTAATGTTCCCACTGCTGGGATACAGGACTGGGCCTTAATCCACCACGCGGGCCCAGTGCGGGTTGGTGCATATCCCATGGGATATGCACCAACCGGCACGTCTTAAAACCAACAATTTTAAGACATGTCTTAAAATTGTTGGTTTTATGACGTGCCGGTTTCTTCAAAATGTTTTACTTTTCCGTTTTTAGAGCAGTCGTGAATTACAGGAACTGATTTTTCCTTCACAATTTTCCTGGACAAAGCTAGCTTAATTTTGTGTTTTATGCGTTAACACGTAACCAAAAATTCTATCGAATATTTTTTCAAAGCCTTTATACTTTACAACAAAGGCTTTTCCTGCCGTGATTCTTATATCTTTGTGTCAGAAGTAAGTACATTTATTGTGAAAATAAAGTCACACGTTAAAGCAACTTCTACGAGTTCTAAATACATATTTGACTGAGTAAATGGGCGAAGTGAAAAGAAGAGAAAATACAGAATGAAATTAAATTTTACGTAACAATATAGAGATGCTACGTGCTTTCTTTCCAATAGACATTTGTTTTTATAATAACATTCAGCCCATCATCGAGGACGCCGACGCCTGTTATGTGGATGCCACCGAGGAGCTTTTAAATAAACTTGAGCGTTTGCAAAATATATGTATTCGTTTTATATTCAATCTTAAAAAGTATATCATGTTTCAGGCTTTCGAAAGATGCTCAAGTGGCTCCCTATTCGACTTCGCAAGAACTCTCAGATTTTGTGTCTGCTATTTAACGTCCAAAGCAAAGTCGAGGGTAAACGGCCTAGAGGCAGAAGTCCTATACGCTGGTCAGACCAAATCCGAACCTCGCTGAATATAAAAGCCTCAGAAGCCGTGCATGTTGCTGAGAATAGGAGCAGGTGGAGAAACATCATCAAAGAAAAAGTTTTGAAACCATGATGTGGTCACGACCCCCAGCATTGGGGAATCGATGCGAGGAGGAGGGGAGGCGATTTAACGTCCTTCACAAACCTAAAACGCTTTCCTACCTCCGCGAATGCTTCTCCTACTCCCGTCCTTCCGATGCATAGTGCAGGTCGCATCTTAAGCTACCCCTTGAAACCCACACACTCTTCCCACACTACAGACTTTTACTCCTACTCCTTTTACTGTGCACGCGGTGCGGTTGTGGAACTCTTTGCCGCCTAACATTAGGGACTGCAAAACTCTTGCTGTTTTTAAAAAGAGAGTGAAAGAACACTATCTTTCCATTCCGTCATAGTTGCAGATAATCATGTATGAGAAGAGCCTCCCCGAGCGGCGTCCAGATCATAATAAAACGCCCAGCGCACCCTGGTAACAGCTGGCACTCGGTAACGCAGAGTCCAGCTGGCCAATCTTCTTACCACGATGATTCCTCACGATCCCCCCCAGGACCACCAACATAGGCTCTTATTAGAGTCACCACAATCGGAACACCTAAATTCCAATCGGCATACACAAATCAGACCACGTCAACTCTCTGAGCCTGCCTTGACCGTCCTCTCGATCAACATTGAGGGTTTTCTTCAGACAAAGCGCTGGTTCTTTCTGAATTCTGCCTCGATGCGCAGTGCGATATTCTCTGCGTCCAAGAAACTCACAGAGACAACAATCAACCTAGGCCGCAAATACCTGGACTTACACTCGTTGCCGAAATCCCGCACCCTAAACACGGAAGCGCTATTTTTAGAAAACCTAACGTCACACTAGTCTCCACATCCTGCAACTCCGAAAATTCCATCGAAATAATAACTATAGATACTGGAAGATGCACTGTCAGCTCTATCCATAAACCGCCTAATCAACCATTCCAACTATGCCACACAACCAATTTCCACGACCGAGACATTCGCATAGTAATTGGAGATTTTAATAGTCACAGTTCCTTCTGGGGATATCAGAATACAAATGACGATGGAGTGGCTGTGGAAGAATGGGCAGAAGTGGAAAGCCTATCCTTACTGCATGGTGCTAAGCAGCCCGCAGCCTTTAAGGCGCCGATTCCATTGAGTACCTGATTTTAAAATGAGAATCACGTCTAAATGGCTAGTTGTATTTTTTTAGAAAAAATATATGTTATATAAGACCATTTTCTTAATAATTTGATCTAAGCAAATTTTGAGTTTTATTCGTATAACATAGTATAATTTATTTGTTAAGTTATGTCTAAAACGAACAATAACACGATAATCGCACTAAAACCGCTGGGCGTAAGACAATTTAATTATCTACATTTTGATCTAAGGCTTTTTTTTTTAAAGTCATAGAATAATATGGAAAGTACAAAAAACTACTAAATTTTAGGTCGCGCGGGTGTGAAACGAGTGCGCGTTTTGTTCCCTCAAGGTTGTTGGCGTTAGTCGTCGTCTTAACAGCGGCCGATGGAAACGTGGATCATGTATTATTATTTATTTATGATATTGTTTAGTATTGTTATATTTATTTTATTAATATGCATGTAAGTATATGAGAGTATATTATATTAATTAGGTATATTTTTAACCCCCGACGGAAAAAAGACGGGTGTTATAAGTTTGAGGTGTGTTGCTGTGTATATGTGTATCTGTCTGTGGCATCGTAGCGTCCAAACGGGTGAACCGATTTTGGTTTAGTTTTTTTGTTTGAAAGGTGATTTTGTCGCGAGTGTTCTTAGCTATGTTTGAATAAAATCGGTTCAGCCGTTCAAAAGTTATGGGCGTTTCACTGTTTAATTGGGTTCACTGTGTAATTATGGGTGTTTACGCAAGATATCGTGTCATAATTACGTGTTCAAAAGATTGCCGCTCGAAGCGTATCTACTATTTACTAGATAAATTATGTAGCATGAAATAAAAATGTGCCGGGGGTTTTATAAATTTTGAAATTTTACTTGTTCTCGAGTCAAGAAGGTTT
This sequence comes from Anorthoa munda, assembly GCA_945859665.1. Classification (NCBI taxonomy): domain Eukaryota; kingdom Metazoa; phylum Arthropoda; class Insecta; order Lepidoptera; family Noctuidae; genus Anorthoa; species Anorthoa munda. The sequence continues at coordinate 23,058,062 of OX243905.1, read as the reverse complement.
TCATAAAATTTTAGAAACCTCCATTTCCATTTTTCCGTGGAAAGTTTTAGTGGAATAGAAGGACCCTTGGGAGCGCGCTTAATAGCCTTTTAGTTATCAATTGATTTGTTTAGAATTATTATTCGGATATACAAAAAAAAACGAGTCTGACTCGGAAAGCGAGTCGAGTGTTTCTGTAAGTGGTCTTAAATTGGCGACTGCTTTTTGAAGGCTATTTTGTTCAGATTGGGGCCTACGCAAATAGACTGTCACCATCGATCATAATTTTCATAAAACCAAAATGTGTCAAGGTATTTTGGTAATGCATGTCAATCCCATACTTAAGGCGTCCTATATACCTACAATATGATTGAATAATATTGACGATTGCGCAAAACAATTGAACGTGTAGGCGTAGTACTGAAACATCGAAAACAAGATTGAGGAAGCTCATTTTATTCCGCAATCAATATTGTGCAAAAAAATTATTAGTGTATGGGACCCCTAATATACACTGGCTTTCAAAACAAAGAACCATATTTTTGAAATTGCAATTTCTCCTAAACTATAGAAGTCAGAGTTTCGAAATAAAAAACGTTTTATAGAAAACTTCATCAACTACCTTTGAAATTATAGTTTATAACGTTTTTAACTTACAAAATGATATAAGCCACCGCCTGAAATCGGAAGTGTTTCTGTGGGACAGCTACTTTATAGATACGGATTAATAGGTATCTTATCTTAAAATAACCGCTTTTAACCAAAAAATGGTAGTGAGAACAGCATTACCTATAAAGTACCAAAAATACCTTCTGCTGTACTGGCGGAGTACCGTAACAAGCAGAGCCCGAGGAGGCTATGAGTGTGAAATAAATCTGTAAGACAAACTGTTGAGAAAATTACATAGCATAACATCACGCCCGTATTCTTCAATGGTTTAGGCAGAGCTTAGAGGTAACTAAGTACCTATACCCACATTTTACCAGTTATGAAGAGCCGTGTATAATAGCGCAGGTACCCTATTGCAACGGAGAGATTATAGTTCGAAAAAGCGAATAACATTTTCTCTGACCTGGACATCGCCCCTAGGACCAGAGATAAATTCAATTTAATTTTCCTAAAATCTTTTTCCCTTTTTGTACACGAGCAAATCATTCGCCCATGTCACACACAACTACACAGGATCAGTGTCGGTATAGCGTTGGCCGCTTTCCCTATCCCCTGCGGCCTAAAAATGGCAGGTGGCGGGGCCATTGACCTTGACCCGTCACAAGAGGACCAAGTGTGCCATACACGGAGTCATCTGGCACCCATGTGCTTGTTTGGTCCCTGGGGTGGTCATGGCGCACAGTGTGCTCTGGTGCGCCGGTGATGGGTGGTACTCTCCAGAGGAGGGGGGCGGTGACGGACAGACGCAGCGGGTTCGCGGTGAGTGCTAACGCGTACCCGTGTTCCCGTCATAAGCGGCACAGGAGTCCCACATAATTGCGCTATCTCCCCGTGGTAGCGCAGTATGCATGGGCATATATAAAGGCAAAAAAGGCCCCGTTTATTTCGAACCCGTGACGCGAACGTAACGCAGGCAGTTACGTAAATATTCCGCGGCCCGTTCCAATTTTGTGGGCCGTGAATGCATCATTTGGAAAGCTCGTCCGAACTAATGTTCGTACGTTCCTAATCTACGGTATTTCGGTAAGGAATTTTGGGGCACGACATAACGATTGGATTACTACCGATCTAAATTGCAGTTAGCACAGCTACTATATTGTCGAGCGTGTGGCAAACTCGACAGAATAGTCACAAGTTGTTCGTCCGATATTTTTTATTATTATTACTAGCCTGGTTTATCTTACTGCAGGATAAACTACCTCATATAAATCCAGGCCAGTATCAAGTCAAACCTACATTCACATCCATCCACTTCTCTTTGTATAATTACCGGTTAAAAAAACATATGCCGTTACAAAAGAAGGCCAAAATTGTTTCCAACATTCTAAAGCGAACTGTCATTCTGAAACAATACTTGCGTAGCAAAGAAAACATGTGTGCTAAGCCAGGAATTGCGTGTTGCTACGTTTTTTTTTGGGATGGGTAATCATCCAATGACTTTATCCGCTCTGGGTGAAGCGGGAGGGCGTGGACCCGTGTTCATTCAGTTACTTGTGCCAGGGCCGCGGTAACTCTCTTTCAAATTTATCCGCGATCATTTTGCTACGCTGTGCTAAGCGTTTTCGCATATTGCTATGCAGCGCTACGGCGTAGCTCCTATTGTCCAACGACGGTCCCTGATTCCAGAGGCTTTTGGGTGAATGACGACGAAGAAACTCCGGTGTCATCATCATCATCAAACATCGGAAGGTTATCTACCAGCAAGGTTTATTTTGTTGCCACCACGCAAATGCTTCTATATTTAATAGGTACAAGGGTTAAAATAAACATAAAACAGTCCCACATAACCGTGTTAGCGGGAACAGTAAAAGGCGCTCGAGTCAATCAAATAAAACAACAAACCGGGTTCTCATATTATTTTATAATTTCCATCCACATGCCAACGTAAAAACTTCGCGGACTTGATTTTTTTGTTTTATAATTTGGAATTGATGCTTTAATGGGTTTATGAGATGAACAGGGGCGTAGCTAATAATTCGGGGCCTCCGTGCCACCCCCCCACCCGATGCATGGCTTAAGCTCCTTTTGGAAGGTGGTGTGAGGATTTACTTTTTATTAAATAAACTCTTTTTATTTTGATGACAGCTTAACTTATTCGAGCAAGCTCCAGTTGGCTAAATCTCTATGGTCGCATTCTTGTACCTCGTGCATGGTAACATCCTTTTAGTAAAATGAAATTAAAACTCATTTTTAGGGTACCGAAGTCAACAAGGATCCCTTATAGTTTCGCTCTGTCCGTCTGTCCGTCCACAGCTTAGCTCAGAGAATCTAAGTACTAGAAAGCTATAATTTGGCATGTATATACATATTAATAATTCCGATAAAGTGGTAACATAAAATCATGAAAAATATTTTTTTTTCGGGTACCTCCCATAGACGTAAAGTGGGGATGTATTTTTTTTTCTCATCTATCCCATGGTGTGGGGTATCGTTGGATGGGCCATTCAAAAATATTATGGGTTTGTTAAAACCATTTTTCGATTCAGAGATTCGTTTGCGTAAAATTAAGCTTTAAGTAGCAAATTTATGTTAGAGTCAAGTGTCCCCCCCCCCCCTGCCAGCGAAATGGTTACTCTTGGCTATATGAAAAAAATCACGGCAGTAGTAAATATAACGAAATTAAAAGGAAAATTATCACGGATAACAAGGGTTTACAAGTTTACGAGTAATAGTCGACCAACTTATAAAATGTACTTGGAACAGTAAAAATTTTGTACAAATGCCATTAAAAAATTACTTAAATAAAGTTGATAGCTGTGTAAAATAGAGTAAATGTAATGCTTACGAACCATGTAAAAATATACAAAAATGAAATCATAACAGGCTTTACAAATTTACGAGTAATAGTCGACCAACTTATAAAATGTACTTGGCACAGTAAAATTTTTGTACAAATGCCATTGAAAAATTACTTAAATAAAGTTGTTAGCTGTGTAAAACAGATAGTAAATATATGCTTATGAACCATGTAAAAATATACAAAAATAAAATCATAACATCACATTTCACAATTCGCACCCGCGGTGGTACTCAAATAGATAATATTTTTCTAACTATAGTTGGGAAGTTGGATTTTATAACTCCTTCTTTAGTTACCAGTTAGTCCTTATTTAGTTTAAGTCAAGAGTGAATAGATTACATCTAGGCAAGCGTGCTTCACCGTAGACCACATCATCGCTTACCATCAGGCGAGATAGTGGTCAAACGCGAGAATATAGATTAAAAAAAAAACATCATCCTATCATTATCATCCAAGCATTAAGTGGGTATTACATAAATTATCGTAATTTTTGTGATCATGGAATCATCATCATTTCAGGCGATAGACTGCTGGACATAGACCTCCTACAAGAGCTACCACATTAATCGGTTCTGCGTGTCTCGCATCTAGAGGGATCGTCATGGGTCCACCTAGAGGGAGGCCTTCCAACGCTGCTTCTTCTGGTAGGCGGTCGCCAGTCCAGAACTTTTCGGCCCCATCAACCAACCGAAATTTGAAAATGGAATGATTTAAAATTAATGTGTTTTCTTTCTTCTTTTCGAAGATATCTAACAACCTCGTAAACCTAATTTGTCTAGCTGGACCTTACATTAACATATAATTATCTAACACGAGTCAAACAACATCAAGCAAGATAGATATAACAAAATTACAGCCTTATTCGAAGCCACGTTACTCGAGGCAATCAAATTACTTTCTTTGCTGAAAAAGTTGACGAAATTAAACCAGTAAAGTGAACATAAACGCTTTGCATTGAAAAATTCGTTAAAATTAATTCTGATTTAATTTTCGCTGAAAGATAAAAAAGAATAACAATGACCGTGACCGCTTTACTTTGAGTTCTTGTTAATTAATTGTTTTTTTCATAAAAAGGGGATACGCAACATACGTTTTATATTTTTAGGGTTCCGTACCTCGAAAGGAAAAAAAGGAATCCTTATAGGATCACTTTGTTGTCCGTCCGTCCGTCTGTCTGTCAAGATCCTTTTACTCAGGAACGCGTGGAGGTATCAAGCTGAAATTTATATCAAATACTCAAGTCTACTGTCCCTTAAAGCGATGAAAAAACAAAACATCTAAGCCAACGCAATCAAAAGATAATGCCTTTTATGCCGCCAATTTCCGCAAATTTTCGACACTCGCAAGGGAATCAAAACCTACAGCGTACTTCCCGTGAATTTTTAGTTACATCATATAGTAAAAATATTTTTTATAATTTTAAACATAAAACCCCTTTCCTCATGAACGCGTAGAGGTATTAAATTGAAATTCATATCAAATACTCAAGTCTATAATACCTTTAAGCTGTAACAAAATCAAACTTCTATGTCAACGCAATCAAAAGAAACAGCAATTTAAGCCGCATATTCAAACTCGCAACTACTCGCAAGGGAATCAAAACCTAAAGGGTACTTTCAGTTGACCTAGTATTTTGAAATATGGCATGAGGCAATGTTTTGTAACACATAAGGAAAAATTCTGAAAACCTTAAATTTTTTGTTCTTTCCTTATTTTTTTTAAATAATTATAAACTTTATTGTCGTGATGGGTGAATTTTACTTATATACCTACAAGTTTGTACTGAACCCTCGGTGCACGAGTCCGACTGGCCGGTTTATTTTATTATAACGTTGGTTCTATGAAGAACTGCCTTTTCGCAACTATGTGGGTCCTCCACTTCCAGTATATTCATGTGTAGCTGGGTATTTTGCTGGGTAAAGCGATACCCCTGGGCACAGATAATATAATACTAGCATACAGATACCTGATCCCATAAAAAGAAACCTTGCCGACGTAACTAGCGTTTTTCGCCTGATTAAGATGATTATTTTTTATAAGTACTTCGATCGCGTTCGGTTCCGTTCTACGGCTATAGATGGTGTTAGTAGCGACTTGCAAGTAAAAGTGTTTACTCGGTTCGTGAATATTTTTTCTTTAAATACAGTAACGATTTGTTTTATAGTATTTTTTTGCTCGTTTTTACAGTTTCATTGCACCAAAATGTGTTACAATACAAATTTAAACAATCGAGTGGAATGCCTCAGAAATTTAAAAACGCGCCATCTATTGGCATCAATTTTAAATGATCCGTTTATATAATCTTGGAAATGTGAATTAAGAAGTGTGAATTAATGAAGATTAAACAAGAACATACAATTTGTATGAGCACCGATTTGTTATTGAATTGTGTGTAAAACTAACATTTTCTGAATCAATTTCAGAAAATGTTAGTTTTCACATTTCCAAGAGCAAGGTTTCTTTTTATGGGATCAGGTATCTGTATGCTAGTATTATATTATCTGTGCCCAGGGGTATCGCTTTACCCAGCAAAATACCCAGCTACACATGAATATACTGGAAGTGGAGGACCCACATAGTTGCGAAAAGGCAGTTCTTCATAGAACCAACGTTATAATAAAATAAACCGGCCAGTCGGACTCGTGCACCGAGGGTTCAGTACAAACTTGTAGGTATATAAGTAAAATTCACCCATCACGACAATAAAGTTTATAATTATTTAAAAAAAATAAGGAAAGAACAAAAAATTTAAGGTTTTCAGAATTTTTCCTTATGTGTTACAAAACATTGCCTCATGCCATATTTCAAAATACTAGGTCAACTGAAAGTACCCTTTAGGTTTTGATTCCCTTGCGAGTAGTTGCGAGTTTGAATATGCGGCTTAAATTGCTGTTTCTTTTGATTGCGTTGACATAGAAGTTTGATTTTGTTACAGCTTAAAGGTATTATAGACTTGAGTATTTGATATGAATTTCAATTTAATACCTCTACGCGTTCATGAGGAAAGGGGTTTTATGTTTAAAATTATAAAAAATATTTTTACTATATGATGTAACTAAAAATTCACGGGAAGTACGCTGTAGGTTTTGATTCCCTTGCGAGTGTCGAAAATTTGCGGAAATTTGCGGCATAAAAGGCATTATCTTTTGATTGCGTTGGCTTAGATGTTTTGTTTTTTCATCGCTTTAAGGGACAGTAGACTTGAGTATTTGATATAAATTTCAGCTTGATACCTCCACGCGTTCCTGAGTAAAAGGATCTTGACAGACAGACGGACGGACGGACAACAAAGTGATCCTATAAGGGTTAATTTTTTTCCTTTCGAGGTACGGAACCCTAAAAATATAAAACGTATGTTGCGTATCCCCTTTTTATGAAAAAAACAATTAATTAACAAGAACTCAAAGTAAAGCGGTCACGGTCATTGTTATTCTTTTTTATCTTTCAGGGAAAATTAAATCAGAATTAATTTTAAGGAATTTTTCGACGCAAAGCGTTTATGTCCACTTTACTGGTTCAATTTCGTCAACTTTTTCAGCAAGGAAAGTAATTTGATTGCCTCGAGTAACGTGGCTTCGAATAAGGCTGTAATTTTGTTATATCTATCTTGCTTGATGTTGTTTGACTCGTGTTAGATAATTATGGGTTAATGTGAGGTCCAGCTAGACAAACTAGGTTTATGAGGTTGTTAGATATCTTCGAAAAGATGAAAGAAAACACATTAATTTTAAATCACTCTATTTTCGAATTTCGGTTGGTTGATTCAGAAAATGTTAGTTTTACACACAATTCAATAACAAATCGGTGCATGCCGCGCCATCTAGTGAGATTTATTTGAACTAAATTTTCTTTTTGAGCGCTGAAACCCCGTTACCTGGGTAAGACTGGTTTCAGGTCTCCTGGATTCTCACCCATCCACAAACCAACCACGGCAAGCTTAGCTTTACCCTAAATATTGACCCGTACGTTTGTTATTATTTAGACATCAACTAGTAAGACACAAGCAAAAACTTTATATCGAGCAGTTTTATTTAATATTTGACGAAAATATTAAGAAATGGCCTTCTTAATATTCTCGTCGAGACGCAAGATTCGTTCCAACTGAGCCTTTAATTAAGCTAAGCGAACCCAAGACCGGCAAACCGAGCGAAACGAGTGCATTACTGCGCTGAGCTACGACGCTACGGGGCTACGAAGCTATATCGCTACGAGGCTACCTCGCTACAAAGCGCGTACCTTTTAGCCCGTAGCCGGATTACCTCGACATTGAAAATGCAATCCCAGTGTGAAAACTATTTCACCCGCAACGGGAAAATATTAGGATTATTTATATCCGACAGATATTGAAAATGCGGTTTTAAAGAAACACGTTTATCCGAATCCAGTTGCATTCCATTGGGAGACTGGAATTGAAGCTATTTTGGTATTGAACAAAGTGTAACTATCAATTATTTTTGCAGTTTGTGGTTCTTGTAAACATAGCACTGATTTATATTTGGCTATGGCGATATGAATGTGTTTGCATGCACATAAATATTTGCCAACCTTGGTTGCGGTACGGATATGGCTACTCAGATCACGTCTCGCGGGCGTCGTTTGTGGCTACAAGGATATATCAAGAGGATGGATAGCATCGGGCCAGCAACAGGCAACGCACCAAGTGTCATGATTTGATACGATTTGTTTTATAAGGGCCTTATTTATAAAAACACGCTAACCAAATAATTAGGTTAAACACTAAATACCAGAGTCTTAATTATTCCTATAGAGAATTTGAATTTACAATCTTTTAATCAGTCCAATGTTCATAGCTATTAATCCAGGAAAATAACTGCAATTAGAGGTAAATCTGCAAAAAAACTATTGGCTACTAATAGCCCAAAAAATAAAGATATTCGCTGTGAGAAACGTCCTAGTTAAGTATTTTCACTGGAATTATGTTCATTATGGTAGTACTCAATACATTTATTGCTTCCACATGTGAACTTAGATGGTAGGTTACAAATTTAGACCATTGTGGACCCTGTCGGGCACTGCAAAAGTAGGAGAGAGGAAGGGGGCTTTTATATGACTAGGTATTTATTTATTTATTAGATTGCAATTAGTTTAATTTAAAATTTGTCATTTAAGTATTCATTTACATTGTAATAGCATTTAGTTAATAGAAATTGTTTTAATTTATTAATGAATGGATTCAATTTTTGTTGTTCCTTAATTATTTCTGGTAATTTATTATATATTTTCATTGACATTACTAATGTACTTGTTGAGTGCATTTTTAGCTTAGAGCTTGGTATGTTTAACCTGTTTTTATGGCGTAATGTGTATCTTGATTGTATATTTTCTCTTGTCGTGTAAAAGTGTTGGTTATTTCGAACGAATTTGCACATTTCTAGAATGTATAGGCAGGGGAGGGTAAGTAATTTTTGTTCTTGGAAATGAGGTTTGCAGCTATCGGTATCTTCTATATTTACTAGAATTCTTATGAGTCTTTTTTGCATTGTGAAAAGTGTTGGTGCATCTGTGCTGTTTCCCCATAATATCACGCCGTAACTGAGCCACGCATATGCATAGGCATAGTAGGTAACAAGTGCAGTTTTAAGGTTAGTGGTTTTTTTGATTTCACGAAGGGCATATGCAAATTTGGATAGTTTTGATTTTATCTTATCAATATGTGATTTCCAATTAATGTTTGTATCTATAGACAGGCCAAGTAGTGTATATTCATGAACGACTTCTATTGTTTTGCCGTTGTAAGTAAAATTTATATCTAATGCGGTTTTTTGACGGGGGTGGAAGGGTATTATTTTAGTTTTAGAGAAATTTATTTCGATGTTATGGTCATTCATCCAAGTTATTGTTTTATTAAGTGTAGTTGTTAGGTCCTCGCTTAAACCATCATTGCTTCGGCATGAAGTAAGGATCGAAATATCGTCGGCAAACAAAACGCATGGCCCCTCAATAGTTTTTGGAAGGTCGTTTATATAAATAAGTCAAATCCTATTCCTTTATTATAGTATTTATTAGTAGTAGTAATGTTGCCTGAAAAGTCCATAAAAATCTCATAGGACAATAAAATGGACTGTCAAATGGCCTAAAAATCAGTGTTATGCTTAATTCTCGTATACTTTTGATTTTACTGCAATTTGTGATGAGGCAAATTTATTCCTTGTTCAATTATGCACAAAGAAGTTGTGCATAAGATTCACTAATTGTTATTAGTTTTCGACATATGAGCCAAAATTGCAGTAAAATCATAACTTTACGAGAATTAAGCTTACCACTGATTTTTAGGCCATTTAAGAGCACATTTTAGAAAAATTTCGGATAGTGCCTTTTATTCAGGGGTCCTCACTTCCAGATATCCAAAAAGGTCACTAAACGTGCAGAACCGTTCATTTTCATTCAACTAGTTGCGGCTTGACACATAAAGACATAAATAGGCAAATCTGACGAAGAAACCGCGGGCTCTCCCTAAATCAGACGACTTTTAAAAATCAAAAACAGCCGCAAAGTTTCCCAGCTCTTCATATGTTATAACCTCTATTTTGTTAGCAGTTAGTGCTCTAATCGAATGTCAGTTTATGATAAATCGATGATTGGCAGCCGACCGCGATGCGGGCATATTTGCTGCCGAAAAGTTGATAGTATTGGTCGAAACACAATATCCAATCTAGATTTCCCATTATTTTCGGCGGAGATGGATAAAGGTCCCAGTTATTTAGGTCAAACGGTAAATCAGTACAGATACGATAGTTTTTAGAGCAATGAAGGTATCTAGAGAAGTACATATGTTATATATTAAGGATATAAATGTTATTATTACAAATTATTGAGTAAGGAACGGTACAACGAAAGCCGACTGGCTACGGTAGGAAAAAGCAATTAAATGTTTATCTTAAAAACCCGGCCAAGTGCGAGTTGGACTCACGCACGAAGGGTTCCGTACCATTATCGCAAACACCGCCAAAAAAAAATCACGTTTGTTGTATGGGTGCCCCACTTAAATTTTTATTTTATTCTGTTTTTGGTGTTATAGCGGCAACAGAAATACACCATCTGTGAAAATTTCAACTGTCTAACTATCACGGTTCATGAGATACAGCCTAGTGACAGACAGACAGACAGACAGACGGATCGCGGAGTCTTAGTAATAGGGTCCCGTTTTTACCCTTTGGGTACGGAACCCAAAAAAATGAGGAAACTCGATTGTTTGGCCAATTTGAATGGAGGGCTTTGCTCAGCCGTGTGATTCGCAAAGACTGCCTAATCATTTATTGCCGCAACTAAAGTAAGTTCTTGTTGAGATGTACCGAAGGCCTGCTGTATTGTTAACTGAAAGCTCTTTGAAGAGTAAAATAAACCAAATATAACAATGTCAATTGGTGTTTCTAAATACATATATAAAACTCGCGCCTTATTCTCATGGAGGCAGAAAGCTACCTGCTACGATCGGAGTTTCTTTTGCTAAGCTTCACTTACCATGTACTTTATCTATCTAATAGATGGTGTACGCGATACCTAAACCCAATTATTTCCTAATTGTCTGAACAAACAAGCGTGCTTCTAAGAAATACTAAATCCCCGCGTCAGATAGGCAAGTCAAAACAATCGGGGACCCTATTAATCACTCGGTATTGTCTCACCAAGTTGTACAAGCGCTTTGTCTCTTCGTTCCTAGATAATATGAGAGGGGACAAAGGACTGGGGACCATGCTGGGCAAAATAGTGGTTATTAGCGTTTAGGCGCATTCAGTCCAATGTTCATTACTATTAATCCAGGAAAATAACTGCAATTAGAGGAAAATCTACGAAAAAAAATACTATTGTCCTTAGTAGCCCAAAAAATAAAGATATTCGCTTTGAGAAACATGCTTGTTAAGTACTTTCACTGGGATAATGTTGATTATGCACTGAGAAAAACTTGATAACTTTGATCAAAAAAATGGTTGCAGCTATCAAGGTACTCGTTTGTATACGAGCGCATAAAGTATTATGATTATGGCAATAAAGTTATCTTGATTAGGCAACAAACAAGTTGTCTTGATAAAATTAAACAAAGTAATTGTCAAAATAATCAAGTTTGGTTATTATACCTTTACTTTACATTACTTTACCATGGTAGCCCGAGAAGTCCATAAAAATCCCATAGGAGTAAACAAAAATATGTTTTGAACATTGTGTACACAAGTATTACTTACTTATGTTTTTTCAATGTAATTTTCTTTGCGGGATCCAAGACAGTTGATTTGTTTCTCGGACTCCTCGAGCTTCATTGCTTCGGTGCTTTTCGACACTGTTCACTTTCGCTTTTAGAAGATACAATGTGGTGGGCTTATCCCATAAAATAAGGTCATATTTTCTGTTTGAAAAACAATTCACGAGCAATTTCACCCTGTCACATCTCCTAGTGTTAATAGAAAGCACTTTCAAAGTTTTTCAACTCTTTCTTACCCAACGTCACACAATTAATAAACACACAAAATAATAATCCTAATTGTGACACGGAAAAATTAAACGTTCACGCCGATTAAAATTACGTCACTATTGTAAACAAGCAACGGCCGGTGTCACACGGCACGGCTTGGAAAATATAGGTAGCTCACGTAAAATTTTCTTTTTATTGTTGAAATTCTTTAATGGACGACATACGGACAAACACTTTATCGTTGAGTAATATTGCAATGGGTCAAGGCTTTGCAAAATGTATTGTGCTATCCTTTATCCATATTTTCCTTTACAAAGATTTTATCAGATTTATATCTGCAGGTCGATATAGAATATTACCATAGTCTATGAGTAACTACAATAGCCTGCATTTTTATAGCATTTCTACACCAATGCTGTAGCATTGGTATAGAAGTAGGCAACGCTATGCAAATCCAGCTTTTGTAACGTAAAGTAAGGAGTCTCTTAAAGTTTTCTTGGTACCTACTTTACTAGGTAAGCTCTTACAAAACGGAATTCTACAAAACGCTTCAAAGAGTATTATAACAATTTAAATGGGAGTACTTTGCGTGTTTCAGAACGAAATATTGTTTAGATAACAACAAAACTGGTTGAAATACTTGATATTCGAATCGCGCTCGGGACAGGCGCTACTGTTTAGCAAAACTTTGTCCATTATGAATCTTTTAAGTTTCGGATTTGAGTTGATAATTCGATTGAGCATTTTTGAATCAAAACTTTGGAATATTATAGACAGATGGATTGTGGTTTTAATGGGAAATTATTAACCACTATTTTATACAAGCGTGGCGCTGTGGGCATGATGATACAAATGCTAATGAAAGGGTTGCCCTCTGGTTACCCGGATTTAAGTATAATCAGAGGATTGATTTGCTACTAGTAGAAACTAGGGCAGCATCCCCTGTTTATATAATTGAGTTTTATACTTTGCGAAGTACGTGATGATTTTTGATTAAATACGTTTCTAAATAATGAATAGGTAACACAAAAGCTGTAAATTATTGTCCAAGTCTCTGACATTACATGCAAACGTCGATATACAGGTAGAGTGGGTTGGTACAGGATGTAGATTTTTTCAAATTTTAATAAGAATTAGTAAAAATGTCAATTTTCTCGTAATAACACATAATAAATTATAACTCTCCCCTGCAGAGTTATAATTTATTTTGTGTTTTGACGCCACTGGGGGAAAAAAAATAAAAGCCAATAAGATTTTGTCCGACCTAGACATCACCCCCAGGACCAGACATATATTCCATTTTATTATCCTACAATATTTTTCTTCTTCGTACACGAGTAAATCATTCGCCCGTGTCACACACAACTGCACACGATCAGTGACGCATGAAATATTTAAAACGTACAAAATGTACAAAACAAAGGTTACCGCAATCTGAAGTCAGGTCGTGTTTTTTTCGAACCCGTGACGCGAACGTAACGCAGGCAATTACGTAAATATACCGCGTCCCGTTCCAGTTTTGTGGGCCGTGAATGCATTTAAAAAGCTCGTTCGAACTAATGTTCGTACGTTCTTATTTTACGGTATTTTTATAAGGAATTTTGTATAAGGGAATAACGTATCGGATTATTACTAGTGTTCTAATTTGCAGTTAGCACAGCTACTATATTGTCAAGCGTGTGGTAAGCTCGACAATATAGTCACACATTGTTCGTGGCGATATGTTTTATTATTATTACTAACCTGATTTTTCTTACTGCAGGACAAATTGCCTCACATAAATCCAGGCCAGTAATAAATCCAACCTACATCCACATCTATACACTTCTCTTTATATAACAATGAAATAAAATAATGTAAGCCGTAACAAAAGAACATCAAAATTGTTTTCGACATTCTAAAGCAAACTGTAATTCTGAAACAATTATTGCGTAGCAAACATGTGTGCTAAGCCAGGCATCGCGTGTTGAAACGCATTTTTCAATACAGTAGTTGAACATGGCGTACTTTCAGAGGCTATAATTATGATTCGAAAATTAAATCTTATGCATAGGCATCTTTCTATTACGCGGTCGTGACTTTTGTTTACGAGCTCGATCATTAGTTTTGCAGTTTAGTTTTAAATTTATAAGTCAATTTAAAAAGTTTAGAAGCAAAGAGTTTTCATACATAGAATAAAATGGGATAGATTTTATACGAGGAAAAATGAATGATTCCGTACGTTTTAGCATTTAATTCTCAAAAGTCTTTTAAATGGTTGTTTACTATATTTAATTACCAGTTTAAATTTAATTATTTTCACATCAACATTTGTCAAAAATCGAATAGGCTGTGTAGGCTGATTTCGTTGTAAAAAAAAAATGTCCAGTTGCAAAAACGCGCGAAAATTTTATTTTTTTGTGAATTAACAAATCTAATTCTTTGATTTGAGTTTTTTCCGATTTTAATGTAGCCGGTGACACTCGCAGGATTAAGACGAATCGATTGACGTAAGAATCATCAAAATCGGTCAACGCGTTTGGTCTCTGGAACGCCACATAGGAACAAACATACATACATACATACATACATACATACATACATACATACATACATACATACTTACATACATACATACATACATACATACATACATACATACATAGACTGATAAACACATTACCCTCCTTCGGCAGTCGGGTAACAAGCCCGTGTTCCTTCAGTTGCTCGTGCCAGGGCCGCGGTAACTCTCTTTCAAATTTATCCGCGACCGTGTTGATACGCTGTGCTAAGCGTTCTCGCATATTGCTATCAGCGCTACGGCACAGAACCTATTGTCCAACAGTCCCTGATTCCACAGACTTTGCCGCGGGCATCAGTAGAGAGTACAGTATGACTGGCTAGCAGTTTATTCAAATAATACTTCCATATGTATGACAATTTTATAGATGGACGGTAAGAAGTACACATGGTCAGTCGTAAACAAGTTTGATGTCTTGTCTTAAACTTAGATTGGAATATTCCATTTTCAAAGTGAGTATCACCATTTACCAGTAGGTATCTTCTTTAGAGAGTGATTGAAATGTGCTCAAAGGTCGTACCTATCTTATTTGCTCAGATTAATCACTAAATAATGTGACCTAACAGGTGAACCATGGCAAACTTATGACCAGTTTGAAAATAAGATTTTCAAAACATCAAAAGAAGTTTTTTACTTTCCGTGGATTCTGAAAAAGGCAAAAAGTTGTCCCCTTAGTACATGATCACAGGTCTTCTGTATTCTTTATAAATTTTCATCGCCTAAGGATATTTGGCAGGGTTCGGAGAAGCTTTTTTCATACTTTGTTGGCATTATCTCGAGACCCTTTCATCCCAACCCTGCCAAGGGAAGGCATAGCTTACCTCGAAACTTGTCGTTCCTTGTTTCATATACTATAAACCATAGGTATACATAGAATATGAAATATAAATGGGATTATAAACAGTAATAAATGTTTATTTATCTGAACAATGGTATATAATAGAATTACTTAATATATGAAATGGATATGTGCCATTACAGTTTTATTCTTGGCCAATATTTACGAACAAAATAGATTACCTAACTATATTGTATTTATTTAAAAGAAAATAATATTTACTCCTACACTGAACACTATTCGATGTGGCGCGTGGCGATCTATCCGTCTATAACCAGCAACGGGTGCCTTTTGGATGAATGATGACGAAGAGATTCCGGTGTCATCATCATCAAACATCGGAAGGTTATCTACCGGCAAGGTTTATTTTGTTCCCACCAAGCAAATGCTATTATATTTAATAGGTACAAGGGTTAAAATAAACATAACACAGTCCCACATAACCGTGTTTGCGGGAACATTAAAGGTGCTCGAGTCAATCAAATAAAATAACAAAACGGGTTTTCATATTATTTTATGATTTCCATCCACATGGCAACGTAAAAAACTTCGCGAACTTTATTCTTTTGTTCTATAATTTTGAATTGATGCTTTAAGTGGTTTATGAGATAGACAGGGGCGTAGCTAATAATACCCTCGTACTCGAGAGCCTCCGTGCCACAGGGGCCCCGATGCATGTCTTAAACTCTTTTTGGAAGGCGTTGTGAGGATTTTATTTGTATTAAATAAACTCTTATTACTATAATGATAACTTAACTTATTGCAGCATGCACTTCCAATTGGCTAAATTTCTATGGTCGCATTCGTGTATACCGTGGTAATATCCTTTTAGTAAAATCAAATGAAAACTCATTTCTAAACTCGTTGCGCATCAAGAATTTTTATCCAGACGCCTATTTTATAAATTTTGTAAGAAAAATTATCTGCCTTTGGTCATTGCTACAGTTGGGTAAAAATACCTCAACAAATTTTTAAACAGGGTCCTATGACCTCTATAGGCTCTTTGGGCGCACGGTTGGCGCAGTGGTTGAGCGATTGACTGCTGCACTGCGTGTCGCGGGTTCTATTCCCGCACGGAACAAATATTTGTATGACCAGATTCAGCTATTGTTCCGGCTCTGGGTGTTTGTGTATGTGAGTAAACGCCGCACTCACGATACAGGAAGAAATTCCTAGTGTGGGGCAACGTTTTTAATAAAAAAACAAAAAAAAAGCCTAGGGTCTAGCTACGCCACTGGAGATAGAGAACATGATACTCGATTCGGATTCTATGAGCAATGAGATCGTATAGTCTCATCTATGAGTCGGTACGGCGAACGAAAACGAACTTATCGATCGCGTACTTAGGTACCTAAGAGAAAATACGGAGCAAAATGGTGGCTGAATTACTAAGGAGTGTTTCTTTTGTTGTTTTTTGTTCATTATTGCGTTTCTTATTCTATGCTGTTATGTTTGCTGTGCTCCCGTACTCTCGTACTCCCGTAGGTATTGTATGTTTCTTTTTCTATTTATTTTAGAATAGCTTAAGTTCCCGCTATATCGGTCCCATGCATCCCACAGCAAACTTACACTTTTCCGGGTACAGTTGCTGCTAGTTATCAAAAAACGAAGTAACAAAAACAACAACACCGACTGCCGAAATTGAAGTTATTTTTCACTTTGCAGTGTTTTTATTTGGCAGTCGGTTATATTGTTTTGTAAAAAAGTTTTTACTTTTCACTTTTTGATTGTGGTACAGTTATGCCAAAATAGATTACTCGAATAACATGAAACTTAAAAACAACCGGTATAATTATAATGTACCAGGGTGAACTGTACACATCTGCCTACCTCTTTAAAGCATATCGGAGTGATGTTAAGTTTTAATAGTTTTCTTAAAAGCCTTATTTGTAGATTGAAAACTACGTGAGTCGTTTTTGTAATCAATTCTACCCGAAAAATCACTTGCTTAAAAAAAAATAAAAAACTTACATGAAGTCGAACATAGAACCTCCTCCTTTTCGGTAAGTCGGTTAAAAAAGAGATGATGTCATTAATAGTATCTAGTTATAGTTTGGCTCGTAAAGATTTATCTCTTTTTTAAAGAAAACAGCGAAGGTACTTAAACATTAAAGCTCCACCACAGAAAGTACCTACTTATACCAGCGCTTCGCTTTCTTTATTCATAAAATGCGTCAAACATGTAAAAATCTTGTTTAGTTTACGAGCGAGTTTCGATATGGCTCGCATGAATAAGTGCTGACTCTGACGAATAAACAAAAAGTTTATGTGAGACGAGCCAAGAAAGCCGTAAAATCCGAAATGATGTTACCACACGTTTAGGTTCCCAACTATATGGAGGTCAACGACATAAATTCTACTGATAGACAAGAACAATCATGAAAAAAAAAATGTTCAAATGCTGGTGAATTAGAACTAAAGTTGTCTAATCAAACTATTAAAACTTGCAGCGCTAGATCGCTTATAGAGTTACTCGCGATCAAAACATCGTAAATGCCATTAAATTCATCGCGTCGCCATCCGTAAATCTAACTTTGAACGAAACGCGGGATTTCGTTCAAAGTCAGATTTACGGATTGCAGTATAGTTCAGTCGAACAGAGTGGAGTGTTCGGATCGCCAGATTTAGTGCGTAGTATATATCGATGGTGGAGGTTGACTTCCAGTCTAATCACATGCAGCTTATTTTACTGGAGCTACTTCCTATCTGACCCTCACAGCCTAGTTACTGGGTAAAAAGATACCCCTGGGCAAGACTGGTGTCAGATTTCCTGGATTCTGACTATCCGTATCGACTGCCAAAGACAACCGGGATCAACACCTTCACGTGCTTGCCGAGACGTGGAGGAATCTCGGTATGCTAACATGGTCGCCCATCCACCTTACACCGTACCTTAACCCTAAAGATTGACACGTACGGCTGTTATTTTTGAGAAACCAACAAATAAAACACACGAATAAACTTTCCATCGAGCCGTATTATTTGATTGCCCATTGTTTGATATTTTCATCTTGACGCAAGATTTACTACTCGTTCCAATTGAGCCTTTATTTAAGCTAAGCGATCCTAAGATAGGCAAGCCGAGCGAACGATTACATTACTGCGCATAGCTACGACGCTACGAGGCTATAACGCTACGAAGCTATATCGCTACGAGGCTACCTCGCTACGAAGCGCGTAGCTTGTAGCCCGTATCCGGATTACTTCGATATTGTGTGCAAAACCGTTACCCCCGCTTCGGGTAAATATGAGGATTATTTATACCCGACAGATATTGAAAATGCGGTTTTAAACAAACACGTATATCCGAATCCAGTTGCATTCCATTGGGAGACTGGAATTGAAGCTATGTTGGTATTGAACAAAGTGTAAATATCAATTATTTTTGTGGTTTGTGGATTTTGTAAACGTAGCACTGATTTATATTTGGCTTGGGCGATATAAGTGTGGGTGGATACACATAAATATTTGCCAACCTTGGTTACGGTACGGATATGGCTACTCAGATCATGCCTCGCGGGCGTCGTTTGTGGCTACTTAGAGGATATATCAAGAGGATGGATAGCATCGGGCCAGCAACCATATGTTTTTATTTATTATTCTTAAATATAATCTATAGTACAGTTTTACAATATTTTAATTTTGTAACATTAAACCTGGATGGGTTGGTACTCACATTCGCCGTAACGACTATAATTATCCCAAAATTTTTCACTCATCCCAAAAACGAACTTTACTGTTCACGCAATCGTTTAAGCCGTAGGTAATCAGAAGACACAATTGTGCTTAATTGTGAGTGTGAATAAGTGTATGCCATGTTTCGTCTACGGAGTGCGCTATTGGGCCGCTCATTAAAAAACCGGTTCTTGTCAAAGTATATACTCGTATATATAGGTTGGTTTAATAAAAATATTTGTTTTAGTTAAGCTAAGTTTAATATAGTCTGAGTAGTATTTTTGTTTGTAGTTTTATTTTGTTTTTAATATTTTATTTATTAGAGTGGAAATCAAGAATTATATCGTTCGCCTACCATAATAGTTTTTAGCTTAAGGTACAAATAATAGATTTTTGGTGATACTCCTGGTGATTCTTTTTTTTTCTTTCTTTCTTTTATTTAAAAACGTTGCCCCACACTAGGAATTTCTTCCTGTATCGTGGGTGCGTTTACAAACATATAAACTCACATACACAACACCCAGAGCCGGAACAACTATGTGTAGGTCATACAAATATTTGTTCCGTGCGCGAATCGAACCCGCAACACGCAGCGCAGCAGTCAATCGCTCAACCACTGCGCCATCCGTGCACCCGTGATTACTTTATGCGATATGGGTATTTGAATGGTTTTTATTATTAAATTGTTCAATTAATAGGGCCATGTTATGTCTAGTCTGTACTAGCAAAAATTTACAATATTTGAATAGTTACTTCGTTTTGATATTTTATTTTTGTAGGTACTATTAGTTTTAAAAGTCTAATTTGTAATTTTTTCAGTATAAGACTTGAAAGTTCGCCCGTAGCTCGTAATTCCATATAATATAATTGACTTTGCTAAAGCCATGTACATGTTACGTAGGATTTTTAACGGAACTTTGGGTTTTAACATGTAGAATTTTGCCAATATGGCCCGCAACGTATCACAGACTGTGTCTATGCGAAAGGCCTATACTCCATTTGCGATAACATTATAATTAAATAAGCCCATTTTACAGCCCGTTCAACCGATTTTGACTTCTATTGCGTTAGTGATACGGCAAATGGTAACTGTAGTAAACAGTTGGTTTTGGTAACAGGTTTATGCTTTTTATGTCATACTTATGTTTACGGGATAGAACTCAAAATCGGTTGAACGGATTGTAAAAAGATTTGGAAACATGTCTAATGTTATTTCAAATGGAGTTTAGTTGAAATGATTGTCTACGATTAAACCCAGGTACGAATGGTGTGTGACTTGATCGATTGCCTCACATTGACATGTATTTGCAGAAACAGAGTAAAGATAGCTGTGATTATGTGCGATTATCTTAAAAGAGGTTTTGTTTTATATGACTGGAATGACATTTTAGTTCTGTTTGCGTTAAGAACCGGTCCAGCATCGTGCACCCATTTGGAAATTCGAGTTCAGTCGTCTTGCAGCCCATGAGCAGCTACATCAACGTCTTTATGGGCAGCTACCAGACATGTGCCTTTTGCATATTGATCTACTGAACATTGGTTGACCACATGTTTTTTAATTTTTTTATTTCAATATTCTACCGCGGACATGTGGCAGTCCGCGCTCTTTTTTATAGTGTTTATTGTTTGTTTGTTTTTTTTTTCAAAAAGTTACAATTGTCTGACCCCTACGTCGGACAATATTTTTGGGCTTACTTAACTAACTTAAGTCTACGTGAGTTCATCCCTCACTAAATACTATATATATATTTACACACTGGCATTACATTTCAAGACCACATGTTCAATGTCATCGACATATGTCAGGTAGTGTAAGGATCCAAGCACGTTCCTTCAGTGACTTCAATGGGGTCACTGCTTTCATTACTTATCATAACATTATATTTTCGATTATGAAGGTAATCTTTGCACCATTTAATTATTGGTTCTCGAACTCCAGAATTAACTAGTTTTGTCAGCAACTTGTTATGTTTAAGCGTGTCCAACGCCTTGCTGAAGTCACAACACAAGTTCCTCGATATCTTTAAAGGGTTCGTATCACAACGAATTGATTGTAAGAGAAATATTATCCACGAGCTTTCGTCCATTTTCTTTTTACTATCGCATACGGTCCTAAACCCTTTATTGCTAGGGCACCCTGTGGGCCCAATAACTGTAAAAGCTGTGAGTGCTAAATCCGATAGGAGTGGGGAAAGAGTTGTGTTAGTTTGCGGCTAGCTTTTAGATATGTATAACAATGAAAGTCCTTTTAAAACAAATATTGAACCGACGAAATAACAAACTGAAAACATTAAAAAAAAATAAAAACATCTATAAGCATTTTGTTAAAAAAGATTTTTTAATTTTTAATTTTGTTACAGAATCGGTTCACAATTGAAAGTTCAATGAGCAAATTATTAATAAATCTTTTTTTTCAAACTTTATGAATTTAGGTTGGATATTATTTTTCAAATTTAAATGCGACCAACTCTGAGGTTTATTACAGTTAAAAAAAAACGGACTTCTCTATAAAAAGTTATGCGGGGTCATACATAAAAAAATATACATGTGAGAACCTACTCCTTTTTTTCGTTGGTTAAAAACACGTACATTTTACGTAGGTATAGGGATTATATATGTAAACCTCTTAAGTACCTCGACTACATTGATTGCCTCGTGATGGCAATTTGCAAGCTAGTGCCACTTCCCAGTGTTGTGATTAAGCTGAAATGTTTACCAAACGTCTGTTACTCGTGGCAATGCAATTTTGAATACTATAAAAGCATAAACGACGAGCGGTATGAACTACTAAATGGTAGACCATAATTATGGTATGAACGTAATTGAAGCAAAAGAGTATGTAAGGATCGTAGCAAGTGGCATTCTGCCTATTCCCATGGGGAAAGGCGTCAGTTTATGTATGTATATATAAAAGCTAGTCTTAGAAAATATATAAATCTTGTTAGTCTTATAATAGGCATCATCATCTTCCTGCCCTTGTCGTATGTTACTTGGGGTCGGCGCCACACTTTTTCTTCTTCTATATCCGTCTAGATCCGTCCAGCCGTTTGCGCGTGAAGAAGTAACAAACATGCAAACACACACTCACAAACAGATCCGATCCGGATTCACTCCGGTTAGATTTTTATGTATTCTTTGGTCCGTTTATTATAATAAAATGGTTACTTTTTCATGTGTAATATGATTGACGTAAATTATCATTTACTAGCTGTGCCCAAAAAAGTTGTCTCCATTACATTTTCTTTGGAAACAATATTAGATATCAGCCTACAATGTGTAGTATGAAGTTTCAATAGGGTTTGTTGCCACTTGCCACTGAGCCGTTACATTTTCAATAATCATTCATGTTTATTAAACAGTTTTCTATTAGACAATATTAGCAGAAGTATCTACACCAGACAAGGAAAATTTGTTATAGTTTCTCGCAAACGCGTTGTCGGTTGAATCAATACAAAAAGCTAGGGGCGAGGTAAACAATGGTTTGATCCACAGAACAGAGAAGACGTTTTTTCTGTTCTGTGGTTTGATCTATTTGCAGTAAAACAATTGAAATGAGTTGGAGCTTTATCAAACATGCTAAAGCGTTAAATTGTGTTTGCATAAGGACTAACGGACTCTAATCAAATTCATTATCAATACATGTAATACACCTGTAGAAAAGTAGTTTCTGTACATCGAATATATTTGAAAAAAAAATCCAGTGTGAGGATAACCAACTGAACCCATTTTTATAAAGTTTGCCTGTTTGTCTGTTTAGTTGTGCACGCATCACGTAAAATTTACGAAACCAATATAGATAACTTTCATACATAAAAATTGTACTTGTAACTTGATGTATTACTTAGTTTTTGTTTCATCGCAGTCAAAAAAGAAAAAAAAAGGTTATTAAGATGATTGAAAACCTTCGTAAAAAGTCCAATTAAAAGAAGAGAAAAAAAAAGAAAAATGAGATTGAGAATAGTTAGAGACATCCACATATTTGTACCGTTTATGAGTTACCAGGGAAGCCGCATGCGCAGAAGGAGCTAAAATTTTTATCTTCAACGTAGTCCTTGATTTTATAATAAGCTTTTTTAATAAGGACACGTTTGATGAAGTTTTTGAACTTTCCATCGGTCAGTTCTATAACTGACTTTGGCAACTTGTTATAGAAGCGTATACTGTTTATAAGAAAAGACTTGCTAGTTTTCGTTAATCTGATTTTGGGTATTACAATTTCGTGCTTACTGCGGGTATTTAAATTATGGAAGTCGCTTCTAATTTTGAAAAGCCCTCGATTTTTGCGTACGTACAAAATACATTCCAAAATATAAAGTGAAGGTAAAGTCAGTATATATTATTCCTATCTATGACTTAACCTGTTTGTGGCTACATGAAATTCAAAGCAGCAATGTTGCAAAGGGCTAAGTATCTGAACCAATCTACGCCGGCCATAAGCTAATTCCGTTAGGCTTAAGCCTATGATAGATTTGCAAAGCCTAGCTGTCTGCATTGCAGATGAAATTTGGTGTAGGTATGTGGAGAGAGCAGTGGAGGCCCAGTGGTATCTGCCGCGACTTACAAGTTGTAGGTCGTGGGTTCGAGCCCAGGTAGGCGCTTTACTTTGTGTAAATTATTTCATCACCACTGCTCTCTAAAACGGTGAAGGAAAACATCGTGAGGAATCCGGCATGTCCTAGAACCAAAAATTCGAAGACATGTGACATCCACCAACCCGCACTGGCCCCGCGTGGTGGATTACGGCCCATCCCCTCTCACAGAGAGGAGGCCTGTGTCCCAGCAGTGGGAACATTAATAGGCTGATGATGTGTGATGTGGAGGGATTGATCGACATCATGAATGATGATGAAGATCAGATTTTTGGTAGTGTAAGTTACATCAAAATTGGGATCTTTTCAGGAAAGCAAAAAAACTGTTTAGCAGCTCGTAACTCAGGTTAACAAAAAACTGAACTATGTGCTGTTTCTATGGCAATACATAGCTGTGGCTTCTCAGTGCAAAACTAAAATACTCGGTGTTTTCCTTTTTTGAATAACGTTTTACCATTGGTTCAAACCTGAGTTTTCAACGCGGTATTGCGTTTATTAAAAACTTAGAATGAAACATAATTCTTGCTCAATGTATTTTCAAGAGAACACAAGATTTGATTAGAAAATTAATACGTAAAGCGAGGCAACCGGAGCTTGGATAGGGTCGTTAGATAACCACATTAAATGCATTACACGTTAGCCACTGCAGACAATCTAATTTATTCGTTACAAGATAGAAACTAAACTGCAGCCCCTACTAAAAATTTCTTCAAGCTCTCGTGTCTTGTGAACTCATAGTATGTACCTAGTAATAAGTGATTCGTGGTATGTAAATGAGAAGATGAAATAGTTATTTGTCATGCAAGGCTGCAAAGTTGTTTTTTAGCGCGAGTACTGGTATTGAATCCTATGTGCTTATTCCGAGTTTTTGAACACGTACTTAGACGATCTCTTATGTCAATTTGTATACATACAAGAGGTTTCTCCTTACCGTCACCAGACGGCTCTTATCCAGTTTCAATACAAATTGACGATTATGAGCGTGAGTAAAATTTCACACTAAGCCCACTGAGCGTAGCGAGTTTTTCAAAGGTACGACACGCAGAATAACTTTATTGCCGACCGCAACACACAATTTTTCACCTCACTAAAGCGAGGAAAATGCTAGGTGCAAGAAAAACAGCATACAAATTAGTGTACATATATTTAAAAAAAAATATGTATAAAAATATTACAAAGTGAAAAATAACTTTTTCACTTCTCATGCTCTGAAATTGCTTATTTGTGCAGGATATTTATTTATTTATTTATTTATATATACTTTATTGTACACCAAGATAAAAAACAATAGTACATATGGAAACCTTAAAATTAAAACAAACATACAACAGGCGGCCTTATCGCGTTCTGCGATCTCTTCCAGGCAACCCAGAATGGAGAGAGATAGCCTGGACACGACATGGGGTTGCACTTGGTGCAAGTTTGAATAAAACAATAAGTAACAAACATAGTAACCACTAAATACAAAATACTAAAACAGATACATAAATACATACATACATATAAATATACAGTCAAGAAAACAATACAGCTCCAACAAGTAGAAGATCACAGTGACAGGTAGTGCTCCTTTACCAGTCTTTTAAATATCGGTAGTGATTGCGCGCGTTTTATTGTTACAGGCAATGCATTCCATAGACGAGCGGCCTGGACAGTAAAATATTTGTCCAGGAAGATAGTGGAATGCATTGGCATTTTAAGTTTCATGTTATCCGATGACCTAAGAACTTTCGTGTGCGAGTCACATAAAAACTGAAATCGATTTTTGAGGTAAAGAGGGGTAGATGGGAAAAATAGTATATTATACAGGAGGGAAAGAATATGAGCATTCCGGCGAAGGCGAATTGGCAACCACTTGAGTTTCTCACGGAATTCTGAAACATGGTCATATTTGCGCAAACCAAATATGAACCTTATACATAAATTTTTAAGACGCTCAAGTTTATCAAGTTGTGCTTCAGTGAGATCAAGATAGCTGCGAATAGCTTGCGGCTAACTTCCTGTAGCTGGGCAGTCCAAGAGAAGTTCTTGTCAATGAATATCCCCAAGTTCTTAACATTATCGCTAAAGGATACAACAGAGTTATCAAAAGAAACTTGGGGAAGAGTCGTCCAGTCGATCCTTGAGACCAACCTTGAACTGCCCACCACCATAACTTGCGTTTTTATAGGGTTCACCGTAAGTCCGTGCCTCTTGCTCCAGTCGCATATACGGGCCAGATCACTATTTATGGTCAAGATAGCCTCAGATAGATTACCAAGAGGAGATCGTGTGTAAATTTGCAGATCATCTGCATAAAGGTGGTAGGAAGAAATTAATTCATTGGATATTGAGTTAATAAAAACTGCGAAGAGTAAGGGAGATAGAACGCCGCCCTGAGGTACCCCGGCAGAAGTACTACACCAGGAAGACAAGGTCTCCCCGATGCAAATACGTTGCCCAAACAGGTAACTACGAAACCATTCAACAACCGATGGAGATATGTTAAGAGAGCAAAGGACGCCAAGTAAAACATCGAAATCCACGGTATTAAAGGCATTACTGAAATCCAGTAGAGCCAAAACCGTTAGATTACCCATCTCCATGGCAGACCTTATATCGTCCGTAATATTCAGAAGCGCTGTAGTTGTGCTTTGACCAGGGCGGAAGCCGGACTGGAAGGGGTTAAGGAGATTATTTTTGGAGAGATAGGTGCTTATTTGGTTGTGGATTAACCTTTCAAGGACTTTGGATAGGAATGGCAAGACGGATATTGGACGATACTCGGAGAAGGATGTGGGATTGGATTTCTTAGGTAAAGGAATTAGGCGGCACAAAATCGATTTTTGTGCACAAGTGCATTAACGTATCTACTTATAAATGTATCTATATTAAGGCAAAGAAAATGAGCCATACAGCCAAACACAATAAAAAGTTCACAGATAGAATTTGTTATTTTATAATATTTACTTTAATTTATTTTTCTTTTATGTGTTTTTTAAGACATAAAAGATATTAAAATTTAAATTATAATACGGTAGGTTATTTAATTAATTTTAACTATATATATATTACAAAATTAATTTAATAGTAGGCTGTATAGGTCTACAGCCCAAGCCTAATATCAATGTCGTAAGATTATTAATTAAAGAAATGTTATGTTATACTACTGTTTTATTTCCTCGCAATCGAAATGAAAAGCAGAGTTTATAACTCGTCCACAAAACCATTTTATCCTCGACATTACTATCAGCCCTCGCCTTCGGCTCGGGCTGCTAATAGTCACGGATAAAAATGGTTCGTTTTGTGCACTCGTTGTAAAATTCGGCTACTATTTCTTCCCCTCATTTCGGAAAGAGTATTTTTGTTCTATTTTTCTTTTTGTTTTTATTTTCATTTTTTTTTCTTTCTTAATGTTTTTATATTTATTTTTATAGAATAATATTTAAAAATGTAAAAATATTTATATAAAATGAATAAATGCAATAATAATAATATATCTTTGTTTATCCAAAAACAATATCAATTTTATTAATTTATCTACTACAATACTCTTTACGTTACAGGTTGTTCTTATTATTGGTATAAACGAAGCATGTCGAACTAATGAACTAACACAACTTAATGTTGAAAACATTAAGAAACATTCAGATGACTTACTATTAATTAATTTACCTAATACAAAGACAAAAATTAATTTAAAAATCGAAAATCCGCCTGCTTAAGAAGATCGGGGGGTCAGCCAGTTTGCGAATATGTATCCTCCGACTGCACAGCATGATATTTTCTTGTTTATAGCTTTTAGTTCGCTTCTTAAGCAGGCGGGGTTTTGATATTTAAATATTTATTTTTTATATATATATTTTTTTTAGTTTTCTTTTTTTCGAATGACTTTTAAACATACAAGTGGTTTATATTTTTGTAATCACCTCTAAAAACCCTTCATTTTGATACCCCACTAGATGGGTTTGGAAGAACAAAAAAATTTCTCCCAAAATCCGCCATTTTCCTTTTTTAACGGCACTTATCTAAGAACACTTGGGCAGTCAAGACCTATCTAACGATGTGTTAATTATAAGAATCCTTCAAGTAGTTTGAAATATATGAATCAGAATCAGAATTATTTAGTAGCTAGCAATGTAGGTACAAGTTTGAGATGGTACAGAATTGGGTGTTTCCGCTACATTCTGCCTTACGGCATGCAAAAACATTATTTTTTGAAGATAATATACATAAAATATAAGCATCAGAATATAAAATAAAATATCACAAATAACTTAATTGTCACATAAACAGTCGATTACGAATCAATAAGCTTATCTAGGAATTGAAAAAAAATATCATATAAATGTCACATACATAGTCGATTACAGTCAATAAGATTAGCTAGGAATTTAAAAAAAAAATATTATCATTTAAAAATGTCAATTACTATAAATTTAAGGTACAGTTATAAATATTTATCATTCAGGAAGTTATTAAAAGAATAGTAACATTTTTCCAATAGCAATGTAGTCAATTTAGTTTTAAATATACGAATAGGGTGTTGTGTTAACGCCCGCCTAATGGTCTATCCACTCATATCAGGGACGTGTCCGGATGTGACAGGGCCGGGCCCAATCATTAAGCTTCGTCACTGGCCCGTGCACGTCCCGTGCACGTCCCGACGTGTGTGAACGAGTTCATATAAAATGTACACAACGATATTTTTTTGAGCCCCTGACGGAGCACGGTCTGTCCACGTCCCGGGCACGGCCCAGATATGTGTGGATATTTCTATGGGATAGACCTTTACCCTCCAAACAAAACTTTCTACAATATTGCAACTGTGGCGGACGGGCCTTAGCCTTCCGGTCGGCGGCGCTGGACGTCGCTAACACCCTGCAAATAAGGTTCTTGGCAACCTGACTCCGTCGACGACTCAAGATTTAATTCTCCACTGTTATAAGGGTTCAATTCAAATTAAACACTTTGATTTCTTAAACACACGGGATGATCTGAGGGCTCTCAACTAGTGACTGAGATACAAGGAGTTGGAAGAAATTATTCCTTGCCGATGACTACAAATTCTAAATTTGGCTGGGGGTGCTATATACCCTTTGCCCTTTACTTTATGGAGAGCCCCCGCGATTTTTCGCCGAAAATAATTTTATTTTGTCCAAAAATCCCTTACCAAAACTTTCTACAATATTGCAACTGTGGCGGACGGGCCTTAGCCTTCCGGTCGGCGGCGCTGGACGTCGCTAACACCCTGCAAATAAGGTTCTTGGCAACCTGACTCCGTCGACGACTCAAGATTTAATTCTCCACTGTTATAAGGGTTCAATTCAAATTAAACACTTTGATTTCTTAAACACACGGGATGATCTGAGGGCTCTCAACTAGTGACTGAGATACAAGGAGTTGGAAGAAATTATTCCTTGCCGATGACTACAAATTCTAAATTTGGCTGGGGGTGCTATATACCCTTTGCCCTTTACTTTATGGAGAGCCCCCGCGATTTTTCGCCGAAAATAATTTTATTTTGTCCAAAAATCCCTTACCAAACACTCGGTAATAGGGCTATTACATTCTTTCTATGGTGCTATCAATACCTAGTTTTCTGCATATGGCAGCTCAGTAGCGCCACCTACCTATATACCTATTCTATAAATCTGTATCGCACTTTAATCAGTAAGTTAAGCGATCAGGACCTCACCGTGAATGATGGTTATATTTTGTATGATGAAGTTTTCTCAGTGGTTCAAAAAGAGTTCAGTAACACTTTTAAGAAGGAAACTAAAACTATATGCCCTAAGTTTTTATAATAAAAACTTAGGGCATATAGTTTTAGTTTTCTCATTCACTGTGTTGTTAAATTTATTTAATTTACCGGATGTTGTTAGTCTGGATTGAAATCTGCACTTGTTTTATTAGCATAATGGACTCAAATGTCACCAGTAGCCCACTATGATCCGAAGGCAGATAATTTATAATGGCCTTGTCCAAGTAGTTGCAGCAACAAAAAACATTATCAATACATGTAGCAGAAGTCAGTGTAGTTCGGGTTGGTCCCATAAACACATGTGACAAATTAAATGATTTAAAGAGATTTAATAACCTACTGCTATCTGAATTATCTTCTAAAATATTAATATTAAACTCACCACAGACAATTACTAGTTTAATACCCATTGCAAGTTTTGCCAAAACATCTTCCATCACTGACTCGAATATAGAGTAGTTCTTATAATTAGGGGGTCTGTAGACGCACACTATGACATGCTTATCCAGCTCAATACAGGACAGTTCAACACTATGTTCAACTGATAGGTCTACTATATCTTTACGAGGTTTTGATTTAATACCATTTTTTATTAATATAAGTGAACTCCCACGCAACATAATATTTCTGTGTGTATGCTATAAAATCTTTTTGCACGTGTCGGCGCTTCAATCTAAGCACTGAAAGACTAGTAACTTAGCTAGCAACAAAGTAATCTTACAGGATGAAGATGAATTAATGTAGATTATTTCTGAGAATGTTTTCAAGAAGAAGAAAACAAACACCACTGGAAGAAGTTCTGAGGAATAATATCAGTTTTCACAGAAATTGCGAATATTGTTCTTAATTAAATTCGTTCCGTTATGTAAACAATTGGTCGGCGAAGTTGTCGGGTCTTGTACCAGTTGTACCCCGGGGGTCGGCGGTAAGAACACGAGGTGAGGTGATCTTCAGGAAATTGGGAGTCAGTTTGTTTGCCTTGCCGATGATCGGTTGAGTTGCGACTCCTATTTTGAGAAAAAGGCACATATATAATATAAATTATTTAAATTATTAATTCCAACATAAAAATGTTTTACAGGTATGGCCTTAGCTAAAATGTAGTCACGAATTGCCACACAGAGACGCCGCTCAAAAAGTGATCACACACATACATGTGATCCTCGTGAATAAGGACTAGTGTGACAAACTATAATAAAAGGTCATACTGTATAAGTAGTGTAAAGAAAAAGTCACAGACCGAGAGAAGGAAAGGAAAAAAAAAATACTACTAACATCCACTAACCCTTTCAAATCCCAGATTTACGGGTCAACTTGCACGGGGGACTCGGCTCGAAGAGCTCTATTTGTTTTTGGCTCGTCGAGGCGAACCTTTCCTGCAAATAGATAAGTTTATATTTACACATAGTATAAGTTATAGTCACAAGAGCTGAATAAGAAATCAGCTATATATATTGGAGGCAGGCGTGGTTTTTAGGCGGTAGGTACCTTATGTGAGGGGAGGGCTCTGTATGTACGCTTTTGCGGTTGCACAACGACAGGCTTGCTTGGTAGCGTAGATACAGGCCTACCTTGCTTCCTCCCTCAGAGGCGGCAAGGTGGCGTGGTCTTGAGGGAGAGCGCTACGGTCGTGTAGATCCTCAAGGCAAGTGTGGTGATTTTCCTTCTCGAGGTTGCCACCCTGTTATTGGTCTAATTCCTTAAGAATTAGACGTAACAAAAATCACCAGGCGAACTATCGCAGGGGTGGCGAGGTCATGCCCCTGGGTGTCCACCATCAAACAAGAGCAGATGGTGGATAGTAATGACCTCCCGCGTGTTTGTGCCGTGCGCGGGGACCCGTACGGAGGGATGAAGGAATCCTGGTGGTTGAGTGGAGCAGGTTGCACACAACACACCACTTTGGTCCGGATTTCCTCTCACACGGGAGGTCGTGGGGTAGCTACCCACGATCAATCGGCTGAGGCATTCCGTAAGCGGGCTGTCATGCGAGGGTCGGTTTAGTGAGGGGGGGCAGCCGGCGTGGCATGGGATCTCGGGATTGGTTGTCCCGTGATCTTCCGTCGCGTGCGGGCTCGTCAACTTCTTACTAGACTGACCCTATACCGAAGGAGTAGCTCTGGCGTTGCTCGTGGAACGAGTGACGTCCCCGACTGAGGGCTCCGTGGTGGGTGGAGAGCTCTAACGGTGAATTTATATAAGCAAAACACATGGATTCTGAAACAACTACAAACAAAAAAAAAGGCGAATCAATCGTATTGGTGGAGGAGGAGAGTGTGAGTCAAGTAGGCTCACGTACCGGTGAAGCGGAGTCGCTGGGATTAACTTCCAGCACGTCCGTGGCACCGAAAGTTAAAAAGCGGGCACAATTCGTGCGCCCGGCTACCCCGGCTGCCGATGAGGTGGCCAGTGACTCCTGCGAGTCTTCTTGCTCGCAGATGTCGCATGCCTCTGAGTCGTCAACTAGATCGACTCGATCCCGCACTCGCAAGCGCGCACAGCCGTTCACGGCTAAAAAGAAGTCAGCTAAGTCGCTAACACTTAGCAAGCCGCTGACCGACGGTCGAGAGCAGGGCGGAGACTCTGAGCCAGCGAGCCCGCCAGCTAAGCAGGCGAAAACTCGGGCAACGGTAAATCAGAGCCTACCAAACCCAGAGATGTTGGCCAAGACAATGCAGGCGCAACCAACAGTAGAGCTTAGCGGCTGCATTATGAACAGTCTGAAGGCTATAGAGGAGGTTGCGAACGAATCGCGCAACCTCAAAGGGGATTTTGTCCACAGCCTTAAACTGGCGGCAGTCACAGTACAGGCTGCGGTAGCCGAGTTGGCCTCGCGGTCAGTTGTTGAGGTCAACGTCAAAAGGCTAGAGACGGAAAATGCGGACTTGAAGATTCAGCTTTCAAGTCTGTCCGCACAGGTCGAGAAGCTGACAGCGGAGGTCAGCCTTCTAGGTCGCCAGGGTGAATTAACAGGTAGCCCCATTGTAGCTTCATCGACGGGACCAAGTCGGGCCAATGAGGTAGCTGGGTCTTTTCGGTCAGAGGAGTTAGAGGCACAGTTTCGGCGATCCATAGCTCTGGAGATTGGGGGCATGGTAGATGCCAAATTGGCGGCCTTAGAGAGGAGGTTGCCTCCGGAGAAGCCCTTGCGTCCGCCACTCGCTGCCGACTCTAGGAAGGTTTCATCATCGGCTGCTCAAGAGCAGGCGATCGCCGATCCATGCCAGATGCTTCACTCTGCAAAGAAGAAGAGGAAGGGCAAGAGAAAGAGTAAAGAGGTGGCTCGGGTGCTGGAACTGCCTGCTGTGCCTGCGGCGCCTTCTCAGGCCTCGCAGGCGTTAAGGACTGAGTCGGAGATCTGGTCTACTGTGGTGGGGAGGAAGGCAAAGTTAAAGACACCCCAATCCAGTGTGAAGCCAAGTTCCCCATCTGCCACCGTGCCATCGTCTAGTCCTACAAAGAGCAAAAAGCAACCGGTGAAGCTGCCTAGGGTTCCCACCACGGCTGCTATAACGGTGTCGATAAAAGAAGGGTCAAACGTCAAACTCGGAGATGTCATGTTTGCGATGAGGCAGCGAATCCGTTTGGCCGATGTCGGCATTGATACCGTAGGCCAAAAGAGGGCAGCTGATGGTGGCATTATTATGAAAGTCGCGGGCGCCGAGTCCTCCAACAAGGCTGACAGTCTCGCCAGCCGTATGCGGGAGGTCCTTGCCGAATTCGACGTGAAGATTTCACGTCCAACAAAAAGAGCCGAGGCAAGGATCATGGATCTCGACGATGCAGTCACGTTGGAGGAAGTGGCAGCTGCAATTGCCGAAGTGGGCGGCTGTTCTACCGAAGATGTGAAAGTGGGTGAAATACGTCGTCCACCTGCTTCTCTTGGGCACGTCTGGGTCCGTGCTCCACTGGCGGCAATAAAGAAGTTGGCATCTGAAAATCGCATGCGTTTAGGGTGGACATCGGTAAGGGTTCAGGTTTTGGGGGCACGTCGTATGATGTGCTTCCGTTGCCTCGAGCCCGGGCACGTCCGTAGCCAGTGCACGAGTGTGGTTGATCGGAGCACCCTGTGCTATGCTTGTGGGGGAGCACACAAAGTGAGGGAGTGCAAGTCATCAACCTTGCGGTGTCCGCTATGTGCGGACCAGGGCCTGCCGTCGGATCACCGGCTGGGAGGCAAGAAATGCGCTCCACGCAAGAAACGGGCTTTGCTCGCTCCCGCTGCGACACATGAATCGGCGCCGGCACCACTGAGTGCGGGCCCTGCGGAGGTCATGGACACCTCGCCTTCCCAGCCCTAAAGGTCCTCCAGTGCAACCTGAACCACTGCCGCAACGCGCAGAACCTTTTTCTGCAAACTGTTGCGGAGTGTTCAGTTGCCTTGGCGGTGGTAGCAGAGCCCTATGGCCTTCGGGACCATCCTCGCTGGTTTCGAGACACTGTGGACTCTGTTGCCGTTTACTGGGCTGGTGGAGGCGGACGGCTTTACTGCTCCCTACTGGGTAGCGGGCAGGGATTTGTTGCAGTGGAATGGGGACCTCTGGCCGTAGTGGGCTGCTACGTGTCTCCCAACATTTCCCTCGCTGAATTTGAGGGATATCTGGACGGGGTTGCGAACTGCATTCGATACAAATGCTCACCCCGTCCGGTACTTGTCCTGGGTGACTTCAACGCTCACTCCAGAGCTTGGGGAAACACTCGGGACACGCCGAGGGGACACGTGGTACAAGAATGGGCGGTATCGCTAGACCTCCGACTTTTAAATCGGGGGTCCGTCTCCACATGCGTTAGGTGGCAGGGGGAGTCGATTGTGGATCTCTCATGGGCGACTCCTTCTGTTGCCCGCATGGTATCGGAATGGAGGGTAGCGGAGGAGATGGTCACGCTTTCTGACCATCGCCATATCATCTTCGATGTGACACTGCGCCCCTCCGATAGCCCGATCCGTCCAGATTTTAACCCACCGGCACGACGTTGGGCCCTTAAGCGGCTCAATCGAGACATGCTCATTGCAGCTGCTAACGTCGTGGCGTGGCCGGAGGTTGATCATACCCAGGGGATCTCGCCCGATCCAGAGGAAGAAGCGGCTTGGTTTCGGGACACGATGACGTCGATATGTGACGCTTCCATGCCCCGGGTCAAGTGCAGCCAGCGTCCGGGTGCGACTTACTGGTGGTCGGAAGAAATCGCGCAGCTGCGCGTTTTCTGTCTTAGGTCTCGACGCCAGTATCAACGCACCCGGCGCAGAAGACAGCCAAGATCTACGGACGAGGAAATAGCCAGAACCTACAGAGCGTATCGAGAGGCGACCATGGCACTCCAACACGCCATTTCGGATGCCAAGTCAAGATCCTGGAGGGAGCTTTTGGAGGGACTGGACAGGGATCCATGGGGGCGACCTTATAAGATGGTAATGGCCAAACTACGTCCATGGGTCCTCCCCATTACGGAAACCATGGATCCAGGACTGCTGGAAAGAGTGGTAAACACGCTCTTTCCAGTAGCTAGGGAAAGTCCCCCGTCACTCCTAGCCCCTTCGGACTGGACTGATGAGTTGGTGGTATCTGAAAGTGAGCTGAACCGTGCCGTTGGTCGTATGGGGGCCCGTAACACCGCGCCAGGCCCGGATGGCATCCCTGGCCGAGCGTGGGTTCTGGCTATGGCTCCTCTGGGGGACCGCCTGAGACAGCTGTTTAACAGTTGCCTCCGTGCGGGCGTGTTCCCCACCGAATGGAAGGAGGCTGGTTTGGTATTGTTGAGGAAAGCGGGCAGAGACTCGGAGTCTCCCTCTGCATACCGTCCCATTTGCCTGCTCGACGAGGTTTCCAAGTTATTCGAAAGAATAATTGCCGATAGACTCGTCGGGCACCTGTCGCGAGTAGGTCCCGACCTGGCTGATTGCCAGTATGGTTTCCGGCAGCAGCGTTCTACAGTGGACGAAATCCTACGCGTCCGCTCGCTGTCGGAACAGGTGGTGTCCCGGGGTGGGGTGGCGTTGGCGGTAAGTTTGGACATCGTCAATGCTTTTAACTCCCTGCCTTGGGATGCAATAAGGGCGGCACTAGTACATCACAGAGTGCCCCCTTACCTGCAGTGCATCATCGGGGCTTACCTACGCGACCGGCACATTCGCTATGTGGGTCGGGATGGTAGCGTACATCGGAGGGAGATTACGTGTGGGGTTCCGCAAGGGTCGGTTTTAGGTCCTCCCTTGTGGGATCTCGCATACGACGTAGTCCTGCGTGTTGAACTCCCCGTCGGCGTTAATGTCGTTTGCTATGCAGACGACACCCTGGTGTTAGCCGGCGGGGATACTTTTGATGAGACCATCCAGCTTTCAGAACTTGGGGTGGCAAAAGCCGTGGCGTCGATCCGCGAGCTGGGTTTGGAGATAGCGCCTCAGAAAACTGAGGCGCTGTGGTTCCATAAACTGCCGAGGAGCAGAGAGCCACCCAGCTCGTCAGTGACTGTTGGAGATGCGCAAGTCCAGGTGGGCCGATACATTAAGTATCTTGGCCTAACCTTGGACGGTCGGTGGGGCTTCGAAGAGCACTTTGAGCGACTGGTCCCCCGCGTTGAAAAGGCAGTGGGTGCTTTGCACAGACTGCTGCCCAACCTCGGGGGACCTCGGGAAGAAGTTCGCCGTCTCTACGCCGGTGTCGTGCGATCGATGGTCCTTTATGGGGCGCCTGTTTGGTCAAGCAGACTGTCAGGTGTCCGACGTTGCAGGACTAAAATTAATAGCCTGCAGCGAAAAATGGCCATTCGTATCGCACGAGGATACCGAACGGTAGGTGTCCGACGTTGCAGGACTAAAATTAATAGCCTGCAGCGAAAAATGGCCATTCGTATCGCACGAGGATACCGAACGGTATCCTTTGAGGCGGCAACTCTCCTGGCACGCTTTCCTCCGCTTGACATTCTGGCGGATATGGATGCGAGGGTTTATAACCGGATTCGTGCCATTCGCCGGAATGGTGACAGCGTGCCGGGGATCGCTATAGTAAGGCTGAGGCGGCAGGAACGGCGACACGCGCTCGAGCGGTGGCGAGAACGGCTACAGCAGCCGCAATTTTCGTGCAAGCGCGTTGTCGAAGCCATCCTGCCGCACTTCGAAGCCTGGCTGAAAAGAGAGGAGCGCATCTCCTACAGGCTCACTCAGGTACTGACCGGACACGGTTGCTTCGGTGAGTACCTGAATAAGATTGGGCGAGAGACCACGGCAAATTGCCACCATTGTGGAGGCGACCTTGATTCTGCACAGCACACGCTCGAGGAGTGTCCAGCGTGGGCCTCTGAGCGGCAGGTCTTGGTCGCCAGGATCGGGCGAGACCTGTCTCTGCCAGCAGCTGTGGGGGCCATGCTGGCAGAGACAGAAAATTGGAGGGAAATGGCCTCCTTTTGTGAGACTGTGATGGCCCAGAAGGAGGCCGCCGAGCGGAATCGTGAGAGGGCCGATCCCGCTCGAAGAAGAAGGCGTCGGGGAGGCAACCGCCTCCTCGATGCCTAAAACACCGAAACCCCGCCTGCGTAATAAGCAAGCGGGACTCCGGGGTCGCAGGTGGTCAGATTGGGGACTCTGTCCGCCCACCAGGTGACTTCGGGAAGGACGGCAGCACAGTGATCACGTGCTGCCGTGCACAGCGAGGCTCAGGGGAGGCACTTCTTTCAGCCTCCCCAGGGATGTGCCCTAACAGGCGTTGCACAGAAGGGGCTCCGGGTTGGTCTTTTAAGAGGTGACGGGGCCCCTTTCAGGTGCAGATGGTGATCACCGGGGTGGTTTTAGTGAGGTAAAAATCCCACACTCCCTGGTCTTTTTTCCCCAAAAGTCCAGGCGCCTTTTGAAAACAAAAAAAAAAAAAAAAAAGGTACCTTATGTGAGTCCGACACTGCCCAGGCTGGCTCGTTTTGGGCGAGGCAGTCTGGGGAGTCCTAAGAGGATTTTCCACTCCTGCCAAAACAAAACAAAAAAATAAAAAATAAGGACTGGTGTGGTAAAATCGTGATCTAATATCTTAAAAAATGTACTTGTGTCTGTGTGAGGATTTAATGCTCGAAATTATCATAATCATCTCGCATATTTCTTAGGTCACTTATAGTTAAATGCTCAGTAGCCAGGTACTGCAACGTTGAGGTTCAGGTTGCATAGTTTACGTACTCCTCGGTCAAAATATCTGTACACTTTGAGCTGTCAATGTCGCTTTTATGCCGGTTGTACACTCTCGCGCGAGAGCCCACGAGGATGATGTACATTGCTCTCAGTACTGCGTTCAATCATGAATTAATTTGTTTAAAAACTCAATGTACAGCGTTTCCTCGGGCTCTCGCACAATGGTGTACTGCCGGCATAACGTTCGACTCTCCTTTTGGCGGACGAGGCGAACGCGGGGAGCCACGAGGGTAGGCGGGAAGGGTTTACTTATGATAAGCATAAATTACACTGTTATAATTTACATTGGCATAACGAAAACATTTATGCCTAATAATATTATGCATAATGATCATTATGCAACTCCAAGGCATAAAAATTAAAAGGAATAACGGAAACAAATTTGAGTTATTTTTATGTATTTTATTTTTAGTGACAGAAACTAATCGCTGCAAAACCGAGTCCACGTAGTGTTGTCTGCCGTACCCCAAGAGTGTTATTTAAAATCGCGTAGGCGCGGAGGAGCGAGGTGGCCCGCGAGCTGAGAAGCAGGTGGTTTTAAACACACCTGCGGCGAGCAGCTCGCGTGGGATCGCTAGGGCCCCGCAGCGCCGGAGCCGTGACAGAATCCATGCCTGCTGCATGTTGCATGCTGCTTGCTTGCTCCATGCATGGTGTATGCTTGTTTACATGTTTACATGCTGCATGCTTTCTGCATGCATGGTGTATGCTTGTTTGCATTCTTCTTATAGGAAGAAAATCCCAAAAGCATTTTAGGAGTTAATTATTATGCGTATTTGTTATGCTTGAAAAAATATATTAGGAATAAACCTTATTATTTATCGCAATAACAAGTATTATTTAGTAGAGATACCTCTGAGACCCTTCAGTACACATTTCCCCTATAAGAGCAGAATATCTAATTGTAAGGTTAAAACCGTTTCTCCAAATGAACTGAATATTTACAAATCTATTGTGTTCGAAAGCAATCAAAAAGTTATGAGCAGCCAACATAACCTCAATAGAATGCAGAAAGTTTTAACGATTATTATTGC
The DNA here is from genome assembly GCA_945859665.1 of Anorthoa munda. Lineage (NCBI taxonomy): Eukaryota > Metazoa > Arthropoda > Insecta > Lepidoptera > Noctuidae > Anorthoa > Anorthoa munda. The sequence goes on along the minus strand of OX243905.1, from coordinate 23,019,577 downwards.
AAATCCTCTTATTCTTAAATTGAGCTTAGCTCCATCTACTCCTCAATGTTTTGACGTGACAGTGTCTAATAGATCAATGAATGCCGGCTGCATGCACGAAAACGTGTCCCGTTACGCTCATTGTAACGTTACGATCGGAGCGAGAGCGCTACACGAACGAGCGAAAGGGACGATCGGCTTGAGCGTTCGGCTTTCATCAATGTTTTGTTATGATGTTGTCACGTTAAACTATCGTCCGTAAATAGACTTTACAGACAACCAATTTTTTTAAAGCATTTTTGGTACCTAATGTAAGTAACCGTAATGCCTTATTAAGTAGATTACGTACCTGCCTCAGTGTTACTAAACTTGTGTTACTAAAATGAAAACAAAAGATATAGTCAGGTCAGTCGCCTGCACAGTATAAAGTATCTATGTGCAAAATATCAAGTCCCTAGACGATTTCATTATTCCCATGGCTTCATCCCCCTTTTCACCCTCATGGGGGTGGAATCTTGAAAATCGCTGAGACACGTGTAAATTATTTTTTAATGTTCAGTCTAAACCCAAAATAAGAAGATCCTGACTTTAAAACTGACGGATTTTCATACAAACTTTCTTAACCTATTTCAAGCCCTTAGGAGTGGAATTCCCAAAAATCCTTTCTTAGTGATCACCTACACTACCAAAGGAACCTACATGCCAAGTTTCATGACTGAAGCTTCAGCCGTTTGGGCTGTGCGTTGATGGTCAGTGAGTGAGTGAGTCAGGCAGTCAGTCAGTCAGTCACTTTCTTCTTTTATATGTTTAGATTATAAAAATTACATGTTAATTGATATAAAATGAGCGTAAACTGAACTGCCATCGTGTTCTAATAGCTAGAGCCATAGACTTCCATTCTGGATGTCTCGTGGGATCGATTTCCACGATCAGGTACAAATAGTGAAATACCACTTTGCTTTCAATTTCTGAATCCTACCGACACGACAAAGACATAGTCAGAGGGTATCAGTGGTATTCGAGATATGAAAACTGATTTCTCTCCAGCACATCCAGTAGGTAATCATTCATACAAACTTTAACACCTCTTTTTACCCGTTTAACGGATGATATTCAAAAAATGATTAAGTACGTGTTTCTTTGATTGTATTGAAGAGCAGACATACTAAGTTTCAAGTAATTTTGATGATGAACTATTTATTTTTCTTACAAACTTTAACACCCACCAATTAAATTAATTAAATTAAATAAAATAATTAAATAAAAGTTTAAAATCAGTAAATAGTATTAACCTGGTGCATCAAAATATTCAAGGATTTATGAACAAAGATTTAGAAGTAGAATTATTTATGAACTTTAACAGTATTGATATTCTTTGTATAACTGAACATTGGCTTAAAAGCCACCAGTTATTGTTCAATTTTAATAATCACCAGGTTGGTAGTTCATTCAGCAGAGTTAATGCTATACATGGTGGCTCCTTGATTTTAGTAAGTAACCAGCTTAAATTTAAAGACCGCAAGGATATTGTGAGCCTATCTGTTGAGCGGACAATTGAAATAGCTTGTATAGAATTGGAGCAGTTTATTGTATTAAGTGTATACAGACCCCCTTCAGGATTGTATGACTGCTTTGAAAAGGTAATGGATGAAGTGTTACACAAGATTTGTAACTCGAATAAATCCATTATCACTTGTGGTGATTTTAATGTTAATTTATTAGAAAACTCAGCTTCTTGTAGTAAAATAAAAAGTCTGTTTCAGTCCTACAATCTTGTAAACCTATTTTTGGAGCCCACAAGAATAACCCCTACTAGTGCCACATGCTTAGATAATATTTATACTAATGTTATACCAGTCCACAAAGAAATTATAAATTTACTAGATTCTGATCATTGCGGGCAGAGGATTACTATACCAAACCAAAATAACAAAGTGGCTAAAAAGGATATCACTGTTAACCCCAAAACTGCAAGTCGCTTGGCAGCTTTTAAAGTTAAACTTATTAATGAATTACCAATATTGGCAATTCATTCTAAACCTAATCATCTATATGATGATTTTTTTAATATATACTGTAGACAATTTAATTCCACTTTTATTCCCAAAACTATCTCGGTTAATAGTAATGCTTCATTCAGTGATTGGGCTACCATTGGTATTCATAAAAGCAGAACACGGCTTTATGAGCTGTACAGTGAAAGGACTTATGTAAACACTGCTGAATTTAATTTATATGTTAGAAATTATTCAAAATTATTTAAAAAAGTTTGTTGTTTGGCCAAGTCGCGTTATTTGAGTTCGAAGATTAAAAGTAGTAGTAATGTTATTAAAACGACTTGGAATATTATTAATAGTGAAACGGGAAGATCTGGTAACCGGAATATTGACTACAGCCTATCTATTAATGACAACATCATAAAATCAGACTCACAAGTCGCAGTGGCTTTTGAAAATTTATTTTCAGATATTCCCATTTCAACTACTAAATCCCTAAACTCATCACCTTCTGTTGCTGAGTCTATACTAAAGGAAAATGTTAATGTTTGTGATTCGGAATTTCTTTTTGAACATATTACTTGTAGAGACATAATTAAAACCTTTCACACTTTAAATGTTAAAAAGACTGCAGATCTGTGGGGACATTCTGTAGAAGTTGCTAAGTCCATTATTGACATTGTCGCACCTAGTTTAGCTATTATCTTTAATAATTGTATCGACAGTGGGGAGTTTCCTGACCTAATGAAAAATAGTAAAATAATACCTTTGTTTAAATCAGGTAGTACTTCAGACCCTACAAATTATAGACCTATTTCAGTACTACCTACGTTTAGTAAAATATTTGAGAAATTAATTTTAGAGCAATTGCAAAGATTTTTTAATAAACATAAATTATTACATAGCAAACAGTTCGGTTTTACAAGGGGTCGTTCAACTACTGATGCCGGTGTTGAGCTTTTAGGACATATTTATAATGCATGGGAAGATAAGTGCGATGCCTTGGGAATATTTTGTGATTTGTCCAAGGCATTTGATTGTGTTCTTCATGAAACGCTAATCAGGAAACTCCGCCACTACGGGATCCGGAACGGCGCTCTGGCTCTTCTTACTTCATACTTGAGTAATAGGATTCAGAGCGTTGACGTTAATGGAAAAAGATCTCCCGGATCTATAGTAACAATGGGAGTCCCGCAAGGTTCAATTCTTGGCCCTTTCTTGTTTCTTATTTATATTAATGACTTGCCTTACCTCATAAAGGATAACCATGATATAGTGTTGTTTGCGGATGATACTTCACTTTTGTTTAAACTTAAACGTCAGCAGCTGGTTACTGACGATGTAAATAGCGCGATCTCAAAAGTAGTTCACTGGTTTAATGTTAACAATTTACTTTTAAATGGAAAAAAAAACCAAATGCATTAAGTTTACCCTACCTCACGTTAGGCAGGTGAAAACTGATGTGATGTTAAAGGGCGAAGAATTGAATCATGAAAATAGCACAGTATTCTTAGGCCTAACTTTGGATGCTAAGCTTCAGTGGGGCCCACATATAGATAAATTGTCAAAGAAGCTAAGCTCCGCAGCATATGCTGTTAGAAAGATTCGTAATTTAACTGACATAGAGACAGCCCGTTTAGTATACTTTAGCTATTTTCATAGTGTAATGTCGTATGGTATTCTGTTGTGGGGAAATGCCGCCGACATCCAGACTATCTTTGTTTTGCAGAAAAGAGCTGTTCGATCAATTTATAAATTAAGCCCGAGACACTCTCTCAGAGAGAAATTTAAGGAGATTAATGTAATGACTGTGCCTTCTCAGTATATTTATGAAAATCTTTTATATGCTCATAAAAATATAAAATTGTTTAAAAAATACAGTGATATCCATAACATAAATACTAGGAACAAACACAAATTTGTAGTACCTACAACAAGGCTCAAGAAAATAGGTGGCTCGTTTAGATGTCAATGTGTACGCTTTTATAATAAGCTTCCAAGCGACGTACAAGGTTTAAGTGTTAATAAATTCAAATCATTCATTAAACGTAAGTTGTGCCAGAGAGCGTTTTATAACATTAAAGATTACGTTGAGGACAAAAAGGCTTGGGATTGAGCTGCTCCAATTAATTTCGTTTTTTATTTTTTTTTATTTTGCTTCGTGGATTTAGTTTTTAATTATATTTTTATTTTTTTAATTTTTCTTGCAATGACAAGAATATTTACTTTTTAAAGTATTATATTATTTTATTTTAATTATTGTGAATGTGAAGACTATGTGGATTATTCTTTTTCTTTTAATTTTAATTTATCTTAGTTAGTTTTTAATCATGGTCTGGCAGTTTGAGTATTTATGCGGCCTACCCGAATGTCCTTTCTTTGGTATTGTTCGTCAATTCGTTGAGCTCCTTAAATTCTAAGTTGAGCTGCACGGTTATTGACAAATGCGTGCACTGACTGGACAGGTCCACTCAATCTGGCTGGTTCTTTTCTCAAAAGACCATTTCAGACATCAGTCTACATGGTCTTCACATGATCTAACCAAGTTTTTGTCTGGACTTTAAAAGAGACTGTGACCTCTGAGTTTGTTTCGGCCTTTCTTCTCAGAGTAGTCAGACAGGAAACGTCGACCTCATCTAGTTTTAAAAAATATAATCGACATGTGAAAGTGTTTGTACAAACCAACTTACAGAAAATAAATCATTTATCATTATCATTTACCTCTTTTTACCCCTTTAAGGGATGAAATTCGAAAAATCCTTAAAACAGTATTTTTTATTTTATATTTAGAGGCTAAATGCCATATATCATTCATTTCAAATGAAAAATGACAGAGTTTCATACAAACTTTCATCCTCTATTTAACTCCCTTAGGGGTTGAATTTCGAAAAATCCTTCCTTATTCCTTGTCTACATTATAAATGAAACCTCTGTGCAAAATTTCAGCTTTCTAGGTCCAAGGATTTGGGCTGGGCGTTGATGAGTCAGTCAGTCAGTCAGGACTTTTCTTTTTATTAATATAGATTTAGAGGCTAAATACCATATATCATTCATTTCAAATGAAAAATAACAGAGTTTCATACAAACTTTCATCCTCTATTTAACTCCCTTAGGGGTTAAATTTCGAAAAGTCCTTCCTTATTCCTTGTCCACATTATAAATGAAACCTCTGTGCAAAATTTCAGCTTTCTAGGTCCAAGGATTTGGGCTGGGCGTTGATGAGTCAGTCAGTCAGTCAGGACTTTTCTTTTTATTAATATAGATTTGGGAAATTAACAAAAAAAATGCGGTATTTAACGAAAGTTCCCAATTCCGATATTAATATCGGAATCCCGATATTGAGATCAAATATCGGAAGTCCATATCGGAATTGAAAAACTTCCGATATTACATGCCCTAGTAGAGGGCAATGTCGTCGGCGTATTGTAAAATTTTACAGAAGCAGCTAACTGAAGACTCTAAATCATAAGTGTATAGATTATAAAGAATTGGGCTTAAGACCGACCCCTGAGGTAGGCCCTTCTACACTAGACGGCTTGGAGAGTGGGAGTTTTGAAGGCGAACTGAAAAAGAGCGGGACATAAGGAGATTACAGATGATGTTGACCATCCTCACAGGGATAATCAGCTGTAGCAACTTTTGCCTGAGTATTGGAACTTGGACATTATCGTAGGCTGAAGCTATGTCGAAAGAGCAATGCGGACATCAGAGAAAAAAATGCTAAGGCTATCCAGAGTGCCTATACCCCTTCGAAAACCGAACTGAGATCTGGATAAAATGCCTTTGGTTTCTAAGATCCATTCAAGCCGGTTCTTGATAAGATTCTCCATGATTTTAGCCAAGACAGAAGATAGAGCGATAGGGCGGTAGGAAGCTGTGTCTTTTGGGTCTTTTCCAGGTTTCAATATTGGAATAATGATTTAGGATTTCCATGACTCTGGAAAGAGTAATTTACAGTTAGAAGAAGATTTGGAAATGAAGGAGTAGGGGATTCCGTCGACTCCCGGAGCAGAAACACGAAGGTGATACAAAGCACATGTTAATTCTGAATAATATATATAAGAAGAAGAAGAATATATAAGAGAATGGGTCATCAAATCTATCAGAGGAAGAAGGTGAGGCAGGATTTATAGTGGGAACGCAATCAAAATTAGGAACAAAGGGGGGGGTTAATTTATTTATGAAGTCTTCCAACCAGGAACTTGTGTCTTTGGTTGAAATGTCAGGAGGCTGATTGCAAGCTTTGCTGGGGAGCGTGGAGAAAGAGACTCACAAAATTTGAGCCAACCAATTCTTTTCTTTTTTTGCCAATAACCTACATGTATTTGCAGAAGTCTTTTTAAAATAATCAGTCATATTTAGACTATAGGAGAAAGTGTTCTCAGCTACTTTGCACCAAGGTGGAAAAGGTAATAAGTGACGGGCGGAGTTCTTCAGGGGGATTGAAAAATCGGCCGCTCTTATCAAACCTTCAACGAAATCGTTATAGAGGGCAAGGGAGTTTTGAAGTTCAGAGTCCAGATGGGACGAGAACTTAGGCCAGTCAGCTTGGGGAAGGTGATATTTTTGTAAAGGTTGGATTGGAGGAGTACGAGGATGAGAACTAGGAAATGAAATAAGTATAGGAAAATGATCACTATCGAAAGAATTAGGGAGAACAGACCAAGAAGCTGTTAAAACTTCTTGGTCTGTTCTCCCTAATTCAAGAAGGAAGGAGAACAGAAAGAAAGGTACCCAAACCCCCCTACCCAAAATATTAGTGTTCCGGACACTTGTACCTTTTAGATGACCGCAACCTATGCAGGTTGCGGTCATCTAAAAGGTCTAACAAAAAACTGGAAGCAGGGTCATTACAGTGAGAGACCCAAAGAGTGTGACGGCAATTAAAATCACCTAACACAATCAAGGGGGATGGAATAGAAGAAAGAATAGAGTTAAATTGTTATAATGGTTCTCTTCCTGTCTCTTATTATCACCTTCCAACAATTCAATGTCGTAACTGCTTGCGTCCATAATAGCTCGCAATGTGGGTCTAACCCTCGATATTACCGTTGTGCTCACCCTCACCCCGGTGATAGCTATAAGGTTCCCGACTCAGATGTCACATGTATTTTGTGTTACGGTGGAACCCATAAGGCTACGGATGACAAGTGCCCCGAACATTCAAGGCAAAAGTCTATCAAAATGGTCATGTCTCAGGAAAATCTAAGTTACCGAGAGGCTTCAGTGAGGTTTCCTCACCCAAAAAAACTTTATAAAGTTTTTTCCAAGCCAAACCATCTCAAGCTCCTCTGCAATCCCTTCTCTTCTCACCCCCTCTCATTACTCCTACTTCTTCTCCATATTCATCCCCTGTTAAAACCTCATACTCTAAGACGGTTTATTCTTCTCCTAAGCCTAGACCAGAGTTGGGTTAGTCGTATGACACCCAAGCCCATAGGTCAATGGTTTATACTCCTAATTTTTCTCAGCCTAATGGCTGTGCTCTCAATCCTCCTTGTGAAGAAACTACTCTTAACTTCCCACTCCTAATGACAACCTAATAGAGCTCCTAACATGCTCCCTGATTAATATACTATCCAATGTTAGTGACTCAATACCGGACAATGTCGTTATATTAGTTGAACAACTGCTCAAATCCTGGACTCGCCAAAATGGGGGAAAAAATCCTCAGTGGAACTGTAGATCCATTCGTAGAAAATAACACGATTTAATCTATCTAATAGTTCTTTAGTTTCGGAGACGTGGCTCAGTCCCGGATCTCTCTTTAGGGTTCCTGGATTTTCGTGTCTTTGGGACGATAGAGATGACGGATGGGTGGGTTGCGCCCTTATGGTTAGCAGGCCTGTCACTTTTTTCGAAAGCCCTCTTCCCCGTCATGATCCTGGTCTACATGTAGTTGCAGTAAGAGCCGTGAACATATCCTATGTATCTGCCTATATTCCTCACCCCAATGCCAATCAATTGTCTGAATTTAACTCAATTCTTTCTTCTTTTCCATCCCCCTTGATTGTGTTAGGTGATTTTAATTGCCGTCACACTCTTTGGGGCTCTCACTGTCATTACAGTGAGAGCCCCAAAGAGTCATTACCCTGCTTCCAGTTTTTTGTTAGACCTTATATATATATTTTTTAAATACTAAATCCCTAAACTCATCACCTTCTATTGCTGAATCTTCTAAGGCGATGATAGCTCAGTGGTAGTGACGTCGGATACCGAGACGAAGGTCGCGGGTTCGAATCCTACAATGAGCTTGAGCTTTCGGTGAAGGAAAACATCGTGAGGAAACCATAGCACGGTGGTAGGGTACTTTGTAGTACCCGCCTGGCTGGCAACCACCCTCAAGTTGAAAATCTGTCGCCAAGCACCTTCCGGTGTGTTCCGACAGCAGCACTTGAGAGCCAGTTCCCTTCTAGGCTTTGTGTGCTTACCACCATCGGCCACATCATCACTGACCACGGTGAGATTGTGGTCAAACACAGGCCTATACATAGTAAAAAAAAAAAAAAAAACTATACTAAAAGAAAATATTAATGTTTGCGATTCGGAATTCTTTTTGAACATATTACTTGTAGAGACATAATTAAAACCTTTCACACTTTAAATGTTAAAAAGACTGCAGATCTGTGGGGACATTCACATTCTGTAGAAGTTGCTACTTGTCTATTATTCAACCTGGATAATAGCACTTGTTTCCAGGTAGCTCCGTACCAGTGCATTATATAAAACTTTCTCAGCCGCCGTACCGCTAAAATCCTTACATTGTCTCAAAATGAAACCGAGATTTCTGAAAGCCCTACCGCACACCGTCAACTGCACGCCCAGGTCCCGCACCTGTGTGACGCGCGGTATTAACTACGTGTCCATCTCGTACTGATAATGCAATGGAGCACGCGCACGGTTGTAACACAGCACTTATCAACATTAAAATTGAGTTTATTAGTTTTGCTCCATTGGACTACACGGTTAATGTCTGACTGAAGCCGATTACAATCTGCCTCGTCTTTAACAGCTAAAATTAACTTTAAGTAATCAGCAAAAAGCTGACACTTCGCCTCTTTGACTACTGTTGGCAGATCGTTGACTACCAATATAAATTCCAATGACCCGATATTACTCACTTGACTCACCCCTGAGAACGTGTAGTAAGGGTTGGAATAATGTCCTGCATACTCGACGTACTGTTGGCGCTCGCCAAGGTAACTAGCAAAGAATCTTAGCAAGTGCGGCGTGAATCCCACCGCAGCGAGCTTGCACAAAAGTACATCGTTATCCACAGTATCGAAGGCTTTCCGGAAATCAAAATATGCCACATCAACCTGCCCCCCTGCGTCAATAGCGGGCGACAAGTAGCTAACAAAAGACAGCAAGTTGCCCCCCGTACTGCGGCCCGGCCGAAAACCGTGTTGTGCGTCCGTTAATCGAGAGCTCACTTGTGTATAAATACTTCTATGCAATACCGACTAGGGCATGAATATCGGCATCTCGTAAATCGGAATCTCGGAACGAAATTACCGATATTTCAATTCCGATACTGAGTGATCCAATATCGGAATCTCGGAATCAGAAAAAAAAACCTTATTTTAGCTCCTTGTGAAGCGTCGAGCGAGAAAGCGCGGTTAAGCCCTTTGACTACGGTGATTATCAGTGCTCAGATAGTCTGTTTACTAATCGGGCGCTTATTTACTTAAACTTCACTTCATGAAAAAATAATATGTACCTTGATGCATTCCAGATTTACAGTTCCGAGATTGCTAAAAATGTTAGCTTTAAGAGTACAAGTAAATACACAGATCCATTGAACCCGTCGTAACAATGATATTATCATTGATTAATCCTTAGGTTACAGGTAACCGCAGAATATGAGACGCACGGCATCGGCCAATGTGATGACATTTGGGGTAGGCTTATGTTCAGCAGTGGACATCTTTCGCCTGAAATGACGATGATGATGAATACTAAGATAATTTTGCATACTTTTGAGAGCTGTTTCGGAACGAGTACCTATCCGTGTTAAACTTTATTTTAAATGTATAATATGTTACTTGCTTGGAAACCTAAATAAATTAAAGCTTAATAGTTTTCTGGCTTCTGCTTGTATTGAATACAACAAATTAGACTATGCGATCATTAATATGTTGGATAAATCAACTTCCACTACTTGACTTCGTTGTCTTTCATCTTCATTATCATTTCAGCCAAAATACGTCCACTGCTGAACATAGGCCCCAGGAGGCCTTGCTACAGTGACTGATACTTACACTGGATTATAAATCAGTATTACTCACTATACTTATCGGGACTACTTTCAGATCGAAAAACATTTATTTTCTGTTTTTTTTTGCATTATCCTTTTTCAGAGAGACATTACTTATATACCTTTTTGGAAGCAAAAGTGCAGTTTAGTTAAATAAACGCCCGATTACACAGTCACTAGTGATTAGAGAGAGATACGATAGAAAATCCTATTATCTGGCGACATAAACGTGTTTTTAGGGTTCCGTACCCAAAGGGTAAAAACGGGACCCTATTACTAAGACTTCGCGATCCGTCCGTCTGTCTGTCTGTCTGTCTGTCTGTCTGTCTGTCCGTCTGTCTCCAGGCTGTATCTCATGAACCGTGATAGCTAGACAGTTGAAATTTTCACAGATGATGTATTTCTGTTGCCGCTATAACAACAAATACTAAAAACAGTATAAAATAAATATTAAAGGGGGGCTCGCATACAACAAACGTGATATTTTTGCCGTTTTTTGCTCGATATTAATAACGGCAACAGGTAGACACTTGAAATATTCACAGAATGTGTAGTTGTATATTTACTTCAAAATATAATATTTAATAAATTAAAATAAAATAAATTAAGGGGGCTCCCATACAACAAACGTGATTTTTATGCAGTGTTTTGCGATAATGGTACGGAACCCTTCGTGTGCGAGTCCGACTCGCACTAGGCCGGTTTTTTTATTGTGTTCAATCCAGCATTATACCGAATTTGGGCAATTAACAAAAAAAAATGCGGTATTTAACGAAAGTGCCCAATTCCGATATTAATATCGGAATGCCGATATTGAGATCTAATATCGGAAGTAAATATCGGAATTGAAAAACTTCCGATATTACATGCCCTAATACCGACTCAAATACCTTGGCGAATATGTATGAAATACAATAAAATATTTATTACACTTAAGTTGTTCATTTAATACCCGATACATATCGAATAGATTGTACATAACAATTTCAGATGAGAATATTTTCTTGTTTCATACTTTTTAGAGCGTGATTTTTCAGTGTTTTTGAACTTATTTTTTATTTTGTTATCTGGCGGTGCCTTTATTGGCATTGCTACACTGTCGCCGTGTATTTTATCTTTTTTTTTTTTTTTTTTTTATATTTGGCAGGACGGGAAATCCGGTCGGACTTACACCCAAAGTGCATCTAAAGTGAGCCAGTCTGGATAGTGTCAGACTCCAACTGACTAAAAACCCCTCCTGCCTTACATAATCCCGCCAACGAAGCTGGTGCCCATTTTGTGCAAACTCAAATATTTATGGGCATCTTTATTTATTGATCAAAATATGTAGGTTTAAATAATACAAAAATGCAATAATTACAAAAAGTGCGGTTTATCTTTAAAATGTGCAAGAAGTGCAGTTTATCACATCAGAATACAAGAGAGCAATTTATCACAAGGAAATTAAATATAAATTTGCCTTACTTTATTTAAGGATAAGAAGCACAACAGTGCTTTTCACCACACAGACAATCTGTTTCTCTTAGGTACTACCCCAGTGCACCGTTTGTCATTGCAGATTTGTGCGTGCTATTTCTATGCTTCTTACAAAATATTCTCATAATACTAGTGAAGCATAGAGCCGCTTCAACTTCGGTTTCGTGCAATGACTGTGGAGGCCACATTTACACAGTACTCTAGGAACTTTTCCCTGTGTTGCTTACTCATGAGCCCATGCAGGCTCTCCTTCGTCAATGTCCTGTCCAGCTCACATTCGAGTTGGTAGCGTTCCCTGATAAATAACGGGCAATCTACGAGTATGTGCTGGACGGTCTCTGCCACGCCTGGGTCGCAGACGCACGATGGGTTCTCCTTACACTTGAAGCGATTCAAGTATTCAGAGAACCCGCCGTGCCCCGTCAAAACTTGCGTGAGTACGCCTGTGGGCCGCACCTGTTTTATAATATGGAAAGCCGCTATTGCATCCGGAAGAAACATTTTCGTCACAGAGGCCGTCTCGCCCGACACATATCTTCGATTCCATTCATCAAGCGATTCCAAACGGATTTGTCGCTTGATAAATGAAACCGGACACTGGTCGTAGTCCGGCTTCCTCCGTAACGACAATGCTGCCTCCTTCGCTAACTCGTCCGCTCGCTCATTCCCCGGCAGGCCCGCGTGGGCCTTGATCCAGAACAAAGACACAGCTTTGCTCTGGCCCAGGGCTTGAGCCAAATTTGCGCGCGCACGAACCGCCAGGGGATGGAGAGAGCCATGGCTTGCAAGCGTCTGCAATGCTGACATTGAGTCGCTGTACAAACCATAGCTCGTCTCTTGCCGCGTAAGGATCACGTCCGTCGCTTTGCAGATGGCCAGGAGTTCCGCCTGGTAGACAGTGCAGTACGCGGCTAAGCTAAGTTTGAGCTGCCGGACTTCGCCTTCATTATCCCATATGGATAATGCGGCTCCGACCTTCCCCTCAATCTTGCTGCCGTCGGTGAAAATTCGCACCGCCTGCACGTTGTTGCTGTCTAGCAAATGTTGGTCTGTCAGGCACATGAACTCCAGGGGCATTTGCGTAGCTGGATGAGGAGCCTCTGCAAACCTTACCGCACCCTCAATCTCCCTATCTCCTGGCACATACCGGGATGGCCCTCTCCTCGCTTCATACAGGGCGGCTGCCTCCTGTATGCGCAGATCTAGAGGTAGTATTCCGGACAGTACCAGTGCCGAGTTCAGGGAGACAGTACGGTAAGATTTACAGATCTTCTGGACGAATCCTCGTTGGACCGAGCCTAGCTTCTTCCGTATTCCCAGCTTCTTCGTAGCGGGAGCCCAGGCTGCGGCCGCGTACGTTATTATGGGCTCAATCATAGCAGTGTAGATTGTGTGTATGATCTGTGCGACCAATCCCCAACTCACTTATGCGGCGCGGGACAGTTGCTTATAAATGTTAACTGCCCTCCTGCAGACGTTCGCGGTGTGCTCGTTGAAGGTGAGCTTCTCGTCTATGGTTAGACCCAACAACTTCATCTTCTTAACCATACCAATGTCGACCCCGGCCATGCTCAGCATTGGGGTATCATACTTGCGCTTGTTGGTTACGACCATCGCACAGGTTTTGTGCGGTGCGAACCTCAGCTTGTTTTTGTCGCCCCAACTCTGAACATGGGCGAGGGCTGCATTGGCAGATGTTGAAACTGTGCGAACATTCCACGCCGCTCCAATTCCTGCAATAGTGGGTCTAGAATGAGATTCCACAGAATGGGACCACCTATTGACCCTTGAACACAGCCCTTGCTAGTCACTCGCGTGCATTCCTCCCCAGCGTAACGAACCTTGACTTTCCTACTGTCGAGGTAGCTGTCTAGCAGCCTTCTTATATTCACCGGGCACTTTTCCTCAGCCAGTCTGACCTTGATGGCTGGCCACCAAGCACTATCGAAGGCCCCCTCTATATCCAGTGACACCAGGACAATTAGCTTCTTCAGCCTCAACTTGTCCTGTACGTGCTTCACTAGCGTATAGAGGGCTTCTCTGGGGCATAAATCCAAACTGGCGAGTACTAAACCGCGGTACAAGCTGCCATTTTAAACGCGCTACTACCATCCTCTCCAGGACCTTCCCCAAAACCGGCAGTAGACCTATTGGTCTGTATTTTACCTTATAGATACTGTGTTTATACTATTCGATAAATATTGATGGTATATTTTTATATAGGTACTAGGTTTTGCCCGCGGGTTTGCTCGCGTTAATATAGATTTTGTCAACCAATGCTGGTTGTCGATCTACTTCATCATGATTCTGATCTCCTGGTAGTTTGTGAGACTTTACCGCTCATTATTCCAGCGCCGGAAATACTTATTTTGTTTATGATTCTGTACTCCTGGTTGTTTGTGGGTCTTTACTACTCTTGATTCTGTTCTGCTATTTCCAGTATCCGGATTTCGACACCGACTTCCGATATGAAAGTTATTTCGTACTTTTTAGTGTTTTGCTTTTTAAGTCGGTTTATTTTTTGTGAAAAAGTTTTTAAAGTTTTAAGCGGCAGTCCCCATGAATGAGATTTGTTTTTTTATAAACTATGTCGGGTCGAATCTTGCAACTGAATTTTAAAGCAGCATTGTCATCCAAAATAAACGTGTATGCAAAATTTCATCTTAATCCGCGGAGGATAACTACTTCAAAACTCAGTTGCAAGAATTGACCCGAACACACAAACATACATACATTGCAAGTTAAATACAAGCTTGTAAAAAGAGCGAAGGCACATGTAAGTAGGTAATCCAAAAAATATCTCCTCTAAATAACTGGAACACCGTGCTGATCCTACACCTCACGTTATTCTAGATCGAATCATCCCACAATTCGGGGTAATGCCTTATGTCTACGCACCTACCTATAATACGTTTGTCAGACTTGGCTACACACTTTACGATTCTCGAGAGGCAGAAGGCTGAGTGAGTGGGGCCGTCCTAACCCTGATTAAGTTGACTTTTGGCTTTCCCAAATGTAGATGCTTACTCTATATTCATAAGGGAGTCGGTAAGTTGGTAATGTCCCTAACTTTTTAATATCATTTGAGTTTAATATTCGTTAAAAAGTTTCTTTTAACGTGATGATCATTTAGGACTCGTTTTGTCGCCCCCAAAGTGTAGACGCGGGTAAGAATAAAGTCTCGTTATCGTGTTCAACAAAAGCTGCTGAGGTTCACAGAAGTGTCATTGAAGTGCATTAAAAATGTAGGTACCTATAGATAACAAGTTCTTCTTAGCAACTACGATTTTGATTAATTAAATTAAATAACTCAACAGTATTTAATTAATAGCATCGCATTTTTTCTTTGACTTCATAATTTAGTATTTTATTTAAAATGAGTAAAACAAATTAATTTCGCTGGCTACCTAAAGCATAATTAAATTATCCTTGACATGTCTTCATCCAAATCCAGATCCAGTTCTCGGGGTAGCCTCACTCCCTAGGGAACGCGTCCCCAGGTGGCGGATAGGGGAAATCCCGGCGGTTAGGCAAACTCTTAGAGTGCGACAAACCAATGGGTAGGAGAAAAATAAAATATCTCCCGCGGACCACAAGGCCGAAGAAGGACACTTCGTTAAAAAACCTCGCCAGCGGGCTACTCCGTGAATATCTGGAGAAAAGGCCGCTGGTGTACTGAGTTCTTAGGTTGGAGAACTCAGTAGGGATGGCGGCGGAGGAACCAATGGTCAACGGCGGCACCCAAGCCCTCCAGGAGGGTTACAACCTTGGCGTCAGGTGGCAACCGGCCGTAAAACCACATAGCCAAAACACCCTCTCCTAATTATGAAAAAAGGCAGAAAGATAAAGGGTCATACAGCTAGGGCGTTCCCCACAAGCGACGGAGAAATGATATCGAGTAATGCGAACAATACTAGGGCGTCCCCCCCAAGCGACGGCTTTGACAAGAACAAACGTTCGCAATTTACTTATAGGATCAGAATGGCGACTTGGAACCTAGGTTCCCTCACAGGACGCAGCCAAGAACTAGCAGAGACCCTGAAAAGGAGAAACATAAATATATGCTGTATACAGGAAACCCATTGGAAGGGGTCAAAATCGAGGGACCTAGGACTAGGATACCAGCTAGTCTACCATGGCACGAACAATAAGCAGAATGGAGTAGGCGTCGTACTCGACAATCAGCTTAAGGGCAGAATAGTAAACATCGAAAGGAAGTCAGACCGTCTCATTGCAGTAAAACTGGCCATGGATAGTCAAAGCATAATGAACATCATTTGCGCATACGCACCTCAAACTGGATGCCGTGAACAAGAAAAAGATACTTTCTGGGATGATTTGGACGAGTGCGTGGTGAATGTGCCACTGGGGGAAACAAAATTCATCATGGGTGATCTGAATGGGCATGTAGGTAAATTCAACAAAACTTATGAACACGTCCATGGGGGTTTTGGATATGGTGGCCTCAACAAAGAGGGGGAACGTGTTTTGGAATTTGCGGCTAGACATAACATGAGCATTATAAATACAACCTTCCAAAAGAAATCTGAACACCTCATGACTTATAAAAGTGGAGGATATAAATCACAGATAGATTTCATCCTGGCCGATAACCCGCTTAAGAAGAACTTTAAAGACTGTAAAGTTATACCGGGGGAGCCTCTCACCTCTCAGCATAGGCTACTGGTGGGAGTCTACAAATTGTCTAAGCCACTTAGACCGAGTATAGACAAAACAGTCCGAATTAAATGGAAAGAGCTCTCCGGTCCAAAAGGCAAGAGTCTTCTCGAAGAATTGCGGGGCTATCTGACAAAGGATATGGAAAATACATATGACAGCTCCGAAACAATGTGGTCTAACTTTGAGAAAACATGCAAGGATAGTGCTGGCAAGATCTTGGGCATATCAAAGGGAGGGCTGAGAAACGGAAAAGACCCTTCCTGGTGGGATGAAGAAGTCAAAGCTAAAGTCCAAAACAAAAAGAAGCTGTTTAAAACTTGGCAATCTTCAGGACTCGAGGAAGATCACATTAAATATAAGGAAGCAAAGTCTACCGCAAAGAAATGCGTTGCACAAACTAGGGCCAAAGCAAGAGAGGAGTTTTACAGTAGACTGGAAAACGCAAAATCGGAATCAGAAATTTTTAAAGTTGCAAAGTTTAGATATAAATCAACATTAGATATAAAAGCAAGTAAATATATTAAAGATAGAGACCGAAAATTACTTACAAATCATGAAGAAATAAATAAAAGATGGTACGAATATTACGGAGAACTGATGAACGAAGAATTTCCCAGTCAAGGGCTGGAACCCCTGGCACCAGTAGAAGGACTGGTACAAGCCATAAGCCGAGATGAGGTGCAGAGTGCAGTAGACAGAATGAAGAACGGAAAAGCTGTCGGCCCAGACGAAATTTCAGCTGAAATTTGGAAATCACTACGGCAAATGGGAGTGGATTGGCTTACAGCACTATTTAATCTTATCCTATATACTAACAAGATCCCAAACTCTTGGCGATTAAGTCACCTTATTCCTTTTTATAAGAGTAAAGGCGATGTAACAGAATGCGGTAACTACAGGGGTATCAAGTTAACATCACACACATTAAAAATCTGGGAAAGAGTAATGAATAACCGCATATACCATCTAACTTGCATGAGCCCAAATCAATTCGGTTTTACCCCCTCGAAATCTACAACGGATGCTATACAGGCTGTAAGAGTGGTGACGGAGAAACATCGGCTCAATAAAGAGGATCTGCACCTCATCTTCATAGATTTGGAAAAGGCGTTTGATAGGGTACCACGCAGACTAGTTTGGCAAGCATTGAGAGCACAACATCTGCCGGATAAATACATTAAACTAGTCCAAGACATGTACACTGATGTCCGTACCAGAGTCAAAAGTCCCGCAGGGCTGACAGAGGAGTTCGAGGTTGGGGTGGGAGTTCATCAGGGCTCTGCCCTTAGCCCGTTGCTTTTCAACATTGTGATGGATTATGTTACTAAACATATCCAAGCGCCACTGCCCTGGAACCTCCTGTACGCAGACGACATCGTCCTAATGGCCAGTTCAGCAACCGAGTTACAGACCACTTTGACCACTTGGATGACTGCTCTAGAGTCTGCAGGTCTTAAAGTCAGTAGAGCAAAGACTGAACATTTACAGTGCCAGTTTAACAGCAGTAGCCCAGCCACAATCTATTACCCAGATCGTACTCCTGTGCCGAAAATAAATAAATTTAAATACCTAGGCTCAGTAATCACAGACCAAGGAGACGTCGACGCCGATGTAATACACAGGATAAACGTGGCCTGGCTGAAGTGGCGATCACTAACAGGAGTCTTATGCGATGCTCGTATGCCAGTAAGAACCAAAGGCAAGATCTACAGAACGGCGGTGAGGCCGGCAATGATGTACGGAGCAGAATGTTGGCCAGTGAAAAAGACGCACGTACAAAAGCTGCACACTGCCGAGATGAAGATGCTCAGGTGGTCTGGGGGTGTGACGAGACTGGATAAAGTAAGAAACGAGCACATCCGCGGTAGTTTTAAAGTCGCTCCTATATCGGAGAAACTTACCGAGAGCCGTCTCAGATGGTATGGTCACGTGATGCGGAGAGACGAGGAACACGTAGTGAAGAAAGCTTTGCAACTATCTGAACACAAGAGAGGTAGAGGACGACCTCCGGCTACGTGGTGGACTAGCATGACGAAACTTCTATTGGAGGAAAAATTACCCGACCCGACAACCCAGGACAGATTGTCCTGGCGCCAGAAAATTAGGAGAGCCGACCCCACCTAAAGTGGGATAGTGCTAGGAAGAAGAAGAAGATGTCTTCATCCAAATATTGATTACCTCCTTTCCGTCCCAATCTGTTTTTAAAAGGTTTTAATTAACTTGCAATGAATGTATGTAAGTATGTATGTGTGTTCGGGTCTAATCTTGCAACTGAATTTTATAGCAGTTATCCTCAACTGATTAAGATGAAATTTTGGATACATCTTTGGTTTGGATAACAATGAACAATAAGCTAAGTGACGTCATTCTAAATCCAATATGGCGGACGGCCCAAGATGGCGGACTAGTAATTTTTGTGCACTGCCATAATATGGGTATCTTCTTCTTCGTCGTATCGATGAACGCAAAATTAAATATATTTTGACCAGAATTCAGCCACGAAAACAGGCTTGTCATTTGCCTCACAAAGGTCTTTTAAGGGTACACTAGTCGACGACACGAACTATTTTGTGCGCGGGGTTAAAATGCGTGCTATATCAACCGACAACACGTGCGGAACAGGTAGATGCTGTTATGAGCAGTAAGAAGCTAGTACGCGTACGAATACACACTTTTGCAAATTTGTAGCGAAATGGATGATGATTTAGAACGAAAACGAGAGCGCGAAATTTTATAAACAGACCTTTGGGAGTCTGGATATCATGAAAAAACGACTGAATGTATCTGTTCTAAATAAAATTATTTGCATTGTTGAACTACTAATCTATTTATTTATTTATTTAAACTTCATGCACAAAGGTACATTGGCGGACTTAATGCCTTAGGCATTCTCTACCAGTCAACCAAGAGTGGTGCAGAGACAACATGGCAGGTGCATTGTTTAAAACGTGGCAGCTACAAATTTAACAAAAAAAATAAAAATAAATTGCTTAATATACACATACATACATATATTATATGATACATACTTAGATAAATATATATATATAATAAAGTAATGAAAATAAGTTATCGAGATGACCCTTCCCCCCGCTGATAATAATACTGCAATTTCCGCTTGAAAGCATACCGACTGGTGGCCGCCCTGATTTCGAAAGGAAGCGCGTTCCAAAGAAGAATAGACTGAATATGAAAGGATGAATGAACAAAATCAGTAGTATGAGAAGGACAGAGTAAGAGCAGATTGTTGGAAGAACGCAGATTCCTAGCGTGAGAAGAACTTAAATATTGAAAATGAGACATAAGGTAAGAAGGTGGAGTGGGAGAGTTGAGTAGGGAGAATATCGTAGTTAGAGCACGCAAACACCTTCTCTGGCGAATGGGCATCCATTTGAGCTCAGACCTGTAGCTCGACACATGATCATATTTCCTCAAGTTAAATATGAACCGAATGCAATTATTGAGGAGCCTATCAAGTTTATCCAGCAGAACCGCACTCAAGTCGAAGTAGCACACGTCACCATAGTCGATTATGGGAAAAATTAAAGTTTGCACAAGCATAGTCTTCGTCTTTGCGGGCAAAAAGTTCCTCAGACGATACAGGTATCGCAAAGTGCCGTTGACTCTTTGACTGACACTAGTAACCTGACTATGCCAGCCAAGCGTCGAATCAAGATGCAAACCGAGATCTTTTACGCTGGGGCTAATGGGAATGACGGTTCCATCGAAAATAAGAGGAGGAAGAGAGCTAACCGCCACTCTACCCATCATGCGCGAGCTCCCCATTACAATGGCCTGACACTTCGAGGGGTTTACAGCCACCCCAAATCTATCAGACCAGATTTTAATGGCATGTAAGTCTCGGTTTACATCTTCTATAGCGTCCGATAAACTTTCCACCCGCGCTGCTGCATACAGTTGAAGATCGTCGGCATAAAGATGATACGAACACCGAAGGCAGAAAGTAATAAAATTAATGAAAATAGAGAATAACAATGGAGAAAGAATACCGCCTTGTGGAACACCAGCACCTATATCACGCCAACTCGAAGAATTCTCGTCGACGCGAACCGACTGCTGACGTCCCCGAAGATAAGAAGAGAACCAGTCCAGCACCTCGGATGAAACCATTAGATGTGAGAGAATAGATAGAAGAATATCGTGACTGACGGCGTTAAAGGCATTGGAGAAATCAATAAGTACCAAAACGGTAACCTTGGTATCCTCCATTGCCTCTCTGATGTCACCAGTCACTTTGAGGAGAGCGGATGCAGTACTGTGCCCAGGCCTGAATCCAGACTGGAATGAGCTGACAAGGTTGTTACGGTGAACGAACCCCGAAAACTGCTTGTGGACACAGGCCTCGAGCACTTTTGACAGGAAAGGGAGTATGGAAATCGGTCGAAAATTATTAGGCAGGGAGGGATTTGAAATTTTAGGAAGTGGACGGACGTAGGCCATTCGCCACAGGGATGGGAACTGACCGGAATCTAGGGAAAAGTTTATTATGTGGGTAATCGGAGGAAGAAGAAATTCAAGGATCAAGGTGACCATGTGACGACTAATATCATCATGGCCCACAGCCTTGGATTTTATAGAAAGGATCGTCTTTTTAATTTCATCCTGGGTAGCTGGAGAAAATCGGAATGGTTCTATGATAGGACTGGGTAGGCTAGTAATGGAATCGACCGTCTGCGACAACATTTGGGAATCCAAATGGCAAGTGGTTGTAAAGTGACGGTTGATTTCATCCAGGCCAATCGTCTTGGGGAAATCGACATGACGAGGCCTACCGATACCGAGAGTTCCAAGGAATTTCCAAATATCGGCAGGAGAAGAAGAAGAAATGTTTTCTAGAATATGGCGGCGTTTGGCGTTACGTATCACCTGATTACATCGATTTCTAGCAGCTTTGAAATTGTTCCTATTTTCCTCACTGCGATCTTTTTTAAATTTCCGAAAGGCTCGGTCCCTGCGTCTCATCGCCATACGAACCCCTGCCGTCATCCAAGGAGCAGGTGGACGCCTGAGTTTAACCCTCTTGACTGGAGCGTGTTTGTCGTAGAGAGCAAGGACCGTCCGATTAAAGATATGCAGTTTTTCGTCTATAGCTGTTGCCGCAGCAAGGTGACTCCAATCGAGTTCCGCCGCATCCTGACGCAGTTTCTCGACATCCAGACGCGCAAAACAACGAATGTGCAGAACTTTAGGAAGAGGTTTGGGTGGTTTTAGGATATATGAGAGGAAAATGAGGTCATGGTGGGAAAAGCCAGGTGCAGGACACTGACCATGAGAGGAAACAAGGGAAGGATTGGACGTTAGGATTAGGTCGAGCCACGTGTCATCCCCTGTGATATTGAAATGTGTGGGTTGCAAAGGAAGAACGTGGAGACTAACGGACTCAATGATGTGGAGAAGTTTACGGGAACGAGGAGTAGGATGGGAAAGGTCTGTATTGAAATCTCCCATGATGACGCAATGTGCATACTCTGATCCTACAGACTCTAGCGCCAATTCTAGGTTGAGGAAATAGTCAACAGCGGGCGGACAGTACACAACACCAAGTAGGGTTTTGACCCCTTTGATGTAGATCTCCAAAAAGAGGTACTCAACAGAAGCACTGTATAATGAAGGAGATGACGCAACGATTTTGTAGGGAAAATCGCTACGAAGATAAATAGCAACACCTCCTCCTCCCTTACCAATCCTATCATTACGGATAAGAATAAAACCGGGAAGAGGATAGGTCGTAGAAAGAAGATGAGGCTTAAGCCAACTCTCAGAAATCAGAACGGCGTGGACATTGGCATCAGAAAAGGTGTCGAAGAGATCGGTATAATGACTTGCCACACTCTGAGCATTTATGTGACATACGTTAAATAAGTTACGTTTCGGTTGCTTAAAGCTCTGACGCACAAAGTCACCAAGGGTATCGGTCAATGAGTCGAAACTTGCAGTAGCGGAAGAGTTAAGAGATCCAACGGCAGAGTGAAAAGAGTCATCAGCAGGTAACATAGAATACGATTAAAAATAATATAAAATAAATAACTATAAAACTAAACTATGGCAAAAAAATTGCCTTACAGTGCAAAACGACTATCTCTGCACCACCCACCAGCAGAACCAGTACAAAATGATTAGTGACAAAATAAAGTTAATACAAACACGATAACAATAAAACAGGGTAAGAATGAAACAATACAACAACAAAGCACATGAGCAAGAACCGAACGCAATTCACTACACAAAAAAAAAAACGTGGAACAGATAGACAGATATTGAACGTCAATTAACGTAACACTAAACATTTACAATTTGTAGGGTACATGTAACAATAAATAATTAAATGCAGGGTATGAGGATAAACTAATTTGGCATAATGACAAACACCACATAGACATTACATTTCTGACAGGTAACAGTAAGTATTATTTACAAAGAAAGGTGACAATACACAACAATTAAATTACAAGCACAAACAATAAACATAAACGAACAAAATGTAGTAATTATCATATATGTACAAAGCAAACAGACGTGTAGGTACGGCAAAATTTGTGAAATTAATAGCGAGAACTATGACCCCCAAGCACATAACAACACAAGACACTTAGTTTTTACGCACTCCACTATTACTTCCCATTGCACCGGTCGATTCCACAGCCTTCTTAGGGTACTTTGTCAACAGTGGATTAAGTTCAACCAAAGAAGTAACTTTCTGCCGTGTACCGTTTGGGGTTCTGATGACTATAACCCCGTCCTGTGACCAGCATGCCGACATCCCGAAGTGAATACGCGCCTTGACAAATACAGCCTGCCTAGCCCTGGTTAAGAACTCTTTGATCGTAACCGAGGAACCCTTCAAACCTGACTTTGCCTTCCAGACAGCAGTTTTATGGTCAGTACTCGAGAATCTTACTAGTATTGGCCGGCTGCGTGTAGGTCCCTTGCTTGCTGCACCCAATCTATGGCAAACCTTGATGGAAGATGCGGTGATGTTGGGCAGGGCCAGCTTGTTGTTTATTGTGTCCAACACAAGAGCCCTGCAATCCTCGTTATCCGCCTCAGCAAACCCCGTCAAGATGAGAGCCTTCCGACGTGAGCGTGTCTCCAGTCCGTCGACCACTCTGGAGCACTCGGAGATCTGCTTCCGGAGAAGACCCAGCATGCCGTACACAAGCTCCCGGAACGTTCGAAACTCCTCTCTGACCTTAGCAACGGTGTCTTTGGCAGGTCCTGCACACTGTATTTGTGCCTCCAGCTCACCCATCTTTCTATGGAAGCACTCCTCCAAACTTCTCTGGGCCGATTGGATATCATCCAGTTGAGACATTTTTATGAGTAGGTATTTGTGTTGGTCTAAAGGTTTATGCAGTACCGGTGATAGCTGGCAGGTGGTACAGTTTTGAGTACTTAGTTACATAAACTGGTTTACTAACATAAGTACCGCTGATTAACTAGACCCTTTCGTTATTTTCAAGGGCAAAATTATAAAAAAATACTTAATTATATTATTAATTGAATTATAAAAAAACTGTTAAAAAATTCACGTCTTATCTTTTTTTACACCTACCGCCGAAAAAAAACTATATAATAAAATCTATCCCTGTATGGAGGCCGTTTTTCAATTTTCCTTCTTCTTATGGTACTTATTTGCGGTCAAAGATGCGTTAAAATGAGTGTTAAAATATGGAACTTTCGAAGCTTATAACTTGCAAGTAATTTTTTTTTTCTTTTTTGCTTCCATACAGGGCTAGATAATGATGAGACAAATTGATATCATTTTTTATTTTGAACGTACATCGTCAAACAGTGGAGTAAAAGCCAGACTACGTTTGTATGGAAGGTGCAGGTGTTGCTGCACAGAGAGCACGACAAAAGGTGAGGCATTGTTTGGGACCTGGATCCGCAATCGCACTGTGGGTCATTGGAGTACCCCCATCTAACCAACCAACCAACATCTAAGGTTGTGCCTGCAGCTACCCACATAAGGGTATCAAATGAAAGGGTTTGCTGAGAAGAATACAAAAAAGCTTGGTTAAAAAGAAAGTACTTTTTTAATTGGAAATAAATATTATAATGGGAGTGTGCGTTTTGTTTATATAAATTTTATCCGTGTAATATAACCTGGCATTGAATTTGAATCTCATAACGGTTTTGTTTTAGATATATATTGCTAGAGCTTATGCCAAAGATAAAGATTAAGATAAAGATATATTTATTTGCTCAAACACGTGTATACGAGTACATGCAAGAATAAACAATACGTGCATGCAGGATAACATTAAAAAAATGCAATAAGTTCGGTCATGTTTGCCACAGTTTAATATGGTATCACAATTGAAATTAACGTTACGTAACCTTATTATTTTGTTATTTGGTAACATTAACAAGCCCTGCTTGGGAACCCCCGAAGCAGACAACAACTTGATTGATGTGTCACTCTGACTAGTGATGGGTTATTAACCAAATAAAACTGACATCGATAAATATATTGATCGAATGACTAAGCAGATGATTGAATCAATAAATATGATAAATCTGAGTCGATGTAATTAGTGCGAATTTCACGGATTAAACTGAACATAATCAGGAGGAGGAGCTCGTGGGTTTTGGTTAAGTAACGCTTGTTCCATGGATGGATGAAAATTCATTACGCAGTATGTAGGACTTTTCCGTGCCTCGGAAAGCATGTAGACTCTGGCTATTATATATAACTCTGCAGAACTCTTAATTGGTACCCCCAAAAAGTTTTATATGTATGGTATTTTTGGTATTTACATCTGTCACTTTCGTGGTACTTGAGCTGTCAGATTGCTTACGCCGTTCATTGTTTTTTACAAATCAATGTTTCTATCTTTGTTTCGTTACGGTAGTCAGAAGCCATAAAATCTGACATCAATCTTGCCAAGGATATATCGTGTTAACCAATAACAGGGTTATGGAGGTCAAATAGGCAGTCGCTTCATGTAAAACACAGGTACTCAGCTGATTCTGGGTTCATTTGCGACCAGTGTTAAACATGCACCGGAATCTTAGGCAGATCATACATTATAAAAGTTAAACTTTTACCTTTTTTTCGACTCTTGCAAGCCCAATTTGAACCCCATCCTCTGAACTTACGAGTAATTTTTTAGAAACAAGCAGATTTTTTTTGGAAAAATCATAATAAAACGAATAACCTAATAATTTAAACACTTTAATGCTAAAATGTTAATACCTATTGATCCAGTATCATTAATAATTATATTATATGAAATCCAAAGAAACACAACACATTTTCAATTAATCGATAACTAATGAACCCCGATTTCAAATATCGATAATTTAAAGACAACTAGGCACTGGCAACACTAGTATTTTGGACATGACATGCTGCGAGTGTCAAAATACTTGAAAAGACAAAATGTTAATGTTATCAAAAATTCAAAATAATCTTCAAGGCAGTCAGTGATAGTGAGACGCACGGAGAAACTTACGCTTCCGTATTTATTATATTACTCTTTGGTGAGACGTCGAATCAGCGTTGACGCAGAATTTAGCTAGGATATTCCATTTTTCCTGTGATTTGTCCGTTCGCAAAATACGCGCTTGGACGTAGTGGCGGACACCGAAATACAATATAATAACTATATGCAATACTGTGATTTGTGTCTTTATTAGTGACCTCAAAATGATGCAGCTAAACTATCAATTTCAAATGACTCAAACACAGGGAGTAAGTGTAGAAAGTATAATCGGAAACAGCGATGTTATGAACTTTGTTCTGATGGCAGAAATTGAAAAAGAGCTACTGGACAATCCTTACGACATGATATCTCTTGTGTTTCTACTGTACGATGTCCCAGATACTGCACTTCGACGTCTGATCGAGTTCCAGCGAGTTGCTAACGATGCAGCGGCTTCCACGAACTTCAACATGTTACACGAGTGGTTCCGGCATGCTAAGCACAACCCCAACTGGAAACATGAATTTGTGGAGGCCCTCCTGATCTGCCAACTTCACAGCATAGTGAGAAAACTAGGGATTAACATACCTGCAACACGCAGGTATTATCAGACCGACTCCATTACTGTTAAAATGTATGTAAACCCCATGAAGAAAGCCTTGTATAAACTATGTGAGGGTATTAATTCAGACAATCTTTTGACACTGAAAAAGGCTCTTCTGGAATCTAATATTGATACAACAGAGTATGACTCATGTGAACTAATTTTCTTGAAGCTCATGTGTGATAAGTTTATTACAATTAGTCAATATCAGTACAATAAGAATGTTTTGGGCTTTAAAATGGATGTTGGAAAACTCATTGAAATTGTGAAAAGCCTACCGGGACTGAGGAAATTAGTTTTAGAAATCAATATGTTACAAGAGACTATGAACGAAACATCTAAAACCAATATAACGGTTACTGCGAGTGATCCATCTGAATGCAAAATAGTAGATGAATCAAGGCAAAGACAAGAGTCAGAGAATGGTGTATCTAAACCTATAATGGTTACTGCAAGTGCTCCCTCTGAATATAAGATAGTAGATGTAACAAGGCAAAGACAAGTGTCAAAGAATGGTGTTTCTAAACCTGGTATAATGGTAAATGTGAGTGCTCCCCCTGAACAAAAAATAGTAGATGAACCAAGGCACGGAAAAGAGTCATTGAATGATGTATCTAAATCCCATATAACGGTTACTGCAAGTGCTCCCTCTGAAAATGAGATAGTAGATCAATCAAGGCAACGACACGAGCCAAAGAATGGTGTATCTGAACCCGGTATTACAGTTTCTGCAAGTGCTCCCTCTGAACACGAGATAGTAGATCAATCAAGGCAACAACAAGAGCCAATGAATGATGTATCTGAACCTGATATAATAGTTCCGGTAAGCACACCTTCTGAAGACATAAGAGTAAATGAATCAGTTCAGGAGCAACCTGGTAAAATGTTTGTTGAAGAATTAGAAGATACAATGCGAGAGATAGAACTTTGTGGTTTATCTGATGATACATTTGAGTTTCTTGACTCAGATGCTGCAGTGAGTAAAATTCCCAAACTGCTGAAAGTTTAAGCTTTCACGTTTTATACAGGGTGGAACAGTAAAAATGTAGAACTTGAAAAGCACCAACCCTGAAACACAAAAATAAACAACAACTTTTACATCTTGGTATGTAAGTAATCTTCGGAGTTTTAGTAGTACCTTAGCTACTAGCCCAAACACAGTTATGATTTAAAGAAGACGAATATACCAATGCACAGGCATCTGTTTTTGAAGCTTACAGAAATGAGAAAAGAGGATCAATATTAATTAAGAATTTTTGAACAATTCTAAAGTTTGCTATAATTAATGAGGCAAACATGGGTAGGTGGGAGGGATAGTCATCGGCAAACTTTCTGCACCCGGCTAGTATATGTGACTCTTTATTAAAGTTACTCTACTTTGCACAAAACAAGTGTGCGTGTACTACCAATATCAACGTTGACAAAGAAGCTTTATTTACAAATACCATGAATTTTACTGTTAAATATTTATTATTTTGGAATGAAAGAAAATCACATAGGTACATATTTTAGTTTTAATATTGCTAGCCAGCATGTTATTTTTTTTATAAACATTGAGAAGTGCTATATTGTTATATTTTAAGGGTACTAACTATTGTGATAGGTAAATTTAATTTTTAAAATATTGAATTTCTAAAATATAAGTGCATTAATGAAAGAATTTTATATACATTTTTAGAGAATTTTAAAATCATAGAATAGGTATATTAATATTATTATGTCAAGACATCAACAGTTATGTGCAATATATTATTTTGGAATCTAATTATGAAATAAACTTTTTTCCCTTGTTTTTATAGATTGTTCTACTCATCTGTTTGCTCGGCGCCAGCAAACAACTACCCACACATTGCGCCGCGTGCAAATATGAGTTGAACTGTCCAATGTGGTCAAAGATATGATTAGTTCAATGTGGTTTATTTCTAGGTAATAGTGGTTATGGGATGTGTGCCTTCTTTTTTATTAGGTAGGTACAGTACCGTCTTTACCATAAGGGCACACGGGGCCCGTGCCCAAGGCCCCCATCATCATCAGGGGGCCCCGAAGGACCGTCAATTTTTCTCACATTTATTCTAAAAACATTTTTGCGGGCACAGTAAAATTGAGCACCCGGGTCGAATATAAAATTTAAGTACTTTTGTTTAATTCAAAATAATGACGATTTTATTTAACCAAATTAAGGCAAAATCAAGTCAAACCACAATCGTAATCGTAACCAAAAAACCAGCAGCATATTAATATCATTAATGACATATTATATTTGATTACCCATAGTAAATAGAAGATAAGAAGACAAATGTTAGTATAATTCGCTTTCTTTACTTTCCAAAAAGCCCCAAATTCTTGTGTGTGCCCAAGGGCCCTACATTCTTGTGTGCACAAGGGCCCCAGCATAGTTTAAGACGGCCTTGCGTAGGTATTTCTCAGCAAGGCCTAAATGTTTTGAATATTTAAATTGTAATTACCAATGGAATAAATATACTTAGGTTCATTAAAGTACCCAAAACTGGGAATAAAATGACTTTACACAATTTTTATAAATAAATTACAAGGTATAACTGGGCAAATCGCTGTGAAATCTGATAGCTTATTTCATAACGATTCTAGCAACATAACATTCATACATGGTTCCTATACAAAAATACCGTGAAATATCGGCGTTTACTGAGTCCGGGTCGATACCGGGGGTACTCCCGGACATTATTCGGACAATGTTCGGCCCCCAATGGACACCTGAGAGGTTAAAGAATAATAAATTTTAGGTTACGGGCACAAAGTAATATCCTTCTCTAAAAACTTAAAAAACCCTTTTTGATGCATAAAAACACATTTTTTTTTTTTTTATCTTGTTTTTCCTGCAAGCTGTCTTGTCGACATTAAGCTGGAGTTATGAAATTAGATCTCTGTCGTGCATGGTACAGTATCCAGTGATACGTCCATATATATCAGTTCACATTCCTTGGTTTAAAGAAGATCCTGTGGGGCAAGTCTTTTAAACGTTTTCGTTGGTTGTTCTTCCATTAAGCTTCTTGCTAGTTGGTTGGGATGTTTATGGATTCGTTTAGTATACGTCAGTAGTGAGTCATTGATTTCCTCTCTTACAGTTTTCATCTTTAGATCGTGGTGAATGCGATTATTGGTCATGTACCATGGGGCTCCAGTTATCATACGCAGCGTTTTTGACTGGAAACGTTGTAGAATTTCTATGTTCGATGTGGATGCTGTGCCCCACAGCTGCAAGCCGTAAGTCCAGATA
Organism: Anorthoa munda; assembly: GCA_945859665.1. Classification (NCBI taxonomy): domain Eukaryota; kingdom Metazoa; phylum Arthropoda; class Insecta; order Lepidoptera; family Noctuidae; genus Anorthoa; species Anorthoa munda. The sequence continues at coordinate 22,989,879 of OX243905.1, read as the reverse complement.
GGCTTAAGTATGTTCAGAGTTAGCTGAGACTTGCGTCCCATAAGCCAATGTAACTTTCTTAATTGCTGGTCAAGAACCTTTCTTTTGGTGGATATGTGCTTTTTCCAGGTAAGTCGCCTATCCAGATAAACGCCCAAATACCGAACATCATCCGACTGAGGTATCTTTACTTGGTTTAGTTCTACTCCTGGGCAGGTATCCCGTTTCAAGGCAAAAGTGACATGAACTGATTTGGTTTCGTTTGCTTTTACGCGCCTTCAGCAGTTTCATCAACTGCAAGCAAGGCGGTATCATCAGCGAAAGACCCTGTAAGTACTTGTATCGTATTTGGCAGATCTGAAGTGTATACAAGATAGAGCATTGGACCCATCACACTTCCCTGTGGGACACCCACTTTTATAGCACAGAGCTCCGAGGAGCCATCGCCGTATTTAACGTAAAAATGTCTTTCACTAAGATAGGCCTTTATGAAGAGATAGTAATTTAGGGGCAAGTTTTTGTGAATTTTGTATAGGAGCCCGTGATGCCAAACTCGATCGAATGCTTGTGAAATATCCAGACATTAAAATTTAAACCATTTTTATGCCCGCAAAAACGCTGTCAGCTATTTTGGTGACGTAATACTGGTATGTATACAAAACAGTTGTGACGACGGGCACTCATTCAACATTCTTGATGTCGGTGACTACCGCCGGACCACCAACGCCAATCGCTTCGATATTTGGTAGATAATCATCATCATCATCAGCCTTTTTAATGTTCCCACTGCTGGGACACAGGCCTCCTATCTGTGAGAGGGAATGGGCCGTAATCCACCACGGGGGCCTAGTGCGGGTTGGTGAATGGCACATGTCTTCGGTTTTATGTTTCTAGGACTTGCCGGTTTCCTCACGACGTTCACTGTTTTGAGAGCAGTGGTAATGATATAATATACACAAACCCATGCAGGTGGGGTTCGAACTCACGAGCTACAACTTGCAAGTCGCGGCCGCGAGGAGTTTGTCGCTTTCCTCAAACCTCCATAGAAAATTTATACCTTGCAAGATAAAATTATTAATTTAAAATTACTAGTAGTTTACAAGACATGCCATTGGCGGGGTGGCGGTAGTCACGGTGTGAAATTTTAATTTCAAGATTTCCCTATTATAAACTTTTTCATTTCTTCCTAAATTTATACAAAATATAGTCTCCTAAAGAAGTTGTAGTGACCCAAAATTCAGATTACTAAGTGTTGTCTTTTAAGAGAAATTAGCTTTCATTGTTTTCCATACTAAATCTCCGCGTATCGGTTTGCAATTGATTAACTATTTAAGCTTTAGGACTAGCCAACGTAGCAAGCGACATCATCGCATTTTTCAATTGCCTACATCTACCTTAAATACAACCTTTAATAGCCCTCTGACACGTATGGTAAGGCTATATAATGAAAGGTCCAACTTGACGGATCCTATCGATGTTTTCTCTATGAGTTTCGCTTCATACAGACGTTCCCTTTATAAAAAGTGCGAACAATGTACGCCTATATAGCTCAATTTGTTTTGTTTTTGTAGTGTTCTAGATTTAGGTCTACTGGACACACTTTATATCTTACTTTGTCTCGAATATTCATTATGTCAATGTCATGCAAACCTGTTATTTGCATGGTTACTGAAATTGCCGATTTTGGATGTTATTTTATTTGAATTGTAAGTGACAGTGCTGTTGGTGTGCTGTTTAGGAGATGTACACTCGTGTACATAAATTTATGGATGCCGGAATAGTAATAACAACTTTAGGTACCTACCTACATATTAAGATAGAATCGTTACCCATGGCCTGTGATACCTTTGATAATGACGTGGGCAAGTAGATGTCCGTGACTACCGCAGGACCCCGACGCCAATCGCTCCCATATTTGTTAAATAATTACTACTCAATTGGTACCAATTAGTACTCGAACAACAAAATTGGTACCTTAGTACTTTTCGAGAAAATCGACTTTGAAGGTGGTCCTGCGGTATTCACGCTCCATTCAGATGTGACCACCATGAGTGCCGAAAACGGGAGCATGCTACAGCTATTCTAAGTATACAAATAATTACTACCCATAAATGTGATTCATTTCGTAAAAAAAATAGAACTGAAACATTTGTATTTACCGAGAAATCAACGATAACTTTCGCTCGCTCGTTCTGCATAGCGACTGAATAGAAAGTTATTTTGTTATCGTATTCTGTACCTAGGTACCTATACAGTTTGTATAAAAATTACGAAAACGGGGTCACGTTTTCGGCGCTCTTGGTGGTCCTGCTGAATGGAGCGTGACTACTGCAGGACCACCTTCAAAGTCAATTTTCTCGAAAAGTACTAATGTACCAATTTTGTTGTTCGAGTGCTAATTGGTACCAATTGAGTAGTAGTTATTAACCAAATATGGAAGCGATTGGCGTCGGGGTCCTGCGGTAGTCACGAACATGGCAAGTAGGCAGGTACTCGAATAATTATTTTTCTGTATAGTAAGTACCTACATACCTTCTGTGTTGTTATATGAATATCATTAAAGATCGATAGGTATTTCTTATTTATTTATTTCTTACTAATTTACCGTTGCTAAAATTAATTAAGTATAATAATCAGTTCAACCGACTACTGAAAATCACGCTCTAAAAAGTATGAAACAAGAAAATATTCTCATCTGAAATTGTTATACACACACTATTCGATGTTTATCTGGTATTAAATAAACAATTTACATGTAATAAATAATTAAATCGTAGAGGATAACCGTGGTCGTATGCCACCTACAATACAAAGCAACAAGTAGCTACTTTGCAGAATATATTGTATTTTTACGGATTTCTAAAAAAAGGAGGTTATTATTCGACACGTATGTATGTTGGAGCAGTGGTGGCCCAGTGGTATCGGCCGCGACTTTCAAGTTGTAGGTCGTGGGTTCGAGCCCAGGCAGGTGTTTTACTTTGTGTAAATTATTTAATCACCACTGCTCTAAAAACGGTGAAGGAAAACATCGTGAGGAAACCGGCATGTCCTAGAACCAAAAATTCGAAGACAAATGACATCCACTAACCCGCACTGGGCCCGCGTGGTGAATTACAGCCCATTCCCTCTCACAGAGAGGAGGCCTGTGACCCAGCAGTGGGAACATTAATAGGCTGATGATGTATGTATGTTGGAATTGCACAATCTTCACATATGTTACTCTATGTGGGCTTCTAAACACGTGTGTCTAATTTCATAAGTGTATGTATGTATGTTTGTCCATGCATTTTTCAGTAATAATCTCAAATAAGAAACTAGTAATCAGATCGTGATCATTCTTTATTAGATTAGGTATCTCTCAACTTAGTGAATAGTACAAGTTTCATCAAAATCGGTTCAGCAGTTGTCAAGATAAGGAACATACAAACAGCACGAATGTGTAAATTGAGTTATTATGGATAATTTTTGTCAATCTTATGTAACTAGTACTTGCTCACTTCTTAATGATGGTGTTCCAAAACTAAAAAGAGAAAATTTAAAACTTTTTCCCAAAAATAAACCGATCCAAAGCAAAACACTATAAAATCTTTTTATAAAAAAACTGACTTCAAAAGCAAAAAATATACTAAAAAGTGCAAAAGAACTTTCGTTTCGCCGCTAGTACATAGTTGTTCTGGATGTGGGTGTCTTGTGTATCTGAGTTTAAATGTTTGCAAACAGTCCCACGACACAGGAAGAAAAAAAAAAACCGGCCAAGTGCGGCACTTGGCCGGTAAAAAAACGGCAAGAAAACACGTTTGTTGTATGGGGGGCTCCCATACAACAAACGTGTTTTTTTGCCGTGGAGCCATGAGTTCATGAGATACAGCCTGGCGACAGACGGACAGACGGATCGCGGAGTCTTAGTAATAGGGGCCCGTTTTTACCCCTTGGGTACGGAACCCTAAAAAAACCGGCCAAGTTCGAGTCGGACTCGCGCACGAAGGGTTCCGTACCAATATCGCAAAAAACGGCAAAAAATCACGTTTGTTGTATGGGAGCCCTACTTAAATATTTATTTTATTCTGTTTTTAGTATTTGTTGTTATGGCGGCAACAGAAATACTTCATCTCTGAAAATTTCAACTGTGTAGCTCGGTTCATGAGATACAGCCTGGTGACAGACAGACAGACAGACGGACCGCGAAGTCTCAGTAATAGGGTCACGTTTTTACCCTTTGGGTACGGAACCCTAACTAGCTTATAGCATAGCATCCAGTGATAGTTTAGCTTTCTTTACAGTAAAATATTTTTTTGTAGATAGAGATATACCTACCTACCTCCTACAAACACGCAAACCAACAATTTCATAAATCTTTATTAAGTTAGATCATTGGTTCCCAATCTGTTGTCCGCACTTGCTAAAATATGACCCACAAAAGGTTTAAAATTTCAAAATATTTTCAATCAATCAATCAATATCTTTATTGTGGATCATAGGTAGGTACATAATACAGGTCTTAAATAAATTAATTGAGATTTTCTCTAAAATAACATTGATGAACCATCACACCTTGAGCAGGCGTCGTGATTAATGCTCGTGCCTTCTCTGTATCAGAAGAGTAGAAGAGGCCTTTGTCCTGCAGTGGGACAGTAACAGGCTATAGTTAGTATTTTACAAATAAAAAAAGTTTCTTTCAGAAATGTTATGTTTTCTACTACAATCCTCGTTAAGTCTTTAATTTTAAAGAAAAGGTACAAGTTTTTAATTTGTGATAATAGATTATTTTTAGATTAACGCAGGAAAATTTCCCTCTAGGCTAGCAACAAAGAAGTCAAAGTGGGCGCAGATCAATAAAGGTTGGGAACCACTGTTTTAGATGGATTGTCCACTGCGAGATGACGATATGTACCACGTGCGAAGAAATACTTACCATGAAATGATCCTGCGTTACTACCTAGTAGTGGTTGACTCAGTAAATAGGTACCTGATATAGAATTTGAAAAAGAGAATTTCACAGATAACCTACCCAGAGCATAGATACCTAAACCTTGAAGATCCATTAACCACAATATTGCGCCCTTTTCGTCCCGATCCGCTTTTATGAATGGAATGTAACTATCGTTTATATCAATTTTATAACGTGTAATAAATGGTACAGCCTGGCTATGAAACTCATAACGGTTTTGTTTTATATACCTTCGACCTTTAGGTAGATACCTACGTTATGTCTACCTTGATTTATTACTTTTTCTTGATATAATAGGCTAGTTAGACTGCCTAATGTTTGTTGACCTCATCAAGTCATCATCATCCTCCGCTGCCTTTAATACAATAATTAATTTGGGGTTGGCACACCGCGCAGATCAATTTTATCTACCATAATGTGAACATAGACACTGCTATTTTTATATTTTAACTGTTATTAAAAAAATAGTTAATTAAAAAAATCAAAAAACCCGACTGCTTGAAAAGCGAACTAAAAAGACGTAAACAAGGAGAAAATCATGCTGTGCTGTCGGAGGATTACATCTTCGCGAGCTGGCTGACCAAAACCAGACGTATGCTCCGACTGCACAGCATGATTTTCTTGTTTACGTCTTTTTTTAGTTCGCTTTTCAAGCAGTCGGGTTTTTTGATTTTTTTAATTAACTTTTTTATTTATAACTTTTATGCTATTTTTTTTTTCGAATCTGGTACATTTAAACATATAAGTGTTATATATTTTTGAAATCACCTCTTAAAATCCTTTATTTTGATACCCCACACGATAAGTATGGCAGAAAAAAAAATTTGGGCCCCCACATTAAGGCGCCCAAGAACCGCTATTTTCATCTTCGCGAGCTGGCTGACCAAAACCAGACGTATGCTCCGACTGCACAGCATGATTTTCTCCTTGTTTACGTCTTTTTTTAGTTCGCTTTTCAAGCAGTCGGGTTTTTTGATTTTTTTAATTAACTTTTTTATTTATAACTTTTAAGCTATTTTTTTTTTCGAATCTGGTACATTTAAACATATAAGTGTTATATATTTTTGAAATCACCTCTTAAAATCCTTTATTTTGATACCCCACACGATAGGTATGGCAGAAAAAAAAATTTGGGCCCCCACATTAAGGCGCCCAAGAACCGCTATTTTCCTATTTAACGATTTTCACGTAGCCAGTGACACTCACGGGGTTAATACGAATCGATTGACGTAAGAACCATCTAAATCGGCCCACGCGTTTGGTCTCCAGAACGCCACATAGGAACAAACATACATACTTACATACATACATACATAGACTGATAAACACATTACCCTCCTTCGGCAGTTGGATAAAAAAAAATAAGTCTTGCCATATCATTTCTCACAAAATGTGTCTATTCTTTGTTCTTCCTTTACCTTAATTAACCGGTTGAATGCCCTACTCAAAACAATAAAAAGACCATTGTGTCTCGCGTGGGTCCACGTTTAGGGCACTCAAGGGGTTAAAGTACCCTTAGTATCCACATTCATCCTCATGAAATGTTCATAACAAAGCAAGCCACTGAAGCCACGCAATAACGACCTCAGGACATCTACAAAGATATAGCCATACAAAGATATAGCCATAGGTAGGCACATATTGTAGGTAATAGAGGTCAGCCCTTATTATCCACTACCCGGACACAACTTTATTCAGCAGGGTACTGAAAATGAAAACAAGCTGAGATTTTTACGGAAATTCCAATAACATTTATTTTTATCCAACTACCTTCCACCCGCGGTTCTGCCCTCTTGAATTAATAGGTACTACCTGTATTATCTATACATATATTATAAAGAGGATTAGATTTGTATTTTTGTATGTTACGAATAAACTTAAAAACTACTGGACCGATTTAAAAAAATCTTTCACCGTTGGGAAGCTACACTATTCCGTGTGACATAGGCAACTTATAATCCCTGTATTCCCACGGGAACGGCACTACGCGGGTGAAACCATGAGGCGTCCGCTAGTTCTGATATAGGTACAAAGTGAGTTTTTCAAGAAAGCGTGGATGGCCAAATCCGAAACTAAGAGGAATAACGAAAAACACTCAAAGGAGTCACAAGCTTGATTTTGATGAAAACCAAAACTGCATCATGCATGAAACAGTTGCTTTTGAAAAAAAAACACGCTGTATAATAACATCAGGAGGAGATGACACTGTCGGTGTCATCTCCTCAAGTTTGCCGCTTGCTGTACGCCGCTAATGAGGATAATATTCTGGGAAGTATTGACTGCCCAGAATATTATCCTCATTAGCGACAATATCGGATTGTGTACTAATACAGCGTGTTTTTTTTCCAAAATCAATTTCTATTCTAAAATTCAATTATGCATTTTTAGTTTTCATCAAAATCACGCATGTGGTACATAATTACTACTCAATTGGTACTAATTAGTACCTACAGAAACAACATAATTGGTACTTTAGTTGTCTTCGAGAAAATCGACTTTGAATGTGGTCACGTTCCCTTCAGCAGGACCAACATGAGTGCCGAAAAAGGGGGCATGCTACAGCTCCTAGAATAGCCATGAGAGTACATCTCCTAAACAGCTCAATACCATTTACAAACGCGGAGATTTAGTACGTTACGGTATGGTATTATCGTTAATTTCAATGAAATGCTTCAGTTCTTTTTTTTTAAGAAAAGAATCACGTAATATGCGCTCATCGATTTGTTCGAAAACTACTAAGTTACGTATTTTGATGTTTGAGTACCTACCTATTAATTAGTATCAATTGAGTAGGAACCTAGCAATTATCTACCAAATATGGAAGCGATTGGTCTGGCGGTAGTCACGGACATAAATCGGGCTCTTGATTCCTTTGTTTTTCGCTATTCCTCAGTTTCGCATTTGGTCATCCACGCCCTCATGAAAAACAGTAACTATAGTACATTGTGATACAAGGGTGGAAAGTAGGTTATTGCAAACGAGCTGTTATTAACAAGCCCGAGCCGAAGGCGAGGGTTTTTAAAGACACGAGTTTGCAATAACCTACACGCCCGTGTATCACACGATATTTTTCAATACAGTTGTGGGAAATAGTAAAAACAAATCAAAGAATTAGATTTGTTAATTCACAAAAAAATAAATTTTTCAAAAGTACGCCATGTTTTACAACTGTATTGAAAAGTACTTTTCAATACAGTTGTTAAACATGGCGTACTTTCAGAGGCTATAATTATGATTCGAAAATTAAATCTTATGCATAGGCATCTTTCTATTACGCGGTCGTGACTTTTGTTTACGAGCTCGATCATTAGTTTTGCAGTTTAGTTTTAAATTTATAAGTCAATTTAAAAAGTTTAGTAGCAAAGAGTTTTCATACATAGAATAAAATGGGATAGATTTTATACGAGTAAAAAAGACTTGTGGCACTCGGGGACTGCCGCGGTAAAGCTATTGCATAGCATTTTGTATCAACTTATGCAATTATAATATTTTTTTTATTTATTTATTTTATTCATGCAGTATTGCTTTTTCTTTGATATTAATTCAAGTTACAATTTTTGAGCGTGGTGACCGATAAGAAAACAAATTTTTCAGCAATGGAAGCGACTGATTTATACAAATATTTAGGGTATACACAACTAAAGGGATTAGATCATGTTAGAATTAAAGGTACACTTACGACAGAGTTTAAAAAGAGACTTAACGCTCTATGTAAAACACAACTTTCGGGTAAACATCTCATCAAGGCACTAAATACATTTGCGATCCCCATATTAACGTATTCGTTCGGTGTTATTAAATGGACAAAAACAGATACAGAACAATTAGGGCGAACCATTCGGACCACACTTACAAAACATAACAACTTACACCCTAAATCTGCAATAGAAAGACTTACGATCAAAAGACAAAACGGAGGGAGAGGTCTAATAGATATCCAGCATCTGTGGAGAAAACAAATCTGTAGACTTAAAACATTCTTTCACTCAAAATCTCGTACCAGCAATATTCATAAAACTATAGCCCTAAATGATTTCAACTACACTCCACTTAACTTAGTTGAACAGTCAGATCCACTAGATAGCACCAACATTAACCCACAGATACAAAAAATGGAAGACTGGAAGAAAAAAGTACTTCATGGCCGACATCCTCACGACTTGGAACAATCCCATATAAATAAAGTCGCGTCAAACAAATGGCTTAAGATAGGTAGTTTGTTCCCTGAAACTGAAGGATTTATAATTGCAATACAAGACCAAATAATTAACACTAAAAATTACCGAAAATATATTATCAAGGATCCTTCAGTTACAAACGATAAATGTCGTAGGTGCCACTTACAGCCAGAAACGATCCAGCACATAACTGGGGCGTGCACAACTCTTACGCAGACAGACTACACACACAGACACAATCAAGTGGCAAACGTAATTCATCAAAAACTAGCCGTTAAATACACACTTATACAGGACGCAAACACTACTTATTATAATTATACACCACAAACCATATTAGAAAATGACACACATAAACTCTACTATGACCGCGCCATTCTCACTGACAGGACAATTCATTACAATAGACCGGATATCACTCTGCAGGATAAAATAAATAAAGTTACCTACCTAATAGATATCGCTGTTCCCAACACACATAACATACAGAAAACAATAACTGAAAAAATCAGTAAATACGCAGACTTGAAGGATGAGGTAACTAGAATATGGCGTCAAGAAAAAGTTTATGTTGTGCCTATAGTCCTCTCCACAACAGGCGTTATCCCAAATCACCTTCTTCAAAGTTTAAAATTGCTAAGTCTAAAAGAAACCCTCTATATCACTTTACAAAAAGCTGCCATCTTAAATACATGTCGTATAGTTAGAAAGTTCTTGCAAATAGAAGAAAACGAAGTAGGTCCACATCAAAACACACCCTCCTCATAACACACAACACGCTGCATTTACTTGGTTTCGGCTTGTAAATGTAGTTTAAACCAGCCTAAGAGCTGAGTAGTTAAAAAACTTTACAAAAAATAATAATAATAATAATAGAGAGAGTTCGTACAATACGTCTAATCGCACACAACGCCGTGTCGAAGACTGCCGAACTGAAACGACGTTAGACGATGCACGGCCTTCAAGCCACACCTCCTTGCCCGTCGGAGTGGGGAGCGTGAGGTTTTTTTTCGTTACGGAATTTCTGGATTCGGTCCCCGCGCTCAAGGCCCGCGATAGAAGCTATGCAATAGCTTAAAAAAAAAGGGATGCAATTTCCAAAAATCCTTTCTTACTGCACACTTACGTCACTTGAGGAACCTTTCAGCCAAATTTCATGCTTCTAGATGATTTTCAGCTTAGTTGGTTGACAACCAAGCCATAACTCGCTTGGAAAGGAACTGCGCAAGAAGATACGCACAAGGTTATTGACATTAATAGTTTTCGGGGAATGCAGATGTAAATACAAACCAAACTTATGTTCTAAAAACGAATAAAAATAAACTTTTAAAAGTATGTATAGAATAACCAATTTTCATAACATTACAACAAACTCGACCGAATTCAAAACCTAACCATACCATACTCTCAACTCATTATTCAATATATGATAATAATACCAGCCTATAACTGTCCCACTGCAAGGCAAAAGCCTCTTCTCATACAGAGAAGGCACGAACATTGATCACTACGCTTGCTCAATGCGGGTTGGCGATTTGAGACTATAAGACCAGGTTTCTTCATGATGTTTTCATTCACCGTTGTCAACGATTTCTAAAATATACTTAGAAAGTACATTAATGAATTTGAAAAAGGAAATCATTGGTATTTGTCCAGATTTGAACCCATGACCTCAGGCAAGGCGAGGCCTTTAGCCACTGGGCCAGTACGACACTCATTGCAATATAACGAATAATCACAAAATCGTTGGTTCCCCGAAACTAAATTTATCTACACTTGCGTTACAAACTTACATAAAAATATACTAGGCACTCTGTATACTTCTGAGACTATCAAACATTAAAAGACTCAATCATTATTATTATTATACAAAATAGTTTTGAATAGCGAACGCATTCCGAATTTGAATTTTGAATCGGTTAAATAATTCGGCGCGAAATTATCCACGGTTCGATGAAATTGTTTAGTTGGTTGTAGTCAAATAATGTCCAAAATCTATTAAGATTACTTTAAGAAATAATTAATAGTAATAATTTAAGTACTAATTGTATTTTATGCCTAAATCAGGTTTATTTTAATTTTTATGAATCGATTTGGGATAATTGCTCATTAATCGAGTCGATAGTATAAAAAAATCGATTGCTAAAACCTTTTTGGCACACCACTATTACAATAAAAAAAACAATATCATTGATGAATTGGAAGTTTTGAACTAAATAAAGTAGTGGTAATGAATTTTACGTATTATTGGACCGGTGCTTGTTAATTACGTTAAGATCTGGGCTTCTTCTTGTTGTTTATTATATTTAGAGACATAGTAGTCATATTTGTAATTATTTTTACATGTGGGTGGGTGATAATTGTGTAAAATAAAATGTAAACAAACACGATTGGCGCGAAACTTCGACTTTGAATAACAAATAACTTCATTACCACTAATTATTTATTTTGAAATATGGATGAATTTGACCAATAATTAAACAATTAGCAAACCACTACCCCTGTCGTGGAGTTTGGGTGTCCAAAATCTGCATTTTTATGTTTTTTAGCTTCGACCACCACTGTCATCAAAATGGCGATTATCGTAATAATACACTTGTTTTTAACAAATGTAAATTAATAAACTTGCGCACTTAATCTAAAAAAAATATTTGCGCTTACATGTACGCCTTTTATCCAACTATTTTAATTAAAGCCCCCACATTAGATTCGTTAGGTATCTTAGTCAATAATTAAGATATTAATTAGGATGTCGTATGACCCCAGATTTATCTGGGGTCCAAAATGAGCCGCGGCTGAGCCAGCGGAGGTATGTTTGTCAAGCCCCAAAATGTACCCCGTCCGAACTATACGGTTAATGTTCTCAATCTATCAAAATACACATACCTAACACTACAAAAAGCTGCAATATTGAACACTTGCCGAATAGTAAGAAAATTTTTACAGTTAGATTTAGATTACGATTTGAGTGCAGTACAAAATAATTCACCAGTTCAAATAGAAACTTAGGATTTCACCTTGGTTCACACCCGTGAGATCTTATAAAAACACCAGGTTCTTACCTGAGAAATTTAAGTTTAAAAACCATAATAATAAGAGTTCGTACAATACGTCTAATCGCACACAACGCCGTGTCGAAGACTGCCGAACTGAAACGACGTTAGACGATGCACGGCCTTCAAGCCACACCTCCTTGCCCGTCGGAGTGGGGAGCGTGAGGTTTTATTCGTTACGGAAATCTGGATTCGGTCCCCGCGCTCAAGGCCCGCGATAGAAGCTATGCAATAGCTTAAAATTAATGATTCCGTACGTTTTAGCATTGAACTCTCAAAAGTCTTTTAAATGGTTGTTTAATATATTTAATTACCAGTTTTAATTTAATTATTTTCACATCAACATTTGTCTAAAATCAAATGGGAAATAATAAGTCTAGCCACAAAATTATTTATTGGACACGTGATTAAACTTCTAATTTTATAACTAAGCAACGGGAAAATGACATAGCCTCTAATAAACTAATTCGTCTTTTTTGCAACGCCAACTAAATATTCTACAGAAAGCGTCAAGTAAAGATCATCAATTATTGTGACTTGTCCTTCTTATTTATACATTGCCACGTAATTTACTAACTCGGCCACGGATTTTATATCTTGTCACCATTTTACGTTTTACAGCTTCAACGCAATATCCTCAAAAAAATATAATTCAAGCTTCTATCGAAGAAAGAAAGAAAGCATAATTTATTATAACTTAGCATGTAAAACAATACATCATATTCTTTTATCGTGAAAATAGCCACTGCATGATTTGGCGCGAGTACGCGAGACGACAGCGACCGGCCATTTGCACCAATCAGAGAGCGCCATTCGATTCATGTGACGACGAGTTGAGTTGATCACATCTCGATTCGACGAGTTGATTATATTTAAAATAATAAATGACGGTCAATGAATAAGTCCAAGAGCGAGCGCAGCGAGCTCGGGAGCTTAGGGCACCCCGACACGGACAGGTTAGGTTCGAAGGAGATGACGGGAGCTGAAGTGAGCGAGCAAAGCGAGCGAACTCAGCTCCCGTCATCTCCTTCGTGTTAGGTTACTTTAAACCCTGCATACAGAAATAGGAGCCCCGCGCAGCGGGGCTCCGTCGGCTCTGTCGCATAAATACTAATCCAACTTGCACCTATTCTATATTAAAACCAAAAAATATAGTCTTTTATTTTGTCTCTCCTCAATAGCTTCTGGTAATATTAGTGGCCAATATACTATTTGATGAAATGTTTTTGCAATTTTTTTACGATCAATTAATATGGGATGAGTTACATTTTAAACGTACTGAGTTAAAAAATTAGAAGCTAAATAAATATATTTTTTGATGTCATTTAATAGTATTTTAGAAATTTACTGTTAGAATGCATGTTAAAAATTTTACACGTAAGTTACATTTTAAACGTACTGAGTTAAAAAATTAGAAGCTAAATAAATATATTTTTTGATGTCATTTAATAGTATTTTAGAAATTTACTGTTAGAATGCATGTTAAAAATTTTGATGCTAAAAAATAACCATCATGCTGAGTTGTATTTAGAGTGGTTTACATAGAAGATAACTAGTGGCTAACATAGTATTATTTAGATGCTCGTTAATTGTGGCTGACTTAGTAATTTAGAAGGCAACATACATTTTTGGGGGCGAATAATGATATTAAAAAGAAGCCTGTTTAATTAGCACCCAAATCAAATAGGCTGTATAGACTGTTTTCGTTGTAAAAAATGTCCAGTTGCAAAAACGCGCCTTTAGATAAAAGTCAATTTAAAAAAGTTTAGTAGCAAGGAGTTTTCATACATAGAATAAAATGGAATAGATTTTATACGAGGAAAAATGAATGATTCCGTACGTTTTAGCATTTAATTCTCAAAAGTCTTTTAAATGGTTGGTTAATATATTTAATTACCAGTTTCAATTTAATTATTTTCAAATCAACATTTGTCAAAAATCGAATAGGCTGTGTAGGCTGTTTTCGTTGTAAAAAAAATGTCCAGTTGCAAAAACGCGCGAAAAATTATTTTTTTTGTGAATTAACAAATCAAATTTTTTGATTTGTTTTTACTATTTCCCACAACAGTATTGAAAAATATCGTGTGATACACGGGCGTGTAGGTTATTGCAAACGAGCTGTCGAGTTTAATTTTAATTTTAATTACTTTCCACCCTTGTATCACAATGTACTATTTCAAACTTCTAGGTCGCCCAGAAGTTGGCTTTCCGATGCGTAAGTTACTGTACGGTACTGCTTTTTTTGAAGATTTACTTCGCATTTGCGAAGCCATTGTAGCCAACTTCAGGACAGCCGAGAAGTTTAGCGAATACTGTAAAGTTTCATCAAAATCAAAATCAAAATCAAAATCAAGGTATTTATTTCAATTAAACTTTAGAAGTACTTTTGAATTGTCAAACAAAAAATTAATAAAAAGATGACTCTAGTTGCAAATTCGCAAGCGTCTGTAGGTCTCAATGGAGAAGAATTTGCAAGAAACTCCCCGGACACTCTTTTCCATCAGTTTTAATTACAAGTTTTTGGTTACATCATTCTTGTTGAAAAAATACATATATGTGAGAACGATGTAAAAAGACGTGTACGTAAAAGCGTCTAGAGTAACAAATAATTAAAAAAAAGCACTTTAACAGGCCGAGACAGCTAAGTTATGACCAATCCCAACTGATGGCGCCCGTTCACGAACATGACGCATGGATCGGCACCACTCAGCTCAACCATCATGAAGGGAACCGAATGATCCAACACATGTGCCACCATCAGAGAGAAATTAGAGAGAGCATGACACACTCAACTGCCAGGGCACACAGAACATCAAAATTCGTTCAGGAGTTTTTGGGTGCAAAAGTATCTAACAAACGTCAAACATCCATACCTACTCATTCCCATTCACAATAGTTTCGCCTGATCCCAGCCAGACATGTGGGTTGTCACTAGATTATGTTACCATGTCTAGGAAAACTGTGTAATAGATCCACTAACGAGTGATAATCCCTCTTATTTCATTTGTTCATCAGCAGCAGTTTTACGAGTATTTGGCCAATTCGAAAGTGAAACGGTCTATACCGTTTTGCTTTCGCCTTGGTATAGGGAGGTTGGGGCGTCCCGTGACGTCAGCGACCGTGACCCAGTCTGCCCGCCCCTACGCCTGTGACTGACAAAGTACACCGCGTGCGAGTCTACGGTGTTTTCCCTTTTGCCAATAAAAATAAGTCAAAATAGCTTGAAAAGTAGATACTGAAAAGACAGGTTTCGTTAGGATATTACTAAATTTAAAGTCAACGGTAAAACCTGAACAAGTTTCGAAGTGGTAATTTTTTTTTTACCGTCCAAAGCAGTTCCGAACAAAAAAACCTCGGCCAAACCTTTCCAGGAACTCCTTTTAGGCGCCACCTCGAACCAGTACCAAGTAACTATTCAGTAATCTGTGCCAGTACTCGCGGTGCGCATCTAGCAGCTTAATTACGCAAATGAATTCGGCAAGGCAAAGGGTTTGACTGCCATCAGGCTGCAGGTCATCTTGCCAACTCTTTCGGCCGGTCTCAGCAACTCGAGTCGTGAATCGCTATAATTATGAACGTCCTCACATCTTTGTCACGAATATTAAGGTAATCGATTTTAAGTCACGTTAACAAGCGGTAGGGGAGATAAAAGCGGAACGTAACCTCAACATAAGTAGGTCAAGGATAGTACCTTCTTTGTAGACATTTTACAATCATAGTATTATCTCATATTAAACAGAAAACAATTGTAACGCTAACGATATAGTGATTATGAGATTGGTAGGGACTTATTCGTAAAGCTCTTTTTATTGTATAATAACTGACCCCCGGGGCTTCGCTCCCGTCAACTGGCTATCCTGCATACCCAGCCTTCCCTGCCTACCCTACCTAATAATTTGTATGTATCATCAATAGTTTTTTCAGCGCACGCCAAAGAATGAACTTTTCAGGCAACATTTTGTAATCAAATCAAATATATTATAGGAATAATGTAGCTTTCTACTGGTGAAAGAATTTTCAAAATTGGTTTAGTAGATCCAGAGATTACTCCCTACAACGTCACAAACTTTACGTATTGATCGCTTGAGCTGTTGAGCATCACACTTTTCTTTCTCGAAGAGGTAAGCTGTACATATAGTACCTAAGTAAAGTAAGTAGGTACTTAGACCTGCCTATAATAAACTCGCATATCGCCAGTTTCATTTAAGTCCTGTGTTATAATTATAAGAGAACCTATTGCCTTAACTCTTTCAGGATCCTTCCTCTTAGTCATCTCGGGCCTTTCGCTGTTCAGGCACCAGACTCCCAAGTCGGTTAACTGCAAGCCACATCACATCCTATAGGGGCTGGAGATCGTTTTGCGGCCTTACCCGCCCGGTGCGTCTACTACGGATAGGGAGGGAGATTGTATTCTCCTGCTCCCTTTCCGTCCTCCGTCATCCTCTTTGCGTCCATCACTTCCTCGCAGAAGGAGACGACGGCACACCACACGCTCTCGCTGCCAGCAATGGACGGGACCACGATCTCGGATCTGAAGCGAGAGGTTATCCGCAGTACCGACCGCCGCGACGACGTCACGACACTGCAGCTGCACTGCCCAAGCTGGAATTGCTGGAAACTCCTCAAAGATCATGAGTACCAGCTTACTACTCATATCACTAAGGAATCATGAAACAACTGATATCGAATCTAATGGATCATCGCGAATTCGCTAGCGTCTTCACAAGGGATGACGACAGACACGTCTAGGCGTACCTTCCTATAAGCGCCATACTGGACAATACTAAAAATTTTACTTCTTAGGAATTTGAATCGCGTGAACCATGGACATAGCCTTCCTGATTTAGGTAGGTAGGCCAAAGACTTGTTTGATAGTGTTTATAAATAACATTTTTATAAAAGTAATTTAATTTTAATTAGATACGTACCATATTGATTTTGATAATTCTTTGTTTATTATATTTTTATGTTCACACTAAAATGAATCCAAAAGAATCGTCTCGATCTGTGCCGTCAGGAAAGTCTAGGACTGATTGTGAAGATGATTTTGAAACTTGTTTGTTGAATATTTACAAAAGATTTCGCAGCCCAGTTCCTTTAACCATCGTTAAACAATATGAACAGCATGGTAAGATAATTCCCGCAGTTAAACTTATGGTCAGGCACTGGATGCGATAGTGTTGGGGTCATTTTATAATTAGGTACTACTCGGTAAAAATTACCGTGTATAGCCCTCGCCAAATTTCTTGGCCGCCCTGAAGTTGGTTTACCGGATGCGCGATGACGAAACGATGCTGTTTTTGTATGAGATTTTCTACTGCGCAGCCATTGTAGCCAACTTCAGGGCGGCCAAGAAGTTTGGCGAGAACTATAATTCGCTCCCTTCTTCCGCCTACCCGCGTGGCGCCACGCGTTCGCCTCGTCCGCCAATAGCGACAGTCCAACATCAGAGTGATAAGTGATTCGACAGCGCCAAGTGCAAATTTATTTTATCCGAGCAGTACGTATAGTATAGTTGGGAGTCAAAAGACATTTCGAAACAGCACTCATTGGGGGTGTTGATACGGTTGCCGAGTTGAGTGTTCTTCTATGCCGCTGCAGGTACAACTTAGATAGGTGCTCTCTAATGAGCCACAATTCTGCATTGCAGAGCTAAATCTCCAACGATTCCTTACCTGTTGTCGTCATCTGTGAGAAAATCTATATATAAGGGGAAAGGGGTTGGCAAGTAATGCCAATATCATACCTACAGTAGATACAACACCGTTAGAATGATTACCTAGGCTAGAACGTGGCGGGCGCGAGCCGAGCCTTAGAGAGGATTCAAAACTTCACGAATATTTTATATGATGCTGTCCATACTACACCGTGCGGAGTCTGCGTCACGGCAAAGGCGCGCGGACGCGGCACTGCTCGCGCCTGCTACGGTCTAGCCTAGGTAATCATCCTAACGGTGCTTAACCCTTCTTTTTCTAGATAGCAAAACGCAGAAGAGGCGTTTAATTAAAACAACATACAAACGTGTAACAATTGCTAGTGTTGCTACAGTTGTCACCTCAGCAGACTCGCAGTCAATCGTCGCCGTCAAAGATAACGAGGACACTGAAGAAGTAACTTTACCTGTAACAGCTTTATACGATACACAAAATCACCTTTCAGCGATACTGATGACTAAATTTCAAGAAGAGACCATACCGAGAGATATAATATATCTTCTAGCATTCATTCTACCTAATTATCAACGCCTAAGTAAGTTTACGATCAAGAAGTGCCGCATCGACATGTATGTGGTTCACGAGCTCGGCAAGCTGCTTCCTTATACCACAATCACCGATGTATGTTTAGACGACTGTCCTCTCAAACAAGCAAATTATGAAGAACTTCTACAGAACACGACATTTCTTAAAAATCTATCGCTATGCAGATGTAACATAAATGATGGTGTATGCCAGCGAATAGCTGCAACGTTACACTATTTAGAACCTGCGGAAAATACTTTGGTAACTTTAAATCTATCGTCAAACCGCATAGGAGACAAGGGAGCCGAATATTTTGCCGACGCTCTTAGAAGTAATAGACATTTGCGGTATTTAAATTTAGCCGATAATCTCATCAGCGACGAAGGTGTGAACCATATATTTAACATATTTATAGAATTTCCCTTGACTAATGACGAAAATATTAACCGACGACAGCGATATATGTTTTACTTGAAAAATAAAAAGAAAACATACAAGGAGTATTTACATAAACTTAGTGTGTTTCAAAAGTCAGCAGAAAGTATCCACTCCAACTCAAGTAAAATACAATCACATGATAAAATACATATATTGATACCACCTAAAAAAACTTATTCTGCTCATACTTCTCATACTCAAATATCTAAAAAAAAAGACCGCTCGAAAAGTCTTAGTTTGAGCACTCTCATTCTGAGTGAAGGTAGTTTACCTAAGAAGGCTGAATTAATAGCCAGAGAAATGGTAGGACCGTTTGTGGATCCATTCTGTCCTAGCAGTGTGAGGGTTGAACATTACCCCTGCTGTATTGGCAACTTCGTGTTATGTTATCTGAATTTAGCTTACAACGACTTAACATTCCCAAGTGTTAGTAAGTTGATATCAGTTGTTGAATATCAGAGAGCTCACTATACGCCCAACGCTTGTGGTCTCATGAAAGTAGTTTTGGAAGGTAATTTTTTGCCTGTTGCTTGCACAGAGTTGATGAAGCTACAGAAAATGCTGAACCAAAATGTGGCGTCTTTTCAAAGCAAAAAATCAAGCAGGACATGAGGGTCCCTTCTAAATATTGATTTAAAATTTGTGATCGCAGCGATTACAGGTACTCTCTCCAGTGTGACGCCATCCATATCAACAAGTTCAGTAAAATAACTCAGCACAGCAGGACCATCACAAAATCCAAGAGACCACGACACCAGATACCCCTTTGTCGTAACAAATGGTAACTGATGCCAGTTACAGGCCTTATTGACGCGAGAGTCCATTTAGGGATGAAGAGCAGAACAGTGACCACATGAAAAAGCCATCTTGACTTCAATCATTGCTTATTTAATCTAAAACTAATTAAATTAGTTCACTAATTATAATACAATTCTAACTAAGCCAAGCCTATTAGTTTACTAATTATAATACAATTCTAACTAAGCCAAGCCTTCTCTTTTCTTCCATTCACTTTTCATTTGTGCCATCTTTTTCTTTTTATATTCTGTTTTTCTGTATTTAGTACCCTCTAGACGTTTTTTCTGAGCAGTTATGCTGTCTTCGCCATTTAGGACTTCATCTAACTTGGTTATTAACAATTCACGAGCTCTTGATCTGTTCTCGTCTTGACATCTACTTGTGTGACATTTTATTACTGTACCTGTAATGAGAAAAGGAATATAATAAGGTAATGACTTCAATGTAGTGTAATTTTTATAAAAATTTAATACTTTAAAGAATATGAAAACAACAATCAGTCTTCATGCCAATCGCACAACACAACACACAATAACACCAATAAAATAAACAACCACCAATAATATCTACAATTATTATTATGGTATTAGCACTAGACCTATAGGCCGACCGCTTAACTGAGACCGTTCCTAAGGGAGCAAGAGAGATGTTGCCACTATCAACTGACAGGTCACTAAACCAGCAGCAATAAACCCCTTCCATACCGCACAGCTACTTCAGAATGGTCTCAGTTCAGCCATCGGTCCATAGATCCCAATTTATTTAAATGTTATACAAGTATATTTGAAGAAGTAGTAAGAAATGAAATATCCATTACCAGTTGGAAGATGAGTAAGAACTACACAGTTAGAGTTTTTGTTGACCGCTGATCCTCCTGGCCCACTGCCTCTTATAAACTGTTCAGTCAAGTCACTCTCATTGATCTTAGGCACTTTGGAGTAGTCTATGGTGTGCTTGAGTGCTACACACATGCGGGATAACGGCCCTACATGTGGGTGGCACAGCCGGGAGAGCAGCATTTTAGACAACAGAGTGGCGTTTCAACAGTGCTTCCCCTTTCTGAAATAGTTAGAAACTTATATAGCAGTTACCGAAATACAAATAGCAGATGTTGACCACAGATGCAAAAGACTAGCCCAAGATCGCAGTAGACTCGGTCCAGGGGAACTGAGAAGTTGAAGGAAGGCCCTGCAGTGGAACAGTACAGGCTCATAATAATGCATGCTGGAATAAATGAGGATGAGTTTCGTAATATACAGGCTCTCTGGTGTAAATGGAGAGTTATTTACTTTTGATACAAAGCTGTGAGTTTTTGTTATTTTTGGTTTATTTCTTACTTATACTACTATGAAAGGGAGTAATAAGTTGCATCAAGTGCGGATTTTTATAACAGTAGATTCGACTTTTATTTAAGGGCAAGGTCATGCCCTGGTATAAGTTTATTCCGCCTGAGGGAAGTGGGGGATATTTATTTTATGCCAAAACTAAATGACACAATGTTTATTAATTCTAGATGAAGGTGAATAAGGTAATATTTTGTAGATGTAATAATGGATATTTACCTGGTATGCAAAATTTATATCTTTGGCTTTAGTCAAGTCTTTGTTTTTTCTAAATTCGGTAGCAACTCTGTGTCTAAAGTACGCCGGATCAGTCAGTGTCAGCGACTTGGAATACACTATAAGATGTTTGTAAAGTTTTAGGATCTCTGTTCTTGTAACTTGCATGTTAGGGAATTATAAGAAAATCTGCGGCAGCAAAATAGTTCTCATTTATTAATGTTTAATAAATATACCAGCCAAATTACGAGATATAACCTTAAAGTACTAAAAGTAGTTTTGTTTGACAGTAATGACAGTCGATGTTTTTTTTTTTTTCCTTCGGCCTACTCGTACAGGCTAATGTCTAGAACCATACCGCCTCGTCTTCAGTGCATAATAATCATTCTTTAGTATGCGGATGTAATATCTGAGAGAGATTCTAGAGTATTTGGCAGTAAATTGTGTCGAGTCAGCCTTACCAGTAAGCTTTGCGGAGGTAGTCAATAATACAATAAAATTCGCCGCTCCATTATCCCGAGATCGCTTCTGTCAATGATTTCTCATATTGTCCCGACAATATGTGAAATCAGTTGGGACACAATACTACACCAATTTTATATCACAATATCCACTAGGAATCAATTTGCAAATAATATTATCATCAGCCGCTGAACTTTCCCGCCAAAATTATGCGCGAGCTGGCTGACCAAAACCAGATGTATCCTCCGACTACACAGCATGATTTTCTTCTTGTTTACGTCTTTTTAGTTCGCTTTTTAAGCAGTCGGGTTTTTTTTTACAACTTTTTAGTTATTTATTTTTTTAGAATTACGTACATTTAAACATAAGTAATATATGTTTTTGTAATCACCTCTTAAAACCCTTTATTTTGATACCCCCACGATAGGTTCGGAAGAAAAAAAAAATTTGCCCCCACAATATGGCGCCCAAAAGCCGCCATTTTTCTATTTTCCAATTTTAATGTAGCCAATGACACTCGCAGGGTTAAGACGAATCGATTGACATAAGAATTGTCAAAATCGGCCAATGCGTTTGGTCTCTAGAACGCCACATAGGAACAAACATACATACATACATAGACTGATAAACACATTACCCTCATTCGGCAGTCGGGTAAAAAAATACAACCTACTTCCAAATAAAAAAACACTACATACATTGTACTTAGTTTTTTGACACCGACTTCCGAAATTGAAATTATTTTTCACTTTGTAGTGTTTTTATTTGGAAGTCGGTTGTATTTTTTTGTAAAAATGTTTTTGTTTTTTCACTTTTTTGTTGTGGTACTTAATGGACCAGTTCTATAGCTAATAGATGTGCCTGGCTGGAGGCTTAGTTTAGTCTCCACAGGATAGCCCGGTTAAGCAGTAACCAATCATTTGGATTGCAAACTGCGAGACGTCACTTAAAAAAAAAAAAAAAAAAAAAAAAAAAAGCTAATAGATTAACCTAATAACATGCAATGTGAACAAAACTGGTGGAATGAGAGAATACCAGGGTGAACTGTACACCTGCGTACCTCCTTAGGGCGTACCAGTGTGATGTTATGTTATGAAATGGTGTAAATATATCCTAATAGCTGATTAACCCAATAACAGACATGCGATTGCAGATATCCCGAGTGATTTGCTGTCATTTATTGAAGAGTTCTGTTTTATATCTCCGAAGTTCTTCATCAGATCTTGACCAAATTTAAATGGGACCACATGAAAAAGCATCAGCTTATAAATAAAAAAAGAATCATCAAAATCGGTTTACCAAGTAAAAAGTTCTGAGGTAAAAAACTTTTTTTTTTTAAATGTCAAGTTGATAAGCTCCTCCTTTTTGGGAAGTCGGTTAAAAATCCTATTTAAACGCACAATCGTCAGAACATACCCGCAAGACCGGTACCACAAAGTATAAGCGGCGGCGGAGCTGCAGCCAGAGAGGCCACTACAAACAAAGAGCCATTTTACACGCACAAATTCATCATCATTAGCCTTTTTTTAATGATCCCACTGATGGGACACAGGCCTCCTCTCTGTGAGAGGGGGGCGGTAATACACAACACGGGCCCAGAGCATCTCTCATGTATATCTGAGATCTTCATAAACCATGGAGCATTTGATATTATTTTGAGAGCCTTGTTTTGAAATCGCTGCAGAAGCTCCACATTTGAATTTCTCGCAGAGCCCCACAGCTCGGCTCCATGTGTCCAGACAGGCTTTATTACTTGTAAATGAGTACTTTATTCTCCAATGACACATGTGATGATCTTCTTAAGAGCTAGTTCAGTTTTCGGAGCAGGATGTTTAGCTCGTCCACGTTTGTTTCCTGTCGTCCCTTTTGGAAGTGTGTCACCTCCGAGCTTAACAGGTGGGCAGTTGTCCTTTCTAAGAGAAAATGTCACATGTGTCGATTTGTTAGCGCTAACTTTTATCTTCCATTCTCTCATCCACTTAGATACTTTGTCGAGGTGATTTTGTAGTGCGAGTGCGGCCATGTTAGGGTCTTTGTTATTTACACAAAGCAGCCTTATCATCAGTGAAGGTGGCAGAGAGAAGAGAATTTCCTCTGAAGTTGGTAAGTCTGCTGTGTATATAAGGTAGAGGGATGGACCTAATACGGAGCTCTGGGGTACTCCAGCATGTATGTTGGATAATTCCGAGTAAGAGTCATTAATTTTACCCGGAAAATTCTGTCTTCAAAGTAGGACTTCAGTAATACGTACATGTTATGTGACAGTAGTTTCTTTACTTTGTACAACAGGCACTGGTGCCAGACCTTATCGAACCTTTGCTGTACGTCCAAGAATACATGCTCTACAGTTGAATGCCCTATTCTGAATCCAAACTGAAAAGGAATGTTTGATGTGCTTTTTTACCCGACTGCCGAAGGAGGGTTATGTGTTTATCAGTCTATGTATGTATGTTTGTTCCTATGTGGCGCTCTAGAGACCAAACGCTTTGGCCGATTTTGAAGATTCTTACGTCAATCGATTCGTCTTAACCCTGCGAGTGTCACTGGCTACATTAAAATTGGAAATGAAAAATATGGCGAAATTTTCTTCCAAACCCTTCGGTATCAAAATAAAGGGTTTTAAGAGGTGATTTCAAAAATATATAGCACTTATATGTTTAAATGTACCTAATTCTAAAAAAATAACTAAATAGTTGTAAATAAAAAAACTACAGTAGGTATACTCCACATTTCATCCCGATGGAACTGCACAGGCAGGGACAGCAGTCATATTAATTAATTCAAAAAACCCGACTGCTTAAAAAGCGAACTAAAAAGACGTAAACAAGAAGGAAATCATGATGTGCAGTCGGAAGATACATCTGGTTTTGTTAATATTTATCCTCCGACAGCACAGGATGATTATTATTATGACTGCTGTCCCTGCGTGTGCAGTTCCATCGGGATGAAATGTGGAGTATGTACCTACTGTAGTTTTTGAAGGCACATAAATGATTGGATGTCAGGTGTGCTTCAGAAACTAGAAGTACCTACATCAATGTCGTGTAGTGCAAGGAGTATCTCTACGTCTTGTTTGTGTTTGACCAATCCATTTATGTTCCAGGTCTCAACTCTGACGGACAAGTTTATTGATCATTGTTGTGAGTAAGTTCATCATTGTCGACACCTGGTCTAATAGTTTGTCCAGCTTTTCAGCCTGTTGTGTGAACAGTGTTTCCAGATTGGTTTAATTTTAAGAGACCTCTGCATAATATGTCAGTCCATTTCTGTCATTAACATAATGTTTCGGCTGTTTATCTTCGATTTGTGGTCTATTTTGCCGATTTTTGGTAAAATTTTAGGTTCTGCAAGGGGCTGGCTTTGGTGGTAGGTTTATGGCCTGTTCTTCTATTTAGAATCTCCCTGTACACAGTGCATCCTTTGTAATTTGCAGGATGTGAGCCTTCACATATAATGCACTTGGCCGGTGAGTTTAATAAAAAAAAATATGTCGATGTCTCTAACTATTATCAATCTCAATTTTTCTATTTTTTTCTCTTCTTTTTTGGACTTTTTACAATGGTTTTCAATCATCTTTATAATCCTTTGCTAAGAATAGTTACAGCACTGATAACTACATTTGTGTCACATGTTAAATTTAGTCTTGTTATACATTTATTTTTTTACCTTTGTATAGATGCTTTTACCGATTGTTTTGTGAATGTGTGAACATTGTAGGCCTTCTAGATTCCTAGATGCTTGATAACATCTGATAACTTTTTATCTCGTTTTACTTTTATTTTTAGTTTCTAACGTCTTATTGTCGGGCCTACGTTGTCCCCCCATATCTAACTAATGCTGTAACATGGAAATATTGTAAAAAATAAACCATATTTTTAAAAGAGTAACCATGGGGTTTCTTGCCGGTTCTTCTCCATAGGAAACGACCAACCCGAACCGTGCGCCTTTTGTCGACGTTTTATAAGTGCCCATGTAGGCCTACGTAAATTCAAAATAATTGTTTTTTTATTTTATTTTTTTTCTATCTTTTTTTGAGCACTCAGATGTTTTGTGGGCTTGCAAATGCGCACATTTCACACAACGATAGGGCATCATGCAGTAGTTTTTCGAGTGCCCATATTATTGACATCGTTGGCACTGCAGAATAGAGGTTTTTCTTTTAGGCTCTTCTATTGCAACTGTTTGATGGTAAATTGATTTTAGTTTTAACTGCATTGTTATGTGGGTTAGAAACTAGGTTTACAAAAAAATTTGGGATTGGCTTCTTTTCTGGCCCAAACTTTACATTTATGATTTCTCCAAGGAAATTTTTTTTTTCTTTTTTTTCATTACTTTATTTTCAGTTTTTTTAATTTTCTCTATTATGGCACTGTGTGGGGTTGAGTGCTGCAGATGCTTTATTACAAATCGGTAGCATCGTTGATCCTTCCTGTTGAATGTGTGTCCAATGAGGCCTTTTTCACGGACTAGGGTCATGATTTTCTTGAACGCCTCAATGTCCAAGCTACTTATTCGCAACTGATTTCTGTTGACGATTTTGAAGATGAACTCTCCCTTATTTGTTTTCTTGTACGCGTCAATGTCCAAGCTACTTACGAGGAGGGATCAAAAAGTAGTGAGAATGAGATGGAATATAATGACTATTGATAACTTAATAATTTATTTTTCTACATAGTTTCCGAGTCTCTCTACACACCCAATCCAGCGCTTTTCCAAGGCTTCAATCCCTTTTAGAAAAAAAGATTTGTCTTGGTCCTGCAAAAAGCTCTCCACGGCATCCATCACCTCGTTATCGTCTTCGTACCTGTTTCCCCTTAAGTATTTTTTCAATTTGGGGAACAGATAAAAATCGCTAGCCGCCAGATCTGGTGAATAAGGGGGTGGTCAACCAATTCGAAGCCAACTTGCTGAATGGCAGCCATCGCAACTGCCGCCCTGTGCGCGGGTGCGTTGACGTGATGAAACAGCACGCCTCTTCGAAGTTTCCCTCTCCTTTTCTCTTTGATGGCATTCCTCAACTTGGGAATTAAAGTTGCATAATATTGGCCTGTAATAGTGGTTCCACGCTCCAGGTAATCAATCAACAATATCCCTTCCGAGTCCCAAAATATTGAGGCCATAACCTTGCCAGCCGATGCCACGACACGAAACTTCTTCGGGATCAGTGATGATGGTCGTTTCCATTGCGAAGATTGCTGTTTTGTCTCGGGATCAAAATGATGGACCCATTGTTACGAAACGAGACAAAAAGTTTTCAGAATCTTCTTGAAACTTGTCCAACAATATCTTCGAAAAGTCAAGTCGATTTTGTGTCTGACTGTCGGTTAGTGCATGCATTTCGAAATTTCATAGTTTCGAAATTTCGGACCATATTTGCATGTTTATTAATTTCGAAATTGACACCCCTAATTTCGAAATTTCGAAACTGGATTTAATTTAAATATTATGTTATTTTTTATACAATTATGAAATTTATTATTAATTTATACAATAAAACAAAACCTAAACATGGTGTTAAATAAATAAAGAAGAGTGAACGAATCTCGGCGATATAGAAAAACCGAACTTTATAATAATGGTGGCCAGTGAGAGGAATACTTTGACAAGGTCTACGATCGTTTTGCTGGGAATGCCCATTTTTTTTTGCTATCGGGGGGAAACCATCGCCTGAACTTAAGTGCATAAAAATAGAAATCAATCTTTTTATTTTTTATGCACCTGCCATGTTATCTCGCCACCATCCTTCGTTGACTGCTAGATAATGCCTCAGGCATTAAGACCGCCTATGTAGTACCTGTATGTTGCATGATGTTTAAATAAACAAATAAATAAAAAATTGGGGAAAAAACCAGGCAGTGTGGTATTTTTACCCGACTGCCGAAGGAGGGTAATGTGTTTATCAGTCTATGTATGTATGTATGTAAGTATGTAAGTATGTATGTAAGTATGTATGTAAGTATGTATGTAAGTATGTATGTAAGTATGTATGTAAGTATGTATGTAAGTATGTATGTATGTATGTTTGTTCCTATGTGGCGTTCCAGAGACCAAACGCGTGGGCCGATTTTGATGGTTCTTACGTCAATCGATTCGTCTTAATCCCGCGAGTGTCACTGGCTACATGAAAATTAAAAAAATAAAAAAATTGCGGTTTTTGGACGCCATATTGTGGGGGCCCAAAATTTTTTTTTCTTCCAAACCTATCGTGTGGGGTATCAAAACTAAAATTTTATAAATAAAATCAAAAAACCCGACTGCTTGAAAAGCAAACTAAAAAGACGTAAACAAGGAGAAAATAAAGCTGTGCAGTCGGAGGATACGTCTGGTTTTGGTCAGCCAGCTCGCGAAGATGTATCCTCCGACAGCACAGCATGATTTTCTCCTTGTTTACGTCTTTTTAGTTTGTTTTTCAAGCAGTCGGGTTTTTTGATTTTTTTAATTAACTTTTTTTATTACCTTATTACAACCAAACAAGTGATCACATCAGCACTTCTTAAAATACCACATTCTTGGGGAGACTATTAAAGAAACCTCCCTTAAGCCTCGCCGTGCACGGTAGCACATGATCACTGTGTCAGTGTCTTTCCTGAGGTCACTCGGTGGACGGACAGAGTCCCTATTCTGAGCACCCGAAACTCCGGAGTTCCACCGGCCTTAAATGATACAGGCGGGATTTCGGCGTGTCTACATCGAGGTGGTTGCCTCGACGATGCTTTTTTCTACGAGTGGGATTGACCTTCTCACGATTCCACTCGGTCGCTATTTCACTCTCTTTTCTGTCTCCACCAGCAAATTCTTCACTAATACTGGCAGAGACAGGTCTCTCCCGATCCTGTCAATTAAGACCCACCGCTCAAAGGCCCAAGAAGGCACTGCTCTAGCGTGTGCTGTGCAGGATCCAAGTTGCCTCTACAATGATGGCAATTTACCGTTGCCTATCACCCAATCCTATTCAGGTACTCACAAAAGCAACTGTGCCCGATCAGTAACTGAATGTGCCTGTAGGAGATACGCCCCGCTCTTTACAGCCAGGCCATTTGTTATTTAAATAACCATTTTTCGCTGCTGGTTGTTTATTTTAGTCCTGCAGCGTCGGACATCTGTCAGTCTATTTCTGCCTCCGAGATTGCAAAGTACTCACTGGCCTACCAATGCGGGGGAAAAGGCGCTCGAAATGCTTTTCGAAGCCTCACGGTACATGGTTAAAGCAAGATAGTGGACTTACGCATCTCATCCTATTGTCACTAACGAGCTGGGTGGAATTTTATGAGACGCTATCGTCGAAGGTGTCCCCAGCAGTGGAGTATTTCGTCGGTGCTCCGTAGACCAATTGGAATTCGACCAATTGGTCTATGGGTTACATGTTTCCATCGTCCAATTACCAACTGGTCTATGGAGCATACTCGACGTAAACCAAAACTATGTTCCATTATCACATTATAACCCTGAGTTCACACCAGTTTCCTATACTTTGGGTTCAAAGAAGCCTTTGTTATATTTTTGGGTTCACATCTTGTAGTAGAAGTCTTGAGAAAAAGAAAATTCACTTTGTTTAAATATAAATTGCACTTAGGCATCTCTCCAGACGACAAATTTTGCATTTTGAGTTTAGTTTAAGTATTATTTTGATTTTCCATTAAATTTGGCTCCTCAGTTTCGAAATTCCGAAATTTCGAAACTGAGGAGTCCAATTTCGTAAGCTCATTTCGAAATTGAAAATGTACGAAACTGCATGTCCTACTGTCGGTTAACATTCTCGGCACCCATCTTGCGGAGACTTTTCTCATATTCAAAGATTGTTTTAATATGGATTGAATACTTCTATATGAAATGCCCGTTTCTTGAATTAATTATTATTAAGTATCGGATGGTAACTCTTCGATCGCTCAATACAATTTTCTCGTCTTTCACAACATTTTCTTGGGTGACTGACGTCGATGGACGGCCGCAACGATGTTCATCTTCCGTGCTCGTTCTCCCTACTCGAAATTGAGAAGCCCACCTTGCGACAGTGGAATACGGCGGAGCAGACTCTCCTAATGTTGCCTCCAAATCGCAATGAATCTCTTGCGTCGTTAACTTTTTTAAACAGAGGTATTTAATAACGGCTCGCATTCATGCTCCATTTTCGAGAACACGTTCCGACACGAAATCAAATCAAATCAAATCATTTTTATTTGCTCAAACATGAGTACCATACATACATAACAAATTGTCAGCATGAAGAGATGTTAGAATACAAAATAATAGACCATCATGTTTGCCTTGGAAAATGGCATGCAAATATTATAAAAAAAGTTATTTAAAAAAATCAAAATACCCGACTGCTTAAAAAGCGAACTAAAAAGACGTAAACAAGAAGAAAATCATGCTGTGCAGTCGGAGGATACGTATTTGCGAGCTGGCTGACCAAAACCAGATGTATCCTCCGACTGCACAGCATGATTTTCTTCTTGTTTACGTCTTTTTAGTTCGCTTTTTAAGCAGTTGGGTATTTTGATTTTTTTAAATAACTTTTTTATTTATAACTTTTTAGTTAACATTTTTTTCGAATTAGGTACATTTAAATATATAAGTGTTATATATTTTTGAAATCTCCTCTTGAAACCCTTTATTTTGATACCCCACACGATGGGTTTGGAAGAAAAATTAAAATTGGCGCCCCACAATATGGCGCCCAAAAGCCGGCATTTTTCTATTTTCCAATTTTAATGTAGCCTATGACACTCGCAAGGTTAAGACGAATCGATTGACGTATGAATCATCAAAATCGGTCAACGCGTTTGGTCTCTGGAACGCCACATAGGAACAAACATACATACATACATAGACTGATAAACACATTACCCTCCTTCGGCATTCAGAGCAAAAAGGAATACACATCAAAATAATTAATAGAATGTCATATTTAGTAGTAATACGATATAGAAATAAATGTCGTGCAAATTTCAATAAACTAAATCAATTCAAAATAATCATTCTAGAATGTCAAAGCAATATTATTAAAAAAAAGTCAAGATATTAAAATATTGAATGTGTAAAATGAAAATGTCGTGAAAAAATAAAATCGTGCAAATTTCAATCAAATAATACATGTCAAGGTTGTGATTCTAGAATGTCAGAGTAATATTATAAAAATAAAAATAAAATATTATAATAATAAGTCAAACAAAATAATCATTCTAGAATGTAAAAATAAATTATTAAAAATGTCAGGATATTACAATATTAAATGTGTAAAATTAATATATTTTGTCATCAAAAAATTCATTTAAATTGTAGTAAGCTTTATCTGATAGAACATTTCTAACTATATTTTTAAATGCTAAATTACTTAACTGCTTCCAGCTTTTAGGGAATTTGTTATAAATTTTTGGAGCCTTGCAAAAGACACTCTTCCGCATAAGTGCCGTTCTGTGTTGATGTTGGCAAATTTGGGTATTGTCGCGTCTATTACGCGGAAATCGATCTGCCATGCGAGTAAACAGATGGTTATTATTTCTTAAGAATATGGCATTTTCTAATATGTAAAGAGAAGGCAATGTCAAGATTTTGTGTATCTGAAAATAAGGCTTGCAGCTCGTGGTTGTTTCAATTTTAAACATCGACCGAATGCACCTCTTTTGAGTTTTAAAAACTAGTTCCCTATGAGTCGAGTTACCCCAGAAGATGATGCCGTATCTTAAAATGGACTCTACGAGGCCGTAGTATGCGGTGAGCAAAGCATCATATTAACCACTTCAGCGAGTGTGTACAGAGCATATGCTGAGAGTTTACTTTCTTACTGACAGACTCGACATGTGCCTTCCAATTTAACTTTTTATCAATAATAAGTCCTAAGAATTTAGTTGTATCAACTTCGTCAGTATTATTATTATTATATAGAATTCTTTACTTTTCTTGTCTTTTAAGAGAGTATACGACGTTACACACGGGCCAGGACCAAGTGTGTGAGGGGAAAATTAAATTGAAAAGGTGGATGATAATGTAGAGGAAGTCAGAAGAACTTCCGGGTTATGCGACAAGTATTGAGAATGGTGGCTTTTTGGAGCATATATAGTGTGTGAGAAGGCATGTGTAGAGTGTCAAGACTTTGCGTGAGAGCTTTTGGTATTACACCGGTAGATGAAAGTACTATAGGGACTATGTGGACGGTTTGTACTTTCCACTGGGTTTTAATTTCAATGGCGAGTTCTTGGTACTTACTGAGTTTTTCGGATATTGTTGATTGGATGTTGTGTGAATTAGGTATAGCAATATCGATTAGGTACACTGTTTTATTTACCTTGTCGTGTACAGTGATGTCAGGTCTATTATAATGAATAGTTTTGTCTGTAATTATTGTTCTGTCCCAATAAATTTTCTGATTTCTGTTTTCTAAAATTATTTCAGGTTTATATTTATAATATGGAATCATCTCGCCTATAAAATTATATTTGTGTGCTAGGTGTTGGTGGATAATGGCGGCAACTTGGTCATGCCCATGTTTATAATCTGTCTGTGCGAGAGATTTATAGGCCCCTGTTATGTGTTGTATGGTCTCAGAGGCACTGTAGCAATGTCTGCATGTGTCAGTCGGTTGATTAGGATCTTTCATTATGTACTTTCTGTAATTACGTGTTGCAATTATTTGATCCTGGATTGCAAGCATGAAACCTTCAGTTTCGGGAAACAATTCACCTCGTTTGAGCCATTCGTTCGACTTTAATTTATCGACGTGTGGCTGGCTCAGGGTAGCTCGGTGTCTTCCGCGTAAAGCTTTTTCAGCCCATGCTGCAATTTTTTGCTGTATGCTTATAATAGTTTCATTAATTTGAGTGTTTTTATTTTGCAAGTTGAGTGGTGTAAGTTTTTTATCTGCTTCTGTTACATTTTTATGTAGTGGTGAATGTTCTGATTTGTTATGGAAGTAAGACCTGAGTGAAAGTATCTGTTTATTGTGTAAATTGTGTATGTCAATCAATCCTCTTCCTCCTTCTTGGCGTGGTAGAGTAAGTCGCTGTATGCATGATTTCGGATGGTGTTTTTATTATTATAATTGATGTCAAGATTATTTAATGTCAGTGAACGTTGACTAAAATGTATGATTTTAGTCTTATTTAAATTAATCTTTAAATTATTATTATTTAGCCATTTGTAGCCGTTGGGCATAGGGTTCGGGCCTCTGAGTAAAAGTCCTTTGCAAAATTTTCACTATTTTAATCACCAGTACAAAATAATTACACATACGGGAACAAAACATGAACTAATTAATCAAAGAGTTTACAATTAGAGGTGGAAGATGGCCGGCGCTTTACGAGCGCGGCCTGAAACACGTCGCGTGCACGTTTCGAGGGTAGACTCAGACTTAGACTGTCCTTTTTCTGGTACCGCCAGAAACGCTTGCTCAACGCGGTTCGCGGGAATAATCGTTGCGCGTGATTGGTCGCCCACGTCAGTAGTGTCAACCTTTCTGCCGTGGGCGCGATCATCCGATTGGATGTGCCTATCAGTGGGGCCAACAGTATCATTCACTCTATCGTCTTGGGGTTGCCACGTTACACATTCTATTATTTTAGTAAGGGAATTAATAATGTCGCATTTATATGTCTCTCTATTTTTACACTTAATTGTCACTACACTGTCATCAGCAAAGAGGCTCATCGGCTGCACTGTGGATTTAGGCAAGCCATTTATATATATTGTAAACAGGGGAGGTCCCAAAACACTTCCCTGTGGGACACCATACATAACCTCACGCTCTTGCGACCGATGAGACTCTTCTCGTTGAGTTGTTACATTTACCCTATTGACTTCTGTAATTTGCTTCCTTTCCTGAAGATATGACTCAAAAAGTTTTAGTACGTTACCTCTGATGCCATATGCTTCGAGTTTTTTAAGCAAAATACTGTGTTCAACATAATCAAACGCCTGAGTCATGTCACAGAATATACTGCAAACTGGTTTATTTTGATCCATATGGGTCATCACTGTGTAAAAAAAATCATAAATTGCCATGTTAATGGTCTTTTTTTCTCTAAAACCTTTTTGTTTATTACAGAGAATCTTATTGCGTTCTAAATATGAGTTAAGCGTTTGTAGATATATTTTTCAAAGATTTTGGTAATTATAGGGATGAGTGAAATCGGTCTATAATTTACCATCGACTCTTTGTTGTCTTTCTTTAACAGCGGCTTTACGATAGATGTTTTGAGTGCTGTTGGATATACACCAGCACTGATACTCAAATTAATTATGTAGCTTAATGGTGAGCATATGACTTGTGGTACAGCTTTAAGAATTTTTGTGGCAATTCCATCGTAGCCTACACTATTTGTATTTTTGAGAGTTAGAATAATTTTAAGAACGTCTTCTGGTGTGCTAGGTGCCACAAACATAGAATCTCTTCTACTTAAAATATGCGAAGCAAACAAATGACTACATTCAGAAAAAAACAAAAGAGAATCGAAGATTTTTTTCTTTATTAATATTACAAATATGTATCTGAGCTTTGCCTGCCAGTATTTTTATTTTTTCTTACCAAGGAGTATGTCGTTCTCACTACTTTTTGATCCCTCCTAGTATTCGCAACTGATTTCTGTTGACGATTTTGAAGATGAACTCTCCCTTATTTGCAACAGTATGTAGGAGCTCTGTAAGTTTGTTGACATCTTCAAAATAATTAGTGTAGGTTTATTAGGGCGCTTTGGTTTTGGTACACTTTCACCTTCGGTGAGATCTATTTGCAGGCCACTATATTTATTAGAAGTTTTGATCGGCTCTGGTGAGGGTGATTGTGAGAGTTTGCGAAAGTGAAATGTAATATTTGAAAAACTTTTTTATATGCTAATATATTTGACTCACTTTTTGAACATTCTAAACAACAGACACCTACTTTTAATTATCGCAGACATTTAATTAAAACCATAATTGATAATTACACAACAGTTCGCCTCCATTCCGCTCATAGAAATAATTCCGACATAAAAAACACTCTAAGAGACAGCAAAGAAATAAATTGGATATTTTCGAAGGTAGGATTATTTTGATTACCATTACCAGTACCATTTATTAGGATATGTTAAGTTTGTATAGAAACCAAGCGGTTTGTACCTTCTGTCTTGTTTTGTTAGTCTTTGATGCCAACATGCGGTAATTGGTGGCCAGAATAATGTTTGTTTAATGTCACGTGCAAGTGACAAACACTAGCTGTCTCTTTTTTAGGGTTCCGTACCCAAAGGGTAAAAATGGGACACTATTACTAAGACTCCGCGGTCCGTCTGTCTGTCCGTCTGTCACCAGGCTGAATCTCATGAACCGTGATAGCTAGACAGTTGAAATTTTGACAGATGTTGTGTATCTGTTGCGGCTGTAACAACAAATACTATAAAAATAATAAAATAAATATTTCAGTGGGGCTCCCATTCAACAAACGTGATTTTCACGAACGAAAACGTTTTTATGCTTATTTCTCGTGTCTCCTGTGCGGATCGCAAATATTTTTTTTCTTTCTTTTTTTTGCCTTTTTTGAGATAATGGTTTTTCTTGTTGGTTTTATCAAGCCATCCCTTTCGATTTGTAGTGAAATGTCAAATGAATGAAAAGTGTGTGTGTGTGCTGCCGCTGCTGCTCTGCACACTCTATTTTTATTTCTAACACGCTTTTATTAGCTTGGTATGGATGTATCTATGAATCTATGTAACGGAATCTTTGAACGTGATTTTCACCCCCTTCAAAACGTCGGATTGATTTGAAACTATGCACACTTATCAAGAACCGATGACAATGCAATAATTTAAATAGTTTGTCCCATTATCCTTACCAGGATCTTCAGGATTAGCGACTTTTTAGTTTAATTTACCATTAAAGCGTGCTTTTTACTTTTTAGGTTTAATGTAGTAATTAATTTTATTGATAAATGATAAATGATTTTATTTCTGTACGTTGGTTTGTACAAACACTTTTACATGTCGATCATATTTTTTAAAACTAGATGAGGTCGGTGTTTCCTGTCTGACTACTCTGAGAAGAAAGGCTGAAACAAACTCAGAGGTCAAAGTCTCTTTTAAAGTCCAGACAAAATCTTAGTTAGATCATGTGAAGACCATGTAGACTGATGTCTGAAATGGTCTTTTGAGGAAAGAACCAGCCAGATAGAGTGGACCTGTTCAGTCAGTGCACGCATTTGTCAATAACCGTGCAGCTCAACTCAGAATTTAAGGAGCTCAACGAATTGACGAACAATACCAAAGAAAGGACATTCGGGTAGGCCGCATAAATACTCAAACTGCCAGACCATGATTAAAAACTAACAAAGATAAATAAAAAAAAAAAAGAATGATCCACATAGTCTTCACATTCACAATAATTAAAATAAAATAATATAATACTTTAAAAAGTAAATATTTTTGTCATTTCAAGAAAAACTAAAAAAAATAAAAAATTTAAAAAACTAAATTCACGGAGCAGCTCAATCCCAAGCCTTTTTGTCCTCATCGTAATCTTTAATTTTATAAAACGCTTTCTGGCACAACTTACGTTTAATGAATGATTTGAATTTATTAAAACTTAGACCTTGTAAGTGGCTTGGAAGCTTATTAAATAATAATTATTATTTCGGTTGTTTTGTGAGTGTATCTATAACTTATCTGTTTACTAGAATATCATTAGACGCAAGCAACAGTCAACGCCATCCCACGATACCACAAACCTAGACACATTTTGTATGTGTCTAGGATTGTCGTATCGTTCCTTTAGTTACACCATGCGCATCTGTGGTATTGTGAGCCACAGTCCATCCAGTGCAATGCACACAAAATTTGCTAAGAGGGCTGCATTTCTCTTATAGACCGATAGCGCTGGCCTATTTTGATGCCATAAGTTTAAAAAATTCTAAAGTTGCTTATTTCTTGCCTGTGGATACAGTCGTACCTATGTATAATGTGATTTTTAATTTCGTGGACTAAACTGACATTTGGGGGGTTGTCACTTTATCGTCCCATAAAAATAGTGTCGTACCCTAACTATCCTGAGTGATCGAAAGTTAATCGAAAATCGAAGTAGATCGAAAATTAAACTACTTCACGGCAAAAAAAAAAATTGTTTTGAAACTAGCGGCCCTTATTTAGTTTCTACTCATTTATGTCAGACTTCATTTTATCGATGGCATTTATTTTTTTGTTAATTTCATATTTAACACAATAAAAGTTCATGTACTATGTGTATGAATACTGTTATATTTAAATATATTACGTTTATATTCATAAAACATTTATTCAAACCAATTAGTAAAAATAAATTGAGGAGTCATGTCACATCGATTCGATGAATCACTTATGATTGATCCTTACCTACAACACTATGCTCCGCGCTTGCAACATTTTAAAAAAATAAGGTCATTGGCAGCTGTCAGTTTGGTCCACAAAATTAAAAATCACAGTATAGCTTATTTTTGCGTTTTGTGTCACATCTGATACTTGCATTTTCAGTAATTCGATGTTTTGTGGTTGATTCTTTTTATTCTGCTCAAAACAGGCAAAAAAAATTCAACTTTAAAATAATTATGGTATCTTATCTAGGATAGCTTGTGGAGTGTGCAAACCCAATTTGTGTCATATTTGCCCAGTGCAAACTGACATACAGTCAGTATGTCAAAAATAGTGCAAAAAAAAATGACAATTTATGAAATAACTATTTCCTTTCTCAGATCACTTACATATGCCTATTAAATAAATTTGTGCCAAATTAGAGCATGGAATTTTAAGATTTTAATTTATTTTGATTTACCAAGCTACAAACGCTTCAAATAGTATATTACTGCAGCGGCCAGCAAAATAGGCATTGATGGACGAACGTGTAAATACGTAAGTCCATCAATGCCTAGTTTTTTTTTTTTTTTTTTTAATCTCATTTATTTAAGGGATTTTTGTACACAAATGTGACGATGTCAATCCCATTGTACTTTTACATGTATAAACTTACTTCCTAAACTAATCATAATAAATACCACAAAACTAAATCTAATTATTACTTATCTAACAGAAAGGTATACAATATTCTTGCTGCTTTAGAAGTTGGTTTTGCTAATATACCATGGAACATTCCAACATCCATTGCCGATAATTTCATTGAAATGAGAAGTGCATTTCTCTTATTTGTATATCGGACACATTCCACCAACACATGCTGTGCATCCTCTATCTTACCACACACCTCACAGTTAGGGGAGTCTGATTTTCGCATGAGATAGGCAAATTTGTTTAGTGGAATGTGTCCTGACCGCAAACGATGCGCCGCAACAATTTGACTTCGAGTCAGTTTCGCTCCAGAGAACCAGG
Source organism: Anorthoa munda (assembly GCA_945859665.1). Lineage (NCBI taxonomy): Eukaryota > Metazoa > Arthropoda > Insecta > Lepidoptera > Noctuidae > Anorthoa > Anorthoa munda. Next base: position 22,951,909 of record OX243905.1, on the reverse strand, counting down.
GTATATGAGGAGGCTCACATTGTATACTTTTATACCAGATTCCTTTCGTTTTAGATCTTTCATTAAAATGTTCCTTCCAAGATAAATTGTTTAATTTTCTAAATTTACTTAATATTTCCGAATAGCTTGGTAATATATCCCGTATTTGCGTACCTATGAGAATGGCGTCTTTGGCTAATCTGTCAGCCTCCTCATTACCCGAAAGTCCTACATGGGACGGTACCCATTGAATAACAACTCTTTTACCAGTCTGGTTGTAAGACTGAATTTGTTTCAAGATTGTGTATGCTATAGCTAAACCCTTTGATCCATTATGAACACATTTAGAAATATGTTGTAAGGCGCTCTTACTATCGGTACATATCACCACTCTCCTCACATTTAGTTCTGGCACATATCTCAAGGCCTCAGAAATGGCAAATAGTTCAGCCGTCATGATGGAAATATAATTATTCATGCTATAAGTTCTCTGACACTTATTTGCTAAATCACAAAAAGCTGCTCCTACTCCTTCTGATGTTTTGGACCCATCTGTGTATATAACATGCCAGCCAGTGTATCTTTCCCGTAATTCATTAAGCGTATTATACTTTAAAGAATTAATATCATAATGTGATTTTGGAGCTGAGACACTTACTAGATTACATTTAATAACATCCTTAATATCTATGTTGGACACCCATGTCTCTAAAGTAAACATCAAAACAGGAAACGAAGACGAAATCTCCTCTTCTCTAATCATATTGTGTGAAGTAATTAGTAGAGGTTTCTTCTTCCTATCCCAATACCTGTTTTCGGTCATATTACTAAGATCTCTAACCAAACTTGTAGAAATGTCATTTGTCCTGGATTGAAGTTTTAAACAGAATTTTAGAGATAGAAATTGTCTTCTTATTTGTAAAGGATTGTCAAGGCGATGATAGCTCAGTGGTAGTGACGTCGGATACCGAGACGAAGGTCGCGGGTTCGAATCCTACAATGAGCTTGAGCTTTCGGTGAAGGAAAACATCGTGAGGAAACCATAGCACGGTGGTAGGGTACTTTGTAGTACCCGCCTGGCTGGCAACCACCCTCAAGTTGAAAATCTGTCGCCAAGCACCTTCCGGTGTGTTCCGACAGCAGCACTTGAGAGCCAGTTCCCTTCTAGGCTTTGTGTGCTTACCACCATCGGCCACATCATCACTGACCACGGTGAGATTGTGGTCAAACACAGGCCTATACATAGTAAAAAAAAAAAAAAAGGTATACTCAACTCACTCTCCATAACATGTATCGGAGTAGACTTAATAAAACCGCCAATTACTCTTAGAGCTAGATTTTGTAATTTATCCAGTTTATAAGTATGACTAATTGCAGCGTTATCATACAAAAAAGATCCGTAATCAATTCTGCTTCTAATGAGGGCCATATAAAGTCTACGCATATATATAGGATGGACACCCCATGACGATCCCGCCAGAACTTTGAGTAACTGGATTTTTTTTTGTGAAGTCTCATTTAACTCGTTAATATGCTTTCCCCATCTTAAGCATTTGTCTAGCCACATTCCTAAATATTTAATGTGGTCTACAGCTTCTAAAGCATTGTTATTTACTTTAATATCGACTGAAAGTCTTCTGCGTCCTCTGGTAAATATACATATTTTAGATTTACTGCTTGACAATTCCAATCCTAACACTTCTATTGACGATACAAAAAAATCCAAAGCTTGCTGCATGTTATCTACAGTGTCTTTTATTTTAGTGTCATTACAATATAGCACAAAATCATCAGCGTATTGACTAACACAGACGTTATTGATATTTTGGCAAATATTGGCCGTAATTATGTTAAAGAGAAGGGGGGATAAAGGATCACCCTGTGCAATTCCCTTACCTGTCCATCTTACATACTGTGTGTTGCTTTCGTCAGCTTTTATAGTAAGATGTCTTTCTTTTAAAAATTCCCAAATGTATGAACAAATGTATTTCCCAACTTTCAAATCATTCAGAATATGTACAACCCGGTCAATAAGAACGTTATTATAAGCCCCTTTCACATCTAAAAAAATAGCTACAGTTGGGGTATTTTTGGTAAAGCCAATTTGTATTTTTGTAACTAGGCGTGCCAGACTATCATGACATGAGTGATCTCTTCTAAAACCTGTTGTTCCAGGAGATAGTATTTTATTATGTTCTATAAACCATTCTAGTCGCTTCTGAATCATGGAGTGAAATATTTTACATAGACAAGATATTAATGCGATTGGACGAAGTTTACTATCGGAACTGCTGCCAGTTTTAGGAATTGGTACTATGTTAATATCTCGCCATTGAAAGGGAACCGTTGATGTTTTAAAAATTAAATTATATAACTTAAGTAAATATGCTTTAGCAATAAGAGGCAAATTAAAAATCATTGAATATGTAATATTATCGATACCAGGCGAAGTATCCTTAGCCTTAAAGCATGATTTCAATTCTTGATTAGAAAACTCACAATTAAGAGGTGACTCATAATTATCTAGAACAGGAGTTGAAGTTATCACAAAATCTGGGGCCAATGAAATCAACAGTTCTTCTTTTTTTTTGTCAGATGAATAAGATCTTGACTGCCTGAAAACCTTCATCCAACGCATTTTCCTCCACATGGTTGATGAAGTTGTAGTCTCATCAATACTGTCACAGAAATTATACCAAGACTTAGACCGAGCTTGCCTTATAATCTTTTGACTTTCATAGATTTTAGTATTAAGTAATTCTAAATTTTGAGGCACAGGGTTTTTCCTAAAGTTCGTTAAAGCTAAACGACGCTCGGCTACCACTTTAGATAGTTGTTGGTTCCAATATGGTTTTGGTATAAATTTACGCATTGGATTATTACATATTTTTATGAATGGAATTGTTTTATCAGCCGCTTTATTAATTTGGGTTGTAAAAAAGTCATACATACATTGTACGTTTTCTGATGTTGGCGAACTCTGTATAAAATTGTTGTAAATAATTTGGCGATAGCTAGACCAATCTGCTTTTTTTAAATTTCGTTTTAAGGTAATATTAGCTGAGTCTGGATATTTAAATGTGATTTTTATAATTAGATGGTCACTGCCTAGGCTTTCACTACTGATACTCCAAGAACCATTAATTGCTATGTCTGTAGTACAGAACGAAACATCAGGGGAGGTTTTTTGTAAAAGACCATTCACGAGCTTCATTCTGGTGAGATCGCCATTATTCATTGATATATAATTGTTTTCAATTGCAGCTTCGAACAATTGTTGGCCCCTAGAATCATTTTTACTGGACCAGCAGGCGTGATGTCCATTAAAATCACCCGCAATAACAGCATTTTTAGGAAATTTTGAAAAAATTTCTTCCCATTCTGAAAGCGAAGTTCTTACAGATGACGGACAGTAGACCGAAAAGACATGATGGATTAATTTACAATTAAGGATTTTAATATGTAATATTTCTATACCTGAATTAGTCACACTTACAGGAACAAAGAAAGTTTTTAAAGATTTATGTGAAATAATCGCTACTCCTCCGTATGAGTCATACCTATCCTTTCTATATACATTATACCCACTGATATTTATGCGGCTGTCTCCATCCAACCATGTTTCGCTTAAAATAGCTATATGAATATTATCTCTATTCAGCAATAATTCTAAATCAATTAATTTAGGTTTTAGACTCTGAGCATTCCACTGATATATATTGATATTAGTAGTAATGTGAATATTATCCATCTCTGAATAAACTAAACAATTTACTTACACTATCCCAATCCATAAAATAAGTAATAACATATATCATTATTTCTTCTAGTACTAATCTTAAACTCTTCTTCACCTTTTGTGCCGTTGAATAATCTGCCAACCATATTTCTTTAACCTTGTTGTAAAAAAACTTCAATTTGGATATGTTTTCGTTTTTATTGGGACTTTCTTCTACTATTTCTTTAATATTTTTCTCTTCCTGTCGTTCTTGTTCATTTTTCTTTGTACCCTTTTTTATTTGTTTTTTTTTCTTCTCATTCTGTATTTTCTTTTTCTTCTTGTTTGGTTTGGATGAAGTTCTATTTTCGAAGGCTTCTTCTTCGCCTTCACTAGATTCTTCAAGCGAAGCACTTGATTCCATGCACATATTCACTGCATAATTTGGTGCTTCTAAGGGTGTCAGAGAATCCCTATAGCTTCTATTATGTGAAAACGAAGTTGAAGATAATATTTTTCTGTCTTCAACATTGACATGAGCAATCTCGCATTTTTTTCTTAATTGTTTCAAATAGAAGTCTAGCGCTACTTTGTAAGAACACCTATCCTTACTCATAATGTCTCTGATCAATTTTTCTTTGAGATACACTGGACAACTTTTGTTTAATGCCATATGCGGGCCTTTACAATTAATACATGAGAAATCTTCGGTTTCGCAATTGTTATGTCCTTTACCACATTTAGGGCATATTATTTTCTGGGTTGGACAAAAACGTTTCATGTGGCCATACTTCCAACATCCTGAACACTGGGTAACAGGAAACGTATAAGATTCAACCTTAAAACGACACCCATATCCATATATATGTGAAGGTAATGTTGCACCCTTAAAGGCGATGCGAATAGCCTCACTATTGATCCACTGCCCGTCTTCATTCAATCTTTTCAGTCTTTTGACCGCGAAAATATTTGCTTCACTTTGAAATATTTCCGCGAGTTCGTTCTCCTCTATTTCCAAGTCAATATTTCTGACAATGCCATAAATAATATTTAGTTGATCTGTTCTTTGACATCTAAATTCTAATTCTTTAAACTTTTGGCAATTAAGTACTTTATTTGTATCTTCAATATATTTTAGTATGATAAACATTTTGTAAGGACTTTTATATTTAATTTTAAGGATGTTGTTTATACTTTGTGACTTCAATAATTTGGCCATACCAACCATTTTTGGAAGTACTGTTTTAGAAGTAAGGCATACCTCAAAATGTTTTGCTTGTTGTGTATTATTTTTCATAACTACCCACATCATCGTTACAATTGTTTTTGTACGAATTACTACGTAATAGTCTTTTCGGCTTTCTGGTTACGGTGGTAAAACCTTCATCCTCTTCGACGATTTCTTCACTATCTTCTCTCACCCTTTTCTCAACATTTCTCTGATTTCCACTTTCCACTTCCATCGAATTTCTTTCTATAGTTATGTCTTCTCTCATATTCTCCATCATATCTTTGTTTATAACACTTTCCTCTGGTGTACTCGACTCCATACTCAAAGATCTTCCAAATCTATCCATTATCTAAACGTCTAAGAAACATGTAGGTACTTTTAGAAATTAGTGACACGACAAAATATGTAAGACGTCCGCACGTCTCAATAGCAACGCGGCGACTGCAATGCCTAGTTGTGGCCAAGGCTTGTATAGTACTTTTCTCAAATAATGCCACAGATTACTGAATAGTCTGTTACTACATAATGCGCGGAAATTAAAACTAAGTATTACCTAGAACTCATTTTGTCAAATACAATTATTACTTTTCAAAATCTATGACGAACAACGAGTAACAATAATTATGCCCGCGTTAAAATGTTCATAGCTTTTTTTTTTCAATAAACAGCCTTCTATTTGCAAGCCAGTTCGAAATTTAAATAAAACCTTTGATAAGTTACGTCCTTGGTTGCCATGTCTCGGAGTAAAAGATCGTTCCATTTTTAAATTACGCGACAGATATGAGTCTAGAGTCCGTCCAACGAAAGAAGTCCCGTAGACGCGGCGCTAGTTTCTATGCGACTGTACGCTGTCCTCTAACAAATCTTGTTAGTTCCATGTATTTCCGCGGGACTTTTTTCGTTGGACGGACTCTACTATGTAATTTATTTGGCCGCTAAACACGACAGATATGGATTTTCATACAACTTTTTCCGGCCGCTGCGTGCATATATTTGGCCAGTACAGCAATGTCGATTTATCTCGAAGAAGATTGTCAAAATAATGCTCACATTTCCAAGCATGTTTGAGAAAAAAATATTACAATCATTTTAGAGTTCACATATTCAATATCAATATCATAAATCCATGAATAATCGACATTGTAAATTTGTGTCATTTAAATGCACGATAGGGATGTATTTAAATGAATAAAACACAAAAACAATGGTTGAGGTGGAAGCGGGCGGAGGCGGCCAGGCGGCATACGCACGCACACACGTTCGTTCGGTACGATTTCTTCTTAGATGCGATCGTTCATAAATAAATATCATACCTATTATATCGAATATTGATTGACTTTTATCTCCGCTACGTAATTAACAAATGTGTAACCTATAGAGATAAACATAATGACGCGAATTTTGTACAAATCACGCGTCTGCAATCTTATTACCTACGATTGTCAATGGTCCATGCTTAGAAGACGGTCAATTTTTTTTTTTGGATTGACGCTTTAATTCGCTTCGAATTTGAACCTGAAAGCGGTAGGTAGATTGATATGCCGATACCTACCTACCTTTTTTTCCGTTATACTGCTTCTCGATATCCCGCGCCCCGCTTCGAGTAGTTAGTGTACAGTCAACAAAACAAATAGTAAACGAAGTAAAAAAAATACTAGATATTTTTGTTGTATAGTGTGTATAGTTTTATTTCATCACGGTCCCTAAAATAGTCTGCTTTTCCGTCATCCCTTATAATGCTCGATTCTATGAACTTTAATAATCCCCTTTCATTAACCACATATCGACACCCAATATGAATAACATTGTAACTTTGTGTGTCAATTTTTTGTCAAAATTCTTTAATTGTTGCTCTTCAAATATAACTAATAGTTACACAAAAATAGAACTCAAACTACAATATAAGAAAACAAATAATTGTGTCGTTTCGTCTCTGTGTCCTGCGCCTCAAGAACAACAAGCCACCTACGGACGTGCCCGCGCTGGCGCTTCTCACCTCCGCGTGAGTAGTACAGTTGCTATTTTTTAACTCGCTCGCACAGTGACTCGGCGTACGCGCGGTGTTTAGTGCTCCAACCAAGTAAATCACTAATAAGTACACCTGCCCTCATCATTGAAGTTGAGCTAGCATTGAATACTGTCGCGTATTATGAATAAACAAAGATCGCCACCGCGCCATGCTACCGGCACTGCCGCCGGCACAGGCGGCGGATCGCAACCCGATTTATCAAAGCTGAGCTTGGCTGACAAAGCAGACCCGCAAATTACCTATCGTAATAAAAGGAAACATGAATGTGATTGCGCCACCGAGATTAAAGAAATGCGGTCGGAATTGTCCCGTATCGGTTCCTTGCTAGAAAAATACGTTGGCTCTAATGAGCAGATTATGATTAAAATGCAGGAAAGTATAGCTGAGGTCAAAGCCGAGATCACTGAGTTGAAATCATGCAACGAACAAACTGCAGACATGATTCGAGGCAACACAGCACAGATTAATGATATTAAATCATCGACATCGGGCATGATAACTGAACATAAACAATTAAAAACAACTGTATCTCAATTGGAGAAACAGTTATCATTGGGAGAACATAAAATTAAATCCTTTGAGTCAGAACTTAACACGCTTAAACCAACTTCTGAATCTTCGACTTCAAACTTTCAAAACCAGCTATGTTTGAACGAACAAATAATAAAGGAGGTAGCGAATCGAAATAGTAGGGAAAAAAATATTATTTTTGTGGGCCTGCCCGAACAGTCAGCTGTTAGCGCGGAGGAACGATTATCCCAAGATGATGCCGATATTTATAAACTTACTCTGCTAGTGAGCCAAGACCTCCCAAAACCGATTAAAACCTTTAGAATAGGCAAATACTCACCGGGAAAAAGCCGCAGAATCAAGGTATGTTACGACACTCCAATACCCGCCAGGCATCTCCTACGCAATAAAGAGAAGTTGCCAGAAAAAATTAAAATATTTTCAGACCAAACCCCAGCACAGCAAAAATATTTTAAGAGTCTTAAAGAGGAACTAATGCGTCGTCAAAATGACGGAGAGAATGGACTGACTATAAAATATGTAAATGGCACACCTACAATAATAAAAAACCCTGTAAAAAACTACCAACAATAAATGTTACAATACCCATGACCATCGCTAGCAATACCTACCAAGTAATCAACAATTACCAGAATATTGAAACTAGCAAATCACGGCTCAGATTTTTCTACCTTAATGCTCGAAGTATACGCAAAAAAGGAAAATTTGACGAACTTAAATGCATTCTACAATCGCTACCAAATACGATACATGTTATTTTGTTGACTGAAACATGGATAAGAACTGAAACACAAGCCTTGGAACTACAAATAAACAACTACTCGCACTACTACAACTACAGAACTGATTCAAGAGGAGGTGGAGTTTCAGCATATGTCCACAATGATCTCAAACATAATTTATCAGAATCTAAGTACACAGGAGGAAACAACTATTTATGGATACGACTAGAACGATATGCACTGGAAGTAGGAGTTGTATACAACCCTGGTGACACTAACTACATAGAATTTCTTGAAGTTTATGAGTCCCAACTGCAACAAAGAAAGAGGGCAATAGTTTTCGGAGATTTCAACATTGATCTATTAAACAAAGACAAAAAGACAAAACAATATAATGAACTCTTGAAGGGAACTGGACATACATTGCTAAATAAAATAACTAAGAAATATTGTACAAGGGAATCTAATACTAGAAAATCTATTTTGGACCATGTCAGCTCCAACCTGAAAGACGATCACTTCCACATGGCAATAGCTGACTCTTCAATGTCAGATCACAAACAAATATATGTTGAACTCAAAAAAACGAACTCCCCTAAAAAAAAACGGACCCAATACGAGGCAATTGATTTCACGAAATTACATGAAATTATGCTAGAAACAACAAACCTTGAAGAATTAGATGATGACTACACACTACTAGAAAACAAAATAAAATCAGTAATTGATAAAACTAAAACAACAAAGACCAAAATTCTGAACCTACCCCAAAACGACTGGATTAATAGAAGCATAATTGATGATATCAACCAAAGAAATGTATTGTGGACAGAACTAAAGAAGAATCCGAATGACACTAACCTGGAAACAGAATTTATCACAAAAAGAAAACATGTTGCCAAGCACATACAAGATACAAAGAATATTTTCTACTATACAAAATTTAGCAAATGTATTAATAAACCTAACAAAATGTGGCATTTGGTAAACATTCTAGCAAACAATAAAATTAAACAAAATTGTGCTCCTTCAAAACTATTGATCGATTCCGAACAAATTACAGACCCCACCAAAATTTGCCAATTATTCAACGAGTACTTTGCCACTATAGGTCCCCTTTTAGCGAATGAAATACCTAGATCATTTCATGACGATCATACACATGCTTTGCCAAAATCTCTTCCCGAAAGCTCTCCAGTGTTATCAAATCTTGATCCGTGCTCTGCAACTGAAATTACAAAAATCATATCAAACCTTGACCCTAACTGTAGTACTGGATTAGATGGAATAACTACTAAATCAATAAAGTGCATACAAAATATAATAGCGAACAACCTGAGCAAATGCTTCAACAAACTGCTAGCTGAAGGTAATTTTCCCGATACCCTGAAAGTGGTGAAAGTAACACCCATTCACAAATCAGGTTCAAAGATGGACCCAAGTAACTACCGACCTATTTCAGTTCTGCCTGTATTGTCAAAAATATTAGAAAAAATCATACACAAACGATTAGAACAACATTTAACTTCTTTTAACTTTCTTTCAGACAGACAATACGGGTTTAGACCAAAAAGTAGCACACTAACAGCTACAGTCGACCTCGTTACTAAAATTAAGCAAAATGTAGATAGAAAAAACATAGTCCTTGGCATCTTTATTGATCTCAAAAAAGCGTTCGACACCGTTAGTCATGAACTGCTACTTAAAAAGCTAGAAACGATCAATGTTACCGACAGTGCCTTAAAAATGTTTGAATCCTATCTAAAAAACAGGTCGCAGTTAGTTAGAACGGATAATAATTATCAAAGTGGCACATTACCTATAACGTGTGGCGTTCCCCAGGGATCAATATTGGGGCCCCTGCTCTTTTTAATCTACATAAATAATATTCAGGAAATTACACTACATGGCCATCTTACTTTATATGCAGATGACACTTGCTTATTTTATTTCGGATCTTCCATTCATGATTTGGTTTCGCAGGCTCAAGATGATTTAAACACCCTCTTCTCATGGTTTCAATATAATTTATTAACGATTAATATTTCTAAAACATGCTATATCTTGTTCAAAGCAAAAAACAAAATAATACCTCCACATAATCCATTAGTAATCAACAATGTGCCCTTACAGCAAAAAACTTGTGAGAAATACCTTGGATTGAGAATGGATAGTTATCTATCATGGACAGTTCAATTGGATCATATAAAAACAAAGCTTACGTCTCTACTTGGATCCCTCCGAAACATAGTTCGATGTATTCCACATAGACTACGTCACACCATCTATAACGCCTTAGTAAAACCCCACCTACTGTATTTGATTGAAGTTTGGGGCAGTGCGGCCAAGACGAAGCTAGCAAGTCTCCAAGTTGCACAAAATAAATTAATAAAAATGATTTTTAACTACCCATATTTAACATCAACGTGTAAAATCTACGAAGAAACCAAAATAATGAATATTAAACAGTTATATATTTACAATACATGTATTTTTATCCATAAAGCACTCAACAAAAGTATACAGACTAACTTATCGTTTATTAAAGTAAAACAAGTAACCCAACGTAGCAGTCGCCGAGCTAGTTTTCTGATTTTACCGAAGATGAGAACTAAGTTTGGCAAAAAAATGTTAACTTTTGAAGGAGCACAATTATATAACAAAATACCCTCATGTATAAAAAGGTTGCACTCATTCAATGCATTCAAAACTCAATTAGCTGCATATTTAATCACAAATAACACCATTTCTTAAAGCTGAATGCATTGGATGGGTGCATCATAATTGCTGCCGTGACGTCTGTGACGTATTTTATATAATTTACTTTAAGCCTTGTTCTCATGTAAGTGACTTTGTGTCTTTTTTGAGAATAAATATCTTTAAACCTAAACCTAACTTTAGTTACACATTGCTACAACTTTATGTCATAAAATCAGCAAGAACAGACCTTTATGTCTGCCTCTTAACCCTATTTCTATGACGGTAAGAACTCCTTTTGTGAAATGAATAATTGCATTGTAATTAAAAATGAACAATGTTTCTACTGAAGTATACTTGTAGATCAAATTCCAATACACAAACGTTTTGGTAACAAGGGTTTCTTTGTGATAAAGATCATTTTAAATTGACATACAATGTAATATATTGTAATATATATTTATATTTTAACCATACTGGAATTTTAAGTTACTATTCTCACCATATATTGTTTTTCTTCTTAAATCTAAACACTTATTTGAAATGTTATCATTGTAAAGAAAGATGCAGTGTTGACGTCGATAATAGGTTTTTAGTTCATCATTAATGGTATCAGCATAAATAGTCTTGGAGAAAAGTAAGAGTAGGTATGTAATAAAACTGTTTTTAGACTTATTCAATATTACAGATATGTGAGAAGTAGAATAATAAAAAAAGTGTGAAGAAGTAATTGCAAACGAAAGGCGTGATAAGCATAAGGATAGGATAGATGGACCCCCTTTTCCGAACTTAGACTCCCATTTGGTCCATTGTGCGTGTATGCCTCCTCTCTGTGAGAGGGAGTGGGCCGTAATCCACCACGCAGGCCCAGTGTGGGTTGATGGATGTTACATGTCTCAGTTTTTTTTTTTACTTTAGTGTTTTGAGAGCATTGATGAAATAATGTACACAAAGTAAAGCGCTTGCCTGGGTTCGAGTCCACGACCATACTTGTAAGTCGCGTCCGTTACCACTGGGCTATCACTGCTCTTTGTTCTACTGTCCACTAGGTGGACAATTTGCAATAGGGGGAATTCATTTTTTTATATTTGGTAGGCTTGCGCTTGACCATTACCTCACCTGATGGTAAGCGATGACGTGGTTGATGATGAAGCACGCTTGCCTAAAAGTAACTTGTTCACTCTTAACTTAAAGACTCCTAAGTTGTAGCTATCGGGCAAAACGGACTTCGGCAGGGAATTCCACTCTTTAGCTGTACGCACATTGTACGTATTACCAAAACGTTTATTGCGTATGGGTGGGATGTCTACCATGTACCGATGGCACATCGCCGTGCGTTTTGTAGTCTGATGATGAAACGGGCTAGGTGTAATGAGATCATGTGATTCCATTGCACACTCCCCGAAATGCAACTGATAAAAAACCGATAAGCTGGCAACTCGGCGACGATGTTCAAGGCTCTGGAGCTTTGACTCTACCAGTTCCTCATTGCTGATGAGCTTCTTGGCCCGTTTTATTATCAACTTAAGTGCATCAAGCTGGTATTTGGCAGATCCTTCCCAGAAATAAGAACAGTACTCCATACATAATCGAACTTGCGCTTGATAAAATTTGAGCAATTGTTCTGACGTGAAGAACAGTCTCACCTTTGCGAGGATACCCAACTTTATAGCAGCCAGCTGAGCCTTTGCCTCAATGTATGAACCAAAATCGAGGATCGTGTTGAACGTTACGCCAAGTTGCTCAAGATGGCCCATTATCAGCTCGTTTACACCTCAGAAGTAAGGAGCCGAGTGGAATTGGGTCATTTTAACAGAGAACACACATTAAAAGCTAGTTTTTAAATGCAGGAATCTCTTTGTTTATGTATGTAATGTCTACCTACAAAATGTCAAAAACACCTAATTATATGGTTGTACTATTTAATGATGCAAATAAAGTAATATTATATTATTATATTATTTTAACAGAGAAAAGACTCACCTGGGTTTTAGCAGCAAAGAACCTGACCAAATTGGCATCGCCCCATTTGGAGACTGGCTTCAAGGATAAGCTCAAACGCTCCACCATAGCCTCACAAAGGACAAGGATGGACAAGTACCTCTCAGCAACAGTGCTGTCGTCTGCATACCCAAGTTTTCAGCAGATCGTTTATATGCAGCAAAAATAATGCTGCTGAGAGTACAAACCCTTGAGGGACTCCGGCATTAATATCCAATTGGTCCAACGAGCACCCATCGATAACCACTCAAATTCTGCAATCCAATAACATATACCATCACCAGGCAAACCGAATGAAGGAAGCTTACTAATAAGGCTTCCGTGCCAGACCCTGTCGAAAGCTTTCCGAGATGTCGAGGGAGACGGCAAGCGCCTCCCTGTGCCTCTCGATTGCCTCACTTCAGATGTGAATGGCATACGCTAGAAGATCCCCTGTAGAACGAGGTCAGCGGCAACCATAGTGGCAATCACTTAGGATGTCATTAGCTTCTAGGTATGCCAGGAGCTTAATATTAAGCACACGTATAGATGGGTCTGTAATTGGCCAGGTTAGCACGACTGTCCTTCTTGGGCACGGGCTGTACGTTAGCTTCCTTCCAAGCATTCGGCACTTTGCCAGTTGCATACGAAAGGCGAAATAGACTTGTCAAGATGGGAGACAGTTCGAGCGCACAAGTTTTAAGGACAAGTGCTAGTATTCCGTCGGGGTCACTAGCTTTATTCAAGTAGAGGTTGCCCAGCACTCTACGAACGTCCTTTTGATGGATGCGAATGTCTGAAATATGTCTCACACCTACCAGGAGAAAGAAAGGGCCGCGCATCACCAGAATGCAGACGCAAAGATGCCGCAAAAAGAGGCAAATAATTTTGCCTTCTCCTCAGCGAAGCGGGCCAGCGACCCGTCACCCGCAGAGTGGTGGGAATGAAGGATGGCAGAAGTTCGACTTAACCGACTTACCCAGGGACCAAAACACTTTACTACCTGCTGGGTAAGAAGCAACTTATGTCCCCATTCGGCCGTTGCAACACCTTTTTGCAGGACTTGGCAGCGCTGTTGAAGGCCTTCTTTTCTGACATACGTGACTCGCAACCCAAGGTAAACTATCGACACAGAGTATCGGTCTGTATCTGTTGTTAGCAGAAGGTCCAAGCAATTGGCCGTGTGCGAATCAACATCCCCCGTTGCCGTTGCCCCCTAAACCAGCTGGCTGATTAGCGCTAACGAAAGCTTATTTATCTCCCCTCCAGCGTGATCGCTGCACTGGTATGGGAAGAGCCACTCCTGGTGGTGAGCATTAAAGTTCCCCCGTATCACTAATAGGGCAGAAGGGTACCACTGCTGTGCCGCATCAGCCTGCTTGTCTCCTGATCTCCGCTGTGCGAACGGTAGACACAGGCATAGATAATTTTATCCAGACCTGTGTCCACCAGAGCCTGAAGCGTTATGAATATTGAAAAGCGATTTTTATTAGCTCTTCCATAGCAATTAACATGTCTTTTTATCCGAATGTAACATTGACACGCATGTAATTGTTGCTTACAATAATATTTATCAATGATTTTTTGTCGGTATAATTGGTAATCGTACAATAAGTTACAATGATATTCACAGAAAAAATCTTTCTTCAAATGTCATCATGACCCCATAAACGGTCGTTACAATGCTTCTCATATTAAAAATTCTTTACAATCTGTACATTGTGACATTGCAAAAATCATACTTGCAGTGGTTTTATCAAAACTGAAAGAGCAATTAAAATTAGTAACAAGAAACCTAAAATTGTACCATGCTATATTGAGTTACAATGTTAATAATATTGGGTGTCGATATAACACATTTATTATATTCAACCTCCATTATAGTCTTTCATAGCTTCATAACTAACTTTTAAGGCCCACGTGCGCATAATACTTAACTCAGAGTTAGTTGCTAACACTAGGTTAAATTGACTGTTTGTTATACAATATTGTCAATTTAACCTCGTGTTAGCAACTAATTCTGAGTTTAGTTTTTAATGCAAGTGGGCATTCATTAATCAATCAAATACATCATATATAACGTACGCACTTGTTTGTTGCAATTTGCAAAGACCTTTACTTGTAAACAAATAAAAGCGCCGCGTGTCTGGCTGGCCGGCACCCGCCGCGCGCGCCCGCTCTTTTCTCTGCGCTCGCCCTTCGTGCGAAGAAGTCTAGTATTTTATTTAAATAATAAGATTTCGTGGATAAAAACGACACAAATTATGAAGTGTTTTCTTACACCATAATAATCGAAAACACGTAAACTCTAATAACTTGCATTTTCTTTTGCGTATTTTACAGGGTATTGTAATAAAAAAATAAAACATCTATAAAAGCCGTGGATGAATTCGACACAAAATATTTTAACCAGTACTCTAAAACGAGTAACACATATTTAACCTATTGTAATATTCTTTTAGAGCTAGTTGGGCGACGTGTTAGGTACTGGTTAAATATTTTATTTTACGGGAATTCTATTCCCGTGGACAAGGATGACACAAAATGCCTATGTACATCAGTTAATACTTCGTTATTATCATGAAAGTAAAATTATTATCTCAAATTTTCTTTTCGACTAGTATTGAACGAAAAGACAAATACCTAAATTTCTACCTATGCAAGTACCTATAATGACACAAACTAAAGTATTAGGTTGGGCAAATGGTCCGGAAACTATATGCGAAACACGAATAGCTTTAATATTTTTGAAACCTCAAAACCTAGCGCTATCGGTCTAAAAAGTCTATCTATAGTATCAAGTACTTATTATAGTTATATGACTCATACATACACATTCCCAAGTCATTCCCCCAAGTCGGGGCTTCCCAAGTGTTTTTTAAATTTCATTACTCTTAGAAATCCCTGAAGCAGTCAACACGATGACACTGACACTGAGGGAGGTCTGAGGCTAGTGATGAGATCATTATCGATTAGAAGTGTCTATATCGAATCGATTACAGATGAAACAGCGATGTTAACCAAACATTTAAATATCAAAAAATCTCTATTGTGACTAAATCGGTGTATAGTTTAGTTTCTTACCTAAGCAACCATAAAAAATCCGTGCTCTAATTAAGTGGTTAACGTGAACATTCTTAAATAATTATGCAAATGCTAAAATGTTTCTGTATATGTACTTCTTCTACCACAAGCAAATTGTATACTCGTTATTTTCTACAAATGTACATATAATTCTCGCCAAACTTCTTGGCCGCCCTGAAGTTGACTACAATGGTTGCGCAGTAGCAAATCTCATACAAAAACAGCACCGCGCCGTGCCTTGCGCATCGGAAAGCGAACTTCATGACGGCCAAGAAATTTGGCGATAACTATAAATCACAACACTTCACAACGGATCTTATAATATGTAATGTTATTCGTACCTATCTGACTATTTTTGATAATAATAAAACAAACAAAACACTATTCGATTGATTGTTTGCAATAATCGATTAATATGAAAAGCCACCTTCGCAACACTAGTATTTTTGACAAACAAATAGAGCGAGCGACGCACAGACTACTTAGAGCACAGATAACTATATACTAGTCAGACTTAGAGATACGACGCAAACAGTCATTTCGGAGTTCAGGTGGATCAAAATAAAATGATACTAGAGAATCCACGTAAACGCAGAACTTAATTAAGTAAGATATATCATTTTTGTGCCTACAGTTTTGAACTAAATATGATGCAGTCAGACTCACAAACAACTCAAACGCAGGGTGTTAGTGGAGTAAGTGTAGAAAATATTTTCGGAAACAGCGATGTTAAGAACTTTGATATGATAGCAGAAATTGAAAAAGAACTACAGGACAATCCATACGACATGATATCCCTTGTGTTTCTTCTGTACGATGTTCCGGATACTGCACTTCAACGTTTGATAGTGTTCCAGCGAGTTTCCAACGATGCAGCGACTGCCACGAACCTGAACATGTTACACGAGTGGTTCCGGCATGCTAAACACAACCCCAACTGGACACACGAATTCGTGGAGGCCCTCCTGATCTGCCAACTTCACAGCATAGTGAGAAAACTAGGGATTAACGTACCTGCAACACGCAAGTATTATCAGACTGACTCCATTACTGTTAAAATGTTTGTAAACCCCATGAAAAAAGCCTTGTATAAACTTTGTGAGAGTATTAACTCAGATAATCTTTTAAAACTGAAAAAGGCACTTCTGACATATGATATTGATACAACGGAATATGACTCTTGCGAACTAGTTTTCCTGAAGCTCATGTGTGATAAGTTTATAACAATTAACCAATTTCAATACAATAAGAAGGTGTTGGGCTTCAAAGTGGATATTGAAAAGCTTATTAAAATTGTGGAGAACCTACCAGGACTAAGGAAATTAGTATTGGAAATAGATATGTTACAAGAGTCAATGAATGATGTACCTAAAACAAGCATTACAGTTGCTCCAAGCACTCCATCTAAACACTTGAAAGTAGATGAATCACGACAGGGACAAACTGACCAAAATTATTACAAAATGGATTTTGATGATTTGTATGAAGAACTTGCTGCCTTGCAGTTGGATGATAAAACTCCACTTGAAAGTGATTTTAAATCAGACCGAAAGAAATTAGATAAGGACAGTTATGAAATTAAGAGCAACAAAAAGGTTGGTACTTGTGTCATTATAAATCAAGTAAATTTTTACCCATCAAAGAAAAGTATAGAGCTCACTGGACAAAGTACACAATTGGATAAGCGCATCGGCTCTGATAAAGATCTAATGGTTTTAGAAAACACAATGAGATCATTAAACTTTACGGTGATCAGTGAAACAGATTTGGACCACAAGAAAATGAAAGAATTTATTATGGATGTTGTAAAAAATAAAGTAACTAAAGATGACAGTATTTTCATGTTGTGTATACTATCTCACGGAGTGAGGGGGCAAGTGTATGCAGCAGATTCTGTGAAGGTCAAAATGGATGATATTCAAAACATGTTGGACTCTGATGCTGCAGTGAATATACACAAAATGCCCAAGCTGCTGATAGTTCAAGCCTGCCAAGTTAATGAAGATCATCACCCAGTTTTAGTAGCTGATGGCCCAAATGACAGTTACAATTTAAAGAAAACGAATTTCCTTATCTACTATGCAACGGCACCTGATTTGGAAGCTTACAGAAATGAGAAAAGAGGTTCAATATTCATTCAGTTATTGTGTAGAACGATTCGAAAGTTTGCTAATAATGAGCATGTATTTGACATTTTTACTAAAGTTAATTACGATGTAACATTACTTTGTACAAAAGTGGGGTGTGCACAAGTACCAATATTTCAATCTACATTGACAAAGAAGCTTTATTTACAAATTCCTCAGTAAAACTGACATGAATTGTTAACAGACTTCTGTTGTCTTGGAATGAAAGAAAAACACTTATATTATTTATAAGTTTGCCTATCATGTAATTTTTTCGAGTTCTTGGATATGCAATATTGTGATATAGGTAATAACTATTGTGGTAGATACTGTAATACCCAATTTTTTTGCCTGGCCTGAGGTTGGCATGGCATGCTGCTATTACATTATGAGTTTTAATTTAGCAGCCATTGTACCCAACTTCAAATCGGTCAAAATGATGGCAGATTACTCTAAATAAAATTGTAATAATAGAATTTTATACAAATAATAGTATAGCTGAAATTCAAAATGTTAAGATAGGTATATTAATATTATAACAACATGAGAAACAATTATGTGCAATGTATAGGAATCTATTTATCAATAAATATCTTTGGACACCACCTGGAAAGCGATTCTCACTTAACAAGTAGGTATACAGAATGAATTTATCAAGTGGATAAGAAAAAACTTTTTTTATTTAAAGCTACCTTCTTCCTTAAGTTTGACGTCAGTTATTATTTCCTGGAATTTTATCCTTTTTAGCGACACTATTGGATGGTGTAATAATAGTGTTTTTTATTTCAAACTTTACTTGTTTGAATATTGACCAATGATGTTGTTTTAGCTATCAATATCGTGAACGTTACCCCAACAGGAAAGTTACTCCTAGAGTGATATGAGTGGAACGTATACTTAGTGCGTAATCTGCTATGCATGTGCGCCACATAAAATATAAGTGCGTGTCGTAGTTTTTGAAAAAAACCGAAAAAACGATTCCTGCTAGGGTAACGTTGTTCCAGCAGGAAAATTCTAAACGAATGATCGGAATGAGAAATATTGTGCATGGGCAGAGAGCTTATGGTTGTGCAAAAAAGTGCACCGAAAATATAACTGGTGCGTCATCAGGTTTTCGAGTTATTGCATTTCCTGCTGGAGTAACGTTTTGAAGAATCGTGTATCTCTAAAACCATTGTACGTGCGCCTGTAGAATAAACATACACGAGTAGCTCTTGATATGTGCGTATTTGTGCCGGAATTAGTTTTAAGGAAATATTTATAATTTTCAAGTAAATGCGCTTTTTAGAAAACCCGAAAAAAGTTCGCAGTGCCTAAATGAGAAAACGTATAAGCTCGCTGAAAACTGTATTCAGTCCATCTTGACGCTTCTAATAACCATAAAAAGTTTCAAAAGCATACATGCTTGCGTTATCGAATAATATTGCTAAAAGTCAAAACGAGGTTGTCATAACTTTGACGGAAAAATACAAGAAACTGACTCAACCCAAGATAGGTAGGTGTAAACCACAAGTATGTGCGCTTAGTCAAAAATATATACTGAAAATATTCAGCTTGGAATGTTTCTTATTTAGTAGATTTAATGAAAAAGCTAAACATGTAAACAAAGGCTGGTTATCCGACGAAATTCAAATGACTACGAAAAAGCGACGGATTCATACATATCGATGACCTTCTTAATTGGACGTATTAAACCTAAGCTGTTGTCCGTACAGTCGCGTTCAAACGTTTGTTGGTAGAGTCTGGCAAATGAAAGTTGACACTCGAATTATTTGCAAACTTTTTATATGGCAATGATACACTAATGTCAACATCAATTTTTGGTGATTTGTTGTGGTCTTGATAATAGCATTTATTTAAGTGAAAAATTAATAAAACAGTTCAAAGTGGATTACGGGAGATGTCGTTTCGCATGATGTCTAAATATCAAGAAAAACATCAGGAGAAATATTGCATAAAAAAATAACCAAGATTTGTTACGTGTGTTGTTAGATTTCATAAGTTATTATGACGCTAATAAGTTGAATAAACCAAAATTATTACAGAATACTGTTGTTTTTTTTTGAGATTGATACATAATATCTATAATATTACCTACCTCAATTACCTATTGTATTTTTATTCAGACGAAATAAAATAAATATTTCTAAAGTATCAAATTAGGTTATTCCAGATATTTCATACTAGTTTTGGGGTTGCTATGCTGATATTTTTTAAATTTTCCGCGCTTTTTCAGTCTATACTTTCGTTTGCTAGACTCTATGACCTAATTTTGGGGACTAATTTAAAAAATACATTAAATGCACCTTGTGACCATAACAAATGAAAGAGCTTGTTGATGTAGAAATTATTATTTTTATTCCCTTAATTTTGTTTCTTAAAGTAATTATGGCATCAAATCACAGATCAAATTACAGACCTATTAATATTGGAAAACAGTTCAATCAAATTATTTGTACCTTGTGTAGTCATTATTATTTAAAATCACATATTTGTTTTTCATTTACTTAAGTACTAAAATACAAACAGTAAAATTGGCTTTTAATTTATGAACTTTATCTGTAGGTTCTTTTTTGTAGTCGGTATTCATCCCACATAACTTGAACGTTTTTTTTTGAAAACAGCCGCCATCTATTTTTTGTTCTCTAAAGTACTTTTTTCTATTAATATTATAAAGGCAAATGTCTGGATGTGTCTTCAAAATACCGAATATATTTTAATGAAATTTGGAATAAAGAAGATGGGTTATAACTTGGCACTACTTTTTCTAATGTACTTACCTAATCAAGTAAACAAACAACAAGACAGCTAGTAAAATATAATCCAATAACAAGTAAATTTTTCTATAACTTTTCTACCTCAGTGTACTCAGGCACAACACGCTACAACCGGTTCGTGAGTAAAGTTAAGAAGGTCATCGATATGTATGAATCCGTCGCTTTTTCGTAGTCATTCGAATTTGGTCGGATAACCAGCCTTTGTTTACATGTTTAGCTTTTTCATTAAATCTACTTAATAAGAAACATTCCAAGCTGAATATTTTCACTATATATTTTTGACTAAGCGCACATACTTGTGGTTTACACCTACCTATCTTGGGTTGAGTCAGTTTCTTGTATTTTGCCGTCAAAGTTATGACAACCTCGTTTTGACTTTTAGCAATATTATTCGATAACGCAAGCATGTATGCTTTTGAAACTTTTTATGGTTATTAGAAGCGTCAAGATGGACTGAATACAGTTCTCAGCGAGCTTATACGTTTTCTCATTTAGGCACTGCGAACTTTTTTCGGGTTTTCTAAAAAGCGCATTTACTTGAAAATTATAAATATTTCCTTAAAACTAATTCCGGCACAAATACGCACATATCAAGAGCTACTCGTGTATGTTTATTCTACAGGCGCACGTACAATGGTTTTAGAGATACACGATTCTTCAAAACGTTACTCCAGCAGGAAATGCAATAACTCGAAAACCTGATGACGCACCAGTTATATTTTCGGTGCACTTTTTTGCACAACTATAAGCTCTCTGCCCATGCACAATATTTCTCATTCCGATCATTCGTTTAGAATTTTCCTGCTGGAACAACGTTACCCTAGCAGGAATCGTTTTTTCGGTTTTTTTCAAAAACTACGACACGCACTTATTTTTTATGTGGCGCACATGCATAGCAGATTACGCACTAAGTATACGTTCCACTCATATCACTCTAGGAGTAACTTTCCTGTTGGGGTAACGTTCACATCAATATCAGGCCCGAGACTACCACCTTGAACGATTTCCAATATTCATTATTTTGAATTTGGCCATTCACTTGAAATATTCATCCCTTATATTGTACCTTCTATAGAATAAATTACAACCTGAAATATTCAGAAAATCCAAAATAGTCTCTTAAGATTCGTTATAGTCTTTATTCTTGCAGTATTAGTATAACAAGCGTTCTGTAGATCTGCCTACCCCCATGGGGAAAAGGCGTGAGTGTATGTTTGATTGTAGGTGTAAGGTGTGGTATAATGTAATGCAAATTATATATACCTAAATACTTGAAAACTGTCTTGGTGGCCTCAGTGGCTAAAGGGCTTATTACACTACACGGTATTCAGGGCCCTGAATACCGGGTCCCTAAAGCAGTCCGAGTCAATAAGGTCGATATTTTGAGAACCCTAACTTCCTAACTTTTATTACACTACCCTGAATTAGGGTTTAGGGCCCTGAATACCGTGTAGTGTAATAAGCCCTTTAGACTAACTCTCGTGTTTGAGGTCGTGAGTTCAAATCCGGGCAATAAAGTACTAATGTGACTCACAATATATATGTACTTATCTTATGGAGGGGCCGAGATATAACTCGGACACTTCGACCCATTGGAATCTATTGTGGTCCCCTAGATAACTCCTGCCCGATCTCGTTGAAAACTGTTTTCATATATGTACTTACTTTCAAGTTTATCTTGGACATTGATGAAGGAAAGCATCGTGAGGAAATCTAAACTTAATTAATAAGTAACTAGCTTTTCCCCGCGGCTTCGCTTCCGTGACCCACCCCACAGGACGCAGTATCCGGAAAAAAAATTGCCTATGTCACTCAGAAATAATATAGCTTTCTACTAGTGAAGGAATTTTCTTTTGAGTTTATCCATCAACAAGAACAAACAATCAAATCTTTTCTTAGTGTATAAATAAATTTCAAATGGACAACCCACCTTGAGCAACAGCGGTGATAAATGCTCGTGACTTCTCTGTACAGTGGTCAGAGCGGATCTTCGTGTCTCTGAATTTGATTCTGTGAACCATTGCGCAAGAAACAGTTTGTCATCGAGTATACTGCATACAGTAAGCCAGATAAGACGATACGAAAAACGTAAGTGAGTGAAAGAGTTAGGTATAAGCCCTCGCCAAACTTCTTGGCCGCCCTGAAGTTGGTTTACTGGATGCGCGAGGCACGAAACGGTGCTGTTTTTGTCTAAGATTTCCTACTGCGCAGCCA
This sequence comes from Anorthoa munda, assembly GCA_945859665.1. Taxonomy (NCBI): domain Eukaryota; kingdom Metazoa; phylum Arthropoda; class Insecta; order Lepidoptera; family Noctuidae; genus Anorthoa; species Anorthoa munda. The sequence continues at coordinate 22,928,821 of OX243905.1, read as the reverse complement.
TTGTAGCCAACTTCAGGGCGGCCAAGAAGTTTGGCGTAAACTATATACAATGCTATCTTCTACAGCTTGGCCAGAAAGAGTAGAAATTAAATAAATGTGAACTAATTTTTTCTACACATGGCAACATGAAAGAAATGTCAAACATCAGTCAAACTACCAAAACAATAAAAGTGTATTGTGAATTAATGTGATTTTTGGTAGATATTAAACGTATTAGTCGGTGAATTGTTATTGAAAATGGGAAAGACGATAAAAAGTGGTGCCAGAGAAGTTATTTACAATGTTTTTAAGAGCTGTTTGGAGGAATATCATGCCGGAAAACTTCTAAGAGAATTGGATGACCTTTACAAACGAGTTGCTGATATGTCAGGTATTTATTCAATCTAATTTTATATAATATACATAGTTCATGATCTAAGTTACTGTTAAAGTCGGTTTGGTCATTAAAATAGACCACATCATCGAGGCTTTTTTGGATTTAATTTAATTTTAGAGGTTATGTTTACATAGGGAAAGTACTTTGACACAGTGACTTTGTATAGAGCGACTGCAATTTTTGATAGTCACATCATTCTACATTAATGTTTTATTTTGATTACAGGAAACTCAGAAAGCACTGTTCGACGCAAAATAAACGAAGGCAATAAAAACGAAGGCAAATTTGCAACAACAGCCAAGCATAGAGTCGGGTGTAGAATATTTAGATAGTGATTAGAAAATATATTGTTACTATAATAAAGATGTTTTTACTCTCCTAGGCTTTTTATTTAACAGAAAAATAAAAAAAAATAGCATCTAACGATTTTCCCCATTCTGATTTATCTTTAAAAATACTTCAAGTATCAAATTCATTTATGTTATAGTATAAATGATGCCATATAAACGATAGTGGCGACCTCAATTTTTTTCTACTCTTTCTGGTCAAGCTGTACTTCAACATTGACACATAAATAGCAACAGCGCAGGGTCTAGCAGCCAACTTCAGAGACACAAAGATAAACTATAACTACTATATGAGAAGAGGCTTTTATCATTCCGAAGCAATAAGGTCGATATTATGAGAAACCTAACTCCCTAACAGGTATTACACTACCCAGACGTAGGGTTTAGGGCCCTGAATACCGTGTAGTGTAATAAGCCCTTTTGCCCTGCAGTCAACTGCAGTGCTTAAGGGCTTATTACACTACACGGTATTCAGGGCCCTAAACCCAATTTAGGGTAATGTAATAACTATTAGGGTTCTCGTAATATCGACCTTATTGCTTCGGAATGATTTAAGGGCTTATTACACTACACGGTACTCAGGGCCCTGGATACCGGGTCCCTAAACCATTCCGTGTCAATAAGGTCGATATTATGGGAACCCTAACTTCCTACCAGTTATTACACCGCCTATAGGCCTTATTACACTACACGGTATTCAGGGCCCTGAATACCGGGTCCCTTCCCCATTCCGTGTCAATAAGGTCGATTTTTTCGTTTTTGTCACCGACTGCCGAAAAGAAAGCTATTTTTCGCTTTGTAGTGTTTTATTTTGGAAGTCGGTTCGGAGTTCGGATCTATGCCTAGCAGTGTGACATGACAACATAGATTAAATAAAAAAATCTAAGAGAACAAACAAGTTCCATCGCCATGTAGGTACCTACTGATGCAAAAAGACCAATGATACAACGTAGGTATATTATGTTCGGTGGGTAAAACATTCAGAAAATGGTACCTATTAAGGAAAATTGTACCTATCTACCTTGTAGTAGGTACCAACATCGTTTATTATTTTCCGTATTTATTACGTCAGTCAACGTGGATGTTTCTTCGGGTACTTACGCCTTTTACCTCGAATTAAATGTATTTTTACCCGACTGCCGAAGGAGGTTAATGTGTTGATCAGTCTATGTATGTATATATGTATGTATGTAAGTATGTATGTTTGTTCCTATGTGGCGTTCTAGAGACCAAACGCGTTGGCCGATTTTGATAGTTCTTACGTCAATCGATTCGTCTTAACCCTGCGAGTGTCACTGGCTACATTAAAATTGGAAAATAGAAAAACTTTTTTTTCTTCCTAACCTATCGTGTGGGGTATCGAATAATAAAGGCCTTTAAGAGGTGATTTCAAAAATATATAATACTTATATGTTTAAATGTACCTAATTCTAAAAAAAGATAACTAAAAAGTTATAAATAAAAAAGGTCATTAAAAAATCAAAAAACCCGACTGCTTAAAAACCGAAGTAAAAAGATGTAAAAAAAAAATTCTTAAAGACAAAGACAAAGATATTTTATTTCAACTAGGCCACCAAGCGGCACTTTTGAACGTACATAAAATGATTCTACCGTGCATTCGGAAAGTAGCTTGTTATGGAGAAGAATGCACAAGAAACTCCATACTTACTCTTTTAAAAAATTATTGTTTTTTTACAATATTTAGGAACATAGGTAGTTATTAGTTCACATATGCGAGGACAATGCACCCAGAATAGCACTACACACCACCATACCACCTACAGACATAAAGCATTAGAAGTACTCACACATGTACTGTGCAGTTATATAATAGATACTAGAAAAACATTAACATCCGAAGCAGTCAAGTTATGACCAATCCCAACTGACGGCGTCCGTTCACGAACATGACGCATGAATCGGCACCACCCAGCTCAACCATCATGAAGGGAACCGGATGATCCAACACACGCGCCACCATCAGAGAGACATTTGAGAGAGCATGACACACTCAACGGCCAGGGCACACACAAGTCAACGAACGCCGCATAGGTACAGTAAATGGTAGATTTACAGTTGGGTACATAGTACTCACACATGTGCTGTGCAGTTATACAATACTAAGGAAATTGAGTTTATACAATACAAATATATTCATACAGTCTTCAGCAGGTCCAACAATACCTCAAAACAATAATGTTCTGCATATCACTTTTTATTGCGCCCTAGTGGATGTGGATTGTGGAGCAGGACTAGCATTGAGCCAAGCATTTTTATCAGAGATGTAATCCCCCAACTTATAATATGCTAGCCTACATAGTGTGCGTTTTATACAGGTTTTAAACTTCGTCTCATTCAGTTCAAGAATTTGGGGAGGAATTTTATTGTAACATTTTGTACAGTACCCCATGAAAGATGAGGCTACTTTAGCCAGTCTGAAACCTGGTTGAACTAATTGGTCCCTATTTCTAGTAACGTAATTATGTCTGTCGCCGTTTTTACTAAAAAGATGTAAATTCTTTCTCACGTACATGATGTTTTCATAAATATATTGACAAGGAACCGTCATGATGTTAATGTCCTTAAACAGTTCCCTTAGAGAATCGCGCCGGCGAAGATTATATATTGCTCTGATGGCTCGTTTTTGCAGAATAAAAATTGACTCAATGTCTGCAGCCCTTCCCCATAGTAGGATACCGTAAGACATTATACTATGAAAATAACTAAAATAGACTAGTCTCGCGGTATCCACATCGGTTAACCGACGAATCTTTGCAACAGCATACGCTGCCGAACTCAGCCGCCCTGCAAGGGATACCAAATGAGGTCCCCATTGCAGCCCCGAGTCCAGCGTGATCCCCAGGAAAACCGTTTTATCGACGAATTCTAGCTTCTCCTTGTTTAATATAATGTCACAATCAGTACTTTTGACATTCGGCAAGGAAAATTTTATGCACTTGGTTTTTTTACCATTTAAAACTAAATTATTGGCAGTGAACCAATCCTGAACCTGCCGTAGCGCGTTATTTACGTCGTCAACCCGACAAGTACGTCTATTTATTTTAAAAATTAAAGATGTGTCATCAGCAAATAACACCATGTTTAGTTTGTTTTCCAATAAACGGGGTAAATCGTTTATGTATATTAAAAATAAGAAAGGACCTAAAATTGAGCCCTGGGGTACCCCCATTTTTACGTTTAACCCCGACGAATTCACACCGTTTATTTGAACTAATTGCTGTCTATCATTCAAATAAGATTTAACCAAACTTAACGCTGATTGACCTAGCCCGTAATGCTCAAGTTTCAGAAGTAATGTTTCATGATTAACGCAATCAAACGCCTTCGACAGGTCGCAGAAGATACCTATGGCATCCTGCGAATCTTCCCACGCATTAAAGATGTGTTTCAATAGGGTGACACCAGCGTCAGTTGTACAACGTCCTCTGGTGAAACCATACTGTTTATCATGCAAGATGTTATTCGTATTAAAATGAATGAGCATTTGATTTAGCATTATCTTCTCAAATACCTTGCTGAAAACCGGCAACACGGATACTGGTCTAAAAAATCATCTTTAAAAAATCAAACTACCCGACTGCTTAAAAAGCAAACTAAAAAGACGTAAACAAGAAGAAAATCATGATGTGCAGTCGGAGGATACATATTCGCGAGCTGGCGGACCAAACCCAGATGAAAGAGAAAAAAATAAAATCCCCCACAAAATGGCGCCCAAAATCCGCCATTTTTGTATTTTCCAATTTTAATGTAGCCAATGACACTTGCAAGATTAAGACGAATTGATTGACGTAAGAATAATCAAAATCGGCCAACGCGTTTGGTCTCTAGAACACAGGAACAAACATACATACATACATAGACTGATAAACACATTACCCTCCTTCGGCAGTCGGGTAATAAGAAGAAAATCATGCTGTGCAGTCGGAGGATACACCTGGTTTTGGTCAGCCAGCTCGCGAACATGTATCCTCCGACTGTACGATTTGTTCCGGTCTGATCCCAATTTTTGAATGAATCCATGTTTTTTTAATAATATTTTCTATTCCGGTCTGATCCACCGTGCAGGGTATCACAAATAAATTTCAATATTTTATACCGATCGGATCCCCTAGTTATCTATTAACAGATTTTTGGACAGTCAGCCACAAAATATAGGTATAGGGTTTAAAATTGTTAAATAAATAAATAAATAATTATGTTCGTAATTCTTATTGTAATGAAAACGTGTATTGAGGAACTCTACATTTTCGTCTTAGCCAAGTCACCGCAGCCGGTTTGAACCCTTTCTAATAAGCTTGACTTCCCTACTTCGTTTTATGCAAGCAGCAAAATTATGATTTTTCCTAAATAATTGAATAATGTTTACCTGCAAAAATATAGGTGTGCATTGTGCTACATTGGTACGGGATTGGAGAAAAAAAATATATATATATATATATACTCCGAACCTTCACAATATATGGCAAATATTGTGAAATTGTGAAGAAATACATAGGTCTGACGTTGTGATGATATTCAACGCATAACAAATAAAAACAAATATTATTTACATAAATAACTGTTTTCTCTTGACTGTACAAGATTAAGGGGATCAGACCGGAATGTCAAAGTTTATAGTGGATCAGAAAGGAAATAATAAAAAAAAAAACCAGCAGGGGATCAGATCGAGGGGATCCGACCGGAACAAATCGTTTGGCGAGGCCTATCTATTTAGTTTTAATTTCCGCGCATTATCTGAGAAAAGTACTATACAAGCCTTGGCCACCACTAGGCATTGAAGGACTTACGTATGTGTGCCTCTGCCCACATTTACACCTTATGCCTCTTTTGCTGGCCGCTACAGTAATATACTATTGTCTGGGGTGGCTAATTAGCTAGATCGGGCCCATATCAGCGTATTCCAAAGTCCCATTCTTCAATGCAGCTGACTACTTTTCAGTTCAAAATGATTAGAAGAACCATTTCATGAATTTTTTGTGCGTTAGGAAATCACAAAAAAAAATAAACACATCATAACATAGACTATTTTTGATTTTGTTTTATTTATTTTTTTACTCGAAACAGCGTTTTTGTCCAACTTGAACATCCTGTTATTTTGAATACCACCGCGAGTGCGGCGACTGGCGCTCATTTTCCTGATTAATTATTGAACGTTGACAATTGCTGCTTAATATGCAAGGCCCCCTTAAGTACCTACTACTAGCATTTGTAACCGACATAAAACAGATTCGACTATTCTATTCAAGGGCGGATCCAGGATTTTTTTCTGGGAGGGGCACAAGGGGCGGAACAGCAAAAAAATCAACAATAACTGTTAGAAATAAACTTGAAGTATCATACTTCATGTTTATTTCTACAAGTTCAAGTATGTACAGGAAGGGTTAAAGAGTTTCACTCATGTTCTTTCTGTTCATCATCATCATATCAGCCGAAAGATTTCCACTGCTGGACATAGGCCATCCAGCGGATGTCCGCAACCTTCACCAGGCTTTTGGTCCACTACAACGCAACGTCTTCCGGTTCGCGGTCGCCAGTCCAAAACTTTTCTGCCCCATCGGCCATCTGTTCTGCGAGCAATGTGCCTTGCCCACTGCCACTTAAGTGTGGCAATTCTTCGGCCTATGTCGGTAACCCTGGTTCTCAATCACGCAAGGACGGTTACCTATCATAAGTTCGAACAACATTTGACCGAATTTCATTTCACCTAAAACTTTTCAACTATTATTGTTTCGTTTTTTCTATTACTTCATCGAAGTCACGTCTGCCACTGTCTCAGTTGACCTATTATCAATTCGATTTTTTTCTTTACTCCAAGGTTTTACTTGGTCGGAATTTTTTTACCGAAGTTACACTTAGCCGAAATAACATTTGTCCGAAATATTTATATTTAAACGCATATCAAAATAATAAGTGAGAGAGAAACAGTGGGTGAATACAAATGTTTATGTGACACTAGCTTTGTACTACAAAAATTGTTAAAGAAAATAAACTATTTGTATTTGTTTAAAACAGCGACCTGAAAAAAAAATGTCGACATCCCCGCTCCGCTGGGCTCCTTTTTCTGTCTGCAGGGTCTGTAACCAACACCCAGGGTCTAACCTAACACGAAGGAGATGACGGGAGCAAAGTTCGCTCGCTTTGCTCGCTCACTTCACCTCCCGTCATCCCCTTCGAACCTAACCTATCCGTGTCGGGGTGCCCTAAATTCCCGAGCTCGCTCTTGGACAAATTCTTTGAAATAATTAATTTAATAAAAATGTCTAATGCATGACAGCTATTAATAAATCATTTGCATGAAAATACGTAAACACAGACAAGACTGCTTGAAGTGGATATTGCAGCGATTTGTTTTTGTCACTTTGTAGCACAACATATTAAAATTGAAATACTTTTATGACACTATTTCAATTTTAAATTGAAAATGCTACCAAGTAACCGGCTATATATCTGTGACTAAATAATATTCCCTAACATGTTGTTTCGGTTTGGTGAAAATATGACAAATGAAAAAAGTACAAAAGAGGCTTCGGCCAAAAGCAAAAAGTTATTTTGTAAATCGGCCAAATGTAGTTCGGAAAATAATACATATGCCACATGATACTTCGATGATCTGAAAACATGTCAAATAATGCATATAGCAAAAAAGACTTCGGTCAATAATTTTCGGTAAAATGAAATTCCACCAAAAAATATTCGGCAAAGTCATCGGTTCCCCGCAAGGACGACTGTAAGCTTTCTGATGAGGCCCTTTGTGACTTGTGAGCGACCACGTCTCAGAGCCATAAGTTCGTCTTGAGACACTGTGGTAAGTTGGACGATAAGAAACCGCGCAGCTTCCCGAATGCTGCCCCGCCGAGTAGGATTCGACGGTCAACCTCTTTCTCGAGATTGACCTGCCTAACTGGACCGTTTCTCCCAGGTAGACATGGTCGTCCACGGCTTCGACTGTGGAGCCACCGATCTTGATAGGAGTGGGTGCGAGATGAGCGCATCACCTTGGTTTGTCCATGTTCATTTTTGGACCCATTCTTTCGGAAGCTCTACTGTGGTCATCGAGCGTTGTACTGGGGTCCTCCATGACAGCTTTATCATCGGCGAATCGGTTTTTCCAGTCTAGAACCTTGAAGACATCCTCCAGTGCAGTGGTGAATATATGTATGCTATGTATGTAGGTACTGTGATGGAATCTCCACAGTACACAAAATGCCGTCTGGGGGGGGCACGTGCCCCCGTGCCCCCCCCCCCTAAATCCGCCCTTGATTCTATTCAAGCTCTGTTTCTGTTTTAACCAAAGGTTACTATTATATAGTTACTGGTTTTAACTAAGGATTAAATATAAGATAACCGATACCGCGCCATATTTTAGTGCTGGATAGGTACATACTAACCATGCCAAATTGCCAATATTTAATACATGAATGAATACAATTACATTTACAATTTTATTGAAATACTACGTAATACATGAATGAATACAATTACATTTACAATTTTATTGAAATACTACGTTTTAAACATTCGTAAGTAGGTATGTAAAAAGAGTAAAATCTTTTTTAGGGTTTCGTACCCAAAGGGTAATAAAAAAAGATAATTAAAACAATCAAAAAACCCGACTGACGTAAACTTGGCACTTGGCCGGTTTTTTTTTTCTTCTTTGGCAACTGGCATTATTTATTACCAGGGAAACAGTCTGAGTTAGTTAACTATTGCTAATAGTCCAGGAAATGAAAATATCTGCAATTAGAGGCCAATGTATGAAAATCCTAGTTATGTACTTTCACCGGAATTACGTTCATTATTGTAGCAGTAATAACGTTGCCAGAAAAGTTCATAAAAATCGCAAAGGTGAAAAAAAACCGGCCAAGTGCGAGTCGGACTCGCACACGATTTACCCTTTTTTACCCTTTTTTTACCCATTTTTACCCTTTGGGTACGGAACCCTAAAAAATGGGCTGTCAAAGAGCCCAATAATAATTTTTTGCTTAATTCTTGTAATGTTTTGATTTGACTGCAATTTGTGCTCAGAGCAAATTTTTTCCTTGTTCAATTGTGCACAAAAAAGTATGGCGTAAGATTCACTAATTGTCATTAGTTTTCGAATTTATGAGCCAAAATAATATATATTTTGCATTTATTTTTTGTACTAAATCTGTGCGTAGGTATGGTAATTTAGGCTAGTCAAATTATGTTTAATGCTCTTTTATGTATGTTTTCACGTTTTGACAGCAATATTATCTATTTTGAATACTTTAAAATATGGAATTCGTGAACGTTAGTTAACACAGTAGTTACTGAAATATTATACCTCATTGCAGTGTTTTTCATCGACAGTACTAAAGGAATGAAACAGTTTCGAACCTAATGAAATGTCGAGACAGCTAATCAGTTAATGAAAAACATATGGCAATTTCAATAAAAAAGTGTTTATTTTAAGTATTTACCTACATTCCCATACATTTAGAGCGTTAACGCAACGTAAATACATGAACTCGATACGAAGGCAATTGTCAAAAACTTGTGCTACCGATTTGTTAGTTCCAAATACGGACACATGGCGCTGATTAATTTTGCATACAAAAATTGTCGGAGGCGATACGTTAACGTAGTCGATCCAATTACGCAGAAACTCGTACTAGGGCCTCAGAAAAGTGCCTGAAGAAAATTTTAATTCTTTGGCTCTTACAATATATTTAGGCGTTTAGTTAGTTACAGTTCTACTTTAATTCTAAAGTGCATTTATTTTAGTTTATTTATTTTAGTTTCACTTCGCACAAAAATTTAAAGTGATTAGAATAAAAATCAAAAAAATATATTGTAAAATTACTTAACTTATTCATAACAATTTGCCACAAGAAATTACTACGGAACCCTAAACAAACATACATAGTTAGTTATCCTTTTTCCGACAATCTGAGAAAATGCGCTTTATATGAATAATTTAATGTTTGTAATTTTTTTTTTTTTTTTTTTTTTTTTTTTTTTTTTTTTTTTAAATAAAAACATTGCCCCACACTAGGAATTTCTTCCTGTATCGTGGGTGCGAAAAAAACGAACGAATTGTTAATTAAATACTTATCGGAGGAAGGTAAATGATTAGTAATAAATATCCCTTGTAAACTTATTACTTCAGGTTTGTTTAATTGGCAACATTTAGCTTCTGATCAGTTCTCAGTTCGATTTTATTCGATTGACAACACTTTATTTTTCTTATGTCAAAATACTCGATTTGGATTGGATAATACAAGCAGTAATTTGCCGGAAGAGATTCTCTTAGCCAATAAAAAGCAGGGGTGTCATAGAGGCACTCTGAGTGGGTTCTCCCGCCATATTGGGTCGTGAAGTTAGAAAAGATACGCGCGGACGCGCGTTTTGGGAGTTAAAAAGGAGTTGAGAGAAAAAGAGTTGAGAAGTAGCCTAAAGTGGCGTGTGTGAACTTGAACAAGTGTGTTTTAGTTGGGAAAAAGCGAAACGATTGGTGGCCGAATCCGCTGCTTTGATAAAATTGGAACAAGAACTATCTCTAAAACGGCATAAGTTACCTGCTTTGTGCATTGCATACCCACGATATGCCCACAGACCGAGGGTATTATTGAAGATAGCCCTCCTATTTCCGATATCGGAAGTGAAAACAATGCACGCACAAAGCGATAATGGACCAAATGAGACGAGTAATGGCTGGCGCGCTCTGCTTGGTGCGCGAAAATTAGCATGGAAGTACCTACCTACCTACCTAATGGAGATGTTTTGCAACGTGCCGGCTACTAGAGACAGGAATATCATGTTGCCCGAGTTCAACTGTATAGTGTGGCCTATCCTAGACAATATGCGAAGTCGAGTTGCAGACGAGTCAATGATGAAGTTAATGATGACATCGACGCCCAATCCTGACTAGATACTTGGGAAACACAACTGTGGTGGTAATGTTCAGGGAAGTATAAACTTAAGTATTCCGACAATAATAAGTACCAATCTAATGCCTTATGAAGTTTAGCCACAATATTGTTTTTCCTGGTTTATAGTGGCTAAAATTTAAAATAAACTGTTATTTTCGTTATGTTGCTAAATGAAACTCAGCCAGATTCATACTGTCAGCGGAATTCGCAAGAGATTAAGACCACTTGTGCAAATACAGTGCAAGAGAGCAAACATCCTAAGCTACAACTTGATTCAATAAAACATTATGCTTGTGGAAAACTTGCTCATAGACATGATTTTTTTCAGCCATTCACACAAAATGCAACAAATAGCACGGACGTCTGAGCCCTTCAACATGGCTGTGGATACCACAAGACCTGTTGTGACCGGCTGCGTGTAGTGCTACAAGATAAGTGTGGAGCTCAGGTTCCATTTCAAGAGGCAACATACAACCTGCAGTCTACAGCGCTATGAAAGAGGAAATTTAGTGGTTTTATACATGCCGCTGCGGTGATCAATCAATTTAATATTTTCTGATAGCACCTAGGAGTCTGGACATGTGCATGATTGGCACTGCTGCCTGACCTTTCCGGGAGTACAGGCTCAAAGGTATGTTACTTTGATCTGCATTCAACTATCTGTGCATTGGCATACATTTGTGGCAGCCGAAGTATGTATTGGATTTGGAACTACCTAAGTTTTATAATTAATTGTTGCATTAATTGCAATTTATAACTATTGCATTATGTTGTTTAATGGAAATGTTTAATGTAAGTTACATGAAAAGAGTAGAAAAATCAAACAGCGCCATCTATGTAATGGTATTGATACTGTATGTTTCTTTCAATAATCATCGAAATTGGATTCGGGACCCCATTATGCCGTGATTTACTGCTTGGGGGAGCTTATTGAATACGATCATGTTTTTTTTTATGATCAATTTAAAAAACAAACAAATAATTTTTGCATAGACAGAATGAGAAGTCCGTGCATGTCACGCCATCTATTAAATCTTTGACGGGCTCAAGCTTTGAAATATTTTGTTTCAAGTATTTAATCGTTTTTATTTACCAACAAAATAAATAATGAAACGATTTTCGATCTTTCTAATGTACTTGGAGCATTGGAATGTGAGAACAAAACGGAAAGAAATTAGATTTCATTACATTATTTTATGTTGCATGATGTTAGAACAATATACGGTTTTGTGACAACTAGTGCTGTCACAAGAGTACACAGTTACACACATTAATGAATAGGTTGTTAGTTTACTCACTACTGATAATCGAGAAGTAAAGATACTAGGCATTTTAACCATGCATTCTTTATTAATAGGTGTCACTTCAGATTGCCCGTAAATATTATTACCACTGAGTTTGTTGTTGATTTGATCTTCAAGGAAATTTGTGAATATGTTTTTCTTTGAAAATAACGTACATTCTAACTATTCGCGTTGGTATTTTTAATGCAAGTGTGAATCCAGTTATGGAAAGTAAAAAGAAAAATCGTAATAATAGTCTATCTTTTCACATCTTTGGCTGATTGGGATTGTTTTTACAACTAAATTAAAGTATCAGGTAAAAGGGAAAGAAATTTATTTTGTTAACGTTGAATTCAAATATCTTTGTGTAATACATAGGACTATTTTTAAATAAGATTTTGGTTCATATCAAAACAGAAAAATCGAATCTCGATATTCTAGGCCGAAATATCGATACGCTGGATCGATTCAGTACTGGATACCGATTGAAAAATTGTTTGTTTATTTTTTGCCTTTAAATCGATTCGTCGATTAATTGATAACAGATCGCCATCCCTTACTCATCTCTACTAGACAGTGACATGAAAGTGTCAATAGTCGAAAAGTTCGAAAAAGTCTGACAAGACAATACAAAAACAAATAACTTGTAGCTGTGATATGAATTTTAACTTATAAGTTACTAGATAAAGACTAGATTATTAATAAATCGTTACAAGGTGTGAGTCACTGTGAGGATTAAACTTTTAACTTTTGCTTCGTTCCAAAGAGTTGCGATAACTTTCAATTAAGAGTTATGTGATCAAGATTATTTTCAAACCGGTGTTAAAGTTTAGTGAAATAGTTTGCTGGTTGACTCGTTTTGCGATCTTACAACCTGGAAATATCATGAGGATTAACGTTACTATAGCTTAGACAGTTGGCGTTTAGTTTTGTTGCTACCAACGGTTGAATAAAGGTAAAGTTAATGTCTGTAGTAGTTATAAATCACTATGTAGGGAACTAACCAACTGATAACATGTCATTCTAACGATACCTACAAGTAAAAACGATTTAAATTGACTATGGCAAATGAAAAGTGCAACTAGACATTAAGATGGTGTCTAGAAGACGTATTCAGGTATTATGGGATGTATTCAGGTATTATGGGATGCCCGAGGGATTGGCCCTCTCGAGGAACTGTTGAAGTTGTGGCTGAAGATGAGATAGATGCTCAATTGGCAACATTTTAATTTACATAGTACAGTTTCTCAGTGTCGTGGGTCAGAGAGATGACGGAGTCAAGAGTTGATTCGGCATTTAAGTTGAAAGTGCATTCTGTGTAGCGAATGTATTTGCTAAGTTATTGTTGATTGTGGACCATGAATGGGACACTTGGGTTCTATTTGATTTACTTGGTACAGGAGCTTTTGTTTTTTAGTGGAAACTAGGAATGGTTTCCTTGTTCTGTGTAGTTCAACGATGCTTGGCCTCGGTAATCTTGAACATTATTCAGAAGTTTTAATAATTGTAACATCTCTTTAAAGAAAGGTGTGAATTGTGTGATTGTGTGGTGTCATGTAAGCTAGTACCTACCTTGAATAATAAATGTGGAATTTAAAGTATACTGTCAGTAATGGTTGTGGTGTTCTAACTTGTTGAATGTTCTGTGCTGGTCATTGTGAACATACCTAACGTAATTTTGTTTTATTTGCTATCTGAGCAAGTTGGATAAGATAATGTTAATGCAGATGTACACTCGGTGACATGCGGTGCATGATTTCATTTTCATTTTTAGTTTGCAAAATTGGTAATGTTTGATGTTGGTAGTTATTATACCTATCGCACTGAGGGTTTGGTATGAAATCATGAACATAAAATGGAGTTCTTGAATATGCTTTTGGCTGGGTAAGAAATCCTGAATTTGAGATTGCCGTTGTAGTCAGTACTGAGAATGAAGATTGAAATAACAAATTTGATTTTGGTTTGGAGTTTATGGTTATTAGAGTTCTGAATGGTGGCAGCTATGTGATGCATTAAAGGCTTTGGTTCATGATGAGTTAGAGGAAAGCTGAAAGATCAAGTACCCATTGAAGTAACTGAATGTATTGTGTTGAAGACTGATTCAAATCAATCTAGCAATGGTGAGGTCGTGTGTATGGTCAAAGGACTGACTGTACGGTGATGAGTAGTCGCTGCGGTGACTGCTGTAACCGAGGTGGGTTACGAGGTGAGTGGTCAGAGATGACTGCTGTAACCGAGGTGGGTTACGAGGTGAGTAGTCGGATGACTGCTGTAACCGAGTTGGGTTACGAGGTGAGTGGTCAGTAAGATGACTGCTGTAACCGAGGTGGGTTACGAGGTGAGTGGTCAAAGATGACTGCTGTAACCAAGGTGGGTTACGAGGTGAGTGGTCAGGAAGATGACTGCTGTAACCGTGGTGGGTTACGAGGCCTGGTCAGGATGACTATGGTTGCAGGGTGGTCACTGGGTTGACCATCAGGAGCTACAGCGATTGCTGTGGGACCAAGAAACATTGCTGGATTTGTCAGGGGGGAACCTGGTCCCTCTGGGGCTTTGGAGTCCTGTTATCTGTCTGGGGAAGCCTGGTCCCTCTGGGGCTTCGGTAACCTGTTGTTTAGTGTATGTGGCATGGGTATCTGGCAGTATTGTTGCTTCGAGAGGACCGGTTGTCTGGGGAAACCTGGTCCCTCTGGGGCTTTGGTGACCTGTTGTTTTGTGTATGTGGCATGGGTATCTGGCAGTCTTGTTGCTTCGAGAGGACCGGTTGTCTGGGGGAGCCTGGTCCCTCTGGGGCTTCGGTGACCTGTTGTCTGGGGGGAGCCTAGTCCCTCTGGGGCTTCGGTGACCTGTTGTATGTCTGGGGGAGCCTGGTCCCTCTGGGGCCTCGGTGACCTGTTGTTTGGTGTATGTGACATGGTATGTTGTGTTGGGCGTTTGGGTGGTTTCTGGCACACTTAGTGCTTCGAGACCGACTTGGCGTTTGTTGGGAAACCTGGTACCTCTGGTGCTTCGGTAACCATTTAGAATGTGTTAATATGGTTGTCTAAATGGTGAGGTGGCTGGTTTGATAGTACGACGATGGTTGTGTACGGTGTATGGTGTGGAGACATAGAATTACACGGAGAAAACAAATGAACAGTGTGAAAGCTATGAGAATTCTGTTTTCTTGAGTAAAGATGTACTTGAGTTTTGTTGTAGGCTGGTAATATAAGGTGTTGATTGGAGGTTTCACGTGGAAGATGTCACGACCACGTTATTTTTTTTATTTGGTCAGGAGCGGCCGAACTTATTTTTTTTATCTCTTGGTTTTTGTTTTTTGGTTGAGTAACGATGTTGCTCGTCGCTTTACATCAAACGTGGGACCGTTTGAATGTCAAGATGGCCGTATCGGAGGAAGGTAAATGATTAGTAATAAATATCCCTTGTAAACTTATTACTTCAGGTTTGTTTAATTGGCAACATTTAGCTTCTGATCAGTTCTCAGTTCGATTTTATTCGATTGACAACACTTTATTTTTCTTATGTCAAAATACTCGATTTGGATTGGATAATACAAGCAGTAATTTGCCGGAAGAGATTCTCTTAGCCAATAAAAAGCAGGGGTGTCATAGAGGCACTCTGAGTGGGTTCTCCCGCCATATTGGGTCGTGAAGTTAGAAAAGATACGCGCGGACGCGCGTTTTGGGAGTTAAAAAGGAGTTGAGAGAAAAAGAGTTGAGAAGTAGCCTAAAGTGGCGTGTGTGAACTTGAACAAGTGTGTTTTAGTTGGGAAAAAGCGAAACGATTGGTGGCCGAATCCGCTGCTTTGATAAAATTGGAACAAGAACTATCTCTAAAACGGCATAAGTTACCTGCTTTGTGCATTGCATACCCACGATATGCCCACAGACCGAGGGTATTATTGAAGATAGCCCTCCTATTTCCGATATACTTATATTTATTTATTATATGCTCTATTGTACACCTTAAAATACAATTATAAAAAGGAACTTAAAATTAATACAAATACAATCGGCGGCCTTATAGCATTCCGCGATAATAATAGAAAATTAAAAGAAGAAAAAGAAATAGAAGATTGTTCTTTTAAAAGTATATCTATTTCGAGAAAAAACTAATTTTTAGATCGCTTCTTAAGCAGTCGGGATTTTTGATTTTTTTAATTAACTTTTTTTATTTATAACTTTTTAGTTATATTTTTTTCGATTTTGGTACATTGTAACATATAAGTGTTATATATTTTTGAAATCGCCTCGTAAAACCCTTTATTTTGATAACCCACACGATGGGACTGGAAAAAAAATATGGGTTTTTTTTTTTACATTTTACCTTTGTTTTTACCTTCTCATGTAACCTCCATATAACACGACCCAAAATATAACTTTTTCGTTACTTTTAGGACTTAATAAAAAATATTGAAATATTTGCCAGCAAACAGAAAATAATCGTGAAACGGAACGCAGTATATGTATTTATATATATAGGTATATGTATTTAAGTAAGTATATTTATGTTTTAATTTAATTCGTCATAGGTTATTTTAATATTGTACACTGGATCCTGCCCTCTATATTGTCATCTTTCTCTGTCACCATAGGGTTTGCTGTAAGAGAACTCAACAATGAGTTAAGCTCGCCTTTGTACATGTACTTTATTATCACACTGGTAATGTTGTTTTTTTTTTGGTGTACAATAAAGAATTAAGAAGAAAGTTTTCGTTCGTCGTGTTTTCGCATCTGATTTTTAATGTAATTTTTCTCATGAAAATGTAACTTTTTGAGATGTCCGGTGTAATATTTGACTACCTGCCGCTGGCAGCACTGCACCCGCGTCCCCGCCACTTGGGATTCCCCGAAACCGGAACTGCCAACATGATGACACTTGAGGCTAGTCATGGAATCATTATTCATTACCGATTAGAAGTGACATCGTTAGAATCGATTTAGTTTGCTAATAAAAGAAAAAAATAATATAGATGGATCGTGTGGTGTGTGCATTTTAGACACACGATTTGATTAGGGTTTTATTCATGGCCCAAATCTAGGTACCTGCAACCTACCAAATGCGTATAATTTAGGGTATGATTTCATGGGACTGCCATACGTATATCGATTATTAAAGTAAAAAAAACAATATTTTATACTAAGGGCCTGTTTCTGAAGTCGACGTCACATCTCAAATCAACCCTCAGTTGTCAGTGAGTTGCTCAACACTTCATCTTCGAGAAATTACGTAATCACTCAGTACATTAAATAATCGACATTAATTTATTACGCTGATTTTCATTCACTTCATTCCTATTTTAACATAATCAGTAACTTTAAATAGTATTTTATCTTGAGCGGCTGGGTTGGTGTAGCCACCAAGTTAAGGAAACCTTACCAAGGACGATTTTTGGATGGGTAACCACGTTTTTTTTTGGTATGCTTTTTTTGGATAGGTGACCCCACACAGGTTAAGCAACACTTACCAAGGTTATTCTTCGGATGGGTGACCGCTTTTTTTTGGGTGGCTGACCCCGCCAGGGTAAGCAACACTTACTAAGGTCAGTCTTGGGATGGGTGACCACTTTTTTTTGGTTCGTTTGTTTTTGGATGGGTTACCCTGCCAGGGTAAGCAACACTTAACAAGGTCAGTGTTTGGATGGGTGACCACTATTTTTGGGTTCGCTTGTTTTTGGTAGGAAACCTATCCAGAAGCTGGCCTTGGTAAGTACTAAGTACAGGGTATAGTCAACACTGACCTATGGATCGAACTTTCATCATGCGCATTAGCGTGAGGAAGGTTCGATTACCGAGGTTCGAGGATTCGAGGTCAGTAACAGTTTGTTTTTTTTATTTATTTAATACAAAATAAAAATAACAACATAAATACAAAATAACTATTTTTGATAATTGTGTCAAGTATTTATATTGAAATAATTTAAATAGTTTGTAATATCCTAATTTTTTTTTTATCTTGGTAATTAAATAATTGATCTAAAGAAAAAAAGTTTTATAACTAAACCCATACCATAGTTTTCGCCGACCCCTATTATCTTTTTATCGTAATATGAGCCTTTAAAATCATAATATTAATTTTAATCTGCGAATAATCGACGAATTTCCAACAATTTAAAAATTAGGCTCGTTGACAAGAGATTAACATTGAAAAAGGTTCTCAGAAACCCAAAACTGCTGTAACATGTGGTTAATTCGAGATTTTTCTCAAATGTAACAAATTGTCAACCACTTGTCACACTTCGTGTTGAGAAACTGAAAGTAGAATTAACCGGCGATTATTCGTCGATTACGTTAACAACCCGATAATCAAGAGCTGGGAAACCGGCAGTAAGTCAGTGTAATACTAATAACAGCTACAACAAAATAATCGCAGTTTCACACTTGGATGTGAAACTGCGATTATTTGTAACCATGGAAAAATCCGTACTCTGTTTAAATAAATACTCTAGGCAAAGCAAATGCTTATTACGGTACCTAGTTAATACCATTAAACATACACTTATTAGAGAGTTTTATGAAATCACATTTCACAGATCACTATTTACTACAATTTACAAATACAACGGATCGTATAATACGTACCTACCTATTGTTTCGTATTTGTAGGTTAGGGTAGGTTTACCCGACTAAGGCGAAGCCAAAAGGAAGGGTTAGGATTTTAGCAGTAGGTAGGTATATGTATGTATGATTGTATTTACGTATGTTTCTCCGTAGCGCCTACGCCTACCTATTCATCCGATTTTGGTGAATATTTTGAAGGTGGTCAATTCGTTATTTTGGCCCGGGTAACATAGGCAAAAAAACCTTAGTCTGGTTACAGTTTATAATTAATTAAACTTTTTTGATATTTATAAACGAAACTGAGGAGCTCGTAGTAATTCAATCGCACGGATCCATTTTCAAGGGTATGCAACGCTCGACGAGGTCAGTCCGTGTCCGTGGTTGGTAGACCATCCCATCCATTACCGAGAATCTGGAAGTCGCCTCACTCAATCTTATTGAAAAAAAAAGCGACGAGGCAGATCGAAATGAACGAATCAATAAACATTACTTACGATTGATCGATATCAATAAAAGGAAGAGTAAACACAGAGGTCAACTCCACACCACAACACTAGTACAGTTCTCACCAAACATCTTGGCCGCCCTTAAGTTGGCTACAATGGCTGCGCAGCAGTAGTCATAAATCTCAAAAACAGCACCGAATTGTAACTAGTTAATAACTACCTTAGGTAGGTACCTAAGTAAATACTTTATCTAAGATAACGACCCAAAAAAAAACTAGTGACGATAGTGATTATTTTCTAATTTAACGATTATGTACTCAATAAATCAAAGTATAATAACATACCTAGAACTTAGCTAGGATATTTCAATTTTAATGTGATTTGTGTCTTGTGCCAACAGCTTTAAACAAAAATGATGCAGCCAGACTCGCAAACAGAGGGAGTAAGTGTTGAAAATAGTTTCGGGAACAGCGATGGTATGAACTTAGATATGATCGTTGAAATTGAAAAAGAGCTACTGGACAATCCGTACGACATTAATGACATGGTATCCCTTGTGTTTCTTTTGTACGATGACCCAGATACTGCACTTCAATATCTAATCGAGTTCCAGCGAGATTCCAATAACGCCGCCACATCCCCGAAACCGAGCATGTTACAGGAGTGGTACCGGCATGCCAAGTACAACCCCAACTGGAAACACAAATTCGTGGAGGCCCTCCTGATCTGCCAACTTAACAGCACAGTGAGAAAACTAGGATTTAACGTACCTGCAACACGCAGGTATTATCAGACTGACTCCTTTACTGTTAAAAGGTTCGTAAACCCCATGAAAAAAGCCTTATATAAACTATGTGAAAGTATCAACTCGGACAATCTTATGAAACTGAAAAAGGCTCTTCTGGAATTTAATATTGATACAACGGAATATGATTCCTGCGAACTAGTTTTCTTGAAGCTCATGTGTGATAAGTTTATTACAATTAACCAATATCAGTACGATAAGAAGGTGTTGGGCTTCAAAGTAGATATTGAAGAACTTATTAATATTGTGGAGAAGCTACCAGGACTGAGGCAATTGGTTTTAGAAATAGATATGTTACAAGAGTCAATGAATGATGCAGGCATTACAGTTACTGTAAGCACTCCATTTAAAAACTTGAAAATTGAAGAATCACAGCAAGAAAAAGACGATCAAAATTGTAAAAAAATGAATTCTGGTGACAATTTAAAGTTAAATAAAAATATGGCACATGAATCTTTGAAATCAGACCGAAAGCAATTAGAAATTGTAAGTAATGAAATTAAGAGTAACAAAAAGGTTGGAACTTGTGTCATTATAAATCAAGTCAAATTTTACCCATCAAAAGATAGTATAGAGTTCACTGATCAAAATATAACATTGCAAGAGCGCTTTGGCTCTGAAAAAGACCTAATAGATTTAGAAAATACTATGAGATCATTAAACTTTATGATTTTCAGTGAAACAGATTTGGACCACAAGAAAATGAAAGAATTTATTATGGATGTGGTAAAAAATAAAGTAACTAAAGATGACAGTATTTTCATGTTGTGTATACTATCTCACGGAGTAAGGGAGCATGTGTATGCAGCAGATTCAGTGAAGGTCAAAATGAATGATATTTACTATATGTTGGACTCTGATGCTGCTGTCAACATACACAAAATTCCTAAGGTGCTGATAGTTCAAGCCTGCAGAGACAATGAAGATCAAACAGCCAGCCCACCACCACCAGACCCAGTAGCCGATGTCCAAAAAGACAGTTACACTGATGTCCATAAAGACGGTTACAGCTTAAAGAAAAAAGATTTCCTCACCTTGTATGCAACAGCACCTGGTTTACAAGCTTATAGGTATGGGAAACCATTACAAGGATCAATATTCATTGAGGCACTGTGTTCAAAAATTCGTGAATATGCCAAAGTTGAGCATTTATCTGAAATCTTTACTAAAGTTAGTAGTGACATAACAACATTGTGCGAAAACGGAGGGTATGCACAAGTACCAGAACTTTGTACAACAATGACAAAGAATCTGTATTTATGTCCTCCGAAAATCTAATATGAATTTCACTGTAGGTTTCCAATTATCTAGGCATGAAAGAAAAACATATTTATTTTTTATAATGATTATAACCTTCATGATAATATTTCTTGATGTATATGGGTACCAACCCGCACTGGGCCGGTATGGTGGATTACGGCCCATTCCATCTCACAGAAAGAAGGTCTGTGTCCAAGCAGTGGAAACATTAAAAAAGGCTAAAGGATAATGATGAATATGGGTACTATTGTGATAGGTAAATAAAAAAATTGTTTTTGACTTTTTTTTTAAATAATGTAACTGTATTTTTATATAGGATAAGTAGGTGCATTATTACGAAATCAACAACAATGTACAATGTGTATTGCAATATTTTTATTACATATAATAAAGATTTTTTTATATTAAATGATTGACCTACTTTTGCTTAATATACCAAGATCAAATGAATACAATTTTGTTCTTATCAGTGAAATAAAAACACAAACTTAACCCCTTGTATGCCAGAATGAGAGACACAATTAAACAGCCGGCATACAAGGAGTTAAGCAATATTTTCTATATTTATGGCTACATCTGTTTTTGTATAATCCATCACAGCTGCTTCTAACTGTAGTCTTTCTTCATCTGTTTTTAGTTTAGACCACATAGAATCTAAATAGGTTCTCTGATGCTTTTGTATAAACTTAAAACTATGCTTTAGGGTGGCACCGACATGTAATGTATTCAACTTAACATCTAGCTTACCAATCTTAGTAATAAAAGGTAGACTACTAGTTACAAATTTATGTGGGCCATGTCTAGATCTAATAATAGCTATTCTAGTATTTTCATTGCAATATTTTGTTAGAAATCCATTAGTTACAGCAGCAACTCCAAAATCACCATGTAGCAGCTGAATTTTACCCAGTAGAGTGTCGTGGAGTAATCTTGGTTTCAAGTATAATGGTTTATCTTCAGCCACATATGGACAAACTATTTCAACGGTAATGTATCTGAAAGACAAAGTATATCAAAAGTTAATTTAGTGAGTAGTGTAGGCAATTCAAAATCATGGTAATATAATAATGCTGCATATTATTAGAGGTTAGCTTCAAAAGTTGAAACAACTATCAAAGTATACATGTCAATGCAATACTTTCATCGTTCGTCCAGAAAACGACGATATCATCTTCTTGGTAGTATTTTGTTCATCCCACTAGTTCTTCCTCATTCATCAACAATTTAGAAAAAAAAGTTTCCACACTATAATCTTCACAACGATTAAATAAACACCATAATTTCTATTAAAACGCACCTGTTTTTGAAGCGAACCATTGCTAAATGAACTATTTTAAGGTAGTATTGTTGATTTAATTGTTTCTATAGCTGTTGAAAGAAAATAAAATACCCAAAATCAAAACAATGTGAACAAAGTAAACAAACAACGGCTAATGCAAATCGCAGAATGACAATCACAGAGAAAAATAATATTTATGATGACAATGAATGAAATGATCAATGACAGTGACACTGACGAACGATCAACACATTTTTTTTTTTAATTTGTCCTGGTGGAACAGGCTAAGGTCTGAGACCATGCTGCCTAGTCATCAGTAAGTATTTTTATACTTTAGTATGCATTAGAATGCGGATGTAACATATTGTAATGTTTTTTGGAGTATTTGGCAGCAAATTGTATCGAGTCAGGCTTCCCAGTAAGCTTTGTGGAGGTAGTCATTACTACAATAAAATTCTCCGCTCCACTATCCCAAGATCACTTCTGTCAATGATTTCCACATATTGTCCATTTGCGTAGACAGTTGAGACACAAAACTACACAAAATGTTATGTCACAATAACCACTAAAAATCAATCTGCAAATAAAATTAACAGCCGCTGACCTTCACCCGAAAAAATCCCGCCAAAAACTCGAACGACCGACGGTCCGACACAATGTCAAAGTCATCTAAAAACACTGACTATGGTACCTTGTCTTTTCGCTCAATTCGGACTGCTCGTAGTTATTCAATCCTTTTTTTTTTACCAATTATTAACCCTTTTAACGCCAGATTATAATAAATAAAAGCACGCGCTTGCTCCCCACGCCACCACGCGCCAAGCTAAAATTCATTTTTGATTTTATGAATATTTTCAGTTCAGTTTCTTACATGCTACTGCGAGCTGACCATAGCCTCTCCTCACCTCTAACGAGTTAAAACCTAAGATTCCTAAAAGGTAATTCGTGGGGTACATATAAGGGGCTGCTTCGCGGTATATGGGTGCCAGACACAAGCACTGGACTCCTTCGAACTTTTCGGTTTACTTCGAACCAGAGTGGTGAACAACAGCCTAATAACACTGGGATTGCGGAAGTCCAGAGCGTTTCTCAAAACAAATCCCAGGCGCCTGAAAGATTCCTTCGCAAGGTTAGCGACGTGATCTTTAAAGGTTAGACAGCGGTCGAAGGTCACTCCTAAGTCCTTGATGGTGGTGACACGAGTGATAACTTCACTACCCATTCTGTAGTCGTAGTGGATAGGTCGCAACCCCCGACCGAACGTCATGACGTAGCACTTGCCAGTATTAAAAAATAACCTGTTCGTAATGCTCCACTCGTAGATGGCGTCAACATACCTTTGTAGGAGTTCGCAATCCTTGTCTGTTCTGATTTCCGCAACCAGTTTTAGGTCGTCGGCATATAGCAAACATTTAGCAAACCTAATCTTAGATAGAAGATCATTGATCATAATCAGGAACAGAGGCGGCCCCAACACGGATCCCTGACTCACGCCCGAGCGAGTATAATAAGGCTTGGACTCAAAGCAACCATGTCGGACAAACTGCTTGCGATCCCTTAGGTAGTCGGCAAAGAAGTTAAGAAAGCCGGACGAGAAACCGATGGCACCCAGCTTTGTCATCATTGTCAACTTTGTCGAACGCTTTCCGGAAATCAAAATACAGAGCGTGAACCTGCCCACCGGTGTCCAAGCTACTGGATATGAAGTCGACATGAGTAAGCAAATTCGAGTTTACGGAGCGACCTGGCCGAAAACCGTGCTGGGCATCAGAGAGCATCATATTTATGCGTTTGTAAAAAGTAGCGTGGAGAATATGCTCAAAGACCTTTGCAACGGTTGGTAGGATTGCGATGGGCCTGTGCTCCTCTACGGATGTTTTGTCACTGGTTTTAGGGATGGGTGTGACACGTGAAGTTTTCCACGGCTCAAGATACACACCGGACTGGAGAGATAAATTAAAGACATGACATAGAGGAGCCGCCAAGGTATCGCAACATCCTTTTAGTACAAATGCTGGAATGTGGTCAGGGCCAACCGAACCACACGGCTTGAGTTTAGCAATCCCCTTCACCACATCCGAAAGGGTTAAAGAGGGTAGAGGAATATTGTCTCTCTCACTATTCACATCCACAATTTTCGGGTTCAATTTAGGATCTTTGCCTTTATTATTTTCTACAGCGGCACAATATAATCTGTAGGCATTCTGGGTTCTCACTTTCAGATCCGATCGCAAGGCGCTGAACTCAGCATATAAAATATCACACCGCGAATGTTTCCATTTACGATGGAGTCCGGTTTTACGCTGAGTATCGCTCACGATATCTCGAGTAAACCAGACTGGATACCGCCTATTACCGGAGGCTTTTCTCTTCTTTTTTGGTATCGAGGAATCAAATAAGTCATAAATTATTTCATAAAACTTACCCACAGCGGTGGTTGCGTCATTGAAACGAAGAACATCTTGCCATGGAGCAGTGCGAACAAGGTTGTTTAAAAGTGTGTAGTCTCCTTTACAGAAATGCCAATCTTTACCACGTTCAATATTGCTGGGTTCTAATTTTTCCTTTACCTTATTCTGAGTTATTAAAGAAACCTCAATATCTAACGGAGGGTGATTCAGATCAATTGGGACCAGTTCCGTACCTTGCACATGCTCGCAGGTAACTACAGCACCCTCCCGAGCCAAGACAACATCTAACTTACTCCCACGCATATTCATCACTTCATTCTTCTGTCTGTCTGACTACAAAAACTTAGGAAATAAAAGTAATAATTATTAATATTTATAGATGCACTTTTTAAGTTAAGATCGCCCAAAATAATAATTATTCCGTTCAGACTAGAGATGATGCTTTCGACTTTGCAGAACCACGACATGTAATCGTGGTCAGTTGCAGTGGGCTTGATGTACACAGCACAGACATATATATTAAGGCCACAAATTGTGACCGTAGTCCACAAATCTTCGCCACAGGCCGTCTCGAGGTCATGTCGCCTATTCATGGTGACACCGGGGCGTGAAGCCATTAACACGCCGCCACCCAAAGCCACTCTGTCTCTGCATACAATACGCCAATCACCACTTGACAATTCCGAGTCCTCTACTGAGTTGTCCAACTTTGTTTCTGTTACGGCTATTAAGTCATGTTGCGATGGCACCCATACGGCACCGCAACCTACTTATTGGCCGCTACGTCGTCGGCTTATTGGCCGCTACGTCGTCGGCTTATTGGCCGCTACGTCGTCGGCTTATTGGCCGCTACGTCGTCGGCTTATTGGCCGCTACGTCGGCGGCTTATCGGCAAAAGCTCTAACGAGCGGCCCTTCTTCGGGTTTACTTTACGGGAGACAACCTGGAACAAACAGACAGACAGACAATTTTCTTAAAATTCTTGTTTTGTTACAAGTAACCCTTTTTTATTTTTTTTCCAGTGTGGAAAATCCTAATTGGATGTCCTCCGCCCTGGGGAGGGCGGAGTAGGGCATGCATTTCGAAATTTCGAAATTTCATAGATTCGAAATTTCGGACCATATTTGCATGTTGACTAATTTCGAAATTGACACCCCTAATTTCGAAATTTCGAAACTGGATTTAATTTAAATAATATGTTATTTTTTATACAATTATGTAATTAATTATTGAAACCAAAAGAGGATCATCTGAAAATGAGTCTGTATACGAATCTAAAGCCAATAAGACTGTTTGCGTTGGGCCACCTTGTGACCATGTGTGCTAACTAGGGCATGCAGTTTCGTTAATTTTCAATTTCGAAATTAGCTTACGAAATTGGACTCCTCAGTTTAGCCAAATATAATGGAAAATCAGAATAATACTTAAACTAAACTCAAAATGCAAAATTTGTAGTCTGGAGAGGTGCCTAAGTACAATTTATATTTAAACAAAATGAATTTTCTTTTTCTCAAGACTTCTACTACAAATACTCCACTGCTGGGCACACCTTCGGCAATACCAACCAACTTTCCGAGCTAGGTTTAAAGATAGTTACAGATAGCGCCTCAGAAAATTCCACCCAGCTCGTTAGTGACAATAGGAGATGCGCAAGCAGCGCAAGTTCACATCTTGGTTTTACCATGTAGGTGAGGCTTCGAAAAGCATTTCGAGTGCCTTTTCCCCCGCATTGGTAGACTGCTGCTCAATTCTCGGAGGCACAAATAGACTGTCAGATGTCCGACGCTGCAGGACTAAAATAAACCGACTGCAGCAGAAAATGGTTATTTGAATAGCAAGTGGTTGGCTGAAAAAAGCGGAACTCATCTCCTACAGGCACATTCAGGTACTGATCGGGCACGGTTGCTTCGGTGAGTACCTGAATAGGATTGTGTGAGAGACCACGGTAAATTGCCATCATTGTAGAGGCAACTTGGATCCTGCACAGCACACGCTAGAGGAGTGCCTTCTTGGGCCTTTGAGTGGTGGGTCTTTATCGC
Organism: Anorthoa munda; assembly: GCA_945859665.1. Classification (NCBI taxonomy): domain Eukaryota; kingdom Metazoa; phylum Arthropoda; class Insecta; order Lepidoptera; family Noctuidae; genus Anorthoa; species Anorthoa munda. The sequence goes on along the minus strand of OX243905.1, from coordinate 22,902,101 downwards.
CAGGATCGGGCGAAATCTGCCTCTGTTAGTATTAGTGAGGATTATGCTGGTGGAGACAGTAACTAGAGTGAAATAGCCACCGAGCGGAATTGTGAGAAGACTAATCCCACTTCGGAGAAGACAGCATCGTGGAGGCAACCACCTCGATGTAGACACGCCGTAACCCCGCCTGTATCATTTAAGGTAGGTGGAACACCGGGGTTTCGGGCGCTCAGAGTGGGGACTCTGTCCGCCCACCGTGACCTCGGGCAAGACAGTGGCACAGTGATCATGTGCTGCCGTGCACAGCGAGTCTCAAGGGGGACTCCTTTATAGTCTCCCCAAAAATGTGGTATTTTAAGAAGTTCTGTAAAAATACCAAGTGCTGATGGTGATCACTGGTTTGGACCAGTGATCACCATCAGCACTTGGTATTTTTACCTCATTAAAACCAATTTGAGTAAATGAGGTAAACATACCACACTGCCTGGTTTTCCCCAATAGGTTAACTCATTAAAACTTTATTCAACATAGGTTATTAAAACTTCATTCAGCATAGGTCGACTTAATGCCTGGGGCATTCTCTACCAGTCAACTAAGGATGGTGGAGAGATTACATGGCAGGTGCATAAAAATTAGAAATAATTATTTCTATTTTTATGCACAAGTTTAGGCGAAGGTTCCCCCCCGATAGCAAAATAAAAATGGGCATTTCCAGCAAACGATTGTAGACCTTGTCAAAGTATATCCCTCACTGGCCACCATTCTAAAAAAATTCGGTTATCCTATATGGCCGAGCTTCCTTCACTCTTCTTTATTTATTTAACACCATGGTTAGGTTTTGTTTTTAGGAGTCCAATTTCGTAAGCTAATTTCGAAATTGAAAATTAACGAAACTGCATGCCCTAGGGCGGAGGTGTTTGTCAGACTCGTACTGACTGAAAACCATCCCGGTGTTCCATCTCACACCTACGCTGGTGGTCGCGGGAACAACGATACTTACGCAACCCCCGGCTAGTGCCGGCCCGCCTCTGCAGGCCACGACCTCGGGTTGGGATGTTGGGTGAAATCTCCCTCTCCCTCTCCGCAGCCTCCTTCTGCGAGACGACTGTTTCGCAGAAGGATACCACCGCGTCCCAGGACTCCTCGCTGCTGACCATAGACTCGACTACAGCCGGCAGCGATAGGTCACTGCCTACTTCAGAGATGAAGGCACGGCGCAGCTCCTCCCAAGCGGCACACTCTGCCCAGCGTATGCCGCGCCGTGTCCTCCCAGCATTCGACGCAGTGGTGACACCGGGCGTCCGGCTCCCTGTATATGCGACACAGGTACTTCCCGAAGCAACCATGCCTCGAGAGCACCTGAGTCACCCGAAATGACAGGGAGCCGTGCCTCCTCCCGAGCCAGCGCTCGAGCACTGGCCGGACCGCCTCGATGGTAATGAGGCCGGCGGTAGGGCGTCAAAGCCTGTCCCGCCATTCCGCCACCAGGACTTCGCGAAGCTAAGACTAACGTAACTCCATATGTCGCTGCATCAGACTTTCGCCCCGCGCCCGCGCTTCCTCGCGCCACCGATACCGTGACGCGAGTACCTTCGCCTCCAGGTCCCAGGGCGGGGATCCGGCCAGTGCACAACCCAAGTAACACAAACGTGCTGAATAAAGATTGAGTAAGAGCAATCATCAAGAGCATAAGCTGAATAGTAAGCTGAATAACGTCTGAGTACCTGTCTATTCAGCTGTTATTCAAGCAAAAAGGGCCCCAATTTTGAATGCTTAACGCTGAATAACATCTGAGCAAGACCTGAGTAGGAGCTTAATAACGTTTCAATTAGCTTAATAACCTTTGAATAACAGCTCACATTGCTTTTATTAAGCTCTTACAACTGAGTTACTCAGCTTAATCGAATTGATTATTGTATTCAGAATTTATTAAGCATTTAAATTATTGTTCACACTTTTACAAACAATATTCATACAAATTGTGAAAATAATTCAATTGGATTAAATATTTTAATGTCGATGTCGAATTTAAATGTGATTTGACATGGTGAACTTATAAAATCGGTAAGTAAATTTTAATTTACAAGTTAGAGGTCTGCTATATGTTAATTGTTAGTGCGCAAGTAATTTTGACGTGAATAGTATGTTTTTTTTTCATTATTTATTACGCGCCGCGTTAATAATCAAGATAATAGATAGTAAATAGTATTTTCATACATACATAATAGGTCTGACAAAAGTACTTGTGACGAAATAGCTAATACTAGCAATTTTAATCCAACAAAATAACTTGAATCGAGTTGAAAATGTTGTAGTTGTAAGATTAAGCATTTTGGTATCTCGTAAATTCCGTGAAAGTATAAATTACAAAGATTTTTAATGGCGATCGATTGTTTTGGTGTATAATGCTGAATAAAAGTGCACACATGCCTTGTTACTAAGCTATAACTTGAAAAAAGTAGTCTCAGTACACTAACTTCTGAATATCAATTATATAGTTGATCACATTTCTAAATTATTCAGATTTTTAGGGTTCTCTAATCGATTTAACAAAAACCTTTTCTATTGTGGAATTTCACGCCCGGCTTTCACTGAATTCATTACATTTAAAATTATAGCGTCTTTGCTTGCATTTTTTTTCGAGAAAATCTCATTTATGATTAAAAATGTGGTGCACACCACACACACGAAATCTGCTATAGATTTCGCGTGTGTGGTGTGGACTGGGCCCTTGTTTAATCCGTGTTTTGTTATTTGTTTTATGTACAAACGCCAGTACATCAAGCCACCCGAAACTGTCAAATTGAAAACTGAACTGAACCTCAAGGCAAATTGAAAACGTAGCCGTGCAGCTGTCACTTGGCACTGATGGACACCAGACGTACAGACTCTAGAAGGAATCAAGAATATATACGCGAAACCACAACATATTATGGAGAGTCAAGACAAAATCATGAAAAAACTTGAAGAAATTTATGTGCATGTTGGAGAATTAAGAGTCGCAAATAAAATATCTTATCACAACGTAAATTTTATTTTCTTGTACTGTAATACTTTCTGCTAATAAAATAATCATTTCTTTTTCTATTAAAATTGGCCGAAATTCTTTCTAAGGGACTATTTAAAATTGGATGACCTTCCATGTTTATATTCAGTGATATGTTTTCTGGCAAAATGTTTGTGTTAATCAATATTTTTTAAGTGTCCCAATGACGCCATTGTGCCAGTATTCACCTTGCTCAATAGACTTTATGTGGACTTGTCTCGGTGTATTTAAAATTGTCCTTGGATCATTAGGTAAAATGTCTGGGAATCTTTGATTTAATATTTCTGCCAAATCCTTTAGTGCTACTTGTGTGATCTTTTTTCGAAAGCCCATTTTCAAATTTTTCTCGAAATATCTAATTTTTCATGTATCTACATTGTTCTTCTTCGATATTTGTACACTGCCATCAGATGCATTCTCATCTTGTGTGAATCGCAATGCTGTTTGACTTTTTGGGGGACGGAACCCTCTTCATTGCACGGCAACCACGCATGCTAGCTGGGACCGGGTTCAGTTTTTTTCAAACTATTTTCATAAATCTTTTGATGACCAGAAACACTTGGACATTTACTATTGCTGATATTTAAATATTCTTTTAACAATTTTCTTTTGATGTAACCAGTTCTCTTACGTTTTTTCCACGATTTTCGATTCATATTAAATAACGCAAAAAATAAATACGGTCAATAACATTTTAATTAAGCTATGGGCGCTATAACAACATACATATGGTCTTTAATTTGTATAAGTTAGTTTCAAACTCTCTATTAAACAGGAAAAAGCTTAATAAAAACATAAATAATATTATTTATTCAGCAGCTGAGTAATTAGTAAAACATAGAATCTTATCCAGTTTGAAGATAAAATAAAAGCAATTATTCAGTATCAAGCTGTTTAATAGAATTATGTAACAATATTATTCAGAAGGTGATACTTTATTCAGCATTGAGCTGTTTCAAACGCTAATAGCTTAGTAATGCTTTTATAATAGCAATACAGATTATGGATATTCAGACAAATGCTACCGACGGGGCTGTTTTTCAGCTTTAAGCAACCTGAAACGCGTAATGCTAAATAACGTCTGTATAATAATCCTACGGTGACTGGTTATTAAGCGTTAAGAAGGTAAGGACAGAAATACAGAATTTATTAAGCGTTAAGAATTTTAAGGGTCCGAACTCAACCTAATTCAGCATTTGGCTATTCCCAAAGCTCTTATACAAACTATATTCATCTTTGAACTGTATAATATGCAAAATGTGTACTTTTATCTTGCTTATGTGTTACTTGGGAAGCCACCTCGTAGGAGATCGTGCGTACCTATACTAACATGAAGGAGATGACGGGAAATGAGTTCGCTCGCTATGCTCGCTCACTTCAGCTCCCGTCATCCACGTCGACCCTAACCTAACCGTGTCGGGGTGCACTAAGCTCAAGAGCGGAATTAAAGTCGAGAACGCCCTAGGCAAGCACCTCATCGGCGCCCCTCTAGTGGCCATATACATAATTATCTAATACATTTAAAAGAGAAAAAAAAAAAAACTTGTTAATGACTCCAACGATTTTCATGAAATTTAATATGCAGGGGGTTTCGGGGGCGATAAATCGATTTAGCTAGGTTTCATTTTTAGAAAACTTCGTTTTCTCTGTTTTCACCCGAGCAGGGCTCGGTCGCCCAGGTACCTACTTATAAATTATAAATAGTACATAAACAAAATAAAACCGCAAACCACGATCATGAAAGCAATCTATTATACCTTTAGTCGTTCTAATTTCGATCTTATGCTTTTAGCTATACTTACAACATAACGCTTTTGCTCAGAATTGCTCTTGATAGCAATCAAAGCATAGTGAATTACTGGAAATGATTTTTACATTTACAAGCATCTGCTTGAGCTGTATGCTTACGAACTTCTATTATGAAATCAGGCGATGTAGAAATAATCAAGAAGGAGCACGCTTCGGAAGCTCTTCATCTCTATATAATTAAAGAATATTTTATGTTGTGTAAGTACTTACTACTGAAACTCGAACTTACTTAGTACTTACTTGTATTATTTATAGCAATTAATTTAATGTTAATTTTTTTCTTTGTTTAAAAACTGCAGCGCGTGCGCCCCTTGTAACCTCGCGCCCCTGGGCACGTGCCTAGTTTGCCTTAGGGATAATACGCCTCTGCTCCGGAGCTTGCTTCGCTCGCTATTGGACGAACGCGTTGTAAATAGCGGCACCGCTTAGTAATACTATTTATTGTATGCCGATTTTATAATTCTGCTGACGAAATAATATAATTTTGCTATGCAAATAATTTTTTTTTTCGCACATATTTCTTGCTGACCGAAAATTTAAATTAAAAGCCTTAAGTACTAAATTACCATAACTATCGAATTGCTCAATAGTTACGTAGTAATATTCATAACTAGCACTCAACCCGCGAAACTGTTCCCGTGATTTCGTTTATCCTATAAATGACTTTCTTATGTGCAGTTAGTGAAGGCGGCTAAAAAGAAGCTCATGAAGCTCAATCAACAAAATTGGGGTACGGGGGGGGGGGTGGTATACTGGGTTTATTGGTTTGGGACGATTCGTTATTTGACTTAAAGAATAATAGAATTTAGGTTACCGCCACAAAGTAAAATCCTCATCCCCTTTTTGCCCCGTTTAGGGACGAGTTTTGAACAACCCCAATATTATGTTATTCACTCTTTTCTTTTTTTCTCTTTGTTGAGCCAGTAATCAGAATGATTGTATGTGACCTGTGTTTTTGCGGGTGTAATACCCGCACTTTATGTTTTGTCAATCTTTTGTGGTACATATATATGTATATTCTCCGTTTTTCTGATACCTGCATTCGTTTTATTCACAACACATTTTTAAGTAGTTTATTTTAAATATCTTACTGTATTTGTTTTATATTTTTGTATCTATCTTTACATGCGCTATTCAGACCTTGGTTTCCGTATACGTCACATCCTAGACGACCGCTGAAAATCAGCGCCGTGCTGTGGGTCCCCCACAGCACAATCAATATGCTGAAGGTAAGCCTTCTTGCCCCAACCACGACAAGAGAGCAGTGGTGGCCCAGTGGTAACGACCGCGACTTACAAGTTGTGGGTCGTGGGTTCGAACCCAGGCAGGCGCTTTACTTTGTGTAAATTATTACATCACCACTGCTCTCAAACGGTGAAGGAAAACATCGTGAGGAAACCGGCATATCTTAGAACCAAAAATTCGAAGACATGTGACATCCACTAACATGCACTGGGCCAGTGTGGTGGATTACGGCCCATTCTCTCTCACAGAGAGGAGGCCTGCACGTACAATGGACCAAATGCGAGTCTAAGTGCGGCAAAGTGGTCCATCTATCCTATCCTATCCCAACCACGACAATACGACATGCATCTACTTTTATTAATACTCACATATTTTTTTATCTTTTTTTACTTTTCTTTACTAACATAATTTAAGAACATCTAACACTACCGTTAAGGGTTTAGTTTACAAAATCTACTACCACTAATTCTTGTTCTTGTAATGTAATGTTCATATGTCGTTTTGTGGCAAATAAAGACTTTTTCTTTTATTTATTTTTATTTTTCGTTGTTAGTCAGATTGCACAGTAAAATTCCTCAAAAATACCTCTTAACCCCATCTAAAGGGTAGTTTAAAAAAATGTTTATTTAAATTTTGATTATTTAACAAATCATCAAGGAATTAGATTTTTCATACAAACATTTGCCCCGTTTCACCCTCTTAAATGTTGAATTTCCGAAAGTTCCTGCGTAGTGCTCCCCTAGAACCCTACGTAAAAAACGAAACCCTGTCCAGTAAGATTCTTAGCTTGGGGTTAGTTTCTATAACTTATAATGAAACCTTTATTGTTTAGGTACGTAGGTTGGTACTTATTTCAAGTTTCAAGTTTGTTAACCCAAGACATAAAATTCTTCAAAAAAAACTTTAACACCCGCTAAGGGCTTGTCCCCATCACCACGTCACGACATCATCAACATGGAACGGTGCGGTTTCTCGGCGCTTACATTAAGGTGACTTGCTAATGCACGGTACGAAAACGTTCCCTCGGAACAACGCGGCGACGCTTCGTACGACGTTGGAAGTGGTACGCGGCGATGCCCACAATAAAAAGATTTGTTTTAATTTGATGCGCTCGCTCAGTTAATGTTTAAAAGTCTTAGCGATTAGTTGTACAAAATATGTCAGAAATGCTATTACTGTCAGAAACCGCCGTGCCGTGCGTTTTATAAAACCTGTATAAAACGCACACTATGTAGGCTAGCATATTATAAGTTGGGGGATTACATCTCTGATAAAAATGCTTGGCTCAATGCTAGTCCTGCTCCACAATCCACATCCACTAGGGCGCAATAAAAAGTGATATGCAGAACATTATTGTTTTGAGGTAGGTATTGTTGGACCTGCTGAAGACTGTATGAATATATTTGTATTGTATAAACTCAATTTCCTTAGTATTGTATAACTGCACAGCACATGTGTGAGTACTATGTACCCAACTGTAAATCTACCATTTACTGTACCTATGCGGCGTTCGTTGACTTGTGTATGCCCTGGCCGTTGAGTGTGTCATGCTCTCTCAAATGTCTCTCTGATGGTGGCGCGTGTGTTGGATCATCCGGTTCCCTTCATGATGGTTGAGCTGGGTGGTGCCGATTCATGCGTCATGTTCGTGAACGGACGCCGTCAGTTGGGATTGGTCATAACTTGACTGCTTCGGATGTTAATGTTTTTCTAGTATCTATTATATAACTGCACAGTACATGTGTGAGTACTTCTAATGCTTTATGTCTGTAGGTGGTATGGTGGTGTGTAGTGCTATTCTGGGTGCATTGTCCTCACATGTGTGAACTAATAACTATATATGTACCTATGTTCCTAAATATTGTATTGCTTTTGGATTATTAAACGCGAACGTTTCAGCCTGCCCGAATGTATTTAACTTTTCACATATAAATCCCATAACAGTAATAAAAACTTTTAAGCAAATCAAGGTTAAACCGACTGAAGATCTGTGGGGAATGTCCATCAAAGCTTGTACCTCCATTATTCAGACTATAGCGCCATACTTGGCTTTGATTTTCAATTTGTGTGTGGATCAAGGAGTTTTTCCGGATCTAATGAAATATAGTAAAGTTATACCACTTTTTAAATCTGGGGACAGTAAAGACACAAATAATTATAGACCAGTATCCGTGTTGCCGGTTTTCAGCAAGGTATTTGAGAAGATAATGCTAAATCAAATGCTCATTCATTTTAATACGAATAACATCCTGCATGATAAACAGTATGGTTTCACCAGAGGACGTTGTACAACTGACGCTGGTGTCACCCTATTGAAACACATCTTTAATGCGTGGGAAGAGTCGCAGGATGCCATAGGTATCTTCTGCGACCTGTCGAAGGCGTTTGATTGCGTTAATCATGAAACATTACTTCTGAAACTTGAGCATTACGGGCTAGGTCAAGCAGCGTTAAGTTTGGTTAAATCTTATTTGAATGATAGACAGCAACTTTCTTTCTTTCTTTCTTTAAACGATTTACCCCGTTTATTGGAAAACAAACTAAACATGGTGTTATTTGCTGATGACACATCTTTAATTTTTTAAATAAATAGACGTACTTGTCGGGTTGACGACGTAAATAACGCGCTTCATTTATTTATTTATTCATTTATTTATTCATTTATTCACATATAAATAGAGTAATTACATACGTTGGTTTGTTATGTTACATCATTGAATCTTATATTCTATTTAGCCTATGTATGGCATGTGAAATTATTTATTCATGCAAAGATATATAAAAATCGTGGGTAATTAACAATAATAATTCAGTCCTATTGTCTCTGAAATTCGGCGTGCATAATGTCAATTAAATATTACTTGGTTAAATACAGTGCAATATAGATTATTAGTCAGTTATATTATAACGTTAAATAGTGTCATTTATATAATATATTATTTAACAGTCAAATAAAAATAGTAGGTTCGATGTCACACTTTTACACACAAACTCATCATTGCATGTACATATATTATTCTTGAAACCATTCATTTATAGAGTAAATCATTTTTTTTAGGAGTATCTCTTTAAGCACTTTTTTAAACTTTGGTAGAGGAAGATCTTGGATGATTGTTTGTAACCTATTATAAATTTTAACACACATAGCTGAACAATTTTTATTAAACACAGCAGTCTTTGGTACAAATTCTAACACCAGTCGCTGACCATGTCTTGAACTACGTGGGTATTTATTCGGCAGGTTCAGGATTGGTTCACTGCCAATAATTTAGTTTTAAATGGTAATAAAACCAAGTGCGTAAAATTTTCCTTGCCGAATGTCAAAAGTACTGATTGTGACATTATATTAAACAAGGAGAAGCTAGAATTCGTCGATAAAACGGTTTTCCTGGGGATCACGCTGGACTCAGGGTTGCAATGGGGTCCTCATTTGGTATCCCTTGCAGGGCGGCTGAGTTCGGCAGCGTATGCTGTTGCAAAGATTCGTAGGTTAGCCGATGTGGATACCGCGAGACTGGTCTATTTTAGTTATTTTCATAGTATAATGTCTTACGGTATCCTACTATGGGGAAGGGCTGCAGACATTGAGTCAATTTTTATTCTGCAAAAACGAGCCGTCAGAGCAATATATAATCTTCGCCGGCGCGATTCTCTAAGGGAACTGTTTAAGGACATTAACATTATGACGGTTCCTTGTCAATATATTTATGAAAACATCATGTACGTGAGAAAAAATTTACATCTTTTTAGTAAAAACGGCGACAGACATAATTACGTTACTAGAAATAGGGACCAATTAGTTCAACCAGGTTTCAGACTGGCTAAAGTAGCCTCATCTTTCATGGGGTACTGTACAAAATGTTACAATAAAATTCCTCCCCACATTCTTGAACTGAATGAGACGAAGTTTAAAACCTGTATAAAACGCACACTATGTAGGCTGGCATATTATAAGTTGGGGGATTACATCACTGATAAAAATGCTTGGCTCAATGCTAGTCCTGCTCCACAATCCACAACCACTAGGGCGCAATAACAAGTGATATGCAGAACATTATTGTTTTGAGGTATTGTTGGACCTGCTGAAGACTGTAGGAATTATTAATATTTGCATTGTATAGACTCAATTTCTTTAGTATTGTATAACTGCACAGCACGTGTGTGAGTACTATGTACCCAACTGTAAATCTACCATTTACTGTACCTATGCGTCGTTCGTTGACTTGTGTGTGCCCTGGCCGTTGAGTGTGTCATGCTCTCTCAAATGTCTCTCTGATGGTGGCGCGTGTGTTGGATCATCCGGTTCCCTTCATGATGGTTGAGCTGGGTGGTGCCAATTCATGCGTCATGTTCGTGATCGGACGCCGTCAGTTGGGATTGGTCATAACTTGACTGCTTCGGATGTTAATTTTTTTCTAGTATCTATTATATAACTGCGCAGTACATGTGTGAGTACTTCTAATACTTTGTCTGTAGGTGGTATAGTGGGTAGTGCTATTCTGGGTGCATTGTCCTCACATGTATGAATTTAATAATGTATGTTCCTAAATATTGTAAAAAAACAATTTTTTTTAAAAGAGTAAGTATGGAGTTTCTTGTGCATTCTTCTCCATAACAAGCTACTTTCCGAATGCACGGTAGAATCATTTTAATGTAACGTTCAAAAGTGCCGCTTGGTGGCCTAGTTGAAATAAAATATCTTTGTCTTTGTCTTTGTCTTTGTAAAAAAACAATAATTTTTTAAAAGAGTAAGTATGGAGTTTCTTGTGCATTCTTCTCCATAACAAGCTACTTTCCGAATGCACGGTAGTATCATTTTTATGTACGTTCAAAAGTGCCGCTTGGTGGCCTAGTTGAAATAAAATATCTTTGTCTTGTCTTGTCTTTGTCTTTTGTCTTAAACTACAAGAAACGAAATTAAACGTTGTTTCGTTCTGTCAGAAATGCTGTAAAAATATAGCGGCATTTTACAAGTCACGACAATGTGTAGCGTTGCGGCATCGTGACTTGCAATTTTACGACACGGTTACCTAAATATGAACGCCACGCCAACGTGCCGCTTCGCAAATTAATTAAAGGACATAACTTACCTTTGCCAAGTTTCAATTTAATTGACCCATGAAATCAGAGTCATCCATACAAACTTCAACACCCCCTAAATCATAATTTGGTTGGTAGTTTCGAAAAACTAATAATGACGAACCTTTATTTTTTACATATGTCGGTATTTATGAAAAGTTTCATGTTTATTAAATTAAATTATCTTTATTTCAGACGAAACTCCATAAATTTTTCAGATAATATTAGTAGGGTTGTTAGTAGTACACATAAAAATAAAACATAACAAGGTGTTAGTAAACAAAACAAGTTACACAATAATAATAATTACCGAAGTCTATTTTCTATTTCTGAGCAGGTGTACACTTGCCCAGTACACAGTAAAAGGACTGTTTATTTTGCAAGCTAACGTTTTGAGGACAGTGTTGTGTTTATTAATTCAAAAAATAAAATAATAAAAAAAAAGTTAATTCAAAAAATCAAAATACCCGACTGCTTAAAAAGCAAACTAAAAAGACGTAAACAAGAAGAAAATCATGCTGTGCAGTCGGAGGATACATATTCGCGAGCTGGCTGACCAAAACCAGATGTATCCTCCGACTGCACAGCATGATTTTCTTCTTGTTTACGTCTTTTTAGTTCGCTTCTTAAGCAGTCGGGTATTTTGATTTTTTAATTAACTTTTTTATTTATAACTTTTTAGATAATTTTTTTTTTCGAATTAGGTACATTTAAATATATAAGTGTTATTTATATATTTTTGAAATCACCTCTTAAAATCCTTTATTTTGATACCAAACACGATGGGTTTGGAAGAAAATTTTTTTTTCATTCTTTCACTTTTTCACAATTCAATTTTTTCAATTCAATTCAATTTTTTCAATTTTTTCAGAAAATGGCGCCCAAAATCGGCCATTTTTGTTTTTTCCAATTTTAATGTAGCCAGTGACACTCGCAGAGTCAAGACGAATCGATTGACGTAAGAATCATCAAAATCGGCCAACGCGTTTGGTCTCTGGAACGCCACATAGGAACAAACATACATACATACATACTTACATACATACATCCATACATACATACATAGACTTATAAACACATTACCCTCCTTCGGCAGTCGGGTAAAAAAAATAACGTCCCCTAAATCATCTTTTGGGGGTAGTTTCAAAAAACTAATAATCATCATCATCTTCCTACCCTTGTCCCATGTTACTTGGGGTCGGCGCAACACGTTTTCTTCTCCCATACCGTCCCGTCCCCCGTCACGCCATCACTGACTCCCTTTTCATTCATATCACTCCTCACACGGTCCATCCATCTTTTCTTTGGCCGTACCCTCCCTCTCCATCCATCCACATTTATATTCATAACTGTTTTAGTAACATGCGTTTCATCCCTCCTCATCACATGACCATGCCAGGACAAACGGTTTCCTTTCAACTTTTCTGTCACTGGCGCCACTTGTATCCTGTGGTTCTTAAAACTCATTACCTGAAGTAACGCCCATTGGGCACTTTCTACTTCCAGCATAGTGGTTTTCGATGCACCACCCCATGTAATCAGACAGTAACTAATAATAGACTGACAAAGTGAGTAATATAAAGTAGTAAGTAATTTCCTTATTGAACAAACATTCCTGAGCATTTTAAAAACTGTGTATTAGTTTTCGGATACGGGCACTTAGGTTTTTGGCTTATTCTTTCCAGTTGAGATACCGATCAACAACCACCCCCAGATACTTAATTGATGATTGATGAATGATGGTGGTATTGATGATATTGTAACAATCACACGTCTCTTTTTTGTCACATTTATGCACTTTTATAGTTACGGTGCCTGGTGGAGGCTGAGTTTTGCATGAAGTGCCTAAGTAGATATAGTTACATGGTTTTTTGGGCATTTAAAGTTAATACATTGTTATCAAGCCATGCTGCCACTGTGCGCATTCCTTGATTTTCAATGCTATTTATAGCCGACCATGTTGCCTCTAAACCATAAAACCGTTTCATCTGAAAAAGTGACAATTTGACCCTCCTCCATGACAGCATTACACAAATCATTAATATAAATTAGAAAGAGGGTTGGGCCAAGCATGCTTACTTGCGGCACTCCATATATCATGTCGACCTCTTGGCTAAAGTTATCATCAATCTTAACACTCTGTTTGTAGTCCCTGAACAAATCCAGAGGTACACCTCGAATTCCCACGTCGGGAGTCGCAAGCCGCTACCCGGCCACCGTAGGCGCGGGCTTGTGGACGGCGAGTAATGGGTAGCTCGTCATCCGATAAGGGCCAGACCCGAGTCGACGGCGCGTAGTATAACGTAGTTTTTTTTTCTCTGTGGTGCGTAGTGTTCCACGCGTGCCTCAAAGTGTTGTCAGCAAAAACTGACGGGGTGCGCTAGGTCCGATGCCTGTCTGGGTCGCGGATAAATCTGAAAGGGAGTTACCCCGGCCCTGGCGCAAGCAACTGAAAACAAACAATAAAAAATGCATATAATGGTTTGTACGGACAATATTGTCTTTTATTGTATCAGACAGAGTTTGTTAATGATTGTCGGTCAACCAACCACCACTTCTATCTAAGATTCTGCAAGACGATATTAGTTAGCGAAAAGGTGAAATGCTAAAACTCGCGTGGATGTACAATGCGGTTGTCCATTCCCGCACCCACACTTTAAGTTGTAGTAAAACTCATCGCTTACGCCAACGGCTCTTACGTAGCATTATTCATCCACGCAATTTATTTATACCGAGGCAGGCACTAGCGAGAATTATAGTGTAGGCTTAACACGCAATGCGATTTTATTCGCGTTGCGTGCAGCTTTATACAGATTACGCGGAAAAATATCGCGCGAATAAAAATGACAGTGCGTGCTCCTGGCGTGCTCAAGACTTAGTCTTCTGGTGCAGGTTTACACTTTGAATGTGGATCCGGCATAATTTACGTGAAGTCAATAATAATCTGTAGTGACACTGTGGCAGTGACAGATGTTATTTTGAAGCGGTAAAAGAGTAAAATTGAAAACTTGAGTTTTTTCAGGAGATTAGGTTAAATATTTCATTTGAATGTATTACCTATCAGATTTATTATGTAGTGTTATTAAGGCTGAAAATATTATCTTGAAGGTATCTTTGTAGAAATATGCTTATCTTGAAAAAATAAGCTTAAGAATGTAATGAAATCAAAATAATTTTATTCGTGTTGACGTTACCGTGTTTACCATAACAGATGATAGCTGTACAGTGTACACTGTACAGCTTCTGTATAGTGTATAGTATAGTTATAAAATTTCAAAGGACAACAAGGTTATCTCATGAGACTTATTTTTTATTACTTGATATGATAAATCTACAACAACAAGGCCGTTTTATCAATTTGCTTTACTCGTTGTCGCGTCATTCATTTTCATTCCTAACATTCACTAACCATTGTTTGATTCCAAGGCAGCGTTGCCAGAAGGTTACATTTCTTACATTTTTCGTAACTTTTGACCCCCTCGCGTAACATGTAAGTAATTTTTATATTTAAGGTAATTTTCGTAACTTTTGAGAACAACGAGATTTGTAATACTAGATTTTTATTGCAAACAGTTTACGAACGCATCCAAATTGAACTACATATTCAGAGATGGCTCTGAACGAAACGCGCCATGACAAAATGAAACATATTATGCATTAATTAAAGGTTGATTTTGCTTGAGCGCGTGCGCGTACTTTTCCTACTTCACGAGTTCGCGCGGTTTCGTAGGATATTTTTTTAGAAACCTTGGGCCAAATACTTGCAAAATTGGACATTTTGAGAATTGGACATTTTTGTAATTAGACGTTTTGGGAATTGGACATTTCGGGAATTGGACATTTTGTAAGTTGGACATTTCGGGAATTGGACATTTTGAAACCTCTGGACATTTTGGGAATTGGACATTCTGAACCTGAACGACGAAAAAGCCCAGCAGCAGTCATCTAAACATCTTTTGGCTGAAACCAGCAGAACGACAGGAACACATTCTACTATCAGATGTTAGTTAGTTCAGTTAATATACAGTCGGGAAAAAGGAATAAATATATGAAATAAATGAAACAAGAGTCTGTTTTATCATAAGATTAAATACACCATATTCACCATAAGATTAAATACACCACATCATAGATTCCTTTATATTCCGCCATTTTACTGACATCAATTTGACTCAGACCTTTAAAAAACAAGAAAAAAAAATGTAACTTTTGCAGCAAAAATGTAACATTTCAGGAAATGAAACGTAACTTTTGACTTAAGGGCCCTGGCAACACTGTTCCAAGGTGATTTATTGCATTTCCAATTTCAATCGGTGTTATTTGTATTAACCGTTTAAGTCAACAATTTGTTAATATTTTTCACCTTTTTTACTGTTGTTATATCGTATTGCAGACTGCGTCCCAATGAGTAAAGAAGTTTATTTTATTGGGGTAGATGTCGGCTCGGGCAGCGTACGAGCAGCCTTGGTTGATGATAGGGGTCATGTCTTAAATGCATCAGTTAAGGAAATTCAAACATGGAAACCCAAAGTTGATTACTATGAACAGTCATCAAAGGACATCTGGGAGTGCTGTGTATTTGTCATTAAGGTAAGAGTGCCTCTGGTGAAAAACTATTGAATAATTCAACAATAACATTACCTTTGAGTCTCAGATGTTTTGTTTAGTAAATCTTGAATTAAATATTTAAAAACTATCAATGTGATGGCATAGGATAGATGGGCCCCTTTTCCGCACTTTGACCCGCATTTGGTCTGTAGTGCATGCAGACCTCCTCTCTCCAAGAGGGAATGGGCCGTATTCCACCATGCAGGCCCAGTGCATGTTGGTGGATGTCACATGTCTTAAAATTTTTGGTTCTATGACATGCCGGTTTCCACACAATGTTTTCCTTCACTGTTTGATGAAATAATTTATACTAAGTAAAACGCCTGCCTGGGTTCGTACCCACAACCTACAACTTTTAATTCGGGGCCGTTACCACTGGGCCACCAATGCTCTTTCAACTGCATGTTTTTTTATAATAATTTTTATCTTAAAGTTTTCCTTCCTTTTCAGAATGTAGTTGCGAACATAAATCCTTCAAGTATCAAAGGTATTGGATTTGATGCTACATGTTCCTTAGTAGCCTTAGACAAACACGGCAAGCCCCTATCAGTGAGTACAAACAACAATGAACAGAATATAATAATGTGGATGGACCACCGAGCACAGGCAGAAGCTGACTTGATAAACAAAACTAACCATGACATACTCAAATATGTTGGGGGAAAAGTTAGCCTCGAAATGGAAATGCCAAAACTACTCTGGTTAAAAAAACACCTCCCAAATAAATGGGATGAATTCGGATACTTCTTTGACCTGCCAGATTTCCTCACATGGACAGCAACAGGTTCATTAAGCCGTTCTTTGTGCTCTTTAGTTTGCAAATGGAATTATGAATGCTCTTTAGATGGAAAAAAAGGTTGGAACACAGGATTTCTGCGGGATATCGGATTAGAGGACCTAGCTACAGATAACTTTAAGAAGATTGGCAATAAGGTTTTAATGCCTGGAGAGTTCTGTGGAGGTTTATCTGCTGAGGTAGCTAATACTTTGGGACTGATACCAGGTACTCCGGTTGCCACTTCCATCATTGATGCTCATGCTGGAGGCTTGGGCATGATAGGTACACATGGTGAAGGAATAGATAAAGAGATGTCTTCCCGTCTTGGATTAATCTGTGGCACGTCTACTTGTCATATGGCTGTCAATAAAAAAGCTGTCTTAGTGCAAGGTGTGTGGGGTCCATATTACAGTGCAATGGTTCCCAGTATGTGGTTGAATGAGGCTGGACAAAGTGCTTCAGGGATGTTATTAGATCACATAATATCAAGTCATCCTGCCGGAGCTGAACTGCTAAAAGCAATGTCTTCTGGCGAGTAAGTAACTGCCTAGCTAAAACATGACATCTATGATGGATTTTGTTTTTTTGAATGGAAATCTGTATGTTATTAAATGTTTCAGTACCCGTAACCACTTGAGGGGGCTACTATCAAAAATGGCAAGATTGGAAGGGTACAATGACGTCAGTTATCTGACAAGGGATGTTCACGTATGGCCTGATTTCCACGGCAACCGCTCGCCGCTGGCTGATCCTTCAATGCGAGGCATGATCTGTGGGCTATCAATAAATAATAGTGAAGCTAACCTTGCATTGCTTTACCTAGCCACATTGCAAGCACTGTCGGTAAGTGACTCATCTTCATACGCACTTTGAGTTTTATATAAATAGATTTATATAAAACTAGCTGTCCCACGCGGCTTCGCTCCCCTTAACTGGCTACCTACCTACCCTACATACATGAATGTTGCGCTTACGCAGCGCACGCAACGGAAGCTGTCAAAAAGGAATAATATTACCGTTTTTGCAAGATTTTTCATTTGTGCTCCGCTCCTATTGGTCGTAGCGTGATGTTATATAGCCTATAACCTTCCTGGATAAATGGACTATCCAACACAAAAAGAATTTTTCAATTCCAACAAGTAGTTCCTGAGATTAGCGCGTTCAAACAAACTCTTTAGCATTATGATATTATTTATATAAAATATATTTGAAATTTAGGGGGCTACTAAAATCATGTATGTACCACCTTGAACAAGCATTGAGTTATTATGCTACTTTGATGTAAATCGTAACAATACGAGCGATAAAACAACGAGTATCAAATTAAAATTGATTGCAACAATGTTATCTAACACTGCTAATACCCATATCTTTATTGCCAACTATTGTTACAATATGAGTAAAGTTACTTATTATGAATATTGCCTACATTGCATAGATAAAATCACTCTAATTTTCCTCATGAGGGAAGGCTACTTACTACAAGGCTATGATTTTAAAAATTATAACCCTGTGAGAAACGGTAGGTAGTACAAAGAATAATGCCGGTTCTACAGTCTCGCGCGAGAGCCCGCGAGGATGATGTACCTACTTTGCTCTCAGGTGAACGTTACCCCAACAGGAAAGTGGCTCTTAATGCTCCTAGAGTGATATGAGTGGAACATTTAATTAGTGCGTAATCTGCTGTTAATGTGTTTGACGCACCAATTATATTTTCGGCGCACATTCTTGCACAACTATAAGCTCTCTGTGCATGGGTGCACAATATTTCTCACTCTGATTATTCGTTTACAATTTCCCTGCTGGAACAGCGTTACTCCAGCAGGAATCGTTCTTTCCGTATTTTTTTTTCAAAAACGACGACTATTTTTTTATGTCGCGCACATTCACCGCAGATTACGCACTAATGATACGTTCCACTCATATTACTCTAGGAGCCACTTTCCTGTTGGGGTAACGTTCACTGCTCTCAGTACTGAGTTCAATCATGAAGTATTTTGTTTAAAAACTCAATGTACAGCGTTTCCCCGGGTTCTCGCCCGATAATGTAGAGTCGACATAGTATAAGTCCTACTCACCGCACTGACTTCATTCACTGTTCTTTCTTTATTCAGTCTATTTCTCTGTGGAATACTCTCCCCCAGGAAATCAGGATGGCAACCAACCGGTTAACCTTCAAACTCAAAGTTCGCGAACACATTCGTAAGAAGTTGGCACTGGTATCGTCACAGCGTATTTTTTTCCTTATTGTCTATTTCAACTGAATTAAGTAGAAAACCTGTATTTAGTTTATTTGTTTTAGTATTTATTGTATAATTAAATTGTTTTTGTTTTTAGCTTATATTTAGGCCTTGTATTCAAATCCATTTTTACTATAGTAATTGCACCTACCACTATTTGTATCTCCATCACCCAAAGGTTGACTAGTAGAAAATGCATTAAGTCCGCCTCTGTACGTTTATGTGCTTAAAGTATTAAATAAATATAAGCGGTAGTACTTATGTATAAGGGTGTCGGCAAGGGAGGGGCTGGCAGGGGCAGAAATAAAAAAAAATGCCCACCCCCATAGAAATAAAAAGAAAATTAGCCAAATGCAAAGAAATCAAACTCCTTAGTCAACAGAAACCCAACTCAACGAATCTAGTCGTTGTTGATGTCCTAAAAGATATTTTTTTTTGCACGTAATGGTATCGCTCTACCGTGGACAAAGTGTACGATAGAGCGACCTCTTAGCAGCCTCAGAAGACTGAAAACCTGGTAAAGAAGAATAAGAAGCACTATGGGGGAAAATCGCCTCAGTGATGAATCGGTCATGATGAGTGTGCACAGAAAACTTGTTAATGAAAACTTAAAAAACCGCGATAATTGTGATTAAATCATCTCGCTCGACTACTTAAAGGACCATTTGATTGCCTCCAAATTCTTTTTATTCTTTTATCCTATATTGTGTGCCACTTAGTTTTAATAAATATTTATTGCCGTGTACAATCGCCGTAGGGGTAAGACCGTAAGACTCGCACTACTGCTAGTTTAGTTAATTAGTCAAAATACTGTATTTAATATTCATACTTTTCCCATCCTCCATTCAAGGCGATGATAGCTCAGTGGTAGTGACGTCGGAAACCGAGACGAAGGTCGCGGGTTCGAATCCTACAATGAGCTTGAGCTTTCGGTGAAGGAAAACATCGTGAGGAAACCATAGCACGGTGGTAGGGTACTTTGTAGTACCCGCCTGGCTGGCAACCACCCTCAAGTTGAAAATCTGTCGCCAAGCACCTTCCGGTGTGTTCCGACAGCAGCACTTGAGAGCCAGTTCCCTTCTAGGCTTTGTGTGCTTACCACCATCGGCCACATCATCACTGACCACGGTGAGATTGTGGTCAAACACAGGCCGATATACAGTAAAAAAAAAAAAAAAATGTCAATTTGGCCCCCTTGTCCATCGGTTGGCGACGCACTTGCTTAAGTAGATACTTACAATTTCTGATTTTTAATGCATTGTTTCAGTATGGCACGCGGCACATTATAGAGGCACTGGTTCTGGCAGGGTACGAGCCATTCAAATCGCTTCTGATTTGTGGTGGCATCACGAAAGATCCACTCTTCGTCCAAATACAAGCTGATGCTGTGGGTCTACCCATTCTAAGGCCTCATGAAAAAGACTCCGTTCTAGTTGGTTCTGCAATCTTAGGAGCTTGTGCTTCCCAGTACTTCAACAATGTACAAGATGCTATAGAAAATATGGGAGGAACTGCAGATGTCATACCACCTAACATGAGCACTAAAGCATACCATGATAAGAAGTACCTAGTTTTCCTACGAATGTTTCAGGATCAGTTGAAGTATAAAACTGTTATGAATTCTAATCTTTAGCAATAGAGTGTTTAATCAAAATTCGTATTTCAGGGTGTTTTTATGTAGGTAGTAAGCTGATCTATTTTTACTTTAACGTAGGTAAACATATCAAATATAATATACCTAAATTAAATTGTTTTTAATTTTTATGTCGTACCAGTCAGCCAGGGCCTGATTTAGATTAGTCGCTCCGAGCAAAGTGGGGCCGTGGGAAAACAATATTTGCCGCCCTTTGAATGACATGGTACCATGTCCGTGACTACCGCCGGACCACCAAAGCCAATTGCTTCCATATTTGGTAGATGATAATTATTAAGTACTCAATTGGTAACAATTAGCCCCCAGTTTCTATTATCTACACTATACACGCGTACAAATCGGATTGAGCGAGATTCATAAATCAAAAAAAAATTGAATTCAGGTAAAAACGAACAGTGCATATTATAACCAACCAGCTGTCCCCCGCGGCTTTGAACCCGTCAACTGGCTACCTATCTACCATACCCACCGACACTACCTACCCTCCCTACCAACCTACCCATCCTGACCTACATTCATACATTCCTACCACCGTATGTAGGGTAGGGTAGGTACGTTACCTACCCTACCCTACATACGGTACCGACCTCACCTACCATACCTATCGCCGCGCCGTAGCTGCATTTTATAACCAACCAGTTGTCACCCGCGGCTTCGATCCCGTCAACTGGCTACCTACCAACCTATCTAGTTACCCCATCCACCGACACTACCTATCCTACCTACGCAACCGACCTCACCTACCATACCTACCGCCGTAGGTAGGTAAACCTTCCTAACCAATCCTACCTACGCTACCAAACCCACCATTTTTTTTTTGATCACGCTGGAAAATAAAATGCATTACGCATACCCGCCCATTGGGGGAATGGGGGGCTATGTGGGACTCCCCGGGCTGACTGACCTGGTATACCCACTAAAATAACCCAGCGGCACTCCCGCATCGTCTGAGTGGAGGAGGACTGGGAAACCGGCACAGCCTTTACTTCCAATCCTCCGCCGACGACCGCCCGCCTTTACAGCGGGGCCTTCACGCGCCTCCCTTAGTGGAGGGGCCCGGGAACGACCGCGAGTGCTCGGCCGTTCCCGCCCGACGAGGGTGGTGATTGGTGCAATGCGGACGAAAGCGCCCCCGCACCATTCGTCCGCTAATCACCACCAGGAGGTGGAAGGAGACGATTATACAACCGCCTTCTCCCACCCCTTCTTCGCCTGCGGAGCGGTGGCGCGAGAGGATCGTCCTCCCGCGCACGCTCCGTCGCCTACTTTTGCGACATGACATCCTCGCAAAAGGAGACAACCGCCGTCCAGGCCTCCTCACTCCCCAACATGGAGTTGGCACGGCGCAGCTCAGCCCAGGCTACCCTACGCTGTCCTACACTACCTGCCTTTCCTACCTACCCTACCATAACTACCCCACCTACCTACCCCACCTACCATACCTATCCTACCGACCCTATCAACCCTATCCTATACTAGACTACCCTAAATACAACATTGTTGCGTAACTTTAACCATTTACGCAGCGCACGCAACGGATGCTATCAAAAGGAATAAATTTTCCCGTTTTTACCCGACTGCCGAAGGAGGGTAATGTGTTTATCAGTCTATGTATGTGTTTGTTTGTTTCTATGTTGCTTAAATAGTAATCGTACTTACCTATTCTATATTAAAAACAAAATCAACATTAAAATAATAATAAAAAAATACCCGGCCCAAAAAGTGATGGGCATTTTTCAAATTGCCCGGGCATTATGAATAATGCCGTTTTAAGGTAGAAACATACTTCCAAAACCCGACGCCACCCGACGCATTGCAGTACTAATCAATCCCATTTATTTATAATGGTCAGAAACGCGTAGACAACACGCCATGTGATCCCACGCGGTAACATCCAGTTTCAGTCTGGATCTGCGGGAGAGCTTCGCACGCAGTGTGTTTCTAGTTAACAGCCGAGGCCACGCGTCAGTCAGTAGAGAACATTCCTGGTATAAATAAATTATAAGTTAGTTTTTAGGGTTCCGTACCCAAAGGGTAAAAACAGGACCCTATTAATAAGACTCCGCGGTCCGTCTGTCTGTCCGTCTGACACCAGGCTGTATCTCATGAACCGTGATAGCTAGACCGCTAGACATTTAAAATTCACAGATGATGTATTTCTGTTGCCGCTATAACAACAAATACTAAAAAACCGGTTAAGTGCGAGTCGGACTCGCGCACCGAAGGTTCCGTACAAGCAGCTACATTCACCAACATAATTAGGTAATATAGGTTTTCGACCCAAAACCTATAGGGTACTTCCGGTTGTCCTGGAATTGTCAATTTTGGTTTAAAGCAAGGTCTTACAGCACAAGTAAAGGTAAAATTCCGAAAAATTAAAAAAGTTGAAAATTAAGGTAAATTTTGGTACTTACAAGTTTTCGCGAAAATCTAAATTTTTCCATATCTTTTTATCATGTTGTTTCACGACCTTGATTTTTATACACATAATAGGCACTATATACCTCAGTATCTGGTATAAATTACAAATTGCTAGGTCCGCGTTCCTGAGAAAATCGGTGATGACACACGGACAGACAGACGGACAAGAAAGAGATCTTATAAGGGTTCCTTTTCTACCTTTTGAGGTACGGAACCCTAAAAACCGGCCAAGTGCGAGTCGGACTCGCGCACGAAAGGTTCCGTACCATTATCGCAAAAAACGGCAAAAATATCACGTTTGTTGTATGGGAGCCCCGCTTAAATATTTATTGTATTCTGTTTTTAGTATTTGTTGTTATAGCGGCAACAGAAATACATCATCTGTGAAAATTTCAACTGTTTTTTAATTTAAAATGTCGGATGAACAATTAATAGAATTAGTGAAACGGTATTATATAATATGAGTTCAGGCCGGCAGTACCGTGATCGTAATATTAGAAATAATACCTAGAATCGAAGTTATGATGCTAGCGGAGCGTGTATAATCACGTGGCGTGTTGTACATGTGCACAACTCGAATCGGGTGTCGACATGTCACGTCGCGTTGAGTTTCAATAGTATGTTTCCACCTTAAGGGTACACTAGTCGACGGCACGAACTATTTTGTGCGCGGGGTTAAAATGCATGCTATATCAAACGACAACACGTGCGGAACAGATGGATGCTGTTATGAGCAGTAAGAAGCTAGTTCGCGTACGAATACACACTTTTGCGTAGCGAAATGGATGATGATTTAGAATGAAAACGAGCGCGCGAAATTTTATAAACAGACCTTTGGAAGTCTGGATATCATGAAAAAACGACTGAATGTATCTGTTCAAATTAAAATTATTTACATTGTTGAACTACTAATCTATCCCTGTATGGAGGCTGATTTTCAATTTTCTTTCTTCTTATGGTACTTATTTGCGCCCAAAACTTCCGAAGCTTTCAAGTAAATATTTTTTTTACTTTTTTGCTTCCATACAGGTTATAGATAATGATGAAACTAATTGATATCATTTTTTATTTTGAACGTAGGTACATCGTCAAACAGTGGAGTAAAATCCAGACTACGTTTGTATGGAAGAATTTTCGACTAGTGTACCCTTAAATCACTTGGTCCATAACATATAGATATCGATAGAATGTTTGATATCGATTTTTCAATCATTTTATATTATGATTTTGGTGCCACCTGAAGCTGCCTCCCGTAAATTTTAGCAACTCGCCTCGGCTTTTTGATTGTTTATGTATGTTTTAATGAATTTAATAAAATATTTGGGGTGCTATATTATATATACAGTATGCACTCCCACCCGGTGCCCTTATGATCACCTGTCGCTAGCCGTTCGAGCAACGCACGTAGGTACACCATCCAACTGTCCTGAACGCGTTGTCACCCCTTGGTGCCTGGTACATAGAGCGGATTGCCCCAGACCCCCTCCCCTAGCCTACTTTATAATAACGGTTGTTTCCACTGGCGGGATGCAGGTTTAATTGTAAGCTAATAAAAGTCTACTCACTTATCTGCGAGAAGAAATGATTATAACTAATAATCGACTAAAGTCGCAAAATGAATGTTAAATTAATATAATTTTATTTAAAAAAAAAATATACTTCATTATAAAAAAGTATGAGCAAAACAGTAATAGTAATTTACTTTTTTATCGATTTAGAATCAACTATCCGCAGTACGCCATTTTAGCACCCACATCACTAGTGCCTGCTCGGACGAGGACGTGCGAGACGAGTAGGTTGGCAATATTTCGGGCGGAGCTTGGCTTTTTTAGTTTGTTTTCTTCTGCTTTCGTTAGCAAAATGTTATTTCTAATAGATTATTGTAAAATTGAGATTTCTCAGCTAGAAAACTTGAATTAAAACGACAATTAGCAAGATTGTCAATATTGACAAGCAGGTATGTATATAATCCAGCCAAAGTAAAAAGAACTCAGTTGCCTCTTATTTACCACCTCATAACCTCTTTCTAATATGACCGGGTTATATTGATCAATAGTTTTCGTAAGACTACAGTAATTTTTTTTGGGATTTGTAGATTACACTTTTTCATGTTTTAGGTCAAAATGTCTAAACGTACGGCTGATGACGGCGGCAATGGCAGCAGCCAGCCACCGATCAAGAAAGTTCACTTTGAGCCCCATCTTATCGGCCCTGTGTCCACTTTGGAGGAAATGGACATAAAAGTTTTGCAGTTCCAGAATAAAAAGTTGGCCCAGGTACTGGACGAGAAGTATATTTGCATGTTTTATCACTTCTTATTAGTATCTTTTGCAGATTCATTGAATGAGAAGCATGTCATGATCAGCTGTTTATCTATACCTAATTACATAGCATTTATGTACAATGACAACAATGTTATTATGTTAGTTTTATGTTTTGATGCATTGATGAGTTTTCAGCTTCAGATAAGTTGAAAACTTGGAGGCTTATCCTTGATTCAGCAGATGTAATGATCTTCAATTTATTAGACCATTGTTGGGTGTCTGTTGTGTTGATAGTTCATAGCTTATATTAAGGGGCAAAACTCATCTTTTCATGGGAATTATACTCTATTAGATGGTATAACAAATGCTATGAAACAATCCCTATCGTCGATCATCTTGTTACTCAAACAATGGCCATGGAAATAATTTAAACTTCACGAAGTAAATTGACATAATAGATGAACAACTAAATTGTCATTTTTACAATGTTTTTCTTATTGGGTAGATTTTATGGTTCTGTTTGGTTATCAATGAAGTTGTATAATTTATTTGTTAATATTATTAACTAATTGAATGCCAAATAATTAAGAAGCCATTGTGTTTCATGTGATTCTACGTTTATGGCAATCAAAAGGTTAAACAGTACAAAACACTATGCATCCAAATTCTTAGTCTTCTTTAGTTTAGACATCAACAATAACCTCCAAAATTTGCTAAAAGCACCCTCTTCATAGGACTTGCATACAAACAATTTACTGGCCTTGTAACTGCACTGTTCGTTTTACATATTATTGACTTCTAGTCCAGATAGCTTAGGATTAAGGCTGACATGTTAACCTTTCTCAACAACAATATAAAAAAACAGGCCAAGTTCCGTACCATTATCGCAAAACACTGCATAAAAATCACGTTTGTTGTATGGGAGTCCCCCTTAATTTATTTTATTTTATTAATTATTATTTTTTGAAGTAAATATACAACTAAACATTCTGTGAACATTTCAAGCTTCTACCTGTTGCTGTTATTAATATCGAGCAAAAAACGGCAAAAATATCACGTTTGTTGTATGGGAGCCCCCCTTTAATATTTATTTTATACTGTTTTTAGTATTAGTTGTTATAGCGGCAACATAAATACATCATCTGTGAAAATTTCAACTGTCTAGCTATCACGGTTCATGAGATACAGCCTGGAGACAGACGGACAGACAGACAGACAGACAGACGGATCGCGAAGTCTTAGTAATAGGGTCCCGTTTTTACCCTTTGGGTACGGAACCCTAAAAAAGAGTTCAAAATCATATGACACATTTTAAAGTCTGCCCGTAAGTTTCACACATAAATATTTCTGGCAAGTCATCATCATTTCCACCTGTATTTTTTTTGTACCTTCTTCTTTTCGAGTCGATGGTGGCCCCTTTTATAGCGGCATCAGTGGCATTCATCAAGTCTTCCAAAGTGCAGGTATATGGGCCCTTGGAGCAATCCATTAAGTAGGCCATGCTCTGGACAGAGGCACCACAATCACATTTTTTACATCCCCACCTAAATAATAAAATTAAAATGGTTTTTTCCAGAGAATAGAACAACGCCATAGATGTGAGGCAGAACTTCGTGCCAGGATTGAACAGCTTGAAAAAAGGCAAACGCAAGATGACGCAGTGCTGTGTGTTGTCAATCGTTACTGGAATCTACTCAATGAGGATATCAGAGTACTCCTACAACGTTTTGATGCAGAGACGGCTGATGAGTCAGAAAACAAGAGTAAGTGGTTAAATAGTCCTTATTTTGAAATAATATGTAACAAAATTTGTGTTTACAAATAGTATTTCTAGATCACTTAATAGATTTTCATGTTTTTTTTAGTATCACTTGAGAATTCTTTTGGGATGGCATAATTAAATCCTGTCCAAAGCTGGAACATGTTGCCAGTACTTTTATAATTGTTGTCTGTTATTGAATCAATAAATCAGAATAAATAAGTAAGCATAATTGCCCTAAACCCTGCATGGCAGTCTGTATTATCTAATATATATAAATCTCCTGTCACGATGTTTGTCCGCGATGGATTCCTAAACTACATAACCGATTTTAAATTAAATTGGCACACCGTGAGCAGTCTGGTCCAACTTGAGATATAGGGTAGGGTAGGGTAGGGTAGGGTAGTTAGGGTAGGGTAGGTAGGGTAGGTAGTTAGGGTAGTTAGGGTAGATGAATGTTTGGTGTTTTTATGGCAAAACAAAGTTTGCCGGGTCAGCTAGTTTATTATATATTTTACGAATTATAATCTTTAACCTTAATTTCATGTTTGCAAAGTAAGAACACCTCTGAGAGAGGGATTAAGGTTTTTGAGAAATCAAAAATTTTATTTAGACAGCCAGACACGTAAATATATTCAGGCTGAACATACCATCACCTGACATATACCTATAATTTTTCTCATAGTTTCAAGGAGACCAGTGTGAAAATAACTTCATAACTAATTGTTTGTGTTAATACTAGGTTAAGGTAATCTTATACTGTCCTCAACTCCACTTGTGTTTATCTGACAGTAAATTAATTTGAGAAAATGTAAAATTATTTGCTCTTCCATGTTTGAAATTGGTTAAAAAGGAGAAGGCTTGTGTAATAATCAAGCCCATTGTCTTTCAATAGTTCAATTAGTGTGCACAGTTCTCATAAAGGAGTGACATGCATCTCAGACAACAATTATTAACAATGTGGACCAAGAGTGTTGTGGTCCAGGGTGATCTAGGTTTGACCATAAGGAGTGGCAAAGTATTCTTGGCCTTTAAATATGGAATATCCCAGTAGCAGCCTGGAGTCTGTACCTATTTGTTCTGTAATCCTATAGAGAGTCTATTGCCATAAATAGGTTCTCTCTCATAATGTGGGACATATTATAAACATGACTATTTAGGTGAACTGCTCACCCTTTCAGGAAATATAGTTCTGATGTTATATGAGGAAAGAGCAGTGGTAGCTCAGTGGTAACGGCAACAACTTATGTGTCGTAGGTTGTGTGTTTGAACCCAAGCAGGCGCTTTACTTTGTGTAAATTATTTCATCACCACTTCTTCTAAAATGGTGAAGGAAAACATTGTGAGGAAACCAAAATGTCCTAGGACCAAAAATTCGAAGAGATGTGATATCCACCAAGACGCACCATGCCCGCGTGGTGGATTAAAGCCCATTACCTCTCTCTCACAGTGAGGATACCTGTGTCCCAGCAGTGGGAACATTATAAGGCTGATGATGATGATGATATTATATGTAGACTAAAAGTAACATTTTTCATTTTATTTTTAGATGAAAATGAAGCAACAACCTCTTTCCTGATGCAACTGTCTACTTGGGACAAGGAGGAATTAGACGCCCAGCTTGCAAACCGGGTACAAGTGAGCAAGCGAGCGGTCGCCAAAGTGTTGCAAGCGTTCGACCGGCTGCAGCAGAGGAACGATAAGATCTGGCGAGCCATCAAGGGAGAGAGCGAGGGTAAGCTTTATCGGTAACTAGCGACCAGCCCCGGCTTCGTACGGGTAGTAGAGCATATTATGCGTACATTGATTTTTCTTACAATAAGTACCTATCTATGATACACAAAACAAAATTGCAACCTTGTTTTACTTTAAAATGATTCACTATGTAAAACAAAACCAACGCAATAGCAACATTTCAACCAAACCCAGAAAGAAAACAAGTACATATGCCTCCAGTTAGAGTCCCGTCATCGGTGGGAGACCCGCACTTCAATTTATTTTTCCGCACGTTAGTTTTTAGGGTTCCGTACCCAAAGGCTAAAAACGGGACCCTATTACTAAGACTCGACGAGCCGTCTGTCTGTCACCAGGCTGTATCGCATGAACCGTGATAGCTAGACAGTTGAAATTTTCACAGATGATGTATTTCTGTTACCGCTATAACAACAAATACTAAAAACAGAATTAAATTAATATTTAAGTGGGGCTGCCATACAACAAACGTGTTTCTTTTGCTGTTTTTTTGCGATGGTGGTACGGGACCCTTCGTGCGCGAGTCCGAGTCGTACTTGGCCAGTTTTTATTTTGCGATAACTCCTGAGCTATTAATTTTTATGGTGTACAGGATTATCATAATGTGCATGAAATAGTTAAGGTAATTAACGTATTTAAGTTGATAAGGATTAATACTGTATCCGTCTAAATAGCTTTCCGATTACCGCATTGTACGTGACCATATTTTTTTGAAGTTAGTATGGGTGTAGCTATCCTTAAGGCTGCGTTGTTATTATTGTTAGAAGGTTCTTATGAAAAAAAAAATACGACGATCAGGTAGGGTAGGTAGGGTAGATAGGATAGGGTAGGTAGGGTAGGTAAGGTAGGGTAGGGTAGGGTATGTAGGGTAGGTAGGGTAGGGTAGCGAGGGTAGGGTAGGTAGGGTAGGATAGGTAGGGAAAGGTAGGGTAGGGTAGGTAGGGTACGGTAGATAAATGTTCGGTGTTTTTATGGCAAAACAAAGTTTGCCAGGTCAGCTAGTATTAGTATAGATAGAGTATAGATAATTATTGTACACACAGTATATTACACAGAGAAAACACATCTGAACGTGTGCAAAGATATATTGGGCTGGTATTATGTCTGTTCAACTCCTAAGGAAAGTGTCTTAAGGTTCCCGACGAGTTAGTCGAAGGCACGAACAATTTTGCGCGCGGGGTTAAAATGCATACTATCTCATCCGACAACACGTGCGAAAGAGATAGATGCTGTGATGAGCAGTAAGAAGCTAGTTCGCGTACGAATTAGCACTTGTAGCGAAATGGATAATTATTTAGGACGAAAACGAGCGCTGCGAAATTTTATAAACAGACCTTTGGGTGTCTAGATATCATGTAAAAACGACTGAATGTATATTTTCAAAATAAAATTATTTGAATTGTTGATCTACTAATCTATCCCTGTATGGAGGCCGTTTTTAAATTTCCCCCCCAAATTGTGTAAATGCGCCCTTATGGTATTTTTTTCCGCCTAAAGATGCGTTAAAAATAGTGTTGAATATGAAACTTTCGACGCTCATAACTTTCAAATTTGTTTTTTATTTACTTTTTTGTTTCCATACAGGGCAGATAATGATGAGCCAAATTGATATCATTTTTTATTTTGAACGCACATCGTTTATCAGTGGAGTAATCGCCAGACTACGTTTGTATGGATGAATGATCGACTAGTGTAACCTTAAGGCGTATTTCGTGCTGCGGTGTGTATTGCCCGCAGCATGTACTTTATAGCAGTGCAGTGGAGCAGTTGTGGCCCAATGGTATCGGGGTCGTGGGTTCGAACCCAGGCAGGCACTTTACTTGTGTAAATTATTTCATCACCACTGCTCTCAAAACGGTGAAGGAAAACATCGTGACGTTTCGTCATGTCTTAGAACCTTAAATTCGAAGACATGTGACATCCATCAACCCGCACTGGGCCCGCGTGGTGGATTACGGCCCTTTCCCTCTCACAGAGAGGAGGCCTGTGTGCCAGCAGTGGGCACATTAATACGATGATGATGATGTAATTTATAAAGAAGCAAATTCGCAGCGTGGCGTTTTAAATATTGACCAACTAAAGCGGACGCAAACGCAACGGAAATTTTGATTATCGGAACAATACACTAATGTTGGTTTTACTGTTTGGTTTATTCCTTCCGGGATGGTTTTGTTATTCACGCGCGATCATTTCATTCCTCGATGTAGACAATAAGACCTAAGTCTTACAGTGCCGCAATAACATGTTAGCTTCAGTCTACCGAATAGCAATGCGAAGCTGGAAGATGTCGATCACGCAAACCAACCAATTTACTCACGATACTAATATCTTTCAGAAGCCGCCCCCGCCCCTGTATTGGATGACGTCATCCGCGCTACCAACGAGGAGGTCACAGTCGAGAATCGACGCCTGCAAGCACTGTGCACCACCTTACATGAGAGCCATCACGCCATGACCCTGAGGGTTGCTCAGCTGCAAGACGCCGTCAACAGCCGCGACACGGAGAATGCTGAGCTCAAGAACCAGATTGATGATCTGCAGTATGAGCTGATGAAGGTTTGTTGGCCATAGACGTCGAAGTCTCATTCCCCCTTTGAATATGAGAGCCTTCACCACAGATATAAATCTAACTAGATAACGCAAATCCCTCCATCTGTATGAAAACCAAGCGTGCCACTTTTTCACACACAATTTAAAATAGTTATTTATGCTACAAGTGCGGAAGGTAGGTGATTTCCGATGAGTGGCATTTTTATTCACGAGCGAGCGAAGCGAGTGAGTGCATAAATCGACACGAGTCGGAAATCATCTTACGTACGTGTATCATACAATATTTTACTATGCATTGTGCGAGAAAATAAAAAAAATATATCTGAACCAAGCAAAATATAATAAAATGGCGGACTTATTGAAGCGCGCTCAGCATAACCACAGATTAACTAAAAGTTCCTCGGGCATATCTACTGCGCAAGTGCAAATAGCTGTCACGTCGTAACGCAAAAAGGCACCAGTAAAATATACGTTCTGCCAAACATATTTAATGAATATTTAAAATTAATAATTTATTGATCAATATCTAAATCTAGATGAATTAAAAACGACTTTAATGAAGTATTAGTTTTATTTCACATTTTAGATGAATGATAATCTGTACTTAACTAATTTGTAATATTTTTCTCAAATAAAAAAAAGCTCTATGCGTCGGGCTGACGTTGGCGTAAAAAATTAAAAAGTACAGAAAAGTAAAAAGCACTAGTAAAAAAAAGTGACACTTTCCGCACAGTTTGGCTGCTTGGAAAACGCTCTTTTCGAGGACATGCATTGTAAACAAATTTAGTTACCAATGAAAGAAAACATTTCCTATGCCTTGGGTAACTTTTTTTATACAGTTTTTATAGCATATGGCATTAAAAGGCATTTTTCTAGATTTCGGTGGGTTTCCGGTGCCGATAAAGCTAAATGCCGATAAGCTCAAATTACGATCATTGATCGCACTTTTACTCCGTTTTTGACACGCGATGTGCATGCAATCGCGTCATCTAGTTAGTTTTATGTCTGTGGCCTTCACATTATGACCAGGACCAGATACTTTCTTAGGGATTATTCTCTGACAAATTGTAACTTGTTACTTAATATACTAGGAAGCGTCGAAGGCTGCCTGCTTTCGTAACCTTTGATCTTCCTAAGAGTCTGATTCTCGCGTTTTAAACGGGAGAGGTAATTCAAATATAATTTGAGTATGAACTGATGAAGGTTTGTGGGCTTTAGACTTAGAAGTCTCATTCCCCCTTTGAATATGAGAACATTCACACTATGAGCAAGAACCAGAATACTTACTTAGGGATGGTTCTCTGACAAAACATTGAATAAATACGCGTTTTAAACTCGAGAGGAAATTCGAATTAAAAAAAAAAAATATAATTAGGTCAGGGGGCCCAAATTAAGTCTGTCTCCCATTGTTGAGGATTATTATTCCATAATTTTGGGCGCACGGTTGGCGCAGTGGTTGAGCGATTGACTGCTGCGCTGCGTGTCGCGGGTTCGATTCCCGCACGGAACAAATATTTGTATGACCTACAGATAGTTGTTTCGGCTCTGGGTGTTTGTGTATGTGAGTTTATATGTTTGTAAACGCACCCACGATACAGGAAGAAATTCCTAGTGTGGGGCAATGTTTTTAAAAAAAATAAAAATAAAATAAAAAATTATTATTTTTTCAATTTGGTCTTGGGTTGGTTTGTGTTTTCACCCAACATGTCTCATCTAAATCCCACAGGTGCGCTCTCGCAACGATAAGCTCGAAAATCATCTCGCAGAAGCTATCGAGAAACTGAAAAGCTACCACCAATCGGGTGCCACCACCGTTCCAACCGTCCCCACGTCAGGCGCGAGCTCGACCCCGCACACGACTGCGGCGGCTGCCAAGCTTGAGGATGTGGCGGCTGAACTTGAGGAGCAGCGGGAACTGGCTAACAACCGCCTGGCAGAGCTGGATAGACTGCATCGACAACATCGGGATACGCTCAAGGAAGTTGAGAAGCTGAAGATGGATGTGAGTCTCATACTCTTCTTGTGTTTGATTTAAAACGTGTTTGTATTAAGTTTGAGTGTAATTTAAAAACATGTGTAAACTTTAGCATAGTTCAAAATAGTATCTTACGATTGTAAACGCGCCATAGTTAGCTAGGAACAACGAGATTCACGACTTCCTTCAAATGCAATAGTGAATAATGAAATGGGACGATTCAAAAAACTACACAAGGAACGCCTAACCCTCTAGCCAAAACCACTCTAGTTACTCAACTCTTAAACCAGCTAGTGGTGGTAAAAAAATAAAAACCGGCCAAGTGCGAGTCAGAATCACGCACGAAGAGTTCCGTACCATTATCGCAAAAACCGCCAAAAAAATCACGTTTGTTGTATGGCAGCCCCACTTAAATATTTATTTTATTCTGTTTTTAGTATTTGTTGTTATAGCGGCAACAGAAATACATTATCTGTGAAAATTTCAACTGTCTACCTATCACGGTTCATGAGATACAGCCAGGTGACAGACGGACAGACAGACAGACGGATCGCGGAGTCTTAGTAATAGAGTCCCGTTTTTACCCTTTAGGTACGGAACCCTAAAAAGGAACCACCTTCTATAAGGAGGCGCAGCACTAGATGCTTACCACAATATCTATTCACAGCAAGAATTCGCCAATTCGATTGCAAATAGAGAAAAGATATATTGCATTGGTTGATGTAAATCATCACCACATTATTACTCGTCCCATGTAGGAAACAAATTAAGAATGGCATGGCTAATCATTAAAAAGAATGATATGCTCTTTTGTTTGACTGCCATTTTTAATTCGATTCTACAATAGAGCGGGTTATTATACTACCAAGCCAGGGGGTGTACTCCCTAAGCACGAGTCCGTAGTTTCGACTTTCGTTACGGGCGTTTCCTACTCCGTATCACCTACGGACGGATGATTCGTTCGGGGCTCTAACTAAGAATGAATGACAACACAATTTGACAGTTGTACCTACTCCCGATGTGTTTTTACCCACTGATTTTACTCGTCCGAAAAATTTAATTAAACACTTGTTTTTTTCACTCCGAAGTTTCGGAGTAGGCCCGTAACTTCGTTGACGGAGATAGGGAGTAGACACCCAGATACGGGAATATCCGTAGACCTAGTGTAGGGTATGGTAGCAGTAATACACTGCTTTTATTATTAAAAGCATAATGAAAGCTTTATGTTACCTTCCTTTCGTATTTGTGTCCGACAACTAGTACCTAATCGATTTTCAAGCACTTCCTGATACCTGAATAATCTGAAACTTGGCGTACTTATGTATAGTTCTCGTCAAACTTCTTGGCCGCCTTGAAGTTGGCTACAATGGCTGCCAGTAGTAAATCTCATACAAATATAGAACCGATTCGTGCTTTGCGCATCGGCAAGCCAACTTCAGGGCGGCCAAGAAGTTTGGCGAGGGCTACAACTTTGGGACGTTGATTATATGGAGCTGGTCTCATGATGAAGCCGGAAGGTGGCTATAGCAACTACTTAACCAGACAAGTTATAGTCCTCGCCAAACTTCTTGGCCGCCCTGAAGTTGGTTTACCGGATGCGCGAGGCACGAAACGGTGTTGTTTTTGTATGAGATTTACTACTGCGCAGCCATTGTAGCCAACTTCAGGGCTGCCAAGAAGTTTGTCGAGAACTATAGCGCTTGGGCTCTTTGGATATGTATTTACAAGCGATATTACATTTCGTACATTTTTGTTCAATAAAACCTTAGTAACTACGAAAGACACCGACAGGACAATTTTGATCTACATTAAATTCACAACGTATCTAATGTATTTAATACGTTGTGAATACCTACCTACTACCTACCTACCTACCTACCTTACCTTGTTTTAAAAATATTTTAATTTTAATTATTTGTTTTTAATTATTTATTTGATGACGAACTACAACCGAGTGTGGCACGTCAGAAGTTAACTCGTCTGTATCAATCGATGGGTAGTCCTCGTCGATTTATATTCCTCATGTGACTCTAGTATTCCTTGAGCATGGTCAAGTTTTATTTAGCCCGACTGTTTAACTCCCCTGGTAATCTAAACTTTCACACTAATTTAAAATTATAAAGCCGTAGCAAGTTTGGATGTTGCAGGTGATTGCCGAAATTATACGCTTTAAAAAAAATCTTGATTACTTTTGTTCCTCAGATCCGCCAACTACCAGAATCAGTGATAGTAGAGACAACAGAATACAAGTGTCTCCAAAGTCAGTTCTCTGTTCTGTACAACGAGTCTATGGGGATGAAGACGGCACTCGATGAGACACGGCTACAGCTACAAAACGCTAAGAACTTGCACATGCGACAAATTGAGATGATGGAGGTTTGATTACATTAGTCTTTTTTTAAATATTTACTTTGAGAATCCTATTTGCCCATGAGTGCCCTCGAATAACAACCTAAAGAGAGGGATGGCGTTGTATCGTGAGGCGAATTATGGCAGCCAGAAGTCTCCTTGCAACATGATGACCACGACCACTCTGCCAAGGGTTTACTGACGAAGAAGAAGGGCCTATGGACTGCCATGTTGACATAAAATAGGAGGCCCATTGTCACAGCAGTTGGTGGAACAAGGCTGCATGTAGAATGGTGTTTTAGTACCACAATTTTATCACACGATAAGTATGCTTGGAACAACATCGTAATTATGTACACCTAAGGGAGAACAATCCCTTACATTATGAAAATAGGATCAAAATAATTTCAAGTTTTCTACTGTCGAAAAGACTAAATTTTGAATTAGGATTATGATGCAGTATTGGATTTTGGCGTAATGTCAAAATGAAAAAAATATAATTTTGCGTGTATTGTGATACTGAGATGCAGGCTTTAGAAAGCTTCTAGACCTGGGAGTCTATTTATGTACAACATTGAGTTGGTTACTAACACCATAGATAATATAATACTAGCATACAGATGCCTAATCCCATACAAAGAAACCGTGCTGACGTAACTAGCGTTTTTCATCTGATTATACCGATTATTTTTTTCCACGGCGATAGATAGATCACCATCTATATCCGGGGAACGGAACCGAACGCGATCGATGTACAAAAAATAATCAGTATAATCAGTACAGTACGTCGGCACGATTTCTTTGTATTTGATGAGACACCACTACCAATACTTTGCCTGTAATTTCAAAACCTTTGTGTATTAACAATAAACAATTTATTACTTACAGAGCGAAGAACTATCAAGGCAAAAGACCCTTAGGGCTGAAATGATTCAACTAGAAGACGTACTGGGCCAGCTTCGGAAAGAATACGAGATGCTACGCATAGAGTTCGAACAAAACCTAGCGGCTAATGAGCAGACCGGGCCCATTAATAGGGAGATGAGGCACCTCATCACTTCGCTACAGAACCATAACCAACAGCTAAAGGGAGAAGTGCATCGCTACAAGAGGAAGTATAAAGATACTAGTCAGGAGCTGAATAAGGTATGTGTTTATTTATTTATATATACTTTTTTGTACACCAAGGTAAAAGAATACAAAAAGAAACCTTAAAATTAAAACAAACACCACAGGCGGCCTTATCGCAATCATCAAAATCGGTTCACCCAGTAAAAAGTTCTGAGGTAACACACAAACGTCGAATTGATAACCTCCTCCTTTTTGGGAAGTTGGTTAAAAACATTTTAATTTTATCTTTACAAATCCGGATTGATCCTCCACGGGTTTAAAACGATCAAAATGTGACTGAGTATAATGCCTACACTCGATAATTGTAGGCGCATCTCTTGCGCAGTCGTAAGCTTCGTCCAATGCGAAAATGCATTTTTGTTTTTCGCACAAATAGGTAGGTTGCGGATGATGATGATTATTTATTATTATCTCATGCGGCCTCGAAATAGAGTTCTGAGTGACAAGACTTTATTGTTATTGCCATCCGTTTTTAGGGTTCCGTTCCGTTAAAAAATGGAACTCTTATAGGATCACTTCGTTGTCTGCCCGTGTGTCAAGACCATTTTCTCTGTAACGCCTAGACGTATTAAGATGAAATTAATATCGTATACTCAAATCTGTAATACCTTAAAGCTGTGAAAAAATCATACTTCAAAGCATTCAAAAGATACGGCCCTGTATGTCGCACTTTTGATGAATCGCAAGGGAATCAAAACCTATAGGGTACTTCCCATTGACCTAGTATCATGAAATTTGGCAATGTCTTATTGCAAAGTAAAGAAAAAAGGCCGAAAATCGAAAATACGTAATTACATTTTTTTTTTAAATTGTTCCTCAATCTATTTTATTTTTTCATTAGAGCAATGTTCTGTGCTTTCGTTGTTTATCTTCAGTAGTGTTTCCCAATTATTTTGGAGAATGTAACTGTTCCGAATAACCGATTTTTGATACATAAGCCAACTGTCAGTGCATTTTCAATCTTACGATGTCCGGGCTTTTCATCATCATCATCATCTGCCTAGCCTTTTTCCCATTATTGTTGGGGTCGGCTTCCAGTCTTACCGGTTTCAGCTGAGTACCAGTGTTTTACATGGAGCGACTGCCTATCAGACCTCCACAACCTAGTTACTGGGTAACACGATACCCGGGCTTTTCAAATAGCATAAATGTTGGAGCAGGTTTATCTATTCTTCAACAGTTTGTGCTGTTACTATAGTGAAAGAGAACCATTTTCTTTCCTGAATAATATGTTGTAATATTGTATTTAAAGGTATAGCATGGAAGTCAACCAGTGGCTGCTTCCTCTTTATAAGCATCTTTCTTTTAGCCTTCTGGTGACTGTTGGACATGTTTACTGCTAGTGTGTTCGGATGTTGATTGACTGGGTTGTAAATAGTTAATGTTCTTGTTCAGGTTCGCAAGGAGTTAGAGGAGGCGGGCACGCGCGTTCCGCTGGGCGGAGAAGCCGCGGATGAGAAGCCGCACGTGCTCAAGAAAGAGGAACCCGACCCTGAGGTACGTGATTAATGTCACTACTGCTACTTTGCTAAATATACCTACACTGTTTATATCTATCCTGTTTGTATTCGTCTTTCAGGCAACATGCACCAATCATGAGATCATGAAGTGGATTTGGATTGATATAAATATCAAATCATAATCATACGTAATTCAAATCACAATTAGTAAACATTGTGATTTTCCGTTTTACTGCCTCACCCTAATTGCCAACTTTAAAGAAATCTCAAAGAACTCGCAAACGCTTTCATTTTGACAATTGAACAGTGTTAATTTCGTGTTTTATGCTAAATTGATTTTAGTTGGATTTTTAAACATGAATTATAATGAATGATATCTAATACCTTTAAAAAAGCAATTGTTGTATAATCTGAATCTCGGAAACGGCTTCAATGATTTTCATGAAATTTTGTATGCATTGCTTTTCGGTGGCGATAAATCGATCTAGCTAGGTTTCATTTTTAGTAAACGTCGTTTTCTCTATTTTCACCCGGTCGCCTAGGTACTTATCTTGATGACGGGAGGGGAAAACCTTCAAAAGCCGTCTAGACTTTTGGAGAAAATACCAGGGAGTGTGGGATGTTTACCTCACTAAAACCACCTCGGTGATCACCGTCAGCACGTAGAAGGGTCTCCGTGACCTCTCTAAAGACCACCCCGGTACCACCTCTGGGCAATGCCTGTTTGGGCACATCCTTGGTGAGTCGGATCCCGGAGCTCCGCCTGCCTATGATGCAGGCGGGGCTGGTTGGTGATGTAGACTCTTTAAAACCATGGCAAGGATACGCATAACGTATGATTGTTTCTCATAGTCGCCGTATTGGAGTTTAATTTTATTTCAACTTTGGCTAGTGAAATATCCTTAGCACTTTTACCTGTACAAACGTTATTTTCTTTTTCTCAAACATGCTTGGAAATTTGAGCATTATTTTGACAACCTTCTTCGATATAAATCGAAATTGCCGTACTGGCCAAATACATGCGAGCTGCGGCCGGCAAAAGTTGTATAAAAATCCATATCTGTCGTGTCTAGCGGCCAAATAAATTACATAGTAAACTCATATCTGTCGTGTAATTTAAAAATGAAACGATCTTTTACTCCGAAACATGGCAACCAAGGAGGTAACTAATCAAAGGTTTTATTTAAATTTCGAACTGGCTTGCAAATAGAACGCTGTTTATTGAGAAAAAAACAAAAGAACACTTTAACGCGGGAACAATTATTGTTG
Source organism: Anorthoa munda (assembly GCA_945859665.1). Classification (NCBI taxonomy): domain Eukaryota; kingdom Metazoa; phylum Arthropoda; class Insecta; order Lepidoptera; family Noctuidae; genus Anorthoa; species Anorthoa munda. The sequence goes on along the minus strand of OX243905.1, from coordinate 22,862,730 downwards.
TTCGTCATTGATTTTGACAAAATGAGTTCTAGGTACTACTTAATTTTAATTTCCGCGCATTATTTGAGAAAAGCACTATACAAGCCTTGGCCACAACTAGGCATTGACGGACTTACGTATGTGTGCCTCGGCTTCGCCTCGGCCCACATTTACACGTTCGTCCATCAATGCCTCTTTTGCTGGCCACTGCAGTAATGTACTATTTCTGCTACATCTATCTGTCTGTAATGTTGTATGGATTGGTAATATTACTTGTTGTGTGGTGGTACAGGGCGAGGAGGGCAGCAGCGGCGCGTGCGGGGCGGTGGCCAGCAAGGAGCACGCGCGCGTCAAGCTGCAGGAGCAGGAGCAGAGCATCAAGGAGCTCAAGCAGCAGCTCAAGTATGTAGCCACACCATCAATCTGCCTGGTCTCGTCGCACCTATGCCCAGTCTAACCGGATTCACCTGAATACCAGTATTTTACATCGAACAACTGCCTATATAACCTCCAGAACCCAGTAACTGGGTGACACGGTACCCCTTAGCAACACTGGTGTCAGATTTTTTGGTTTCTGATTATTCGTAACGACATCGACAGTAAAATCAAAAATCAGATCTACAAATGACAACCGGGACCAAAGACATCGTGCATTCCGAGGCACGGAGGAGTCGGAATAATGTAATGAAGAGTTTTTTTTTTATTGTATGGAGGTGCATCCACAGATCGACCTCAGCAAGTGTTGCTTAGCCCCGAAGATTTAACCGTGCGGCTTTTTATTACTTTACCACAAGCTTCTACGTACCTATGTATCCACATTATGATATCTTTATAAATACCTTCTGCCAGGAGGAAGCTTCAACCTATAAGGCCATACCCGCAGGCCACAGATCAAGGAGACAACTCGTTGACTTCAGAGACTGTATTTTTAACTTGCCATAAAAAACAGCCTGCCTGGGTTAAAACCCATTGGGCCACCACTGCTACAGTGGCCGCGCGTAACATTTCCTCATAGAAACAAAAGGCAAGTAAAAATTCTGCCAACGCTTGTGACAGCCATAATTTGCTCTATGCGCTACTGGCGTGTGCTCAAATATCTTTAGCTACGCCCGGCGCGGCAATTCCATACTCTGTGGTTCTTGTGGAATAGGCCACTAAAATGAAGCCGCGATATAAAGCTAGTGTTTAACCTTAATTGGTAACCCTTTCTGTATGGGCACACCCGTCGCAATACTTGAGTCTTGTTTTTTACTCTTCTTCTCTGTTACATTGTGATAGTTGTTATTCTTCTCTGTTACTTTCTGAATAGAAAACATTTATCCGAGACAACACATTGCACATTGTGTCTGTATTGGACAAACGAGGAAATGTTTTCTATTCTATTCTTTAATAAATCGTTTTCCGTTAACAGAAAAGCAGTAAACGAGCAGAAAGAACTGAAGCTTCTACTGGACATGTACAAGGGCGTCAGTAAGGAGCAGAGAGACAAGGTGCAGCTGATGGCCGCCGAGCGCAAGGCCAGACAGGAGCTCGAGGACCACCGGCAGAAGGCCAAGATGGCGCAGGTATAATAAATCATCATCTTCCTGCCCTTGTCCCATGTTACTAGGGGTCAGAGCAAAACGTTTTCTTCTTCCATACCGTCCTGTCCCCCGTCACGCCCCCACTGACTCCCTTTTCTTTTATATCACTCCTCACACAGTCCATCCATCTTTTCTCTGGCCGTCCCCTCACTGTCCATCCATCCACATTTATATTCATTACTCTTTTAGTAACATACTTTTCGTAGACAGCAGCGCACCTGCTTCTAAACTGCCCAGTAATCGCCGGTTACAGGGCTAAATTCCTCGGTGAACCAGGTACCGTACAGGAGGTAAGCAACACGGTGCTGCTGGCCTTCCTCGAGGAGTTGGGATGGATCGAGTGAGGAAGTTGGTAGTAGGTTAATTCCCACCCTTACGCAAAATACGCGCTTGGTCGTGGAGTTGCGGAAACCACCCCGTTTTAACCTAACCTAACATAAGTTTCATCCCTCCTCATCACATGAGCATACCAGGTATAATAAATAAATAATAATAATACCTGCCTGGTACTGTCCCACTGCAGGGCCTCTTTTTATACAGAGAAGGCACGAGCATTGATCACCACGTTTGCTCTAGACGGGTTGGGCGATTTCAAACTTATATTCACTATAAGACCACGTTTCCTCACGATGTTTTCCTTTAGCGTTGTCAGTTATTTAAAAGACAAACTTAGAAAGGTTAAAAAAAACTTATTCTATGTTAGATGGCAAACAAGCCTACAGCCTGCTACCGCATGTGGACATCTGTAATAGGTATTCAGTTAGGTACTATAATGTGATTTTTTATTTCGTGTTCTAAACTGATATTTGGGGGCAACACCCCACGACTATGACACTATTTTAATATAACGATAAAGTGACAACTCACTTTATCGTTACGACACTATTTTAAATAGTGTCGTACCCTAACTATCCTGAGTGATCGAAAGTTAATCGAAAATCGAAGTAGATCGAAAATGCAACTAAACGGCATAAAAAATAATTTGTTTAGAAACTAGCGGCCCATATTTATTTTCTACTCATTTATGTCAGACTTAATTTTATCGATTGCATTTATTTTATTGTTGATATCATATTTAACACAATAAAAGTTCATGTACTATGTGTATGAATACTGTTATATTTAAATATATTATGTTTATATTCATAAAACATTTATTTACACCAATTAGTAAAAATAAATTCAGGAGTCATGTCACATCGATTCGATGAATCACTTATGATTGAGCCTTACCTACAACACTATGCTCCGCGCTAGCAACATTTAAAAAAAATAAGGTCAATAGCAGCTGTCAGTTTAGTCCACGAAATTAAAATCACAGTATAGAGGCAACGTAATGCAATTCCAGAGACAGAACTGAAACGTCATGTTTGCCTGTAAATAAACCAGTAACCATATTCTTTAACATGGAATATGGTAACACAGTGACAAAAACTGTGATTACAAACAAGCGTGATTTTAATTGTTTACGTCTATTTTCCACATAATCATCATCATCATCTTCATCAGCCTATTAATGTTCCCACTGCTGGGACACAGGCCTCCTCTCTGTGAGAGGAAATGGACCGTAATCTACCACGCGGGCCCAGTGCGGGTCACGGGTTTCACATGTCTTTTTGGTTCGAGGACATGCCGGTTTCCTTACGATGTTTTCCTTCACCGTTTTGAGAGCAGTGGTGATGAAATAATTTACACAATGTAAAGCGCCTGCCTGGGCTCGAACCCACGACCTACCACTTGTAAGTCGCGGCCGATACCACCGGGCCACCACTGCTCCTTCCACCTAATTAAAAGGGAAAAATCTCGAATTCGGAATAAGCATATAGGTTATTATAACTTAACAGAAGCAATGATTGCGTAATTTAAAAAAATCTGTATAAAATGCTATTGGCCTTGTTGCTAGATATTATTTTTATGAGCTGTGTTATAAGAATTATGGTTTTAAACATACCTACTTTAATGACCTATTATCTATCGACACAGGAAAGCAAGCGCGAGCGTCGCCTCGCAGACGAAGACGCCCTCCGGAAGATCAAACAGCTAGAGGAACAGAAGTACGAGCTACAGAAGCAGTTGTCGTGTGCGCGGCCCAACGCGGACCCTCTGCACGCCTTCACCAGGCCCTTCGCCGGATCACCGGTATGATATTAACAGCATGTAGCCGTAGGCATCACACTGATTCTTGCCACAGTACACGAAATAGCCGCGCAGCAATACTGTAGCGACAACTACATACGGACTATAAAAAGATTTAACATCACCCAAATCCTACATCACGCAATCAAAGTTCTCTGCGCTATTTGAACATACAACGGCCGATAACAACCATCAGGCAGTTGTTTAATAGACACAAAACCCGTCTGGACCGAGGAAATTCCCTTTTCAATGGAGGTAGCAGAACTTTACATCCTATTAACTATTACTATCACGGGAATTTAACGCGATGATTTAGATTATTTATTTACCTCGACGACGTTTCGGCCGCAACGACCGTGGTCTCGGGTAGACTGGTATCTTGGTGTACTGGCTCCGTTGGGGCAGAAAATTCTTCCTCTATCCTCACATTTCTACACACAACACTGACCGTGTCCTTATTCTGTAAGTTCACCGACTGCACAGAGCGAGGTATTTTTTTTGAATCACTGGATTCCACGCCGTCTACCCGGGAGTGGGGTTTAAGCTTTGCTCGCTCACTTCGGCTCCCGACATCCCCTTCGAACCTGACCTGTCCGTGTCGGGGGACCCTAAGTTAGTTAGGTAGGTAGACTAATTCGTTAAAAACACGAATACATTCTGCTATTTTCGAAAGAAAATATGCTAAATTAGAAAAATAGAACCCCAAATACAATTAAAGTATGTATCAATATTATTACCGCAGCTCACAAAAATCTCCTAAAAGATATTACTCAAACCAGATAAATAGTTACTCACTTAGTATAAATAGTCGCCCACTCAGTATATTTTTCACCCGATTAATAATTTCCCATATTCTTTTCGTCATTTGTGTTCCTATACGTCTCAGTTTCTTTAGATACTGTTGACAGTGCCGCCTCTAGTAGCAGCGGCATTGGCGATTCCATGTTCTCTTTTACAATGCTACAAACCAAGCAAAAATATCTCGAATTCTCAAACAAAAATCAATGTTGAGGCGTGTCTAGGTTTCTGATAGCCGTGTGGTTTGATTGGGTGCTATTTATAGTTCTCGCCAAACTTCTTTGCCGCCCTGAAGTGAAGTTGGCTACAATGGCTGCGCAGTAATAAATCTCATACAATAACAGCATCGATCCGTGCCTATCGCATCGAAATGCCAACTTCAGAGCGGCCCAGAAGTTTGGCGAGAACTATAATAGCGACGGAAATATTTAAAAACGTTTAAGATTTGTCGTTTAAGAACTCGGGAGTTAAGCTCGTATTCATAAAACACTTCCAATAGAGTTCTTAATGTTAGCCTGTTAGCCGTGTATTACTACGGGGCTTATAGCATGTATAACAATAGTACTTATCTAACCCTAGGTTTCTGAAAACTAAATGAATCTGTTAATAAATCTAACGTTGACATCACTCGACTGCAGTTTTACAAATCATAAACGTGATTAGGTTTTCAGAAACCGACGGTAGCCGGTAAGCAGGTAAACATTTGTGAATTTTTGTTATTTTTTTTAAATGTGCTATAAATAGGGCTGTCCTTTTTTGCTACATAATAATAAAAATGATAAATCTGTATGAACAGCCTAGGACAATGTTCAGCGAAAACTAAGAAAAATTGGTTAGATTCAAAAACCTCATTGTGACAAGAATTATTAATATTTTGAGCAGTTTTCCCAGTTATTCAGTTCATTTTGTACAGTGTGTATACCTATGTTTTTGACGCTGACCGGAACTAAACACTTCGTCTTAGGTCGATCGCAAATTGCTCGTCGCATCATCGTATTGTGTACCGAACATAAGTCGTTATGCCGACTATATTTTGGAATGAAAATCGCCCTTATTCTAAAAAAGAATATAGTCTCTCCATCTACAGGTTGTGACACCGACGCGAACAAAAAAAAAACCATGGATTCAGTACATGATTCTGGCCCCTAGTGTTGGACACAGCCTGTATATTCATGTCGATTGAGAATTTCGAAACAATCGACATCTTTTTAATTTGGAATCATCGTATGACGTAGAAGAAGAGGAATCGATTCTTCGATTTTCATTCTAAAATATAGAAATTCGTGCTAAGGTTATGCAGTATAGTCTTATTTTCAAATAAGACTGTACACTACTACTATACTATACTAGCCTATACGCTGTATCAACGGCACTAGTCCCTAGTATGTCCAGCGACTAATGACTCGTCTTTATTTCGTAGCAATAAGAGCGGTTTTCTCACCCCAATTACGTACATTTGACCGTAACATACGATGACGCAACGAAGCCCTACTAATCCATAAATTCTCTCCATTCTCCCATCTAGGTCTTGCCAAAAAAGGAATAAACTAACTAAAAGGGCGGAATAATAAAAAAATAAAGTATTTTTCCACTGCACAGGAGGAGGAAGCTCTCCTCAATGAGATGGAGGTCACGGGGCAGGCGTTTGAGGATATGCAGGAGCAGAACTCCAGGCTCATTCAGCAGCTCCGGGAGAAGGATGACGCGAACTTCAAGTTGATGTCGGAGCGGATCAAGGCTAACTCGCTGCATAAACTGCTGAGGGAAGAGAAGCAGTTGCTGCAGGAGCAGGTAATTTGTTGTGTGTAGTGTAGTATAGTTGTCGGCTCGTAACTTGGCAAGAGCAGGGGGGTGTCACTCCGCAGTTTAGGTACGATCGGCCGGCGGTACCTTCTAAAGGGAATAACGCATTAGGTTGCCGCTTACCGCTCGGCTCGCACGTTAGCAACGTTATTAATTCTATGATTTATGCAGCAAAGAACGATGACTTCTAAACGTACTTCTAAGGCCTTTAAAAGATATCGTTGTATTTACGGGTGTTTAAATAAAGCAAAGAACACTGAATCGATATTAAGTTTTTTTTAAAGTACCGAAAGATTTTGAAAGGTAAGATAATTTGTTGTACCTATTTAAATCATTACATAAATACTCTGTAACTATCGGTAGTAGGTGCATAATGAGTACGATTTTTGTATAAAAATGTTAGCATTTGGTGTTCCTAAAGAATGAATAGGTGTGTGAAATACTAATAATTAGGTACCTACCTACTTAGATATTTTAGATATTCGTGTTGTTCACAAATATAATTTGATTTCTTTTTTTATTGAATAGTTACCGTTTTGTTAACATAAAAATAAACGCTTTAGATCCAGTTTAAAATAAATTATAATTGCCTAAGGAAGTAGTTACCTACTTAGCCTAAGAATTTACCAATAGCCTGAGTGAGTGTACGCACTTGGTAACGTTAACGTTTGTATATAAAACTAGGTATTAACTTATACCTAACGAACAAACAAAAAATATTTCCTAAGAGTTCTTCAAGCCAACTTTAAATAAACTAACAAAAAATATCACTAAAGACTAAACAAAGAGGTAGGTACCTATACTCAATTTGAAATAACATTAGACGTCTTTACAACTCGTTTTATAGTCCGTTCAACCGATTTTGTGTTCTATCTCGTACACATAAGGGTACTTAAAAACGTTTACTACAGCTTCCATTTTTCGTATCACCAACGCAATAGAAGTCAAAATCGATTGACCGGGCTGTAAAATGGGCTTATTTAAATGTCTAATGTTATAGTAAATGAAGTTTAGGTAACCTAGTTTTCATTTGCTAAGTAACTAACAAAATGACGGTCTATAATATTCAATGTCTATCTACCTGCTTGACCGTGTAATCATAGGCATTAAACATAAGAAAGATTACGCGGTCAAGTAGGTAGATAGTGGATGTAAGCGAAAGCGGCAAGTTGACAACCCTTACGAGCCGAGTCAAACCGCGCCAGACAGCGACGGAGATACGCGTTAGAAGAAAGCGGCAACGTTTAGGTGAATATCACGTTAGGCACTGAGTGCTTATGCGAGCTGAATTGCACCTTGTTGCTTACTATTAGGAGTCTCTATTTCAATGAATTGTTGCACGAAGTGACTCTTCTGTACTTGTACTATTATTTATTCTGTGGCAAGAGTCGTAAGATGCGCACAAGTCGCTTTTTAGGTCTCTGGTTATCAAGCGCGGCGCGGGGAGCGTTTACCACTGTTCCGAGCGAGCGATTGGTTGGTCAGTTGACACGAGGTTCGACTGACCAATCGCGTCGCGTCCACGTTTCATTCGCTCTATTTGGTGGTTGATCAGTTCGCGCACTATGCGCGAATATACCCCCACTACGCCAAAACCTTGCCAAGTTACATGCCGGGGACTATGAACTAAATGGAGTAGGAGTGTCAACAGCACCATCCTTCCATCAAACAAATAGTAGAGTTTTAGGGTTAAAAACAACATTTGCATGGCAACAAGCACCATCAACATTTTAAGACCATCTAAAAATGTACGTAACATATTGACCCCTATCTTCACAGTGTAAAGTTGAGTCGAAGCGACGGGTCACATTCTGTAGGATATGCGCGAATTGGTGCGTCTTTTGTTTTTGATGAGGAATATATTCATTGCGTGGTGGAGATAGGGGTCAATATGTTATGCCAGTGGTGTCTCATCCCATACAAAGAAACCGTGCCGACGTTCTATACTGTTTATTCTGATTATTTTTTGTACATCGTTCGCGGTGGTGATCTATCTATCGCCGTGGAACGGAACCGAACGCGATCGATTAATTAAAATTAATCGGTATAATCAGATGAAAAACGCTAGTTACGTCGGTACGGTTTCTTTGTATGGCATGAGGTATCTGTATGCTAGTATTATATTATCTGTGGTTATGCTTCGCTTCTACTCTCTCGAGTGTGCATTGACCCTTGGGTGAAAAACAAATGCCTGTAACTTGTAAAAAGTGTCCAAATAGCTTGCATGCCATTGGGAAATAATTAGAAGTTATTATGGTACAATACCATGAAGTTACAGGCATGTATAATACTCACAACGGATCTTTGTGTATCTGAATTGGCTGCAAGACCCTGCACAGTAGCTATTTTTGTGTCAATGTTGAAGTTGAAGATAGCATTGTATAACTGCCTCTTTCACTCGCTAACGTTTGTCGCATCGTCCTATCTCGCTTACTCTATGCAGTATACTCGATGACAAACTGTTTCTTGTGCAATGGTTGGCAGAGCTAACTTCAGAGACACAAATATCCGCTGTGACTACTATATTTTCTCCCTTAGTGTTAAATGGAAAGATAAATTTAATTCTTGTTTATTATAGTATTCATCGTGAATTGTACATGTACTATGTACATGCTTGTATAATTATTATATTCATATTTCGTTATAAATTAGTTTGGTTTCAACTCACGATAATTAACTGATAAAAAGTATGTTACATTATATTATCCAACTATAATATTTATTAATAATAATTTGTTTGTGCTAGGTGTTAACCCGCGACCAACAGATAGAATCAATGGGCGCGGTGGCGCGGCGTCTCGAGGAGAAGGAACGTCTGCTACAAGCGACGCTGTCGGCTGTCGAGAAGGAACTGCTGCTGAGGCAACAAGCTATGGAGATGCACAAGAGGAAGGCCATCGAGTCCGCGCAGTCCGCGGCTGATCTCAAGCTGCATTTAGGTATAGAAAAACTAGCTTCTGCCAGCGCGTGTAGTGTTTAATCAACCTAAGAGAACATTATACCGGGATGAAAAGTAGCATATGTGCTATTCCAGACTATTATCTATCGCTGTGCCAAATTTCATTCAGATGCGTTTAGCCGATCTGTCGTGTTTGAGTAAAAAACATAAATCCACACACATACATCCATCCAAACTTTTGCAGTTATAATGACATCTAATAAGATGTCCTACATTAAGGTCGGTTCCCCCATAGGGGCAAAAGTAGTGCCCCGCCATCCGCACTACTCTGTAGGGTCCGCCACCTGGCTGGTTGGCCTCCCACCGGATATGTAGTGAATTCCAAAATAATAGTCTTCTTTACGTGTCGATTGGACTCAATTTTTTTCCGACCAGAATGTGGCCACCTGCTGTGCGAGCATGGCCTCTGGGAGGCTGGAGTCACGCATTTTATCACGGTTTTAGCGCCCAAATTGTGATAAAAATGTGTGACTCAAGCCTGTCATAGTAGGCCGTGCTCGCCCGGCTGGACAGTTCTGTCGTTGACCTGAAGGAGGTGGTGCATATCCTGTGAAGGGGCGCCACACTGGCACCATGTTTGGGATGGGTCAAGAATACTCCAGTTTACCAGATTGTCTTTTCATCAACCAACCTGGTAAAGAGAGTTCCAAATTGTCTACTGTAATTCGTGTCCAGGCGGCAGATGTTCTGCTGGAGTGATGAAATGTGGAGTGGGAGGTCTGATCCTCCACAGTTTACATATCTAGTCTGAAGCGCACCATTCTTTTCAGCTTTTCATATTTATAAATAAGGGTATAATTATTAATACGTATTGTAATGTATTTACAGAGAAATATCACGCGCAAATGAAGGAAGCGCAGCAAGTGGTGGCGGAGAAGACGAGCGCTCTGGAAGCGGAAGCGTACAAAACTAAAAGACTACATGTATGTATACACAGTTCCTATTGCATATAACTAGTTACTTTACTTAAGCCCTCTTGCGCCACCCTGGTTTGTTTAACTAACTCGTGAGTTAATATCAAGGGGTACATGGGATTTCGCCTATTATTTTGACATATTTTAATTTAACCTATTGTTAGGTACTACTAACTTTAAGTTTTTGGCGAAAGTGGGTCTTATAAGGCTCCTCAAACCATTCCATGATGAATCGATGAAAAAAACATCGGCTTTGCGATCCTCACTACGCTGACCGCTGAACTGTTTGTTTTAAGTTTTTTAAGATTTATCAACAGGACCCAGTGTCTTTAGTTAAGCCTTTGGAATTGAATCTACTTAGACCAAGACATTTGGAAATTATATTAAACAACTCATTGTTCTCCTTCTCTCATTAAAATTTTGTAGGAGTTGGAGCTAAAAAACTATTAAAAAAAATGTATATACAAAAAATATATGTGCAATATGTGTATAAATGTTTGAAATATATGTGTAATTTCTTTTATTGGTGTACAATAAAGTATATTTTTTTATATATCAATCGGTCTTGCCACTTACCACCAGCAGTATTTTATCAGAACTCCAAAACCTAGTGACTAGGTAACACAGGGTCAAAAACTTAACATGCATTCTGAGACAGGAACGAATCTTGGTATGATAAGATGGTCACCCTTCCACGTATCGATATCGGGAAGCGTTGCTTAACTTTGTAGATCGACCCGTGCGGTTTTTTACCCGACTGCCGAAGGGGGGTAATGTGTTTATCAGTCTATGTATGTATGTATGTATGTTTGTTCCTTTGTGGCGTTCTAGAGATCAAACGCGTTTGCCGATTTTGATGATTCTTACGTCAATCGATTCGTCTTAACCCTGCGAGTGTCACTGGCTACATTAAAATTAGAAAATAGGAAAATGGCGGCTTTCGGGCGCCATTTCGTGGGGTCCAAATTTTTTCCCTTGTGGGGTATCAAAATAAAGGGTTTTAAGAGGTGATTTCAAAAATATATAACACTTATATGTTTAAATCTACCTAATTTGAAAAAAAAAATTAAAAAGTTTTAAATAAAAAAGTTAATTCAAAAAATCAAAATACCCGACTGCTTGAAAAGCGAACTAAAAAGACGTGAACAAGGAGAAAATCTTGCTGTGCAGTCGGAGGATACATCTGGTTTTGGTCAGCCAGCTCGCGAATATTCGCTTTTCAAGCAGTCGGGGCTTTTGATTTTTTGAATTAACTTTTATTATGTAGCCACGAGCTAAAATAAAAGTAAAAAACTCATCATCAGCCTTTTAACGATCCCATTTCTGGGACATAATCCTCCTCTTTTTTGAGAGGGAATGGGCCTTAATCCACCACGTGGGCTCAGTGCGTGTTGGTGGATGTCACAAGTCTTCGATTTTTTGGTTCTAGGACATGCCTATACAACTAGTGCATTATGTTTCAACACATCACTATTTCCCCTAACAGGAGGAGTTGGCAATACTCCGTCGGAAGGCGGAGCGCATGAAGAAGATGGAGCAAGCCGGTAGCAGCATGGACGAAGTGCTGCTAGAGGAGATCAGGGAGTACAAGGAGACGCTCACGTGCCCGTCGTGCAAGGTATGTACGAAGCGCTACGGTACAATTTGCCACATAGAATATTTGCCTTAAGTGGCAGTGGGCTGGGCACATTGCTCGCAGAACAGATGGTCGATGACGATGGGGCCGAAAAGTTCTGGAATGGCGACCGCGTAACGGAAGACTCAGCTTTGGAAGGCACCCCACCAGGTAAACTGATGACCTGGTTGAGGCTGCGGGAATCCGCTGGATGTGTGACGAACGGGATTGATCAAGGTAGCGTCACTTGAGGGCGGTCTATGTTCAGCAGTGGACATCTTTCGGCTCAAAAGATGATGAAGATAACATCAGGTGCAATACACTGACATGTCAAGCTCAAGATTTTCATGATTCATCATCATCATCATCATCGGCCTATTAATTGTTCCCACTGCTGGGACAAAGGCCTCCTTTATGTGAGAGAGCGAATGGGTCTTAATCCAACACGCGGGCCCATTTTCTTAGAATTCTTGGTTCTAAGACATGTCGGTTTCCGCACGATGTTTTCCTTCACCGCTTTTAGAGCAGTGGTGATGAAGTAATTTACGCAAAGTAAAGCGCCTGCCTGGGTTAGAACCCACGATCTACGACACGTAAGTCAGGGCCGTTACTACTCGGCCACCATTGCTCCATGAAATGCGGTGTGAAAAAGAATAATGCTCTTCGTCGTGTATAACTTTCTCTCTCTTACAGTTGAACCGTGATGGTTTTGACATGTCAGAGAAAGACCCCTGTAGTTGTCATAGTCGTTTGTGTATGGCTTAATTATTTTGGCTGGTTTAACGGGTAGCTTTCGGCTTTGGATCAGAAGGAGCTCGGGTTAGAATCCCAAGTGGGGTCTTTAGGAAGTTATTAGAGTGTCATTCCCATACCTTGGAGGGTATGTGGCACCGTTTAACTGGTCGGGAAGGCTTGCGTAACGCGAGAATTCCAGTGCCTTTCAGTTGTCATTTGGTCACTATTATCTATTAGGTACTGATTACTACGTTTCCCCTCGCAGGTGAAGCGCAAGGACGCCGTGCTGACGAAGTGTTTCCACGTGTTCTGCTGGGACTGCCTGCGCACGCGCTACGAGACGCGCCAGCGCAAGTGCCCCAAGTGCAACGCCGCATTCGGCGCCAACGACTACCACCGACTGTACCTGTCCACCTAAGCCACAGGTACACCATCCCCCATCGGTCAAACTGGATCTTTATTGTTATTATTCTCATCACAGAGGCGCCTGTCCAACAGTCCGCCTCAACTTAGACAAACGTGCAATTGTACCTAGCCAAAGGACATAGGTGAATCGGATGTATCGTAGACTCACGGCCGTGAGTGCTAGTAGTTCAAGATGAACCTCGTGTATTGCAGCATTTGGTTGCGAATTAGCCAAGCAATATCAGTCATACTTTGACTTAGAGATTTTTTCGTGTTTCATTCGGGATCTCTGTAATTTATTGAATCGAATTTGTATCTAAAACTTGCTACACTTTGCGTTCGATGTTTCTGAAAAGTCGGTGATGATAAAATAATACTTATTACTATATTAGACAATTGAAAACTGCTAGTTAACACTTTATATTTTAATTTATAAAGTAACGCGAATACAGTATAGTTATTAACTGATAGTGTACAGTATATTTATATTGTGTGATGTTGATTGGTTAAATATCTATTTATATTGAATTGCATATGTTATACATATTGACGTAACAATTATAACTTATTCTGAAGTGTATAAATCAAAGTTTGTTGATGACATCATTAGCCTATCGCGGTCCATAGCTGGACATAGGCGTCTTCCGAAATAGGGAGATAAAAGTGTTGATGGATGATCTCAGGAATACCTCCGATGATTACTTTACACGGTGTTGTAGCAAAGTATGGCAAGTATTAGATGGAGCAGTATTGAACAAAATGAGTGTTCTCATTGATCAGGGTTGTGAGATGTATAGTACAATTCAAACTTAATGGAGGCTCGGGACAGTCTGCGAGTCGCTGCGCAGTGACAAATTCATGTGACAGCGTGACGTACTGCACAGTAGCAATAACATCACGGCATCCATAAAGTTTGACGCTCACTGTACTGTGCGTGTGGCGAGTTTGTAGAGTTGTAACAGATTGGGCGTATTGCAATTGCGTGTAACTAACTGCAAAGGAAAAGCGCGTAAACAAGTATGTTCGCGCGTACCTGTTGCTTTCAGTCAGTAGCAACACGCTCATCGCATTAACCACTCGTACGCAATTAGTTCACGCGTAGATATGATGCGAATATCGTGCAATAAGCATCAACAAAAATACGCCCAAATCTGTAATGGCCCATGACGCGCCAGCTTCCAATGTAGAGTTCGAGAAAATGTGGAGCAGTGAGAGATTGACGAAATGACGATGCTCAATGATGTTGATGTAATTTTAATTATTGACGTCATTGAGCGTTTAGAGATAGAACAGTGTAGAGAAGGACAGTATATTCTGAGATAAGGGCACCCGTAGACGGCAATTTGGTTGAGTGCAACTCAACTGTACAGTACAATAATTTTTTTAATGTCCCTTGGCAAAGTTCGTGTTTCGTCAGTCGTCGGATTTCTATCAGTTGCATTTTGCACTTGGTGCAGACCGGACGCTCTCAATCAACTTGGAAGTATATATAGTTGTTAATACTCTTTTAACATAATGTAATTTATTTAAAAAATGGAGGAAAGCTGCTATTTTTACAGCTCTATATATTTAGCCCTTTAGAAATCAAAACAAAACAACAATAAAGTACTTAGTTTTGAATTCAAATTATTATACACGATAAATCAAATACCAATGATGTATTTCCATGTCCAATAATTGATGGATATGGAAATTAGCATTCGTTTGTATTCGGAAATGCGATGATTGCCGAGGGACATTAAGAAAATTGTTGTACTGTAATTTGTTGAAGTAATGTACGCACTAATGGTTCTTTGTCAATCATATTACTGAAATGTGCGCCTCTTGAGTTCAAAATATCATGTAATCCAATTAAATATTGGTAATAGTCCCCGTCTGCGGAACCCAGGCAATCGATAGTCAATATTTTCTAAAAATAAAAGACGAAGAGAATTTCGTCTTTAAATCATATAAATAACTCATATGATAAACTTGATAGCAATACAACACGACGAAGCTTTGAAGATATTTATAATATTAAAAATTCAAATGCACGTCAATTAAATGTTAAATGTTCATTCCTTGTCTATACATGTTATTTTTGTATTAAAATAGCTTTCCATGTTGAATATGAATTACATGCGTAAATGTATCTTAAGAATTTAAATTTGCATTTCGCACTCTTATGTATATTGGATACATAATTCTATTGATGTTGTATATTAAGGATCATGAAATCGAACAAGTGGATATAGTTTATATATCTATATTTAGTAATTATTAAATATACTTATTGTTAAACAAATTCTTGAGGTTAGTGTGAATGTGGTGATAGTGCGAGATGACTTATTTGTACTGTAGTTAGGAAAATAGAATTTAGCTTACAGCCCACTGACTGATATATTTGTATATTTTAAGTTTAACATTTGATCGGGCTTGCACTCCTCGACACAACAGCCAAATAAAGTCAGCTTTTAACAATTTCAAAATGAACTAAACAATCAAAATTCTGTCACAGTAAAATATGGACAAACAGTACGGAAACTATCGACAAACGCTCGAAACGGCAAACTCACATAAACATGCGCACTACTGACAGAATCGCGACAACCGCTTAGTGGTCTCGTCGTTGTGCATGTTTATGTGAGTGTGCCGTTTCGAACGTTTGTAGGTAGCTTCCGTACTGTTTGTCAATATTTATGCTGTGATTCTGTTTAGGTTAATTACGACTAAGGAGGTTTTTGTTTAGAAAAATAACATTTTCGATAAGAATACTAGAGAATAAATAATCTAAATAAAATATCTTTTACACGTGCGTGGATAATGTAATGGGTTAATTATAATAAAAAATATTAATTTACTGTTGTGAAGTTATCGCAAGGGAACAATTTATTTGACAGTATTGAATGAATTATCAACAGAGAGTCGCTGTATCTATTTGTGTTAGTCTTCGTGTTAAGTTTCTAAAACTATGCAATATTACCGAAGTCCCAGATTGTCAGGCGATTTTCTGTAATTCTGTTCGTTCTGTAAAATGCATCTCTGTTAAATGTAATTGAACTTTTGCTCTTACTTCATGGAATCGTAGCAATGATCCCATTATTTAATGTATATCTGACTGATCGATGTTATTGTGCGCGAAGCTATTGAATAACTTCTAGTAATGTTACATTAAATCCTTGTTACTTAAATACGTCACAACTATTGTCAATGTGCCGGATTTCCCTTTCCGAGTTCAATTTGAGATAACCGGTTGTGTGAAATCATCAGTCACCGTTAAACAAGTTTATTCGATTACTCAATAAACAGTGTGTGTATGTTATATTTTCTGTCTTTCTTTTTCTTTTCTTTTAATACAAACTGACCACGATTTTGTTGGGATTGTACTTTGCTTCAAAAGCGTGGTGATTTTAGCCGCTAGCGTGGCGTCTCGAATTGAACACGTAATAGGAAATACGCATTAGTGTGTATATTTGGTATTGTCTCAGAAATCATTTTTTAATAATATGTAAAATCTAAATCAAGGCAAAATTTGCGTTAATAAGCCTTTACTGTATTTAAAAAAAAAACGATATTCAACTATATTGGCAGAGTTCGTTGTAAAGTTGACAGTAAAACCATATTTTATTATTTAATGTTCAGTGGAAACTGTATAACTATTTAAAATGTAACATTAATGGACTACGTCGAATAAATGTCTCAACAAATAAATGCTTCTGTCTATTATTTTTTTTATCTTTTCAGCGACTAACTCTGCATACTCACCATGAATAGTACTTAATAGTATTTTTTACCTCTATGGAATTTCTATATCTTTCATGGACCAATTGATCAGGGCACTATAATGCCCGCATTATGAATCTAGTCAAGTCCAATCGGGCAATGTATGAATACTGATTTAAACATCTATATTTATCACATTGTCTGGTCATGATGAATATTGCTACGTAAAGGTTGGGCAATTCGATGATTATGGTCAATGAATTGGTCCAAGAGCGAGTGAACTCAGCTCCCGTCATCTCCTTTATGTTAGGTTACTTTAGACCCTGCAGACAGAAAAAGGAGCCCCGTTGACAAACTTTTAATTCAAACATTTGTATTCGCCCACTATTTGTCGCCCACTTAGTATTTCAGTATGAAGGAGACGACGGGAGTTACACGAATACACCCGATCTCCCGCGCTGCACAGCGATGTCGCCTCGATGGTTGTTCAGCTATTTTCAAGAGAATAATATGCTAAAATAGAAGAAATAAAATCACCAATACTATTAATTTTGTAACAATAGTATTACCGCAGCTCAAAATCCTAAAAGGTATTGCTCAAACCGGATAAATAGTTACTTAGTATAATAGTCGCCCATTTAGTATATTTTTCGCCCAGTTAATAATTTCCCTTTTAGAAGTAAAGATAATTAAGTAAAACTAAATTTTGAATTTTTTAACATTATGAAACGTGATATGGATAATTTCGGAGTCACATGTTTAGGACAAGAAAGGGAGTACCAATTATTGTGTAAGATAAATTAATAAAACTAAGATTCAAGCTGAAAATGATTTTTCTTTGCCCATAATTAGTTAAGTCAACTCTCCCCAAAGCCCGGTTCAAGTGTCCCTGCCGGTGGGGAGACTTGCCTCATACCTCTACCTCTAAATTTTACCTGCGCGTTATATTAAAAATAAAATTATGTACAAATGTACCTACTAGAGTAAGGTATCGCAAAAATGTATAATTGATGAAAATGGAAAAAAATTAAATGAAAAAAAATTATTAAATGTATAATTGTTGAAATTATGATGTTTTATGTAAAAAGCGGTTCAACTCTCCCGGACTTCCCCTAACTTTCTGGGTATTTTCTCATTGTTCCTATCAAGTTACTCTTGACAAGTTTCTATCTTCTGGGATTATAAATGTTAAACTTCTAATTATAATTTTTTAGGGTACCGTACTCCAAGGGTTCAAACGGAGGCCTATTGCTGTCATTCGCGTGTCCGTCTGTCTGGCTGTCCGTCGCACGTTAGTCTGAAAATCGGCTTTCATAGACTTAGGGATTTCAATTTGCAAATGCCGTTTTTTTTCCGGATATCGCTTCTATTAGTTATATGAGCTTTTTAGGGTTCCGTACCCAAAGGGTAAAAACGGGACCCTATTACTGAGACTTCGCTGTCCGTCTGTCTGTCTGTCTGTTTGTCTGTCACCAGGCTGTATCTCATGAACCGTGATAGTTAGACAGTTGAAATTTTTACAGATGATGTACTCCTGTTGCCGCTATAACAACAAATACTAAAAACAGTATAAAATTAATATTTAAGGGGGCTCCTATATAACAAACGTGATATTTTTGCCGTTTTTTGCTCGATATTAATAACGGCAACAGGTAGACACTTGAAATATTCACAGAATATTTAGTTGTATATTCTCTTCACAAAATAATAATTATTAAATTAAAATAAAATAAATTAAGGGGGGCTCCCATACAACAAACGTGATTTTTTAGGGTTCCGTACCCAAAGCGTAAAAACGGGACCCTATTACTGAGACTTCGCTGTCCGTCTGACTGTCTGTCTGTCACCAGGCTGTATCTCATGAACCGTGATAGTTAGACAGTTGAAATTTTCACAGATGATGTATTCCTGTTGCCGCTATAACAACAAATACTAAAAACAGTATAAAATTAATATTTAAGGGGGGCTCCCATTCAACAAACGTGATATTTTTGCAGTGTTTTGCGATAGGTCTACGGAACCCTTCGTGTGCGAGTCCGACTCGCACTTGGCCGGTTTTTTTTTACAGTGTTTTGCGATAATGGTACGGAACCCTTCGTGTGCGAGTCCGACTCGCACTTGGCCGGTTTTTTTAGTTATATGAGCTTCTAGAGTTAATTCTGCACAAAAACGTATTTTTTACTACACAAAAATATTTTTTTTTCTACGAAGAATTTGTATGAAGCTAGTATGAAAAATCTAATTATCTCTTAAATGGCATGGATAACCGTAATATCCTTACAGGTAAAAAATTTGTACTATAACCATAGTACAAATTTTTTACGATATTTTGTCATACTCCACATGACGGTTATCGCTTTCTATTTTTTTTTATATCGTCAAAATATTTTATTTATTTTTACATTTACGAAACCTTTTATAGTTTTTTTTTTATTATAGGCTTCCGCTTGACCACTATCTCACGGGATGGTAAGCGATGATGAAGCACCCTCGCCTAGAAGAAACCTATTCACTCTTGACTTAAAGACTCCCAGCAGGTTGTAGCTATCAGGAAATACAGACTCCGGCAGGGAATTCCACTCTTTTGCTGTGCGCATAATAAAAGTATACCCAAGAGCGTCGCCAGCCGATGGCCCAGGGGGGGGGCAAGTTGATATGGAGACTGAGAAAAGTATGAATTGTAGGTACATTCGAGAGCACATGAAGCTTTCCACTTGTAGTACGAGCCTTACATCTACAGCGATTGTAATAATATCGGTACAGAGTCTAACGTGTAAAGCTACGCAACTCTACCGTACACGTTGTGCACGGAAGAGCGATCAAAATTTTCAACGCTTTTTCCGTGTCGGGAAAGAAGGTTTTTGCCTCTTTTAGGATATCAACAATGGTTCGATCTGTGGGGTTTGGTTTATATATATTCATTCGAGTTTCGACGTACGGGAATGATCAATAAAGTAAGTCAAGTCAAAGACTTAGGACTTTGGTTGCTTTACATTTGGCAACTTTTTTATAATCTCTAGGGGGGGGCAGCTGCCCCTCCCTGCCCCCCCTTGGCGACGCCCTTGAGTATACCCAAAATGTCTGGTGCGTATGGGTGGGATGTCCACCATGTACCGATGACGCATAGCCGTACGTCTTGTAGTCCGATGATGGAAAGGGCTAGGAGGAATCAGTTCATGCAATTCCAATGCACAAATTTGTATTTTTTCCTACTCCTCCGTTAATTTTTTCTGATAAATTTTGTAACGGGATCCAAGACAGTTAAATTCATTCTCCGGGACTTCGTCGAGCTTCATTGCCTCGGCGCTTTTCTGAGGGTCACCGTGGTTGAACTGTTGATTGGCTTTCAAGAGTTGCAGTGGTTTGGAAATAGTGCGGTGGGATTGTCCCAATAAAAAACAAAAATAACGTACACTCCCCGAAATGTAACCTGGCGCCGATGTTCAAGGCTCTGGAGCCTAGACTCTACCAGTATCTCATTGCCGATAACCTTCTTGTCCCATTTTTGATCGACTCAAGTGCATCCAGCTGGTATTAGGCAGTTCCGTCCCAGAGATGAGAGCAGTACTCCATGCATGATCTAATTTGCGCTTGATACAAGTTGAGCAACTGTTCTGGGGTGAAGTACCGTCTCACCTTCTCAAGGATCCCCAACTTTTTACATTCTATATAGTGTTAACGTAGTAGCGGTTACTTAATCACTTGTTTTCAGACTCATTAGAAGGCAAACAAAAATGTTAGGAGGTATTTTGGTTGTGTGTTTAAAACTCTTTTTGTGTAGATAAATATCTAGCTCAAACATAGTTTTCTAAGTGTGGGTGTACTATAATCCTCGGCCTCCTCCTTCGCTGATGTAGGGGTGATGCTATTTTATATTACGTGAAGTTAAAAATCTAAACACACTAAAAGGAACCGTTTGATATATAAAAATAAACAAAAATAATTTGATGGTTTAAAAAAAAAATCGGCATCGATAATCGTTATATGGAGTATGACGGAGTTGTGCTCAATAATATAATAGAATAGAGAGACACAGTGGCGAGATGGGTCTCTCCATAAACCGCTCCAAAACGAAAATTATGGTGGTGGACCGCACGTCCAAATTAGAGCTTAGTCGAACACTTAACGTCAAAACCTGGGCTCTAGTATAAGCAACAATAGATCGTGTGAAGATGAGATCCGCAGGCGCATCGGAATGGCCACGGGTGCCACGTCGCAGCTCGAAAAAATATGGAAGGACCAAACATCACAAAAAAGATCAAACTGTCAATTGTCAAATCCCTAGTGTTCTCCATATTCCGATACGGAGCGGAGACGTAGTCTCTGAAGACCGCTGATCGCAAGCGCGATGAGGCTTTTGAAGTGTGGTGCTACCGAAGGATGCTGCGTGTTTTGTGGACGGCACACAAGAAGAACCTCTCGATACTGCAGGAGCTCAAAGTAGAAAAAAGGCCAAGACTGTCGAATGTGTGTCTCCGCAAGATATTTGACTTCTATAGCCATATCGCCAGCAAACCTGTTGACAACCTACGTACTTAAAGTAATTGTCACTGGTGAAGTCGAGGAATGAAGTGCCAGGCGTATTAAAGCTATAGTCAAGTTTGTTATGAAGAATTTCGTTTGGACCGAAATTATAGAATACTGATTGATTACAAACCCATGAGCACAAAGTACGTAAGCGGCGGCGGTGCCATGAGCCACATAAATGGTTTGTGCTGAGTGTATCTGTTATGCGGACAGTGTACCTGTTATTAAAATTATAATGTCGAAAGAAGTAGCACAATAACTGTAGACAAAATTAATGAATACTCAATAGAAGATCAATAACATAAGTGAATATAAGAGACTTCGTATAGCATACATAGCCTATAGTTTCATTCTCACTCAATTACTGAATGAACGGTCTATTGTGAATAGGGATGATGACTAAAAAAATATTTTTAGTCCGTCAGTTAGATTTCCAAAAAATATTGGACAGGTATTTTTTTTTTTACGTTAACAAAAAATGATGACGGTACAGTGTGCTTGGTACAATTTTTACATAGAAGTGACGTCACAAGCCCCCCCACTCCCGAACTTTGATGCTCTTTATCTTGGTGATTTTTTATTGATTTGAATAAGCAAAAAATACGTGTCCAATATTTTTTGATAATTTAGTCGGCGGACTAAATAGAATTTGATGTTTCGTACCCCGTCATCATCCCTATTATACGAGTAAGATGTGTTTTGTGTGTATCGAAGTGAGAATTTAAAATATTTTTTACTCAACAGATAGATATTGTAAATGTGATTTGTTATTGAAAGGAATTAAAGGATAGTAAAACCAACAAAACTTTTATTAAACATCCCTGATATTGTAATAAATAAAATCAAGGTAGGTAGATACATTTGTATAAATCGTGGGTGCACCTATCTCCCCACAAGGAGAAACTCCCCAAGATACAACACCTATTACAACTGGAATTAATTCCACATATTGTCTTCCTTGAGGAGTTGTAGAAGAAGTATCCTCTTCAATTGGAGAAGTTGTACCCTCTTCAATTGGAGAAGAGGTAACATCTTCAATAGTTTCCGTTGTTTGTTCATTACAGCATTCATAGTTACTTTCATCGTATTTCTCTGTATTATTTTCTACTGGGTCGTTTGGCACAAGTATGGCCTTTGGAACGTATTGTATGAGAGGACCACCTGAGTCTCCGCTGCAGGCTGCGACGCCTCCGCTTGTGGGACCAGTGCATATGTTTGCGTATTTGTCTAATGGGTTTGTTTCATAAATTTCTTTCAAGTTATCGATAGATGCATAGCATTCTGTGGAGTATAAAAAAAATAGGTTCTAATTTAGTAAATTAATTTAATTATTACTAAAAGTAAAAGTGATGGTTATTACTGTTTGGTGGTCTAGAGCCGGTGTGATTCATCACAACTTCTTACCAAACGGGATGAGTATTACTGCAGATGTGTACTATGAAGAACCGCAGCCTAATTGCGTAAGTGAATTCTGCAAAGGAAACAAGTCGATTCTATCAAAGAATCAGAATCATTTCTTTAAACTTTTTCGGTATTGCGAAACTAATTTGAAAAGCTAGCGTTAGCTTTCCAAATCCTCCTTTGAGTTGAACACAGACTACTTAGAGATACTACGGAGTTGAATATATATGACATTTGTATTACACAATACCAATAGTTAAGTTTTATGTAACGATCCAGTTGGGTAGATCCAACTTCGAGAAAGAGGTCAACCGTCGAATCCGACTCGGCTGGGCAGCGTTCGGGAAGTTGCGTGGTATCTTCTCGTCCAATTTACCGCAATGTCTCAAGATAAAAGTCTATGACCAGTGTGTGTTGCCAGTGATCACCTATGGGACCGAGACGTGGTCGCTCACAATGGGCCTTATCAGAAAGCTTAAAGTCACCCAAAGGGCAATGGAGAGGGCTATGCTCGGCATTTCCTTGCGTGATCACGTCAGAAATGATGATATCCGCAGGAGAACCAAAGTTACCGACATAGCCCGAAGAATTGCCAAACTTAAGTGGCAGTGGGCAGGGCACATTGCTCGCAGAACGGATGGCCGTTGGGGCCGAAAAGTTCTGGAATGGCGACCGCGAACCGGAAGACGATATGTTGGAAGGCCTCCCACTAGGTGGACCGATGACCTGGTTAAGGTTGCGGGAAGGCGCTGGATGCGAGACCCACGGGATCGGTCAATGTGGCGACGCCTGGGGGAGGCCTATGTCCAGCAGTGGACGTCTTTCGGCTGAAATGATGATGATGATGATGATGAAGTTTTATGTCGATTCTTCCGCTTTCATTCATTCTTTTACAATCAATTCTACGTCAAAATATTGGTAATAAAAGGAGCATAACCTTTCCGTTTCAGAGTGTAATATGCAATACGAAAAGTCGTTTTTGGGAAGGTTCCAACTTGTTTGCTTTGCAGAATTCACTTACGCAATTAGGCTGCTGAATACAATGATGGAAAAGCTTGCACGTCTTCAACCAGCTTTGGTCAATTGCTCGTCTCCGCTGCTCATGCACGACAACGCGCGACCTCATATATCAGATGGGGTTGGTAGCCCTCAGTCTCAACCGCCATACTCACCAGACCTTCCGCCTACAGACTTCTACTTTTGCCAGAATTTGGGTAACTTCTTGGCGGAAAAAAAAACAATACCCGAGAGGCAGTACAAAATGCCTTGAAGATTTTTTTGCCTCCCATCCAGCTGATTTCTTCAAGAAGGTCATCAATAAACTGCCACTGCGTTGGCAAAGATGCATTGATTGCATGGGTGATTACTTTGATTATTAGAAATTAAAAATATAGAAAAAAAAAATGTCATCGTGGAGGAAAACATTGTCCAGCTCACATATTTCTTTCGTTAGGAGTCGAAACTATGACATTATAGAGGGCGTAGTAATGTTGTAAGTAAACCTGTTGAAATAAAACTCTGTCTTACTTACCATCGTAAGGAATAGAAGTCACTATAACTTCTTGAAGTGTGCTTGGTAGGTCCGGTATGAAATATGTTGATTTCAAAACACCCCATCCAGCTAATTTCATTTGCCCTTCGTCCATCTTGTAGTTATTTGGCAATTTAACAGGTTGGACCCACTTCGTGAAGAAAATAGGTGTAACTGTGCTGAAAACAGCTATGTCGTACGGACCAATACCACTGAAAGTTTTAAAATATGTTGTAGAATGTAAGAAATGAAAGAAAAAAAAAAAAAAAAATCTCTCGGTAGATATAAGTATCAGTAACGAAGGAAATTAATATTAATATGGAAGATACAATGAATAAAGAGCCAAGTATATATTAATGAACCCCTATTTATCCTGGTCACGCTATAACTTGAGAACGGCTTTACCGATTTAGCTAAAACTTTTTTTTTGTAGTGTTTGTTATTGTTAGGAGAAGGTTCTCAGGTAGAAAAAAAAAAGAAAAAAAAATACAGTAGGTAGGTAGGGAAGGTATATAGGTAGGGTAGGTATGTATGTAGGGTAGAGTAGGTAAGGGTAGGTAGGGTAGGGTAGATAGGTACCCCCCCGGTGGGTTCCC
The DNA here is from genome assembly GCA_945859665.1 of Anorthoa munda. Taxonomy (NCBI): domain Eukaryota; kingdom Metazoa; phylum Arthropoda; class Insecta; order Lepidoptera; family Noctuidae; genus Anorthoa; species Anorthoa munda. The sequence goes on along the minus strand of OX243905.1, from coordinate 22,838,046 downwards.
GCATTGTCGAGGCGGGGGGGCTCAGTAACCGTGGCTTGGTCACCCACGGTGAAGCGAAGAGGAACCCGAGGAGGGGCCGCTCGTCAGGGCTTTTGCCGATAAGCCGACGACGTAGCGGCCAACATGTAGGTTGCGGTGCTGCCTGGGCAACATCGCAACTGAGGCGGGCCGTGATGTCGTATGGGGTCTCCCAAACCCATACGATATCACGGCTGAGGGTTGGAGGCCGCGGCGGGAGAGGAGTGCCGGTATTGCGGTGCGCCGCTCTCCCTACCTTCCGCGGCCTGGACGGGGTCGCCACCGTCTGATGGCGGACGCGGTGGGGCCGCAGGGGAGGAGGAGTGTCGGTATAGCATTGGCCGCTCTCCCTATCCCCTGCGGCCGAAACATGGTAGGTGGCGGGGCCATTGACCTTGACCCGTCACAAGGGGACCAAGGGTGCCACACACGGGGTCGTCTGGCACCCATGTACTGGTTTGGTCCCTGGGGTGGTCACGGCGCACAGTGTGTTCTGGTGCGCCGGTGATGGGGGGTAATCCCCAGAGGAGGGTCCGGTGACGGACAGCCGCGGCGGGTTCGCGGTGAGTGCTAACGCGTACCCGTGTTCCCGCCATAAGCGGCACAGGAGGACACCGTGGAGTTTTAGTGGGTTAGAGTCCCACATAACTGCGCTATCTCCCCGTGGTAGCGCAGTATGCATGAGCATTTCTCCACGCAAAAAAAAAAAAAAAAAAAACAAAAAAAAAAAAAAAAAAAAAAAAAAGGTTAGATAGGTAGGGTAGGGTAGGCAGTTGACGGGAGCGAAGCCGCGGGCACAGTTAGTAATTTATAAATATATGATTAAAGACGCAAGTGAAAATAATACAGGGATTCTGGACATGTGTCCTTCGATTTTAGCGATGGCGATGGTCGTAATGCCAAAATGTAAGGTATTGATCACGTGACATTTCGATAGCGTTTGACATTCCCATGCATATTTGGCATTTTTCATTCGCTATCGCCACACTTTCGATAATAGTATGTCACTTGCCTAGGGCCTCCAGGTGTCTTTGACTCCCACGCGAAAATGAATACCGTGGATTCAGTACATTATTCTGGACGACAAAAATTCTGGATTCAATAATGAAGAAACAACCGACGAAAAATTCCAACGGGGGTTCAAAGACACCCTTTTTAATGTAAAATGGTTACCCTTCATATAGCGGATGGTGTATCCGTTCACTGATCTTGAGGACTTGGGACTGCGTTCCGAAGTTATCGATGTCATGTATACCAGCAACAGCTTCCAGTGGCAGCCATCTTGACAACCAAGACTCAACAGCGCAGTGGGCAGCAGATAAGATCTGGAAATAAAACCGGCCAAGTGCGAGTCAGACTTCGCACATTTAGGGTTACGTACCTAACCGCAAAATCAAGTTGGTTGTAATAGAATAAATTAGGAAATTTCAAAGAAAAATCTGATTGATCAATATATTGGTATTTTTGTTTGTAAAATATGCGTAATAATAAACATTATCACGACTACAAGTTCATAGGTCAATGGGAAGTAAAAATTCTTCGGAACGAAACCGTTTGCTTGTGAAAGAAAAATATATTTTGACAATTTGTTTGGCTTTGGGTCAACGAAATGCTTATACTGTGATAATTTGAAGACTGTAGCTCCAACCGTTTGACAGTAAAACCTGCGTGACAGACGACGGACAGACAAACGGACAGACAGACAGATAGACACGCGAGTGACAGCAATAGGGCTCCGTTTGGGCGCTTCGGGTACGGAACCCTAAAAAGGATTGGAATAAAATAATTTCAATGTAAATTGTAAAGAGTTTTTTCTTCAGTACTTTGTTTAATTAACAAAGTTGCGGGATGCATAGTGTAAGTTTACTGACGAGATGTCTACTGGCTCTGAGGTCTTATCTCTGTGGGAAGCATTGAGCTGTTATCCAGCGGATGAGTAGTAAGAATAATTTTAGCATGATAAGATAATAAATCTTTAGTTTTTGTGAACCTGTTGAAAAGCTCGCTCTGAAATCTACGAGAATGCAGTTGCCTTTTGGTGATTGGTCAGCTGTGTTTGTAGGAGGTTCTGAAGAGTTCACCGAAATGGGTATAGAGTAATCTATAGATTTTTATAAAATAATTATCAATAAATTTAAATTAAGGATAGAGTGATTAACAAAAAAATATTTAAAATAAGTTTGGGGTGCTTTTTAAGATATTTTCAAAATTACTCTACTTTTATATATATCTGGCAATAAAATATTATAACAACATCAAGCACCCCACGCTTTTTTAGAATAAAATAGGTTATTTTTAATCACTCTATTCTTTATTTAAATTTATTGAACATTATTTTCAACTTTTTAGTTTGGTTTTGTTTGTTTTTTTTTGTTTTTAAACTATTGTTTATTTTTTATTCTAAAGTTTAAAAAATAAGACCATTTTTTATTTTTTTATTATTGCATTGTCATCGGTTCTTGATAAGTGTGCAAAGTTTCAATTAATCTGACGGTTTGAAGGGGGTGAAAATCACGTTCAAAGATTCCGTTACATAGATACATACATACCAAGCTAATAAAAGCGTGTTAATATAATCATTGGAGTAACTCACCCATCTCTCATTGAGGATCGCTCCACCACAACTGTGTACTCGCACCCAGAAGAATCTGGTCTGCAGCGATACAAGATAGGGATGGCTGTGTGGTCTCGCCTCGTGACCACCCATGATTTTACCCTCACGATTAAAACTTTTTGTGATTACTAGAAAGAAGAATTAAGTTTTTATTAAGTTCGATTTATATTTTATAAGTCAGTATAGCAAGAAGGTACAAATTAACGATTGGAAAGTGACATTAATATTTGATTCTACAAAAATCAAATAATTAAACCAGTTATTGCAGAATCTATATTTTCTTAAATAAAAATAGAACACGCTTAATGAAACACACTAAGGGCCGGATTTTGAATTGAGTATTTGAAGTTAATCAGAAATCGAGGTTTAATATAATGTAATGACCTACCTGTAGTAAGATATGAACATTTTATCAAAATCAGGAGGAGTTTCACAGTGAACTTCATGGCGATATTCAGTGCATGAGTTGTCCCGTGCAATATTCTTTGTGAGTTATATAACATTGAGCTTAGATAAATCCTTATCTGTGCTCATACTTGCAGGAGCTCAACCTTTTGTACGCTTTTCCTAAAAATCGCTAGTTCACCTTAGTAGGCCCCTTTCATTCAGAACTAGACTCTGAAGGTCGGAAAATTATTCTCTTCTTATCAGAAGAGAATAACATCAGCACGAATAGAAGTCATGTTGTGTCTAAAACAATCACGACTTACGGTCATAAATATGGTGGCAGAGCTCAACCATCCAGGGTGCAGTAGACTAGTACATTTAAGTATATGCATTAAGTTTACCCTACCTCACGTTAGGCAGGTGAAAACTGATGTGATGATAAAAGGCGAAGAATTGAATCCTGAAAATAGCACAGTATTCTTGGGTTTGACTTTGGATGCTAAGCTTCAGTGGGGCCCACATATAGATAAATTGTCAAAGAAGCTAAGCTCCGCAGCATACGCTGTTAGAAATATTCGTAATTTAACTGACATGGAGACAGCCCGTTTAGTATACTTTAGCTACTTTCATAGTGTAATGTCGTACGGTATTATGTTGTGGTGAAATGCTGCCGACATACAGACTATCTTTGTTTTGCAGAAAAGAGCTGTTCGATCAATTTATAAATTAAGCCCGAGACACTCTCTCAGAGATAAATTTAAGGAGATTAATGTAATGACTGTGCCTTCTCAGTATATTTATGAAAATCATTTATATTGCCGTAAAAATATAAAATTGTTTGTTGAACCTAGGTTAAGGACAGGCATGTACTGGCGTCTTCCTGGACCTTGCAAAAGCCTTCGACACAATCTCCAGGAAAATTCTGATTAAGAAAATGTCACTTTTGGGAGTCCGTGGCGTTGCTTTAGACTGGTTTGCTTCATATCTCTGTGATAGAAAGCAAAGAGTTGTGCTGGGAGAATATTGTAGTGACCCAACTACTGTGCATTTCGGTGTTCCCCAGGGTAGCGTGCCCACTTTATTTATAATTTATATAAATGGATTGTGTAGCTTGAATCTCCCACATGCAAAAATTTTCACATATGCCGATGACACTGCGATAGTTTTTCATGGGAAAACATGGGACGAGGTGCAATGTACGGTTGTGAGCGGGTTAAAGGTTGTAGCAAACTGGCTAAAATATAATCTTCTGACGCTAAATATAGAAAAAACCAAGGCAATCCACTTTGCTATTTCCGAACGTACTGCCCCTAACAGAGTATCTTGTTTACGGCTGCATTCTTGTATTAGCACCGACCAGTGTTCTTGCCCTTACATTGACCAAACTGACTCTATTAGGTATCTAGGAGTGATAGTGGATAAAAGATTGACATGGTCTGCACACCTTAGCGCTCTAAAGGGCAGAATCAGAAAAATGCTGCGTATATTTAAACAACTGGGCAGGGTTGCTGAGGATTCTGTCCTGAAGATGATTTACTTTTCACTGTGTCAATCCGTTCTTAATTACTGCATAGTAGCGTGGGGCGGTGCGGGTAAGACCTCACTAATTAAAGTAGAGCGAGCTCAACGTGCTCTACTAAAAGTTGCCTATAGACGACCGTACCGATACCCCACGAATAAACTTTATAATGAGGTGGCAGTTCTTAGGGTTAGACAGCTTTACATACTTTCAGTCATCCTCAGATTTCATAAAACTGTCTTGAGCACTTGTGTCATATCAAGTCGAAGGGTAGATTGGAACAAAATCCAATGCCGCAAAAATATTGGCAGACGGTCTTACGGTTTTTTGGGACCACACATATACACGAAAGTCAATAATCTTTACAAAATACTAAAATAAACACAAAAAATATGCAGAGTGACGGTAACAAACTGTCTTCTTACATTGGACTACGATATGACGGAATGTCTCTTGGCTTAGTAAAAACTCACAGTACACACATTGACAATTCACAAATATACACGTGCACTCACTAACATACTTATAACATACAGACACTTTCTTATAACACCAACACAACTGACACAAATCACTGCACCATGCATACACTCTTCTTTACCTATTTTAAGACTTTAAATTGTGTCTTTTATAAAAATTGTTAACGGAACGAAGGAGCCTGGATCTCATGATACAGGGAATCCTAGTGTGAGGTCTAGGAATTCAATCCACTTGAATGTAACCTTATCAAATAAATTTATTCTTATTCTGTTTAAATAATACAGTGATATCCATAACATAAATATTAGGAACAAACACAATTTTGTAAAGGGTCTTTCAACCAGGACGGGTCGATGTTAAAATTGAATAAAACAAGATGTGTGTGAGATATTAACGAAATTTATTTTTTATTTAAAAGGCCCATTTATGCCAATTATGGATGGAATATGACTTCGTTTAAAAGTCCGCCGCGGCTTCGTATGGTGGCACGAATCCGAGAGGTCCAATTTTTTATGACTCTGCTGCATAGATCCGGCTGAATCCGAGCGATGGCCTGCGTTATGTTGGCTTTCAGGGCAACGGTCGAATGTGGTTTATTGGCATAGACCTGCGACTTCAGAAAACCCCACAAGAAAAAGTCTAGCGGAACTCTAACTCTACCCTCAAACCGTTCATGCAGAATGTCGATTGTGTCGTTCGCTGTGTGGCAAGTAGCGCCATCTTGCTGGAACCACATGTCGTTCATGTCCATATTGTTCAATTCAAGCCAAAAGAAATTGTTTATCATTGATCTGTAGCGCTCGCTCGATCTATGCAGCAGAGTCATAAAAAATTGGACCTCTCGGATTCGTGCCACCATACGAAGCCGCGACGGACATTTGAACGATGTCATATTCCATCCATAATTGGCATAAATGGGCCTTTTAAATAAAAAATAAATTCCGTTAATATCTCACACACATCTTGTTTTATTCAATTTTAACATCGACCCGTCCTTGTTGAAAGACCCTTTAGTACCTACAACAAGGCTCAAGAAAATAGGTGGCTCGTTTAGATGTCAAAGTGTACGCTTTTATAATAAGCTTCCAAGCCACGTACAAGATCTAAGTATTAATAAATTCAAATCATTCATTAAACGTAAGTTGTGCCAGAAAGCGTTTTATACCATTAAAGATTACGTTGAGGACAAAAAGGCTTGGGATTGAGCTGCTCCAATTAATTTTGATTTTCTATATTTTGCAGCGTGAATATTGTTTTTTTTTGGTTTTCTTGCAATGACAAGAATATTTACTTTTTAAAGTATTATATTTTTTTATTTTAATTATTGTGATTGTGAAGTCTATGTGGATTATTCTTTAATTTTAATTTATCTCAGTTAGTTTTTAATCATGTTCTGGCACTGGCAGTTTGAGTAGTTTATGCGGCCTACCCGAATGTCCTTTCTTTGGTATTGTTCGTTGAATAGTTGAGCTCCTTAAATTCTGACAAATTGACAAATGCGTGCACTGAATGGACAGTTCCACTCAATCTGGCTGGTTCTTTCCTCAAAGGACCATTTCAGACAGTCTACATGGTCTTCACATGATCTAAGTAAGATTTTGTCTGGACTTTAAAAGAGACTGTGACCTCCTCCTGAGACAGGAAACGCCGTTCTCATCTAGTTTTAATAAATATGATCGACATGTAAAAGTGTGTTTACAAACCAACTTACAGAAATAAATCATTTATTATTTATTTCTACTCCTGGAGTCGAACAATATGTGTGTACTGCAATGGCTTTTCGGCGAAACGTACGCTTGGTGTAATGTCTATTCAAAATTGTGGTAAATCGCTGCTATGGAATTTCGGCGACTCGGACGTTCGATCTGATCACTTCGGGGAATTAGCCATCGGGGATATGACATATATCGGGGATATGGAAACAAGTAGTAAACCCTTGTTGTTTACTGTTATGCACCTACTTCAATTCTTGGATGTAACAAAACAATGTCTAGTTCAGAGCTCCTGAAAAAGCTATTTGTAACTTGACAGTAGTATTTCATCATACATACGGGTCATTACAATATTGGAATAGGTCGTGCAATTGCCATAACGTAGGTAATGAGTTTCTGAACGTTGTCAATGTGGACTGATTTTTAGATTTATGTTCAGATAATCTTCTAAAAATGTAGCTAATTAGTAGTTCCTAGTAGCCATACCAACTAACTATGTTTGTTTGCATCTGTTAGTATGTATGTTGCTATTTGCATGGTACATACGGACGGCAGAGTCATATACTCGTAGGTAAACTATATAATTCGTAAGATATTGGGCCTAAAATTAGATATGATTTGATTGATAGTAGGTAAGTTACTATTTATTTATTAAAACTTTATGCACACGTAAAAGATACTGTACAAAGGCGGACAAGCTTAGCATTGAAGTGCTTCAATTTGTTTATTTATTTACTTATTAATCACAAAAGCCACAGCTCTCAAAAATAACTTAAACACAGAAATACGTTACTAGCATACAGATGCCTCATTCCATACAAAGAAACTGCGCCGACGTAACTAGCGTTTTTCGTCTGATTAAACCGATTATTTTTTGTACATCGATCGCGTTCGGTTCCGTTCCATGGCGATAGATAGATGGTGTTAGCAGCGACTTGCAAGTAAAAGGGTTTACTCGGTGCATGAATATTTTTTTCTTTAAATACAGTGAAGATTGATAGTATATTTTGCACGTTTTCACAGTTTCATTGCACCAAAATGTGTTACAATACAAATTTAAACAATCGAGTGGAATGCCTCAGACATTCAAAGCCACGCCATCTATTGGCATCAATTTTAAATGATCCGTTCAAATAATCTTTGAAATGTGAATTAAGAGCCCAATATTCCATAATTTTGTGCTAACGAGAGTTGATTAAACAAGAACATACAATTTTTATGTTCAATTCCAGAGAATGTTAATTTAAAACACAATTCAATAAGAACTCGGTGCATGTCGCGCCATCTAGTGCGATTTATTTGAACCAAATTTTCTTTCTTAGCACTGGGACCCCGTGCCTTAACACACTTATTGTACTACTATTACAGCCAATTATGGATTTAAAATTTAATAAAAAAAAAAATGCGACAGTAACTTAGAACAACCAAACAAACCTATTATTTGAAAACTCGTATGAAGTGTGCAAGAGAAGTTGTCTGTGGTGTGTTTAATTTTATATTTACATATGTCAGAATACATGTAGAGGTAAAAGGATAGTAAAAGAGAAATATTGGTAATATTTTATAAAACATTTATTTTCAATATAAAATGACTGTTTCCTAAACATAACGACATTGTGTTCGAAGACATTAATGATAATAATTTAAAAGAGTAAGAGAAGATGGAAAAGAGTGGCGTCTTTCCATGTTACAGACCAAACACAGGTGTATATTTTACAACAAAATATTACCCTGTGCCTTTTTGTTAAGCTTAGAATTAATCTTTCAACTAAGATAAATATGCAAGTAAACCTACTTCGTTTATGAACCATTACGTTAGTAAACTATAACATAACTTAATTTCTCAATGTTACTATTGCTAAAATAACATTTTAAAACTGTATGTTGTTTGTTATCTGTCTACAATATTAACATAGCAGAAGAATATATAAGATGTTGAAGTTTAGATAGAGAAATTTAGTTTAATAAGAATAACATCATGTGCAATTTGAAAAATCTATAAGTGTGAAGAAATCAAATTGTTATAGATGTAAAAGTTAGTCCAAGGTAAAAATACAGAGTAAACAAAAACTACGAGCAAAAGAAAAATTTGAAAGTGAAAAAGATATAAATAAAATAAGTACATAAACAAATAAAGCAAATAAAGATGTACAAGACCATAATTAGCAATTCACTTAGCAGATTCTTACAAACATACTTCTAATAAATTAATTTATTAGAAATGACTCATTGTTGGCTATGCTAAGAAAGTTGAAAATTATGCAGGTATGTTGAATTCTTGGCAATTTTTTAATTAATCAGACAACGCACGATGCGTGAAACATTTTTCAAATTAATGATTTATCTTAAATGAAAGACTATCTCGTGAGCACGTTGCATCCATCTCAAAGAGTGATCATGGATTGTTTATGAACTAAAACACTATGTATGACGATACAAACTTACGATATCATTGCAACTGTGGCAGAACGATACATATAATACCGTAACACGAATTACGGTCTCAAGTTACGTAGATGTTAACTAACTTGAGGTAAAATGATTTTAACATGCTTTTATAAAATTAAAAGGTCTATCAAACTCCTCCGACACATGATGGAAATAAACAATTTAAAGCGAAGTGTTCGAGTAACTAGGTCCAGACAAAAGAAACTGTGCAGTCGTGTCGGAAGGAGCTCTAATTACGATTATCAATCTAAATATTGCGAGTTGGTAATTACGTATTTGCACTTAACCCCTTTACGTTTAAATTCATTTAGGAATAACATTACAATTACGATCGTCTCGTTTCTAATATAAAGCTTAACATATTCTAATCTAACTTTATGTACAAAATTATAAAACGAGTAACAATAACATTTAATTATATCAAAGGAATTAAATCGAATGGCGAATCTAATCGCTATTTCGATCACACGGCTGGTCGAATACTTAAAACTATAAATTATTATAGTGATCTGATTAAATACTTTGGTCTCTAATGCGATACATTTGAAGGTTAGTTATTATGAACAGCACCTTAAGTTTAGAACATTATTTACAAGATAACATTAACAAATAATTTTTATCCCATTCGCACGTTGTTCATATTTCAACAACAGAACAAAATATGGCAGTACGCGATGCTTTTTCACTCCTGTTTGGTTTTCACAAATCGATTAGGAATATCGATTACAATGAATTCTCGATAGGTCAGTGTATCGGGAAGAACGGCGGAGTGATCGTCGGGAGGTGGTCGCCGCATCGAGGGAAGTTCGGAGGCACGGGGGGCAAGTCCCCCTGCGTGCCGATGTGAAGAATCAAGTTCATTCCTATTACTATGTGATAGATGAAATGACAGTGAAACAGCCAGTATCCTGAAAAGAAAATATAAAATTAGGGAATGGAGAATCGAATTTAGTTTATTTAGTAGAAAGACGACTGCAAATAGAGATGTTTGGAAGATGAAGACTTGATTTGCCGCCTCCATAAATTAGGATATAGGAAGTAGGACAATGAATAACAATGAAATACTTATTTTTATATGAATGTTTACCTGGGTTATCAGCCTTTAGCCTCAAAACGACGTAACCGTTATTAGGCACAGCGAGAGTATCCTTGAAGGGAGGAAGGTTGTACTGCCTATGCAGTAGACCCTTTCTGTCCAGATCCAGGGCATGTTTCAAGTTAATCTTTTTGATGTTCTTGTCAGGAGATCTGCCGATACCAATCACGTTATAGGGAGTACCGTGAAGATGGAACGGGTGGGACAAGTTCGGAGATTGCACTGAAATTAAAAAAGTTGGACGTTAAAATATATGCTAAGTAGTACAGGTTATGTCGTATGATTGTCATTCAAATGTATCTGTTAGTCACAAGTGTGTGTGATTCAAGAGAGATAGTTTTTAATAAGATTGACTACATCAATAGCTGGTTATTAAAAAGAAAATGTTTTTTGCCATTTTCGTTGAGGATATATAGCGAGACTCATACCCTGACGATGCTTTGGTGTAAACCATAATAAGACGTCGCAATGGAACAAGATATTGGACTGTACTATATTAAACTTTATATCATAGAGACTATATTGATGTGAGAGTATCTTCATATCTACCTTCATCGACCAGCACGATTTCAACAATCGAGTTAAGAGGTACATCGATCATGTGCGTGCAGCGGCAGTCGACGGCGCAGTTGGCGGGCCTGTTGTCACCATTACAGAAGAGGTCCGGGGACAACTCGTCCATCTGCGAGAGGGGAGGCGCGGGAGCAGCTCTGTAGGAGATCTCGTCCACCAAACTCAGCACGTGGTCACCGCCGGGAGCAACTGGAATTGAAAAAAGAAGGCTTTGATATTAAGAATGTATTCTTTGCAGCAATCTCCTTCGGAATATGGACAGATCCGTGGAAAACGTCTTGGGGAAATTTTGGTGGCTAAGAGTGAGGATGGCAGCTTTTGCCATGTCTTTTAGCGAATGGATTTATGTGCAGTAGAATACCGCAGACTTATTTGCTGATAGACCAACGAAGACATTATGTAGGCAATAGAACTAAGTCGAAAAATTAAAAATATCTGGCTGTGTTCAAATTTAAGAAACAAAATCCAAACAAAACTGTGAATTTACAATTGTGAAGTGAAGATTGATTTCAAGATCTTACCTAAATAATTCCTGTAAGTATTTTCCTTGAACAGATCCTTTGGCTTGTAGAAGTGAAACCTGAACGGCAAGAAGATTTTGACGTCGGGCCTCTCCTGCAATATGGCTTTGTCTATCGGCCTGGCAGATTTCAAGTTGCTGACGCAAATAGCGTCGTTTCGTTTTACGTTGCAGATAGCATCCAGGGGGTTAAGAATCTATAACATTTTGGAAGGTTAAAGACATGGTTTATGGAAAAATAACATGTATAGCAATGTGTGCTGAATTTAAAAAACAAATAATAAAAAAATAAAACATTGCAGCGCTCTTCGTATATTTTGGAATTAGCAATGCGCTTTATATTTTGTTAGTTCAGCCGATAAGTTTAAGCATATTTAGAATCAGGTGCTGAAAAGCTTTATAAAATCATTTTTTAGCAACATCATTTTATATACACAAAAAATATTATAATACACAAAGAAATAAAAAAGATGTACAACCTGCAAGTGAGGAAGAGGAGTCTACTGGATGCCCTCCAAATTCATGCATAAGAGACTCATGCGATTCATCTACATAATATCTAAAATTGTCGTTCTATTGTGCTATATCTACAAATATATACAACAGCTTTTCAACTGATGTGTGTATAGAAATCGATGTACCAACTAATTGTAAATATTACAATCAAATCAACAAACTACTCATGCTCACAGGGGAAATAAAATCAGCCGTTATTTTTCAAGATTTTATTAAAGGTATAAAATTTTACATTCTATAGTAATTTTATATTATTATGATAAATCGTAACGTTTTGCTTTACTTTATAGCAAAATATACCTACTTCGCTGCGAGTTATGTTCGATGTAAGCTGTGTGGTCGTTCTTAGCCGACTAGGACACACGATATTAACTTTTTGGAATTTCCGTTGGCACAATCACACTGACTTCTAGTAGCCGTAACAATTAACATCTCTTAATTAATGGTAACCTCAAGTGTGCTTTTCTGTATATCTATAGTCTACATAATAATATACAGTCTTCGTTTGTATACGGAGTGTGGTACAGAGTGATCAGACTACTGTGTATTTACATAAGATCCGCAGTACGATATTTACATTTATCAAAAATGGTAGTGCATGCAATATAGGGTTGGGAATGTTTCAAATGTCTTAAAATTCTAAGCAAGTAGGTCTAATAAGTAATTTTTAAATATATACAAGTAATAAATATATCATTGGTGAAAGTAAAATTATAATGGCAAGTTGTTAGTTACAGGACGAACAAGTCTTGTTAAAACTATACTCAATACGCGAAAATAAATTGTTGGTTCAAGAGCCTCAAAGTACATATTATAGGCGATATTAATAATTAAAACGTAATTAAGAAAATATCACCGAATATGGCATAAAATTAAAATTGAAGTCAACTCGTAGAAACAGTGCATCATCGTTAAATAAAATCACAAACCATCATTTAACTCCCATTGAATCACTCTTGTAAAAAAAATAAACACAAACGGCAGAATCGAGCACTTCGAATCTACCGGACACATCACACAAAACAAACATAAATTTACACTTAGTTAACATATTTAAATCAACTGTACATAGCTGTGTGCTGTACTTTTATTTGCACGTCATGCAAAATCTGGGCAATTTGTCTAGGAACCAATTTAGTTTAGCGTGATGGGAGGGAGGTGGTCGCCACAAGTGGGGAAGTTGGGGGGGACGGGCGGCAGGTCGGCCTGCGTGCCCACCTGCAGCACCAGGTTCATGCCAATCACGATGTGGAACAAGAAGTGGCAGTGGAACAGCCAGAAGCCGGGGTTGTCGGCGCGGAAACGGATGATGACGTAGCCATTATTGGGGACGGCGATGGTGTCCTTCGCTGGGGGCAGGTCTCCCTGCTTCAGGTGACGCTCGAGCAGACCTCTCCTGTCGAGGTCGAGAGCGTGCTTCAAGTTGATTTTCTTAACGTTCTGGTCGGGCGACCGGCCAATACCGATGACGTTGTAGGCGTATCCGTGCAAGTGGAACGGGTGAGATAAGTTTGCGATTTGAACTGGAAAATGGAAAGTACAATCAAGAATTTGCATCTATAATTACCGCAATCTATACATGATGCATAACTTCCCGTTATTGTATTCAGTCGGGTATAATTACCGAATAAATAAATCGATTTACGTGATGATAACATCGGCAAATAAGGTTCAGATTATTTTAATTATACCAAGTTAAACATGCCAATTTTGGCGGGTCATTAAATGTGACGTAGTGATGTACATACCTTCGTCTACAAGTACAACTTCAACAACAGCATTCAGGGGTATGTCGACTTTGTGGGTGCACATGCAATTCTGTCCACAGTTAGCGGGCCGGTTGTCACCGTTACAGAACTGTTCGGGGTTGATGTCATCGTACTGACTGATCAGAGGCGCGGGCGGGGCCATGTATGAAATTTCGTCTATCAAACTGATTACGTGATCTCCTCCAGGGGCAACTGGAAAGTTGACGTCATGTTATTGTTTGTTCTTACTTTCTCATATCATTGAACTAAAGAACTTTATTTTTATGTATAGCTTACCTAAATATCTGTTGTAAGTATTCGGTTGGAACAACATCTCGGGCCTATAGACGAAGAAACGGAAAGGCAAGAAGATTTTAACATCAGGTCTTTCTTGAAGGATGGCCGGGTCAATGTGTTTGGCGTTCTTCAGCTGACTGACGCAAATGGCGTCGTTCCTTGTAATGTTACACCTCGCGTCCAACGGGTTCATCACCTGAATTATTAGTGAGGAGAAAGGATCGTGCAATTACTAATATTACGTGCAAATATACATTATTTTACTACTCAGTTGACTACGGTTTCTAAAACTACTAAACGTAAAATTATTTGCACTGTTGCAGAAATTCAATCAAAGTGCAGACACACACCTTATAATAAACCGTTACACTGGTATGTGGTCGAATTTAAAATTGCTACAGAGACAAGTTGGTATTGATATATATACAGAACCGGTAAATGTACCGGTAGCTATTCCAACCGATTGTACATGGTCTAATTCGTCAACAGCTATAATTTGATTTTTCGTTTTAATTTATTCGCCGCTGCGAAATTAGTTTAATATCGGCTCTATACCAGTATTTATGTTTGAGCAACGAGTTGGTATAAAGTCGACACTTCAACCATGTTTAATCGAGGCTGTCGTGTCGGCACCAAGAATTCAGTATGCAATATCCGCTGTTTAATAAATAAAGCGGGTAGTCTCGTACTCCATATACCTCGCACGGAACACGAACTAGAACTTAACACCACAATTACGTGTAATGAAGAACACGTAATTGTTAAATTACTACCAACATACAGGAATTGTAAGAATATTTACAATATCATAGTATCAAAGTTCTACTGAATCTACAGGTGGTATAATATAATACATTACAGTATCACAGTATGGTACACTGGTCACTACAACTCACCACTCCTTGAGGGATACCGACGTCGTAGGTGGGTGGCTGCGAGGAAGGCTGGTAAGGTCCTCTTGCGTATCTGAGAATACCTAATTGCTGAGCTCTCTTAATACCGCACTCGCCGAGACCTCGGACCTGGATCCAGTATGCTCCAGGAATATTGTTCGCTTCGATAACAAAGTCGTATCGTTCGCCTGTAACACGTATAACATTTTTGTAAGAATTTCATTAGGATCTAGATAATTTACAAATGTTGTAAAGAAGGAAGCTCGTATGTTATGCAATGTTTTTGCTCGACTGGGTGCACTACCTAATTAGACATTATTACATAGGCGTGTCTTATAAAAATCGCAACCGATTATCATAAATTATATTATGCACTATTATTACGATTTGGTTTCATTTAAAGGAAAACATACTTTTTTTTATGTTTGAAATACTTCAAGGATTATTGAACAAACAATGTGTCCCAAATTATATCATGTTTGGTATATGAAATGAGCGGTGGGTCTCTAAACCCGCTACGATCAGTTGTGAGGAAACATCCTCCACACATCAAGTACAACGTTGCCATTGTTCGAAAGCTAAATCGTAAACAGGTCTCACATCTTTATTGCTTCCCTGTGCTTAGCTTACCTGAGAACGAGATGATGGTGTTTACTTGTACCGGATGCACGGGCTCGCCGTCAGTCGCAATAACGGTTAAATTGTGGCCTTCGAAAGTGACCTGCGCGGGGCACACCGACGCGAAAGCGTTAATCATTCTGAATCGGTATCTTCTGCCAGGTGTGATCGTGAACACTTCCAGGGGCGTGTTGGTCATGAAGCCAGTGTTGGGGTCTCTGAACTGACCCTTTCCGTTAATCAGTACGTTTTCGGGATCCTGACCAGTGTTGACGGCCAGACGACCAGGGTACCTCTCAGCCGCGTCTTCGTGCAGCCAGTCGCTGAGCAGTATGACGTGAGTTGTCAGATCGTAGTCGTACAGGTGACTGTTGGGATCCTTGGAAGGAGGCTGACGCACGACGATGCTGCCGTATAAGCCGTCAAGTTTTTGGAGTCCGGTGTGAGCGTGCCAGAAGTGGGTACCAGCGTTACCTTGCCATTGATATCTGTAATAAATTGTAGAATATTAAGCATTGCTATTTTATTGATACTACATAGTTTAATTTTAGGCTAAGTTTTAAGTTTATGTGAAGTTACCTGAAAGTATTTCCTTGCTGAATTGGGCACTGCGTCACAAAAGGTACACCGTCGTAGTACTGAGAACCTCTCTGCCAGATTCCGTGCCAGTGGATGGTCACCTCCATACCCTCCATGTGGTTCTCGACGTCGATGACTACCTTGTCGTTCTCGCACACTTGGATGGACGGTCCCGGCAACATTCTGTTGGCTGTGAGTATTCCTCGCTCCACACCATCGGCCAGCACACACTGGCAGTGAGACCACACCACGTTTGTTGCGTTCGGAGTGCATACTTGACACGCCCTGCAATTATTTGCATGTATGTAAGTATGATATAAGCTATGCTCTATTTCCTTATCAATCTTACACCACAATTTATTCAGGCAACACGTAGCCTATCGTGAAATAACTTGTTTGCATAAGTCCTGTCGTCACCTATCAATTACGTGGCCTAAGAATCTGGACCACTTATTGTATTTAAGTACGGCATTGAATCCGATGCCGCTAACAGTTCGTGTGAAACAAAGCGTAAAATGTGCGAAATGGAAAAGTCGGTCTCTGGGTCGGTTTTTTCTTCGGCACGACTTTGCGTGAGCATCTCGAAAATATTTGGACTATCTCTGGATCTTGGCGCGGATGGCGCAGATCTTACGAAATAAAGTGAGGTAAGGAGTTACTCAAGCCTTAAGCCTTTTTTTGAACTGTTGTGATATAAGTCGATAACAGTGATTGTAAAGTAAACGTCTAATCCGTGCAATTATAGTGATACAATTGAATAGACTGCCGATTCCGTTAGCTGCAACTTGCAATTTTAATGAGAAACGAAGAGCCTATCATTACGATTGTTATGAAAGGCGACTTATTCAATGTCACTGGGTGATCTATGACAATTTTACAGCTAGGTTTCGAATTAGTATATTTTCCTTGAAAAGCCACAATGATTCGTTTGTATCCGTAGGTGCAAAGGAAACAAACTTCATTAGCATTGGAGTAGTAGAGTACTGGGCAAATCTACTACGAACCTTATATGTTTGTTTAGTTTTCCGTTCTATTTGGTTTAACAATGATGTCGTAACATTATGTAAAGATTCAAACCCAAAAATAGTAAAATACAATCGCAGTGTATCTATCTACTACGATAACCGTGAAAATAAAAATTACTTACGCTCCCAAAACCGTGTACAATTCCAAAGTGAAGTGGTAGTAGCAGATCCTTGGTGGTTCGTTCTCCCTGCAGGCACGGGCGCACTCATCAGGGGCAGACAGCGACGGGTTCCTCCTCAGCTCAGCGGTAGCACTGCTGGTGAAGTCCAGATGCTTCAGGGAAGGTTTCCCATTGGCGTTCCTCGCTAGGGATGGGAGGGGGTTGCTGCGAACGCCACCGCTTAGCGGACCGCTGCCGCTGGAGGCGAAGGGGTTGGATGAGGGTCCGGAGGTGCTGCCGATGCTACCGAAGGACGCGAAGGGGTCGCTGCCTGAAGGGTGGGTCTGCACCAGGCCGTGGGTGGAGGAGAAGCTGCTGCTGCCTTCGCGGAACGGTGTGGCTGTGCCCGCTTGCCACCATGATGCTGAGGTCGATTGGTCGTCGGCTGTGCTGATGGCTTCTGTGGAGCAGAAAAAAAATCTGGTTAGTTATGGTCTACTTGTCTTTTTAGGCAGTTTATGTCTGACATTATTTTTATGTAGGTGGTTTTTTTACTTGATGTTATTCTTTTCTAATTCTTAGATTATATTGTCATCTCTATACTTGGCCTGAAAGTTGGGCACAAGGTGACGAACGGAGGTCGTCTCGGTCTGTTTGGGAATTCATTTAAATTATCCACTTTTTGTCTACCCCGTGGCCAGAATAGTTATCATGAACGTAATCGATCCAAATGACAATTTTGGGTTAGTGACCACAATAGAAATTGGTGCAGATTCTAATTTCCACTTTTTAACTAAATATTTGAGTCAAGGCCGAAGCCCAGGTCAAAGTCAAACTCAGTCAAAACATTTTACAAGAATGTGCCGATATCAAATGGGCTTAAGATATGCTTATGCTTAGCAGGTATAAAGTATTCCGTCACAAGTACAACTAAGTACAATGTGGAAGAAAATAGGACAAGATGAATAATACAATTTGCATTAAATCCTACACTATTATTTCTCACAACCTACTCGCCAAAACCTAAATAACCAAGTAAAGCTATCATAAAATCAAACCATAGAACGTAAGATAAATGACTGGCAAACATTACTTGCTTCGAGATTACTCAATAAAGATAAAAGATGTGTAAATTGCAAACGTTCCGAAGCTATTTCAAGTGGAACGGGTGATCGCGAATCTGTAGCGATTTTCCCAAGAACTGACAGTAGCTGAAAGTAACTAACGATTAGTTTATTAGATAAGTTGGCAGCGGCTCTCGACAGGTGCGTTAATGTAAATTCTATCGTGCAGGCACCTTGTAGCCACTCGTATAATGGCTAGAAGACTGTGTTGTCACAATGTTTTCGCAATACTGGACTCGGGACCGCGTCCTTATAGGACTTTTACTTCCCTATTCGGCTGTTACAGTTTTCTCAAAGCATTAATTGAATATTACGCAGTCTGATACGATCGTATAGTTACCACATTATTATAATTGCTTACTTAATATTTGTACTGATGTGATACCGGCTTTGCTACCTTTTAGGGATCCACTGCGAATGAGAGCTTCGTAAAATTGTTTGCGTACCGAATACATTGTTCTGGCATGCATTTTGCAACAGCATTATTATAGGCTATTAGTTCGTAGATATGCAACAAAAAGTGTTCAATTTTATTCTGGTTGCGGAACATAACAATACGTGTTGGATACGAACTTGGCCGTTTTTTGTGAGACCGTTTAGGTCAGAGAGCCTTGAGGTGACTATACTTTTATTTCCTCATTGGTAAACACTAACATTGGCTAGCGATTCGTTACGGCGCCGGTGATTACAGGCGGGTTATCAGAAGGGTTATTATTTCAAATTACGAGTCGCGTGTTTGGTTTTCCAAATCGGTGGATCGTGTATGTTACAGCAATATTACTGAAGATTACTTCTTGTATTGCATAGGCAATTAAAAGGTGCTTTTGAAAAGGTATCGTTCTATTTAATTCTTAATGAATGAGACATTTTAAACATTCGCTTTTAAAGCTACCTATTAGTGTCAGTAATTAACACGAATTCGATGTATTAGCACTCAACCCGCTTACTCGTTTGCTTACACCTAAACTCCATTTGCGATAACATAGACGTTTAAATTAGCCCATTTTACAGCCCGTTCAACCGATTTTGACTTCTATTGCGTTGGTGATATGACAAATGGTAGCTGTAGTAAACTGTTGGTTTTGGTAACAGGTTTATGCTTTTTATGTCATCCTTATGCTTACGGGATAGAACTCTAAATCGGTTGAACGGACTGTAAAAAGATTTGGAAACATGTCTAATATTATTTCAAATGGAGTATAGAGTGCTGCTCGCGGCGGTACATTACAGAAAATATGAAACTTTATCAGGTGATTTACACCTTTTGAAAGTAAGTTATCAGTATTCTGAAACTATGGAACACAAAACCCGCTCATTAGTTGCATAAATATAGTCACCCAATAAGCTTGTTGTCGCTACTTAGACCTAGTGTTCGGGATAATCACCGAACAATAATAAACATGTCAGCATAATTGCGACATCGCGCGCTATGCCCTGAATATTTTATGTATTACCTAAGTAAAATAGTCAGTACGCTTTCGGCCAGCATATCGGGCGCGACTCAACCTCATCTCATTCACCTCATTAGTTTTAATAGTTATCCCAGTTAAGTTACTGAATTATACCTATCTTTATAATCTTTAATCCTAGTTTATATTTATCTCACCCCAACCCCGAACATTGGTCCTTCGAGCCGTCGGAGCGGGATCATTACGCGCGCATCTACTAACTGTGCTGTGTGAGTGTCTCGCTTGGAATTTATTACCAGACCCTGGTAAACAGAACTGATCGGATTTACTTTCCGAAAAGTTCATCATCCTGCTGATCCTGATTGAACCTGGTTTATACGAAAGCATCGCGTCATCTCATTGCGCTGCTACTCCAGGTTTGTTCTTGCAGCCATCGCAAGGACATTTGATCTCCAAAGAAGCCATCAGCACAAGTAAGGTCTCTTTTATATCTTTAAAATGTCGGAAATGGATGACATTTTAGCAACCCAACAACAACTAATCGAAGCCGTAGATAAGCTCTTCACCAATTTCAAGAAGGATGGTGCAGAGCGCAAGACCGCAGAATACTTACATCGTCGATTAGCTGTATTGGAACAATCCTTTACAGAGTTCCATAATAATCACATGACTTTGATATCTTTTGGTGATCAATCTCATACATATTTCAGTACTGACCAATACGATCAAATGAAGGAGAAATATAACAACATTAAGACTATTATACAAAGCTATAACCCTCTCGCAAACAGACCGCAAACCCCGGAATTGAAACCTCCTTCGTTCCAACCTACTGCGGAATCTCAAACCTCGAACCTCGCATCCCACGCTGCTTCTAAAACCCCTGCTCTTGAAGAGAGTAAAACTGAAACTCTCTTCAAAAAGCAAGCTACCAATTTTAAGGCTTTCTTGAGAACTTCTTCCAATATCAACCTTGATCTCGTCACGGAAAAATGGGAATTTGAAGATATCCTGAAGACTATACAATCCCGTTGGGCGGCTATTGACTCGCTTCATTGGGAGCTGGACAACGAGTATGGCGGATCAAACCCCAAATACGAAGAGCAATTCACCCATTACGAGGAGTATTATAACAAAATAAAGAAAGACATCAATAAGAAAATGTGGTCCGTTGCGCATATTGAAAAATCTACTCCCAAAATGGAGATAGTCACCTTTGATGGAAACTACAATAAGTGGATTTCGTTCAAAGACCTTTTTACCGAAGCAGTGCACAACAACCCCTCTTTGTCAAATGCACAAAAGATGCAGTTTCTAAAGAGTAAGATCAAAGGTGAGCCCGAAAAATTGATCCAACATCTCCAAATAAGCTCCAACAATTATCCCGTATGCTGGAATATCCTCAATCATCGTTATAATAATAAACGACTGATCTTTACATCTTATCTTAACAATCTCATGAATATCCCCGCAAACCAGCATCAATCATCAAATCATATAAAACGCATTCACGACACTACATATGAGAGCGTGAATGCTATCAGGAATCTGGGAGTCGATGTGTCTTCCTGGGACCCATTCCTGGTATGTTTATTGTCTCAAAAATTGGATGCAGATACATACGAGGATTACCTACAAGCCTTAAAAGCCCCGCGAGAGTTGCCCGTCTTGGAAGATTTCCTTAATTTTTTGGAAACTAAATTTATGATGCTGGAAACTTCACGTAAGAAGATTGAGAATTCCACGCAGAAATCACCCCCATCGCAATCCAACAACAATAATAAACCATCATTTTCAAAGGGGTCCAATTACAAACGAAATTATAATAATCCTATAAAGAATTACTCAACAAACCAAGTTTCGCAATCGTCAAAGTCCAAACGCAAAATTAACTATCGCAAGCAATGCCCTATTTGCGACTCCAATGATCATCGAATTCATGCATGTCTAAAGTTATTGGAATTGCAACCTAATGAACGAAAAAATGCTATTGATAACTTGAAACTTTGCATCAATTGTTTACATTATCACGAAGGCAAAAAATGCCTTTCCGAAATAAGGTGCAAAGAATGCAATAAGGAACACAATACCATTTTGCATGAATCTTTTACGTCACATCGATCAGGGTCAAATGCAGCCACGATTACGAAATCGCCTTCTCAGCAGCAAGAAACTAACACAGTTGCATCGCTTCGTAGAGAACCCTCAGAAATATTGCTTGCCACAGCAATAATTAACGTACAAGCAGTGGACGGATCTTACCATAAAATGAGAGTTCTTTTAGATCAAGGGTCACAGACATCCATTATTAGGGAAGGCGCAGCTCAGTTGTTAAGACTACCGCGACGGAAATGTAACGGCTATATCTCTGGAATAGGCAATAAGGAAAACAACTGCAAGGGCATGATTACCATCAAATGTTCGTCGCTGGTTAGCGATTTCACCTTTGAAACGGACGTTTATATAATGAATAGACTCATAAATAACTTACCCAGCTGTACCTTGCCTAAGCCAGACTGGCCTACTCTGAACCAAATAACTCTTGCAGATCCCGAATTTTACAAAAGTAGGCCTATTGATATCTTATTTGGGGCAGATATCTATTCCACTATCCTTATGGACGGTATCTGTCGATCAGAAGGTGTGTTGCCCATTGCCCAACAAACCCAGTTGGGATGGATCTTAAGCGGCAACTACAAAACGTACCATTGCAATGTGACCCTAAATAATATCGAAGATATGCAGCAATTTTGGGAAGTGGAGGACATACATGAACCTCTAGCAATATCAGAAGAAGATCAAAATTGCATCGAATTTTACCAAACTTCGACCTCCAGACGGGCAGATGGAAGCTACGTCGTTAAAATACCCTTCAAAGAAGATTTTGAGAACAATTTAGGCGAGTCGAAAACAAAATCGATTGCTCAATTTTTCCAAATAGAGCGGAAATTAAGTAAGCAACCAGCTCTGGCATGTGACTATAAAATGTTTATTTCTGAATACTTAGAGCTCGGACATATGACACCCGTTGCGCCACACGTACAGCCGGACTGCTACTTGTCGCACCATTGCGTCCAACGATCTGAGTCATCAACTACCAAATTGCGTGTTGTCTTTAATGCCTCGGCAAAAATCTCGAGCGGATACAGCCTCAATGATCTCATGTGCCGAGGACCCAATTTACAACAAGACCTTCAGAGCCTTATCTTAAAATGGAGACAATTTAGATACGCTTTTACAGCAGATATAGAAAAAATGTTTCGCAAAATCTGGCTACATCCCGATGACCAGAAATATCAGAAAATTATCTGGCGAAACCATCAATCTCAACCTTTAAAAGAATACCAGTTAGCGACAGTTACCTATGGCACTAAAGCCGCACCATTTTTGGCCATGATGACACTGAAGCAACTGGCCATCGATGAAAGGCCAAACTATCCACAAAGTCGCGCTCCTGACATCTTAGAACACTCGTTTTACATGGATGATCTCATGCATGGTGAACACTCAGCGACAGCAGCTAAACAGCTCAAAGCAGAGATGATCAGCCTCCTCAAATCAGGCGGATTTAATCTCAGAAAATGGCGATCAAACTTGCCGGAATTAATAGATAGTTCAGATGCACTTCAAAAGGAAGACTTTGACTTTAAGCAACCGGAATCAACCAAAACATTAGGTCTTCGGTGGGAACCCAAAAATGATCAATTCATTTTTCATCCTATAGAATTTATCTCCAGAAACATCCTTACAAAAAGACAATTCCTATCTCAAATATCTAAAATTTTTGACCCCTTGGGCTGGTTAGTACCAGTCACAATAAAACTTAAGATCTTGTTCCAAGAATTATGGAAATCTGACCTGGGTTGGGACAACCCTGTCCCTCAAGAAATCGCGTCAGAGTGGAATACTATTAAAGCCGATCTATCTCATATATCTCGATTTAAAATACCACGTTGGATTCAAACCCAGGCAAAGGATATCATCGAACTCCATGGCTTTTGCGACGCTAGCACAAAAGCATACGCATGCGTCGTGTATTGCAAAATACAGAGAGAAAATGAAACTCATGTGACCCTTATTGCAGGGAAATCAAAAGTAATACCGCTGAAAAAACCACAATCGATACCGCGTCTGGAACTCAGCGGCGCTCTCTTGTTGTCAAAACTTATGAGAAAAATCATCTCATCCCTATCGAGCTACAAGGTGCATGTTTATGGTTGGATTGATTCAACGGCTGTTCTAGGTTGGTTAAGTGGTGAACCGGAGAAATGGAAACCCTTTGTTGCGAATCGAGTGAGGCTAATTACTGAAATAATCCCTAAAGATAACTGGAGTTACGTAAAATCCAAAGAAAACCCCGCAGATTGCGCAAGCCGCGGTTTACCTGCTGCTCAATTAGCCTATTATTCACTGTGGTGGCAAGGGCCCGACTGGTTACCACAATATAAGCCTACAGAATCTCATAATATGCCGATTTATACGAGCATTACAAACGCAGAACTCAGAAAGAAAGAGGCAGTAAATACGGTCATTTTTAACCCCGAAAATTCAATAATCAATCAACTATTACCAAAATATAGCACTTTAAGGAAAGTTACCCGAGTATTAGCTTACATCAACAAGTTCATCGACATTGTTGCTTACAAGAAAAAACGCACAAGTTTTCTTACTCTGCAAAATATAAAGACAGCAAGAGAAATGGTAATTAAGCACGTCCAAAACGAATATTTCTACGAAGAAATATCACGGCTGAAAAGGAATGAACCACTAAATAAGAAAAGCCAGATTCTTAATCTCAATCCCATACTAGACAATAATCAAATGCTCCGTGTCGGTGGCAGACTTAAACATTCGAATCTTGATCCAGAAATGAAGCATCCTATCATAATCCCGAATCAATCGAAACTAGCAGATCTAATCATAGATGAATCCCACGAACTTGTATTTCATGGTGGAGTAAAAATGACTACTGGATTTATAAGACACAAATACTGGATTCTTGGTGGAAATAGAGCCACAAAGAAACGAATAAGAATGTGTGTCAAATGTAAAAGAAACAATCCAATACTACAACATCAAATCATGGGTGACCTACCTCCAGCACGATTGATTCCTAACAGACCTTTTTACCACACAGGAATAGATTACACCGGACACATCCTTATTAAGGCCAACAAAGGCCGTGGCATTAAAACCAGTAAAGGATATGTCGCAGTTTTTGTTTGTATGGTGACCAAAGCCATACATTTAGAAATTGTCTCAGATCTCACAGCGTCAGCATTTATTGCCGCGCTTCGTCGAATGTCGGCTAGAAGGGGAGTTCCAGGGCACATCTATAGTGATCAAGGAACCAACTTCATAGGAGCCAACAAAATTTTAAAACAAGAGCTTGCCGAAATCTCCTATATCTTGTCGGACCAAGAAGTAACCTCGACAATCGCTGAAATGAATATTGAGTGGCACTTTAACGCTCCATCATGGCCATCTGCTGGCGGACTCTGGGAAGCTGCAGTGAAGAGCCTAAAACATCATCTCAAGCGGGTCGTGGGTGAGCAAAAATTAACCTACGAGGAATATATTACCCTACTAACCCAACTCGAGGCTTGTTTGAACTCCAGACCACTGTGCCCTCTGACAGAAGACCCTGAGGATTTGGATTTTTTGACCCCGGCGCACTTCTTAGCAAGTGGCCCCAACTTAACGATTTTCGAAACAGAGCATGACCTCAGAACACGGTGGCACTTGACGCAAAAAATCTATCAAGATATATGGGATAAGTGGAAGACTGACTACCTCTCGCAGCTTTCTACGAGAGTCAAATGGCGACAGCAACAAAGGAATCTCAATCTTAATGACATCGTCATTATAAAGGACGACAACCTTCCACCAGGAAAATGGAGTCTAGGTCGCGTAATAGCGCTGCATCCTGGAAGTGACGGACACATAAGGGTCGTCACACTTAAAACCAAAAATGGGGTCTTAAAACGCCCAGTTGTAAAACTGTCCTTACTGCCAACAAATAAAAATGATCAAGATCCAAATGGCCCAAAGGTTGATAATAAACTGCCAGCGGCGAAGAAAAAACGTCCTATCTCATTTTCAGCAATGGTTTTATCTTTGACATTATTTATGCTGACACTAATAAACACCACTCAAGCATCCTATAACTTCACCCCGCTGACAAACAATAGTGTATACTTTGACAAAGTATCTAATATGCACTTAATTAGAGATGATTGGCATTTAATAGTCTATTATGACACAAATCCATATCAAGAAGGAATGGCGGCACTAACAAAGTATATCAAGTACCTTGAAACCTTATGCTCAACGATTAGAACACAAACACCTTGCGACGGCGTCATGTTACAACTCGAGCACGAGTTCGAAGAAATCAAACATTATGATAATATTGTCATGATAAATGACTCGCTTATGACTAATAAGAAACGTCGGCGACGCGGCTTGCTAGACGGGGTAGGCTACGTTGCAAATAGTTTATTCGGAGTGTTGGACCAACGATTTGCAGAAAAATATGAGAAGGATATTGACCTTTTAAAGCATAATGAAAACCACTTATACAACCTCTGGAAAAACCAAACGTCGGTCGTAGAAGCTGAATTTAATTTAATGAAAAGGATTGAGAATACTATAAACAAACATCACAAAATAATAAATCAAAGGCTTAATTCTCTCCAAGATTCTTATAAAAATCTCGCTCAGCAAGTGCAAAACATAACCATCGTCACTGACTTCATAACCTCGACTTTCACTGCCAACAACTTGTTGTATACCCTTCGACGAATCCAGGACTCAATTTTAGATACAGTAACTGATATTTATAGTGGAAAATTAGATTTTCACTTGATATCACCGAAACAACTCAGATCTGAGCTAAACATAATATCAGCACAAATATCTGGAGACTTGGTAGTTCCTGTCGACAACTTTAATCTTAAAGATCTGTACAGCTTGCTCAAAGTAAGAGCCAAATACTCTGGCAAATACCTAATAATAGAAATAAAAATACCCCTGATTGAAAGAGATATTTACGAGGTATTTAATCTTATCCCGGTTCCACGCATTGTGAAAGATAACAGGATGATGAAGGCCGAAACTATCTCTGAATTAGCAGCCATCAACATGAGAAAGGATTCTTATTTAACTATCACAGACACGGATCTGCAGTCATGCGTATTACAAAACCCTGTGACTATTCTGTGTCATATCAGAAAGCCTATTCACCACATGAAAGATGATCATAGTCTATGCGAGACGATCCCAGGCACAAGAACTTGTAAAACTAAAACTACCCCGTGCAAGGATGACTGGAGAGAGTTAACATCAGAAAACAAGTATTATTATTTATGCTGCAATGAATGTAACGTCAAACTTCTATGTGAAAATCAAGTTGAGGCAGTTAGGTTATCAGATGCTGGTCTGTTGCGTGTTGGGGAAGGCTGTCTAGTAAAAACAGAAAATTTTATGGTGTACTCAAACAAAAGATTGTCTAGTAAAATTAGTACGACGAGAAATATTATCTCACCTGAAATATCACCAATTAATCACATAATAAATATCACTATGCCAGAAATCTCATATGAGCATAATCCCAATAACTCAGATGACCTCAGGCAATTTGAAGCCATTAAGAGAAGTCTTGAGATCATGAAGCAGAGTGAACCTTTGAGCACTAATATCTCCTACCACGACGTCCACCAGTATACCGCTATATATCTCATCATATTGGGCATCTTGTTATTGGTGGCAGCTTACTGTTTTAAACGTTGGCGTCAAAGGCAACGTAAAGGAAATCGCTCCACTTCTGCAGCAGAGCGGTCTACAGCCCCTGCGGCAACTGCGGCGCCATCTCCACACACCGTTGCTGATAGTGTTGTGATTGAGTGTAGTGAAATTAGGGAAAATGGGCAATCTAGTAGTAAACCAGTGAAAAGTGATCCTAAGCGACTAGCGCTATCTAGTGAGTGCTTACAAAAAAAGGAAGATAGAGGTTCTTCACCGATCTTTCGCGTGTTCTCTCTTCCTGATTTACACTGTAGCGACTCTGTTTAATTTGTAAGGTTACCTTAATCTCACCTACTAACATAACTCACCCTACATAACTATTTTAGTATTAGTTGAACATTGTTTTCACCTTGTTAGTATTAATTTCATTACCCATGTAACTATACCTACCTACTAACCTCATCCTTTTCTCCCTCGGGAGCATGTTCGGGATAATCACCGAACAATAATAAACATGTCAGCATAATTGCGACATCGCGCGCTATGCCCTGAATATTTTATGTATTACCTAAGTAAAATAGTCAGTACGCTTTCGGCCAGCATATCGGGCGCGACTCAACCTCATCTCATTCACCTCATTAGTTTTAATAGTTATCCCAGTTAAGTTACTGAATTATACCTATCTTTATAATCTTTAATCCTAGTTTATATTTATCTCACCCCAACCCCGAACACCTAGTTTATGGCTTATTTATCATATCAGCCGAAAGACGTCCACTGCTGGACATAGGCTTATTTATAAGGCCCATAAATTGTTGCTATCTAATCACAGATTAGTTTAGCAGCAGCTGTTGCGGTCGCTCTGTGGTTTGCAATCAGCCCCCGGGAATTTCTCTTTTCAAGTAAAACATAAGTAGTTATGTGTAGCATAATGTGCGTAAAACATACCGCGGAAATGTTTATAAATCATTACGGCATGATTACGGAAAAATTGCACATGACAAATCTATAATACTCTAGTTACTTAAACATCTATAATTCTCAAATATATATGTTCACGACATGCATTTCAGAGAAAACGCACATAATTTTCAGCAAAATATGTTCGTTTTAAAAACGTTAAAGTTTTAAGCAACGTTTTTGAAATCAGTTTTGTTTCTGTTTCTGATTTTCTGGTTCAGAAATTCGTTTCGGTACTAAATTGATTAAGTCACGATTGATTAGGTCACTAACTTGCAAAATTTTCTTTGTGGTTAAGTTTTGAAACAAGAACGTTTTCAAATAATGAAACACGGAACAACTATATGAGAAACGAATAGTTGGAGAAATATTAGAGTGAATTGCAAGAAAAAAATATGATTATAATTTTATATACATATTTGGGAAAAATCTAGGTAAGATGATGATAAAATTGTCCATAGTATATGTTCGTCATCCAAGTAAGTTGGCATCCAAACATTGGCGTGGCTGGTGCAACTCAATGGGCGTGCTTGTGGAATCGTGTTTGCATTCAATCATGTTGTTTGCGATTCGCCTCGGCGATGACTCGTTCCGTTCATCTAAGCGCTTCGTGAGCACATCTGTTCACTGGATTATTACTATTATTACTGTTCCGTTACGCGATTACACTATGTGTTTAGTTAAATGATACATTACCGTGTGCGTGTAACCGCAGTTACGTTTTTGCGTATTTATATCGTTTGGAAGGATACTGTTTGAAGCTTAATATATTGCTTTTTGTGATGCTCTCATGCTTTCAATGTAATGATCTTAAATGAGGTTTATTGATCCGATCGCTAGAAGTAGAAATACTAGAATTTTGTTTCTCTCTAAGTATAATGAGCACTTCATCTTTATTACGACGATAAAACGCAGTTTTCTGTATTATAAACGAATACAGAATGACAAAACATTACTTCAGAATTTCAGCCAC
Source organism: Anorthoa munda (assembly GCA_945859665.1). Lineage (NCBI taxonomy): Eukaryota > Metazoa > Arthropoda > Insecta > Lepidoptera > Noctuidae > Anorthoa > Anorthoa munda. Next base: position 22,808,690 of record OX243905.1, on the reverse strand, counting down.
ATTGCGTGTAAGTACATTTTGCATTCGATAAAACGAGTATAATAATTTATTAAACCAACTGTGTGTTAAAGGAAGCAGTGACAGAAGACAGTAATAGATTAAATTGAAATTTTGTACTCAGTCTATAAAAAATATGTAAGTAAAGCAGTCTCATACTAGTCTTTATAATAATAAATAAAATTGCATCTTCAAAAATTATCATAAATTAACAGGTTTACAATAAAATAGGGCGAAAGATAGTAGCAATATTTAACATGTTAGAGTCGCAACTAAATATCTTGTAATATGGGTATCAGCGCCCACCCTCATTTGTATTCACATAATATTAATTGTACATTAGAGCTAAAAATATTAATACAGTTTTACATAAACAAAAGAAAAGATAAACGAGCATTCTAAGTACAAACATAAACAAGTCTTCTAACAGCCTTAGGGCAATCTAGTATTTGGCGAAAATAGTTGATATATGGACTAAAAAGTGTGACTATCAAAATGAATTGGCGATTAAATCGGCAGTATATTTTCGAATTCACACTTAAGATCATTAATATTATCAATTAAGTGATCATAAGTGCGATTATCGAATGCATAAATTCGTAGGCGGAAATTGATTGATATCAGTTTTAAAGACTCGTAAGGTCATAACTCCGTATGACCGATTTTCAATTAGCGGCCCACTTAGTGTATGATGAAAAAACCCTAGCGTGTATTGTGTGCAACCCACTTGTTGATAGAACAATATGTTTGTCGAGTTTGTGCAACAAATAAATCATCGATCGTTACACTTGATTGTTTTACCTACGCCGTTAGCCACGTTGGTTTATAAACCGAGGTTGCGAAAAAAAACAAGACATTACTGAATGTATTAAACCCTATATAAGCCAGACTTACAGGCTCGGCTGGGCAGCGTTCGGGAAGTTGCGCGGTGTCTTCTCGTCCAACTTACCACAGTGTCTCAAGACAAAAGTCTATGACCAATGTGTGTTGCCAGTGATAACATATGGCTCTGAGACGTGGTCGCTTACAATGGGCCTCATCAGAAAACTTACAGTCATTCAAAGGGCAATGGAGAGGGCTATGCTCGGCGTTTCCTTGTGTGATCGAATCAGAAATGTAGAGATCCGTAAGAGAACCAGGGTTACCGACATAGCCCGAATTGCCAAACTATGGCCGATGGGGCAGAAAAGTTCTGGAGTGGCGACCGCGAACCGGAAGACGTTGCGTTGGAAGGCCTCCCACCAGGTGGACCGATGACCTGGTGAAGGTTGCGGGGATCCGCTGGTTGCGAGACAGAACAGTAGATATCTTTCGGCTGATATGATGATGATGACAGGCATGTGTAATGTACTGAAAAGCCTGAAATTATATCTAGATAAAGCACGCTAGGTCGTAGGTTTAATAGAATTAAATAAAACTGTTAGATACAGCTTTACATAGGGTTTCAAGGCACATAATACAGCTTTTTGCTTAGGTTTCCCAGTCACGTTAAAAACCAGGTTCAGTGAGTGGTTCTGTCTATAAAAGTTATGTCTTCATTTCTCAAAGGGCAGTAAAACTAGAAGAGCTCTTAGAGGAAACAGGCATAGATGAAGGGACCCGAAAATATTATCATTTGACTAAGAAATAAGATTATGTTAATCAATTAGTACGTCAGCTTATTGATAAATTGCAACATTTATCTAATAAGCAATTAGCTCTATTTTGGCGATTGCTAAGCTGTTTAATTTTATTGTTACACTGAACTTTGTTTTACACGCCTTTTAGCTAAGATTTCAATAGAAAATAATGAAGTAGGTAATTCGTTTGTCGCCTCAAACAACACTACACTATTTCAACGATTAATCTATTCTTATAGTTATAATTACTAAAACCATAAAATGAAATTAATTATCAGTTTGTTTTAATAATTTCCTGATTTTTATTGGAACTAAAAGAGAAAATTATGCACTTAAATAAGTTCCTAGTTTTGAATGTTTATTGCGTTAACGATAAAGCTCGGCAACCGGAATGTTCCGTCATTTCATATTGCTTGCTATCTGTCTGCCCACGGCTTCGCTCGCGTTGAAATCGATGATTATCCTCGAAACCAGAAATTAAAATGAGCGTACCTACCGAGATAACATGAAAAGGTAATTAAAGGGTTGGTTTAACGTTGTATAACACTTTGAGACTGTAAAATATCAATAAGAATTTCTTACGAAATGTCGGTAGTGCGCTACTTGTGTCTGATTTTTGATTTGATTGGCATTTGACTTGTTTATGTATGTAGGTAGCTACCGGTTGATTTTATAATAAGGAGGTAATGATATGAGCATATTTATTTATTTAATACTTTTTGTATACAAACAAATGTACAGAGGCGGACTTATTGTCTTAGGCATTTTGAGCTGTGCTTGGAAATTTGCTCACTTATTTTTCTCGTTAGTTTCTTTAGCAGATGCTCATGTGAAGAAAATTTATATACGTAGTTGCAAAATATATGGTTTTATGATTGATTATTTTGGCCTACAGGTCATCACAAATAGATTTACAATTTGTGAGCAGATGAAACTGGCAAATAATGACAAAGATGAGTAGGTTTCTTTTACAGTTGATATCTTTCTATTAACGCAAGTCATTTTTGAAAAGCCAACTTTTATAGAAAGCCAGCGTTTATGCACCACAAGCGCCTCGTTTTGTTAATGGTCGTTGAGTTGGAATTAAATGCTATTACTGAGTAAGGAGTACGGTTTTCCCGCCTGAAACCTAACAATCGGACTCGTTGGCGCGGAAACAGTGAAAGTTAACTTCAACAGTCGCTTTAGACGCAAGCGGAGTAACTCTCCGCTTAATGACATGTCCGTAACGTGATATATTTGTTCGCTGTCCCATGTCAAGTGACTGTCACGCCGATTGGCCACAAGTACTGTATCAATTACAAATAAACGATTTAAATCACAACCTCACTAGCGAGAGGTGTATTTAGATCGGTTTATGTAACAGAGAACAGATTGGCACGTTTCGGGAACTTTAGTGCTTGTTTTCTACGTTTATTCAAGTTAGTTAGTATCGGAATTGAATGCGCATTATAGTCTGTCATACTTCCTTATTTAGGGAATGATTTACAGAAGTCGATAAAATTTTATTACGTTATTCGCAATTCTAAAATGCGCTGTAGGCAATATATCTACTCTCATTACTAGAATCATGAAGTCAGTCGAGACTGTTATAAAAAGACTGAGTTCCTTCACTTATCTTAAACCTGCTTGATTGCTTCTGTCGAAATAAAATTAAGTATTGTATAAATCAGTAGTCAATTTATTAGTGACTGCAGCTGTCAAAATCAGCATTAAAATAATCTGACAGACAGCCTTCAGACCCTTATTAGTGGGCCTGCGAGGTGTAGCTAATAAATTATGTATGTGTGAATACGACTTAATCGCACGCATTGTGTGGAACTGGCATAATAGTCCAGTTTCATCGACGTATGATCGCTAGCATGAAGGGATGCTCCAATTATGAATAGATAATCAGTTTCTTATCACTAATCATATCCGTTTAAGTATATGAGTGACGGAATTACGGAAGCCGATATTTTTCTTTAATTAAGGGAAAAAATATTTGGCCTCACGATAATGACTGTATGTTATTTTCACTATGTCAAAGTGTAGGTGAATACACAGCTCATTCATTTCAATCATGATTTTTTTAATTTAATTTATGTCTTATCTTTATTCAGGAGCTAAACAAACTGCTTTTAATTAATTTTATTTAGCTTTAGTTGTATCCTGTTAGTAGGTACACTAGGTACTGCAACACAATATTTTTTATCTTTTATCTATGCGTGGAATTCTGTTATCTGATACACGGAGTGACCTTAGCCGACTAAGTTCATGATCTGCGATCAGCATTGGGCAAGTTCACACGTCAGATCGTGTGCTACAAGGTTTAAGTTATAAGTTTAGGTTCAAAAACATGCTGCAACTATAACATTCTTAGGATTTGGGTAATAGGAACCTCCCATGATGTGTGATATGTGATGTGTGAGGCATTCCTAACTTAACGATTGTGTATTTTTTTACCACGTAGTATGATTTATACCACTGCTCTCAAAACGATGAAGAAAAACATCGTGAGGAAACCAGCAAGTCCTAAAACCATAAATTCGAAGACATTTGACATCCACCAACCCACAAACTGCCAAGCAAGTGCGTGGTGGATTACTGCCCAATCCCTCTCACAGAGAGGAGGCCTGTGTGTGCCAAGAATTGAGCCCTGCGGGACTCCCATTTTTACTATAGATCCGGGAGATCTTTTTCCATTAACGTCAACGCTCTGAATCCTATTACTCTAGTATGAAGTAAGAAGAGTCAGAGCGCTGTTCCGAACCCCGTAGTGGCGGCGTTTCCTGATTAGCGTTTCATGAAGAACACAATCAAATGCCTTGGACAAATCGCAAAATATTCCCAAGGCATCCCACTTATCTTCCCATGCATTATAAATATGTCCTAAAAGCTGAACACCGGAGTATCAGAAGTTGAACGACCACTTGTAAAACCGAACTGTTTGCTATGTAATAATTTATGTTTATTAAAAAGTGCGTGGTGGATTACTGCCCATTCCCTTTCACAGAGAGGAGGCCTGTGTCCCAGCAGTGGGAACACTAAAAGGCTGATGGTGAAGATGATGATGATGATTTATTCCTGTATAGATTTTTTCGCCATAGTACAAATAAGATCGCTTTAAAGATGGTGATTTCAATAGATTAAATACTAAAATTATTACCTAACCTAACTGTTTTTTCCAAACTGTTTTGAACACTTGCGTTTCTAAAATATTCAGAGCTTAACTAATACGCACTATATTTCGTATTCGTGACGTAAAATTTCACAATAAACTATTTCATAAAACATTGAATTTAGCTAAGATAGACTAAATTCATGTTCTAACCAAAGTTTAGAAACAATTCGCTTTGCATATACTGTGGGCTGACTTGTTAATATACCAATATTTAAACTGATACGCATAGATAAATCTGTGAAATCGTTTTAGCATAATTTTACAGAGAGTTAAATAAACAAAATAACCGTGGGCTTACTGTGCAAGTATGTAATTATGATGTCGCTAACGAAAGGTGAAATCAAACAGGTTTGACACACTTTGTCCACATTAAATTAAATCTAATTTCATGCAAGTTAACAATTAAATTGATTCTGATCACAATTGAGAGAAAGTAGATAGCCACTTTCCTTTTTAATAGTTTTTCTTTTTTCATTACATTGTGGTTCATGTAATGAGGTCTTATTAATAGGAATCAGTGTATATGGTACCTAATTATTTACGCGGGTATAAGCTAGATTTGTTGGAATGCTTTGGGGCAGACCTTTGCCCAGCAGTGGCAGTATTCCTAATTCAAATCGGTTGTCATTGTAAAGGCATGTAAAAAACACCCATAACTTTTGAATGGCTAAACCGATTTTCATCAAAACACTCTCAATAAAGGCAACTTTCAAACAAAAGAAAACAAAATTAAAATCGGTTCACCCGTTTAGGAGCTACGAAGCCGCAGATAGATACACAAATACACAAACACACAGGTACACACATCAAACTCATAACACCGCTCTTTTTCCGTCGGGGTTTAAAAACGGTGAAAGAAAGCATCTCAAAATAAGAACACAAGTCTGTTACTTAGCCACATCAGGGCGAAGGCCTCTTCTCATACCCACAGAGAAGGCTCGAGCACAACACTTGAGTTTTTTTTTGTGGTGTCTATATAAACCCGGCCAAGTGCGAGTCGGACTCGCACACGAAGGGTTCCGTACCATTATCGCAAAAAAACTGCAAAAAAATCACGTTTGTTGTATGGGAGCCTTCTTAAATATGTATTTTATACTGTTTTTAGTATTTGTTATTATAGCGGCAACAGAAATACATCATCTGTGAAAATTTCAACAGTCTAGCTATCACGGATCATGAGATACAGCCTGGTTACAGACGGATCGCTAAGTCTTAGTAATAGGGTCCCGTTTTTACACTTTGGGTACGGAACCCTAATAAATGGTTACAATCACAGAAAAAATAAAACTAGTTACAATCGCAGTGCTATTGCTATACTGCGTAGAATTGATTATGAAGTAGACAGTGTAGGCCCACCATTAAGAGGAAAGTGTAGAGTGACTAGCGGATGTTGTAATGGAAGCAAGATTTTTTTCCGATATCGCGAAGAGTGTAATGTTTTAGATTGTAAGTATAAGTATGCTATTTTTAAACGTGAAGATAGGAATAATTACGTGTTATTTAATTGTTGTAATAAGCTTGCTTTTGAAGAAGTAATAATACCTTGTTTAATTAGAGTTAAGAACTACGAAATTAATCTTTAAGGACTAACTAATAATACTACGTTATATGCAGGTACTTTTTACTGGGCAAGCAAGCTGAATATATACAATATACATAGAAGCAGCGAGCAATATTTTGTCTCTCTTTATAGAGTATTTTTTTTGCTCAATAACTTCCTAAACACTAAATCGTAAACAACCAAAGTCACACGGCGATTAATTAAACACAAAAAAAGCCTTATCCATCGTCTTCTGTTTATCTCCAAATTAATTGTCGGTGAATATATCATGTGTTTAAGAGCTTATGTTTACTGTCGTCGTTAATATTCAACGCGAACAGCGTGGCGCATAATTGCGATCTGTTAGCTGCGCACACGCACCCGGTGGCTGTTTGCTATCATCACCGCACTTTCACTAGAATAAAGTTTCTTGTTAGCGCATTGTTCCTTAAAATTGCGTAAGTTACGAGTATATGAACGTGTTCATAAGTGAATCAGTTAACTTAGTTACTGGTTTAGTTTTTTTTTTGTATTCTTTATAAAATTGTAGGTACTAGGCAAGCAGTTTCAGTGAGAGATTGAACGTAACTTTGATAGTTTGACAATGACGAGTAGTACTTGCTACAGCGTAGCAGTGTAGCAAGTTTACAAGTTACCTACATGATTTATGAAATAATGAAAACTTGCTGACGATTTTTATTTATTTTATTAACATTCATTTATGAGAATTGTTATGTAATAAATTAAAATTCAAATAAACCAAAACTTAAACTTAAAATAAATAACCTTTGAAAACAACAAAACGTCCCCAGATGCTCAAAAGCGAAAATAACAATAAAAAAAGAAAGATAAGCAAAGAGTCTAGACAGTTTTTAAATCAGATTGGTAACCATTTCCAGTTCAACCATCCAATAAATTTCTACATACAAAGTTGACTGGCGGCTGCATTCAATCTCGTATGACATATCAACTGCAGTTTTTATAAAGCATGTTTCACTTTCATTTTATGTGTCTGTGCCGTGTCTGGCGCGTATAAACTTAAAGCACGCGATTCTGTTACATTACAACAAATTAAATGTAACATTTTTGATAGAAAGTCTACTTTAATGTAGACGTCAAACTGTTCAAAGAAAGCCAATGAAAGTGACTTTCAAAATGAAATAAATCGATAGGAAAACGTTACTAATTTAGAGGCACGTGGTCTTTTGTGGTCACCTGTCTGACGGAGTTGGTCTTTTATTCTTGAACTGACCGAAACTGTAGATTGAAACTTGGTTTTCAATCGTATGGTACCAATTATGTACACATGTCATCGGAGCAGTTTCTTTAGAGTAAGTTTTACTATCTGATCTCCATTGAATGTTGCTAAATAGTTACAAGATTATCTGAACTGCTTACGCACGAATTGTTAAACATTTTGTTTTGTTACAGCTTTGATATTTTAGTATTGTGGTTAGGACAGAATTACGTTCCATTTTGGAAATATTCTATTAATTTTTAGTCTATACTTCAACTAGGTTTTTTGATGAAGTTTCATCATAGTTTCATATATAATAAACCTCTTTTTATCCGTTGGTATATCGTATCAATTACGATCATATGAAATAGAAGATTTATGTTTAACATAAATCAAATATTTTATGTGGCATACAAAATTATTTACATCTTCTATTGACTTGTTAATATCCCGTAGTACTCGATAATTTAATTCAGTTGTGAGTAAATATAATATTCATTAAAAAATGCAATACGATATTATTAAATTATACGCACTATTTACTTGCCCACTAAAGCGAATAATAAAAACTATAAAATATTCATAGAAATAGAAATAATGAACCAAATTATACAGAACAAATCTGTTATCTGTTATGCGCGAGAGTCTTTTATGTCGAAAAGGACTAAAATGTATTTGATAGGGTTTGGGAATATATAAAATGAGCATTTTTAACTTTTAATATGGTACTTAAGTTTTATTGTACCTTATATATGGCGCAGCAAATCAATCAACATATCTTTTTAGATATGTTATTGATCCAATAAGAAATTAGTTTCATGCCATCATATATATATTGATATTTGATGCCAGATTCACGATTAGATTTAGATTTAGACGTATACAAGATGGTAATCTTTGGATCTTAGGAATTCAGTACCACATTAATCGTGTGCGAATAACCTTTATGCAAGGTCCTAGAGAATATAATCGTATATAAATGTTATAATACTTGTGAACACGCGTGAGCTCAATGCATTTTAGTGTTTCGAAAAGTAAATTACTAATTTAGCCTCTTGCCGTGCATCGGTGCATTTCCGTGTTCAGTGAAGGTGAAGAACCTTCCTTCAACTCTTCGTTGCAATCCAAAAGTATCTGATCTAAACAATTGTAGCATTCTTATATCCGATTTCTGAATTGAATATTTTGGGCTACGAAAGTCTTAAAGCCTAATATAATGCCAACAATTGACATGTTTTAAGGCTAAAGTACAATCCCAACGCACTATTCCCAAATAACTGCAACTCCTGAAAGCCAGAATCAACAGTGGTGAACACCGAAAAAGCGCCGAGGCAATGAAGCTCGACGAAGTCCCGGAGGGTCAGAAAAGAATAACGGAGGAGTTGGATAAAATACAAATTTCCACTTCCCTCCATATCAAGCAGGAGACAAAACAAACAAGGCCAATAGGCAGAAAAGCTAAAGTACAGTTTGATAAATACTCAATTTCAAATTAATGCAATTTAGAAATCGGGGCATAGCCACGGGGCATTTTGGCAGTGCATCTCATTTGGCGTTTTGGACTTTTTGACAGTAGTTATCGCTGATGAAATGTCACATTGTCGAGCCTCAGATATTCAAGAATAGGTCAACAACACTAGCTTCGCTAAGAACAAATCATATATTATTCTTGTGCATCGCAGCAGTCACTGAAAATTTCGTTTTCGCCCGATGATACAATAAATCATCAATGTTTTTTTTTCAGTTTACTCGTTCCTTCATACGTTATATTTGCTCATACTTTTTATGCTATACTTTGTCTCTTAAAACTATGCAGCTTATTGCACATTTAAACATGTGGTTAATGTATGTTTAACTATAATATGAGTCAGTTCGCAGCAGACCTCGGGCTATATCGGACTATTGTTCAAACACTGTTGCTATGTAACTTCCACTGCTGAACCTAATTCCGTTCCGGTAATTGCTATTATTAACGATTTTAAGGTCGTGAAAATGCTTATTTTCAATAATAGCCAGGTCCGGACGACTGACGGGCAATTTCACGCCTAGACACAGCTCGGGGCACTAAATTATGTGCAAACTTGTTTACATCGTTTCCGGGTAGAAAATTGCTGAAGAATTAGCTTTTATTTATAGATTTATTTAGTTTTTATTGGAATTTTATGGCCGTAGATTTAGCTGTTTATCGTTAAGGTTGGTTGGAACAATTAGCAAATTTTGTAAACTTCTAATAATTATATTTAGGTGCCTAATACTGGTGCATGGTCCAATTCTTATTTGTTTAAATTTAATTAACATAATCTGTTATATTACGTCGAATACATAATAAAATGTTGTTACATTAAATGGCCCACTTGCAACATTCTGTACTCTTAAACTTAAGGTTTAGTTGCAATTAAATATTTTTATGTAAATTCCAAAGCTTGCAAAACCTTGCTTTCCATTAGCTAACAGTCGACTTTACTGATAAAATAAATCCGGAAACTTGGGTGTGTCCACTTGAACAAGTTTAGTATTGAACGTAATTTTCTTAATCGTATTTTACCTAAAACTTCCGCCTACGAAACCGCATAGTCAATTTAACTTACCTACAGGATACGGTGACTCACATATTTTTTTCTAAACCACAGATATGTTTGATTAATTTATCAGAATGCTGCTTCATAGGCAAGTCATTTAAAAGTTATTCGGTCACGTACCTAATGTCCCTCGACTATTAGCAGCAAAAAAGGACCACCTACATTTTTTGCTTTAATTATTAAATTATATCACAGGACATTAATTTCCTTAAAGAAAAACGGTAACGGAAAACCGGGGCACATTGAAATCTTTACTAGTTATTTGAGGACTCACTATAGTACATTACTGCAGCGGCCAGCAAAAGAGGCATTGATGGACGAACGTGTAAATGTGGGCCGAGGCGAAGCCGAGGCACACATACGTAAGTCCATCAATGCCTAGTTGTGGCCAAGGCTTGTATAGTACTTTTCTCAAATAATGCGCGGAAATTAAAACTAAGTAGCACATAGAACTCATTTTGTCAAAATCAATGACGAACAACAATAATTGTTCCCGCGTTAGTGTTCTTTTGTTTTTTTTTCAATAAACAGCTTTCTATATGCAAGCCAGTTCGAAATTTAAATACAACCTTTGATAATTTACCTCCTTGGTTGCCATGGTTCAGAGTAAAAGATCGTTCCATTTTTAAATAACACGACAGATATGAGTTTACTATGTAATTTATTTGGCCGCTAGACACGACAGATATGGATTTTCATACAACTTTTGCCGGCCGCTGCTCGCATGTATATGGCCAGTACAGCAATTTCGATTTATCTCGAAGAAGGTTGTCAAAATAATGCTCACATTTCCAAGCATGTTTGAGAAAAATACATTACCGTATCATAACTTAAGTCAGCCATATTTAAAAAAGTTTGCTCATAATAAATTCAAACTTGGAACAGGTACAATTTGTTCTCTATTTGGCCAGTGCTGCGTTCTCACGGGCCCCTCAATTAGCAGGGATACGAAGAATTAATGCTCGCCTATTTGGTCTGATTTGCTACTGTTTTAGTTAATGAAAATGTTGGTACCTACCTAGCTATGGGAACCTAGTACTTTAGCGGTTTCTCGGAAGGCAGTTCTATTGCGGCTAATGTCAATATTATGCGCTACGGAACGATTAGAATGAATGATACATAGGTCAGTGAGTTTGTGAATGAAGTTGTGCTGTGAATGATGATTGGGCGGTATGTGTGAAGTAAGTGTACTTTCATATAGCAGGCTACTTTACAATGTTTTCTGTGGTTACCGTTTGCGGAATTATTGTGTTCATGAATGAAAGTTTTTAGATGGTTAGAGTTTGCTTGTTTTCCAAATAATTTGCTGAAGTCATGTTTAGATCTCACCAAAACTGCGTTGAAATTGTAGAGATGTTTCATCACGTTAACGTACCTGAAATATAAAAAAGGTTTCATTAGATAAAATTCAACTTTTTGAGGTTGGTATTGGTTCTTACCAAACATTAAATGTGTTGCATGTAAACCATGCTTAGAAAAAATATATAAAAAATTTCGCCTGACAGCAAAACTACTACATTTAGCAGTTTTGCTGTCTGGCGAAGAGAATGGAAAAATGTAAACAAGTCATAAAATTATTTCCATGGCTGAATAGTTCATAAAATCGTTACAATTAATCGTTAAGATTACTATCGCGCGGATAAATAACTAAACTCATTAGTATAATGTGAACTAGCTTTAACTTCTGAATTGTTGTTTTGTTAACACAATGAATTCGCATACCATAATTAGGCAGTGCACTTGAAGTCGACTGGCAGAGGTCACATCACTATTTTACGGTATAAAAATGTTCCTAATTTTACGTTAAATACTTCAAGTTCACTTTTTATTGTAAACATAGTGAATGTGGATGTGATGGAATAGGCCTTAATTGTGTTCATAATTCATAAATTAACTTTGGTCATGTATTTATATGTTGGTTTAAGGGCTTATAAGTGGGTATTATGATATTTTGTAACGAGGTAGGTAGGCGGAGGTGCGTATGCGCAACGTGCGTGAAATTGTGGTCGCACACTGTGTCCGAGCGAGCGGCTTGAGTCACGAGCGGTAGCGAGCGCTGGTGAGCATTAGCAGAAAGAATTTGAATTGCAAAAACATATTTGGCAAATGATGAATGATTTTATTTTTGTAAGTTGGTTTGTACAAACACTTTTACATGTCGATCATATTTTTTAAAACTAGATGACGTCGGCGTTTCCTGTCTGACTACTCTGAGAAGAAAGGCCGAAACAAACTCAGAGGTCACAGTCTCTATTAAAGTCCAGACAAAATCTTGGTTAGATCATGTGAAGACCATGTAGACTGATGTCTGAAATGGTCTTTTGAGGAAAGAACCAGCCTTTTTTGCTGTATTTTAACTAAGCTGTTCTATGTCATAATACAATCCATAGTCTTCTGGCGATAATTCGTTTCCATTATAGTCATTTTGCACACTGTACTTCATTATTCAAATCATCTTAAATGACAAGGGATTAATAAAACATATCTCAATTATGTGACCTTTGAAATTGGTTACCTTTTTCGTATTAGGTTAGGTACTTTTTTGACAAGTAAAACAAATGTGGTTTAATGAATGATTGAACATACACACATCTATTAACGGTACCTTTTGCTGTATCATGACGAAATTAACAAGGATAAGAAGATGTAAGCTCTTTTAAGATGATAAATTTATCGCTTGCCACCTTTATCTTGTCTCCCATTGTGCAGAAACAAAGCAGCTAAACTGTTTGGAAACATTGGTATAAAGGGAAGCGCATGCATCGGTTAATGAGCTTAAAACACATTACGACGCTTAGCAATTTTATTGCTCTACTTTGTAATAAGAACACTTAATAATTGCCAAGTTTTTAAGTGATTTCGACACATGGTACTTATTTGGTGTGCATAGGATTAATCTGGTCGTGTGGAGGCGCTATTTTAAGAAACATAATCTACCTCTGCGCTTGGCAATTGTTTTTGGCAAAACAAAAGACGGTTAAGGAGCCTATGACAAGAAGAAATAATTCAGTTGCATGTCAAGATAAGAACGTGTGTGAAAACTGCAATGATTGTTAGTAACGTGGCCCAGCTAAGGCTCGATTAGTCGCTATATAAATATCTCAAGGTGCACGAAAATCATGTTAAATTTAAAATTACAATAATTATATTGTTTAAAATCGCTCGTGAGTTGAGGTCGACTACTTTTTACTAACAAAAAATAACTAGATTGCGTTTCGTAAGTGACCGCTGTCCTCAACCTTAATTCGCTCTTCATACATGTAGGATATTTTCAATAGCCCCCATTGTAGAATGGTGCCGCGGTGGTCGACTCAGTAAATGACTACTACGTTATGCAAATAATGCAGATTGCGAGGCGCTATTTTCATTGTATGTATGTAGTATTTTTAGGACGCCATAAAGCTCTGATTAAATGAGATTAGGATTTTGTATGGTGTTTGCTCATTTCTGCGCAAATTCGCAGGGAAACAATGATGTTTTAAAGGAAACAATGCATGTCATTAGAATGCGGTATGTGGTAAAAAGATGAAGTTTTTTTGCAAGTAACAATATTCTTATACAGACTCCGCAAAAACATAAGTTCTTGAAAATAAATTTTTTATCAAAGTAAATACAAACCGGACCTAGTCGCGGTCAATTCCTGGTTTCGGCGAAGTAAGTGAATAGTGTCAGCCAAATTAATTGGAAATACAAACGTTTAATCGATACGCTATCGAATCGAAATATCGCTCAATATCAATCGTTTGTCATATCGATTGTGCGGCGGCCATGACACGTCGGCCATTGCTTTCGCAACTCACGGTCAACCTTATATTTGCGCCAGTTTTGTTCAGCAATTAATGAAGTCTCTTATTAATAATTACGCGGTTTCGTGGTTCATGGGCATTGTTTTATGGTCACCATCGATTCGCTGCGGCCTCGCTTGCATGAGAAATGTATAGGAATGTGAGTGGCATGCGACACCGCCTTTATCTTATCTGCTTAGGAATGACGGTAGTGTATAATTTGTCTGAAAATTTTGCGTATGCTGTGATCTTTGATAGAGATTAGTCTGCGCGTTGTCTGGAATATTAATTGTTGTGGCAATGCCAAAATTATATTTGGGATAAGATGCCAAATTTCTTATGCCATAATAAATAATAACCCGCCGTTGTAGGCACAGGCAGATGTGAGAGAATGACAAGAGAAATAAAAAAAATAAAAATGTGACCACAACGATGAACATTACGAAGCTGACTGTCTGAATGAAGCTAACCAGGTGTGTCAAAATATTTACAAGTCATTCAGGATATTATCCGCAAAGTTATATGCATATCATGTATCTCGTTTCACCAAAGCTTTAAGTTGACTTGTCATAACAGTTAAAAATACATATTTCATTGACGTAATGTAAATAAGATTGTTAGGTGATGTATCGATTTCTCTGACAGCTTGCCTTCTGTCCGTCATCCATTTTTTATCGAGAGAAATGTTGGACCGTGCTCGATATTAATTGAATCCGCCCACAAAACAAGAGTGAATACATAATAAGATAAGTGTTAGGAAATGGTTTAAGCTTAATAGCATTCGATATAAAGTTCACGTGTTATCGGAATCAGAAATCTGTATCGGACAGTGTTCGGACCATTTTAATTTAAGGCATTCCATAAGTAGCGACACGCCCCGGGCGAAATATTTAATTCAGTCGTGATAAGTCGATATCAAATTAACGTCACAGCTTTAGTCCATTCGGCTATCGATATAAATTACGGCCCTAGCACGATAATAAAATAATGAGCGCCTTAGTGTTCGTTTAACGACATAATAATATCAGACGTCCTTTGTATAGGGCTGTATGCCCGCACTATTTTGTGGGATTTGATCCAGTTTTGAGGTAATATATTTGAATTTTAGATTTCTGTGGTATATGATTATCTTATACAATAATAGGTAATAATTCTCCTTTGTCTTTGTGAGATATTTGGAAATAATCAAATCTAGACGTCTCCTTGGTTGTCTTAGAGGGTGGTAACTTTAGTTATGCAGTTTTGTGTTCGCACAATTACGCCTTGCAGGCCTCTGACAATTACTCGCAGGACTGGGGAGTGACATGAAAGCCTTGCAGTGATTCATGGCAAGGAACCCCGTGGTACCGGCCATTGCCGTCGGCGATCTAAGAACAAACAAACAATTGGTTTTCGCTTCCGCTACTTTGATGTAATGATTACGTGTACACGATGTAATTTAGATTTATAGTAAAGGCCGCGTTGGAGTTATTGAAATAAATAGATTGGTGATTATTCCACGTCATTTTCGACTTTCAAAACTACTAATGTTGCTATTAAGATACTTCTCTCATAAGGAGAGTCATATACCGAGTGTAAATCTTGTTATATTTTCTTTTTCTTTTAACCCGACAGTGCATTAACGGTTGTCCTCTAAATTAAAACGATAAATAATTAGGTTTTTATATTGTTTTAAAAGCCGGATATATTGACGAATAAACGGGAATATATAATTTTCATATATCGTAAAAAATGCGGTGAAAAGTGGCTATTAGATATTATTCATTTGAAGCACATAACATAGTTTTAAACTAAAATAATTGGTGGCGGTCAAGCGTGTAGGAACTAGGTGCTATATTCTGTTCTAACCTTGTTAGTATATTTTCAAAGTTACTAGGTTAAATTATATGAATTGGATTAAAGAGTGCAAGTTCATGCAAAAAGTGGACTAACTAACAATTTAGGCGTTGTTGAAACGTATAAAAAGTACGTAATTATTGCGGTGGTCAGTTATTTTTTGTTTTGCAAGTAGTTACCACATGCTCTACAACGATATAGAAATGCTAACATATTTTAATGTTAACATATTTTAATGTTAACATAGTTTGTGCTAAATCTTCTTTAGGTTAGTTAGTTGTAATACTACTATATACTTTTAATCACATATATTCAAAAAGAGCTAGTATATTCTTCGTAAACAGGGCAATAGCTGATCCATTAATCCCTAGGGATTAAAAGTAATTTGAATATGGAATGTGGATATTGTTAGTAAATGTTCCAATCAGCAAAGTCACAAACCATGCGGTCCAAAATAGGATTACATCGCTAAAATCGATTACGACGAATGTATAAGTGAATGGCTAATGAGCGATTGTAATTCTATTTCGGACCACACGGGAACATTGTATTAAACAAGTGACGGGCTGAAAAAACGCGCGCTATCCAAATTAAAAAATAAATCTACAACTGTAAACGGATGGTACTAATGAAATTGTTACTATGCACTTCCATAATTGTTCAAATATAAAAATTAGCATCTAATTTTTTTTTTTACGATTCTACTCTAGAATCCTTCGCTTAGCTCTGGTTTTTTTGTTATCCAAAGCTAAGCGAAGGACTTGCTCACTCACTCTTGCCTTTAAAATAGTTGTTTGCTTCCCTCCCTAGATAAACAATCTACTATTATCGATTTCATTATATTCGTGCAGGAAAATGACATAAGCGAATCGCTTGGTAAATTATTCGATTTCTGCAGATATCGTCAATTTAACTGGCCCTTATAGGAACTGCGCCTGAGCACGTATACCTCAATACTAATGGGAATTTATATGACATCTCAGACAGAGAAAACGGTGATCAAGGGTCTAGATTACTATAGACTGTTCGATTAGTTGCCCGTTGTATAGAGAGTACGAATTATACAGTATTATGTGTATTGTTATCTATTGGACACTCTAATCGTAGAAATAGATGTAGAAAGATAATCTATGGAAACAATGAACTCAACATATTGCAGTCTTATTTTGCGACTTATTGTTTTCTAGGTGTTTTTGACCCAACTACGGTGAAGCCAAAAGGAAGGGAGGGGGAGGAGGAGGGAGTCTATGTTTGTATGTATGTTTGTATTTACGTATGTTCCTCCGCAGCGACTAAACTATTCACCCTATTTTGAGGAAAAAGGTGCCAATAAATTCTTTATTATGGCCAGGGTAACACAGGCCTAAATATAAAACCGTAGTTGGTTTACAGTTTTTATTAAACCTTTTTTTTAATGTGACAACCTCTTGAAGATTGTAATAAGCAAACAGTTTAAATAATTAGCCTATGTTACCCGGGCCATAAATATATCCCTTATCAAATTATAAAATCTTAACCCTTCCTTTTGGCTTCGTCGCAGTAAAAAGTCTTGTTAGTTGTCTGTTACAGTGGTTATCTAAGCCACAATAAATAAATTATTTCTATTGAAATGTCGGCCTAATGTTATAAATTGACGCAACAACTTAAATATGCAAGCCAGTGTAACTGCTATTACATTCATCCGTGCGCACTCTTTGTGAAATTAGTATGAACATTATATCCACATCATCAGAACAAACCATAATTTATTTCTGTATATTTGTGTAAGAATGACCACAACATTCCATTATGTTGGTAAACCTGATTTTTTGCACTAGTAAGTTAGGTTAGTTATAATTTATAACGCATAAAGCAAATGTCACTGCTGATGTAAATACAAATACTTGCAAAAGTCATTCAGGTGCGAAATTCATTTATTGTCTTCAAATTGCAACAGGAGTTTCAACTGATGAACTACAAAATTATTTCCTTACAAGATGAAATGATGTAATTTCATGTTCGGTTTCTTTGCATTGCAGAACAATGAAATGTAAGTGCGTTCACTGAAAGAGGGTCAAAAAGTGTTAAGATAACACTTAAACTGTGTTGTAAGACGAGAAAACAATAGTGGTCATGGAATCACGGAAAAATCTTGAACTTGCCATAATGAGTAAGTAACGAGTTTTCCTTGTTTTACAGCAAGTGGCGACAAACAATGGGTTTACAAAAATATGTCAAGTTCATTTGTCATGAAAAAAAGACATACTCTGGTTTTAATAGGTATCTAGGATCAATAAACGAAAACCCAGGTTATTCCAAATGGTCTCAGACCAAAACTCATATCACTGGTCATATATGTTCTGGCAAACATTGCAGAACAGATAACGTGGGTGTTTTGTGAAAGCACATTGATTATATTGTATCGACTTTATTGGCATGATCCTGCTCATATTTGAGTATCTAGAACAGCAGTGACATAATTATTAAGTAATAATTAATATCATCAAATAAAACAATGGACAGGATGCATACTAAATCAAACGCGGACGTAAATATAGCAATAATTACTTATGTAGTATCACAATATCTGTCATGATATATAGCTCAATTTGTCCGGCATATCAGATTGCTTTTTTTCTAGCCCATGACTCACTGATTGACCGGATATTAATAAAAACAGTTGTCACATTAATCCAAATCGATTTGTCATGAATCATGCAAAAACTAAAACCCACGTAGATACAAGCCAGGTTAAGGATCCAGTAATTGTTAGAATGAATGGCGTCGCCTTTATAGACGAAGACAATGCAGCATCCAAAGGACACGAACATGAAGAAACACATAATGATAATGACGAACTTACAGATCAAATATGAATTAAGAGGCGGGTAGCATTGCGTATAGAGCACGCATCGCTGGACGATATAGCAACAGCGGAAGATGTCATTACGATGTCATACGCTTGCGACGGTTCCACCGGCCGTGGGCTCCTTGACTCGCCAGCGAAACATGTGAAGACATTAGTTAATCTGCTGGAAACGGCCATCAAGTAATGGGGGTTAACTACGCGTGAAACTGCTTGGTGAAGGCATATCATAGGACTACGGATTAGTTTGAAGCGTGCTCGCTGATATGTATCACGATAAAAAGCTTGTTTAGTATGAGATGTGAATGTAAGATATATAGCCATAGGAAATTACGTTTTTTATAACAGGAAGTGGAAATGAAAAACCGACTCATTCCGTCTTGGAGTAAGTTATAACAATAACTTGCCTAAGTTTGTTATTGCTTTTTTGAAGATCTACTAGAGGGTTTTCGTAGCAATGAATGCCTACTTTTGGCAAAAAAAATAGTACGACATACAGTCCTGAAGCTTTTCTAGCCCTTAATCTGCAGTAGACATGCTACCACCTTGAAGACCGCACAATAATACAGTTGCAAAACCATTCACACGTTATGTATTATATGAAAACAAAGCGCCCATAAGTCGGTCCTGAAGGCCACGGACTAAGGCCGGACTTAGCCGACCAATTTTATTAAAGGTGATGAAATGATTACCTACACATGGTAATTGGCCATTTTCTGTATTGTAATATTTGTAATTCACGTGGTTTTTGTTGTTTCCTTTTCCTTCGGAGCGTGGGAAAGTGTTGCAACGTTGTTATTAACACTGATAACTTTATTTGCTCCAAAGTCGTCTGACGGACACTGTTTGATTCGAATCAGATAATGTCTGGTACTATTGGCATGCTGGCTTATGTTTTATTATTGTGGGTTGACACAGTAATTAATGATTGTGATATCAGGTATCAGTCCTTTGAATAACAAGGCATGTAAATGTACATTTTAACTATTCAACAAGGTGGTTTAGAATTACTTATAAACTTAGTTTACAACTCTACATCCATTCATTCGTCGCAAAGAAATCGAAAGCTAAGTAACATATTCAAAGCAAATCTCATTGAAAATCATGTCGTGAATGCGACTACTAAAGCTACGTAAGATGGTCGCCGACATTCGGCCGACAGCGCGTATATGTTACGGCAGTGCGTGTGACTACGGATAGTACTAACGGAAACTAGTTTTGCAATACGTGGATTTAATTCCCTATTCCCTCAATATACTCAACTTAATAAACTCGTCTCACCTTTTAAAGATGTGACATTTGCATTGACATCAATTCCAAACCCAACCACGACTCATTCAGGACTTACGACTCAAAAGAAAAATATCTATCGCAATCAAACGTTAATGGTTTCACCTTATTTGAATGCGGAACAAAAATACTCAACTGAAACAAAATTGCGGTAAAAATTGTAACACAACCAGTTATTTGATATGTAGGTAAAAAACCGGCCAAGTGCGAGTCGGACTCGCACACGAAGGATTCCGTACCGATATCGCAAAACACTGGAAAAAAATACGTTTGTTGTATGGGAGCCCCCCTTAATTTATTTTATTTTAATTTAATAATTATTATTTTTTGAAGTGAATATACAACTAAACATTCTGTGAATATTTCAAGCGTCTACCTGTTGCCGTTATTAATATCGAGCAAAAACGGCCAAAAAATCACGTTTGTTGTATGGGAGCCCCCCTTAAATATTTATTTTATACTGTTTTTAGTATTTGTTGTTATAGCGGCAACAGAAATACATCATCTGTGAAAATTTCAACTGTCTAGCTATCACGGTTCATGTGATACAGCCTGGTGACAGACGGACAGACAGACTGACAGACAGACAGACAGACAGGCAGACAGACAGACGGATCGCGAAGTCTTAGTAATAGGGTCCCGTTTTTACCCTTTGGGTACGGAACCCTAAAAAAGAAATATTGCGTAAAGAATTACGAAATACATGACGCTTTTGTATAATAAGGCAAAATAATAAGTGTAGCTAGAAATCAACTAATGAAGCATGTACTTGAATCAATCGTAATAGTTATCGACGCGACGGTTGGATAAACACGTAAAACATAAACGTTACGTACAATTAGTTTGCTAAATGCGCTGAAATTGGCGTTAATCGATTTTTGAAATGTGGATATGACATGAGTCAATTTTATTATTGAGCAAGCAGGATCTATTTAAAAACATAATTGGCTAGCTATGTGGGTATTATTTATAGAAACGAGTCGAAAAGAGGAAAAATAGAAACGAATAGAAATACAATGCAATGTCATTCCAGTGTCAAGGAGTCAAGTACTAATGTTAAATTGAAGAAACCAGCGTGACGTAGATTATAACTACATTCTGATCACTGTAATTATATCTGTTGTCTGATCAGAAGTCCTCAAATCCGTATTGTTAATCTGTACTATTTTATAATAATTTCTAACATTGTCTATTAAGATTTTCGCAATAGTGTTGCATCAACTGTTCGGATAATGAGCGTCAGACTAATCGTTGCAAACTGGCAACACAATCTTTTCTTTATAAAGTTGGATAGCAATTAATATTACTTAAGTCGAAATAATGAACGTTTCACGCCTGAGTTGCCACATGATGGCGCTGAGTTGAGAGCCTTATCATGTTACTCTTGGACAATATGTATCGTTTTCACCTTTAGACTAAAGCATAAGTACCTACCAACCCTATTGCTTCCGTATATATCGTATTAATGTTTACAGTGACCATTTAAGCTTATATTAATCGAGTAGTTGCTAGTTAAATGACGTTACTTGCATACAATAGATTTCCTATTCCGCATTCAGTATTCTAGGCTTTCAATAGATTGCAAGTCTGAAAATACCTATAAAACTTATACCAGTTGCATTGCAAACATGTTTCTTACCACGCGATTTTATTGCTGTAAAATGGATTGGTGTGGTAAAGTTTACTTAATGTTTTAGATTGAATGGAATGGTTCTCTTAGTAAATTAGCCACGTATTGCTATGTTCACATGTTCAAGAGTAGCCGGTAACGTGACTGGCACGTTCACCGTATTCTTTAGTTTTCTGATCGCGTTCTTAAGCCAAGTGGTTTCACTGTTCGATAGACACATTATTTTTGTATCTGGAGCGAGTATTAACTTTCGCTATAGTATTTAGTTTTTTTTTCAAGTACTTGTTGTGATCCGAGCGGTCTCGAGGCCCTTTTTGGTCATTTTGTAATAACTCCACGAACATTAGATTTTATTAAGCGCATTGTTTGTTATACTTTCACTCGACCTGGTTTGGTTTACACCATAAACTATGAGATGTACTGCTGATAAACGGCATTGGACAAAGTAAATTAACTTACTATTTTTTTAAGCTTAGCCTCTACAACATAATATCACGCCTGTATTCTTCATAGGGTTTACAGAGGTGCTTCTATAGTAGCCCACATTTGGCCAGTTATGTTTAAGTCCCATTTAATAGTAGTCGAACCTATTACCATCAACCGGGCAAAAGTCTAGACACCGGGCAGACAGAAATTTCAGATGGCAAAACCCAATAAAACTGTGACCGACCCGAGAACCGAACACAGGACCTCTATCTCAGCAGTAGACCTTGCGACCACACAACTAACTAGGCAAATCTTACTAATTACTAATATAATAAAATAATATCACACTTTACACTAATATTACAAACGCGAAATTTGTGAGTGTGTTTGTATGTTTGTTACTTCTTCACGCTCAAAGGGCTGGGCGGATCTGGATGAAATTTGGCACAGAGATAGATTGTAGTCGAGAAAAGCACATATGATACTTTTTATACCGGGAACATGTTCCCTCGGCATAATTTTCGACATACACGCGGGCGAAGCCGCAGGCAGAAGCTGGTAATATAATATTATAAATGCGAAAGTTCGGATGGTTGTATGTATGTTTGTTACTCAATCAAGCTAAAACGGCTGAACGGATCTAGATAAAATTTGGCACAGAGATAAATTATAGTCTGGAATAGCACATATGCTACCTTTCATCCCGGTATAATATTTCCTTGGAATAAGAAAACACTTTGCACACGGGCAAAGCCGCTGGCAGACGCTAGTAATCGTATACTTTCCTCGTAAGTAACGTGGTTAGAAATATTAGAAAATAGGAAGGAAAATGTGGAGTTAATGTTCTGGGAAATAGAATTATGTAAACTATGACAACGTGAGAGATGTTGGACGGATGTGACGCTACTGTCCATGCTTTACGAACATTACTCTTCACCGTAGTCACCATAATGTGACAAACGTTGGCGATATCTGTTATGTTACATAGATTTATAGCACAACTTACGTTTTCTTTATAACAGTAATTTCTATTATACTAAAGCTTAAAGTTATAACTACAAGTATTTTATGTCAGTCATCTAAAAGATTTTCTCTTTGTCTACTTTATTTTCATAAATGTCAAGTTACTTTTATTATTGTGTACTTCAATTAATTCTTTATCTATTATAGTTTTATGTTATACATTTTCTTTCACAACGGTTGCTGCATTATTTTCTTCCTGATACTAGGTCTATTACGAGTAGGTATAAAAACTGATTCTTGTATGTACGTACATACGTTACGTCTGGGTACGTTGTTGTAAAAACTGTAATGTTTCACACAATTTGTCGTAGTCAATTGTTTTACAATTTAAGTGTCATAACTCTCGTTGATTAATTGTTTTCACACAAATTAGTATAAGTTAACAAGTATAAGTTATGTTGCATCAAATTTTAAGTTTTTCTTATGAACTGAAATTAATTATTGTGTAAAAAAGATCACATATTTTTTATGTCTGCTTGAGCAGACACACATTTGTTAAACTTAATGGCTGTTAGAGCTTGTTTTGATTGTATAATATAGGGTTTGAAGTGCTTTTCTGTAATAATCACACAGTGGTTACTTACGTGAAGTGGACGCCAAGAGAGCTTTCAATCCCTAGCATATTGACATATAGATCAGATATTGTTAAACTCAGAATCAACGACGACATTTTCTTTTTCTAGTCAACCTATGTAGTCCCACAGCTGGGCTAAGTTCTCTCTCATAGCCTTCCACTCCTCCCCCTGTATTTTCCTCTCCGGACAATCTCATGTAAACGCTTCTAAGTCAACGATGTTGATATTTAAATAACTGTTTTAAAATTCCAATCCTCGCTCCAATAATCAGCTGTTGGCTAAATTGACAGTGAAATAAATCTCGAACACAATACATGATCGATCGGCGCGTGCGCAGGCATTGAATATTCATGAGATTATGTTATTTACGACAAAGCATGAATAAAGTTATTCGATAACGGTACATTATTACTTGATCTACATCGATCCGGTCTTGTTCTGCTAATCAGGGGACGTCGGTTATAAATACATACTTATCAATGCAAAAGTAACTCTGTCTGTTGGTCAAGTTTTCACGCCTTAACCGCTTAAGTAATTGTGATGAATTTTGGTGTAGAGATAGATTGGACCTTGGAGTATCCTATACAATATTTTTATCCAGGTAGTATGTTTCCTTGCGATATCAAAACACTTTTCACGCCACGTTCGATTTGGATAATTTACGACTTAATCTCGAGCGAAGCAGCAGTCAGGAGCTAGTTAATAATAAATCATAAATTTATGAATATCTTATAGTGATTTGAATGCGATTTGCTTCTTTTTATCGATTCTTGATTAGATTAGTTTTTATGTGTTAATAACTTTTGCTAGCGGCTTCGCTCGCGTAAAAAGTATTTTATCATCCCAAGGGAACATTATACCGGGATCAAAAGTAGCTTATGTGCTATTCCAGACTATAATCTATCTCTGTGCCAAATTTCATCTACTACCGCTCAGCCGTTCTGGCGTGATTGAGTAACAAACATCCATCCATCCAAAATTTCACATTTATAATATTAGCAAGATTCTTAAGTGGTAATCTCCATTTATCAGGTTCATTCACTTTATGATCATGTCTAGTTTCAGAAAACGATAAATTTCGTGTTTCGTTGCCGTTATCTGGCTCTCCAGTCTAGAATATTTAAAGAAATTCTGTTATTTATTATTGATAGAGCTACTGTCTATACTTTCAGAACTGTCTCTTAAAAATAAATCAAATTGATTCTTAGAAAATCGTCTCTAACTGGCAGCCAGACGACGTTGTCAATCTTAAAGCGTTTCTTTTACCGTTTTATAAAAAAAAAAACTCCTCGGAAACTCGGCGCAACATCTCAAAGCATCAGGAAAAAGGTGTCACGATCAGCTATTTGAACGAGCTCTCAAACATGTCACCATGTTTCGACATGTCCTAGGCGCCGTTTATAAGAATACTAAGTAGTTCTAAGTCAACTTACAAGCTCAAATGGACTAGTTCCTCCTAGTTTGGGTGGCTACAGTAAAAGTTGTCCGTATGTCACCTATCGGCTCGAAACAGGTCGCCTGACATGTTGGTGAGTGCGCAATGTCCGTATTAATTACTGTTGTTATGGTGAAATTGCGATCAGATGAAAAACTGGAGTAAGTACGAAACTAGGAACGAGTTAGACGCATTTAGTTCAGCTGATATTGTAAGACACGATGTCAATTATACGCTTAGAGTGTCAAAACGTGTTGTATTTGGTATTAGGTACCGCTATGATAATCTATCTATCTTTCTAACTTTAAACGGGCAATTCTTGTATATATGTATCTATATATATAATCTGAATCTCGGAAACGGCGCCAACGATTTTCATGAAATTTTGTATGCAGAGGGTTTCGGGGGCTATAAATCGATCTAACTAGGTTTCATTTTTTTTTTCTTATTATGGTAAATAGCTTACAGCAGACTATGCTTGCAATAGCTTATTGTTGATGAATGGGAAATTGAGAATTGCCCTAAGCCCATACTTTCATAGCCTACGTACCTTTTAATACAAACAATGAACGATATTATGGCTATATCAAACATACACATAAATTCTAGTGATTTTAAAGATGTTACACAAAAAAAAACGTTTTATAAAACAACTAATAAATTCAATAAATTTATTCTACTAACCACAAAAATTTGTTATCAACAGTTCTTGAAACTTTATCCAATTTATATAGGGTCAGCATACATCGCGTACAATTACTTTTAAGCTACCATTAAGTTTTTGAATACTTACAGGTCTAAAGGCTGTGAACCACGACTTATTGCACAACAAAGTATTGTGCGTGTAGTCCTATCCTTGTCTTTCGGGTTCCACTTGGTATAATCTCGACCATAATATGTCAAGGTTCGCATTTGTAGGAATTTGACTGAACGGATTATTGTGACCGGTTGCTTCAAGGTAGTTTGTGCCTTATTTGTTTGTTTTAATGTTTCACTCAAAATTACGTAAGAATGGCTTTTTGCTAATCTTGTTATGTTAGAAGTCCATAAATATTATCTGCTTTCTCGATCAACTTTTACTCTTTTGTTTTAAATTCAGAGATTTCTCCGCATTTGCATTTATTGGTTTAAGATTTGTCTAGAGCATTTTGTAGATAAATCCTTACTTTTATAAACACCAATCTTCAAATAAAAACGAAACCTAAAAATTCATGCAGCACATTCAGTTCTCAGACAGTTCAAGTTCAAGACATGAGTATAATCTTTTGCATATTTTTTAATCTTATTTGGCTTTTAAATTCATATGATTTATGGTTACTCGTTGTCTCAGTTGTTCATGGCATGGAGCGCATCAGATATGCCTACAACTGTTATTTCAACCCAACTACGCTTATTAAACGAATCACAGCATACAAGCAACTTCTAATGTATAGTTATCATCGCAGATTGAATAATTAAACATTACGGAATATTGACATAATCGGTAATGCATGGCTGAGAAACGTTTCTTGCTTACATTCTGCCTGATATATCTAATACTAGCTGTTCCCTGCGGCTTCGCTTACGTGGACCACCCCACAGAACCCGTTTTCGGTATTAACCTACTAGCCTATGTCACTCAGGAATAATGTAGCTTTCTATTGGTGTAAGATTTTTTTAAATCGGTCCAGCACTTTCGCAGCCTGTTCGGTACAAACAAACAAAAAAATCTATTCTCTTTATAATATTAAGTACTAGCCCGCGACTTCGTCCGCGTCAAACTCGTAAAAAATATATTTTTATTTTTTTAGTTTCCCGCCGGAACTATGAATTTTCTCGTGATTAAACGACCTGTCTGCAAGCCTATGTTACTCGTTATTACATCAGCTATCTACCAGTGAAAGTCCTGTAAAATCGGTCCAGCTGTTTCAGAGATTACCCGGAACAAACAGACAGACAGACAAAAGTCTTAAAAATTGCTTATTTGTTGTTAGTACCGTATTTTCACGTGCATTTAATAAAACGTTGTTATTTTGATATATTACATACAGACACTTCAATTTTATTTATTTGTATGTATAGATAGAAATAGAGATAAGCTGGCAGCTTCTCTACACTGGCCAATTATCACTTACACCAAAGAAAAGATTAAATGTGTGCGTCTCTCGAGAAAGATTAACTTTATATTCACGGCTGCTAAGTATGAAGAAAGATTGGAAAGTGAATAGCTACCGGGTTTTGCTTAGTGGTGAAGTTAAAAGGTACTAAATGTGTAATAGTTAATAAAATTACTTCACTAATAAAGGCAAAATAATTATGTAGATTCTTTCAGACTTTGCTATTAGTCAATCATTAGTTTGCACCTACATATTACTGTCTTAGCACCTTCGTGAGAAATGTCGCTTATGATTTTCTTGAACATTTTCACTGTCACAACATAACACTAATTACGTGTCTTATACGTGGTGCTATTATTTGTGAAATAACATAGAAAGTTTGTCACATTGTCTGTTTGTCGTATTCACGTCAACTCGTGAACGCATTTCGGATAATTCGCGATTCACATGTCTCCATCATGAGATATGAATGTCAGTGTGCAATGGCACTGCCACTTATGTATGGCGCAATTGTATGAGTGTATGAATATGACTTATAACCCATGTTGACATTTGATCACAAAGTGCTTTAAGATATAACATTATAAGCATTGTGATCGAGGTGAAGTTTGATTGTTAGGGTGTAGCGACCCACCTTGAAGTTTGGTGAACTTTTGATATGAATGTTTATTTGATTTATTGTGTGTTAAGTTTGCATAACGCCTATCTGCGCGTGAGCCTTATAAAACAACATAAATTGGATAGTTGCTTATTTTATTTTTATTTTAGATAGGCTGGCGCTTGACCACTATCTCACCTGATGGTAAGCGATGATGTGGTCGACGGTGTAACACGCTTGCCTAGAAGTAACCTATTCACTCTTGACTTAAAGACCCCGAGGTTGTAGCTATCTGGAAACACAGTCTCCGGCAGGGAATTCCACTCCTTAGCTGTACGCATAATGAAAGTATTTCCAAAACGTTTAGTGCGTAGTTTATGTATTAAACGTGTTTTTGTAAATAACTACGCGATAGTCCATATTTGAGCAGGCATTTTAGTCAATGCAAAACCAATGTTCCAATTATTAAATGATAAATGATTTTATTTCTGTAAGTTGGTTTGTACAAACACTTTTACAAGTCGATCATATTTTCTTAAACTAGATGAGGTCGGCGTTTCCTGTCTGACTACTCTGAGAAGAAAGGCCGAAACAAACTCAGAGGTTACAGTCTCTTTTAAAGTCCAGACAAAATCTTGGTTAGATCATGTGAAGACCATGTAGACTGATGTCTGAAATGGACTTTTGAGGAAAGAACCAGCCAGATTGAGTGAACCTGTCCAGTCAGTGCACGCATTTGTTAATAACCGTGCAGCTCAACTCAAAATTTAAGGAGCTCAACTACTATTATTTTAGTTTGATGTAGCTGTTAGCTATATCGTTATTCGTGTGGTCACTGAATGCCTTTCCAAGACAGATGGCCGTGTTATCCACCAGATAACATTAAATTTATGCAAATAAATGCCTGAGCAAGGTAAACAAAAACGATTGATCGCAATCCCATTGGCGTATTTTATACAAAACAATGGACCATATCTTAATCAGAATGTCAGAACGAGATTAAATATGGACCCTTTAGTTAATAGAATATTAGCCGTTTGATTTGTTTTAATGGTGTTGAAGTCTTTGAATGCTTATTTAATGGGACCTTTAAATTACTCATAAATTAAATTGCATAGTTATGTGGTTTTGCGCAAAACTTGAATCGATGGGAACGTAGTCGCCCTTATAGATACGTAATGTGAAGGAAAACTATTCTAAGAAGGAAGATTACGAAACTACTAACTTGAATGTATGTATTTGATACAATTCCGTAAAACATTATCATGCGCTTGTCTTTGTTGCAAACTAGCTGTTGCCCGCGGCTTCACTCCAGTGGACCTCCACAGGACCCGTTACCGGGATAAAAAATAGCCTATGTCACTCAGGAATAATGTAGCTTTCTATTGGTGAAATATTTTTTTAAATCTGTCCAGTAGTTTCGGAGCCTATTCGGTACAAAAAAACAAACAATCTTTCGTCTTTATAATAGGAATCAATGCAGTATGTCTTCGTCTTCTTCGTCTTCATGCATACTTCTCTTTCTCGTTAGTCATCGTCTTAAAACAAACCCGTAATAATTTAAAAAGAATCACAAATTAAATACTGAAACCCAGTTGAATAAAAATGAGCCATTTTCAACGAGGCAGTATTCTACTGTTCCTATCATCATATTCGCCATAATCAAGGAACTCAAAGGTGTTAATGAGCCTGCGCCGGCGCAGCGTCGAATACATTACAGTCGGTGGGCTGCATCACGTTCCATTGAACTCGCACGACCGTTCCGTTTCCATAATGCATCATTACAATTATCAGCCAGCCTCCGGTTTTCCACTTAATTGAATTTAATTCTCGTACAATAAATCCGTTAAAAGTGGTTTGAATAATCGTTGAAATGTTTGCAAATTGTAATAACAATGGAATTGCATTACAATTTGTATAAATAAGGTCGTAAAATACAAAATTAAGGTCCAGTTTGATTTAGCAGTGGGTGATACCGGAATCTGGTTGAACAATCTATTGGTTTCTTAGTTTAGAGTTTGCTCCGATTGGATTATTTCTGGGTCTGACTCACAAATACCTATCTATTTAAAAAAAAATGTATTGTTATTCATTTAATATTTTCTGTTATACAATATTATTACAGCATCGTAAACGTACCTAAGTTTTTGCATCAGCCAGGTGGCGCCAGTTATTTCCTATTAATATATTCAGAAAGTACCGATATATATCAGGCAATTTAGTTGCAAAACTTGCGTATCAATGATCTAAATGACTGTCAGACACCGCCTGATCTGAATAGCTATCAGACTATCAAGTTTGATCGATATAACTTTGACAAGGGCGTTGTCGACATCCGTATCTTACGTTTGTTTGCGATCTTAAATCGATTAGATCCGCTTTTAAAATTGTCATACAACGAAAGGTTTCGATACCGTGACGTGTCGTAACAAAATTAACTTTAACACCTGAGGCCGAGTTGCTAAATTCGTTCGTGGAGAAGTAATGTGGAATGCAATTGTCGTGAACCTAGGCTGTACATTCACGGTACGTGGCCTTGTCTACAATGAGCTACACCATTAATGGTCCGGAAATTATAAACCTTTTGTCGTGTTCTGTATATTCGGTATAATATAATTTCAGTTTTTGCGGTTTTAGTTGCGCCCGCGCCGACGCCGCTGGAATTGGATAGGTGAACGATTTCGTAACCGAAGTAATAATTGTATTAGTGTGGTCCGACACTGATAATTAGCATACTTTTTGTACGCCTCAGTATTTACTGCAAAACATCACCTGTTTTCTTATGGAGATCGTAATTCGACGGCGCAAAATTCTTCAAAGAAAACCTATAAGTTAATAGACTAAACACTAAACTTTATTAGTAAGAATTTTATTAAAAATACACCAGTATGTCAGCACTAAATGTTTCAGATAATAACTTATTTCTATAAATTCTAACGGCTTTTTAACGAAGCAGAAAAAGTGTTACATTTCTCGAGTGGTTACTTTTTGTTGGTTGCGTTAGGAATTAGTAAATTACTAAAGTTAACGTAACGTGCGTAGGACCAGTTTGGTGTTATTTCTCAACCTTGTCACCAGTGCTCCAGTGCTCAAACCCGTTGCGCCACCAGTCATTGCACTCCAGTGCACCAGTTTGGCGAAAGTAAAAGTCACTGTGAACGCACTCGTTCTTGAACCAGTGCTGTAACTGTCCACTGCACTACACTTTACGTTACAACGTTTTTATCCATACAAAAGTAATAAAATAATAAATATAATATAATTATAAATAAAAAAGTAATTTCTGTCTCTTTTCAAGTCTTTGATTTGGATGAAACTTAGCACACGGGTAGACCATGTCTTGTATTAGGACATGTGATACTTTTTAACCCGGCAGAATGTTTCCTTGGAATCATTTTAGATTTTTATGTGGGCGAAACCGCTGGCAGAAGCTAGTTATTTTATGAGTCGATTCAAAAATACAGTGAGGACATTCTTATTTACCTTTCTGCCATCTCGTATAAATTACAAATCATGCAACAGGAATGGGTATCCTACAGTTGAATGGCCCTACGCATTGACTATTATGGTCTATGAATGAAACCAATATTATATTCTCACCGCTGCGTTTGTAACTAAATATGGCATCCAAAAATATCGTCGCCTGTGTATAATTAAAAGCTATTTGCATGAATTGACCAAACCAATCAAATGGTTTTAGAATAGATTGGAAAATGGAGATATTTACACGGAAAAGCAAAAAACCGGCCTATACCGGCCGGCGGTACTTGGTAAATTGCGGTTTACGATTTATGACGTATTAAAAAAAACTACTTACTAAATCTCGTTCAAACCAATTTTCGGTGGAAGTTTACGTGGTAATGTACATCATATATTTTTTTTTAGTTTTATCATTCTCTTATTTTAGAAGTTACATGGGGGGGGACACATTTTACCACTTTGGAAGTGTCTCTCGCGCAAACTATTCAGTTAAGAAAAAAAATGATATTAGAAACCTCAATATCATTTTTAAAGACCTATCCATAGATAACCTACACGTATGGCTTTAATGAAGAAAACAATTGAGTTTCAGTTCTAAGTATGGGGAACCCCTAAAATTTATTGTTTTTTTTCTATTTTTGTGTGAAATTCTTAATGCGGTTCACAGAATACATCTACTTACCAAGTTTCAACAGCATAGTTCTTATAGTTTCTGAAAAAAGTGGCTGTGTCACGCGGACGGACAGACAGACAGACAGACATGACGAATCCATAATGGTTCCGTTTTTTGCCATTTGGCTACGGAACCTTAAAAATCCACTATATTATGCACCCCGTTTTTTCTTTACAACCAGTACTGATAGGTACAGACGGGAACCAGCCACGAAAGTTGGAAACTAATTGATTTATAACGCGTTAAAAAACGTACGGTGACTTTCGAGCTTAAGGTGCAACCCGTTACACTACTCCCCTTAAAAGGAAAATAAAAAGCAGCTCGACCAGTCAATTAGACACTTTCGTAGTATAATTATAGGAAAATTAGAGAGGGGACAAATTTTCAATGACATCTACAGGTTAATTAGATAGAATACACTGTCTAGCTCTCGGTAGCTGTTATAATTATATAATTAATATAGAGGCTTGCTGTTATAATTTAGAGGGTCATAAAAATGATTTACGTCAATATAATTTGTGATTTTGTATAATATTTTCGGCAATTCAAACATGAATGATTTATTTATTTATTTATGTCGCATCAAATGGGCAAAAATATTTAAAAGATGATTATGAATATTGTTTTATACTGGCATTATAAATTAATTTAATTCTAATATTGTAGGAGGCTTTAATTGTGCGGCAATGGGTCATATTTTATGTGCCGTAGAGATGGAGAAGAAAATTACTAATTGGTCAATTTGTGAACAAAAAGTAGTTTTTGAAATATTAAAATAAATTAGTCATAAAATGATTTAGCTAGAAGGAGTCGTTAGGTAACTTTCAGAATAACATTATAATACGTAATTAATTATGCCAACTTAGAAGATTTCAGCATCAACAAAGTGTAAAAATAAAATGAATGCCTATGAATTTTTAGAATGGCTGTGAAAGTTACAAAACAATAATAAAATATAATCTTTTTATTTGCAAATTATGAGAAATTCTTATAGAATAGGTATTAAACTTTCTCGACTAGGTTAACTTTCAATTGCGCCAGCAAATTAAATGTTTTTCCTTTCTGAGATTATATGGATATGTTTGAAAGATGCAAATATTTATTAGTAAAAGTTTTAATTAATTATTATTTTATACTGTTCAAGCTATATTTGGTAGCTATATCGTTGGTATGTTACCCATGGATGTTAGGTAAATAAATAATGGTTTCTAATTAATTAAGTCTGTTAATAAATACTTATTTACCAAATGAACTACACGCTTTACTTCGACAATAATTAAAAGAAAATAGTTTGTATTACCAATGAACCAGTTTACAAATTTGTAATGAAGTTTTTATTTTACACAAAAGAAACCTATTAAGTAAAACGTTTCAACAAAACGTTTCATGGACCGAGTTTAAAAATCGAGTCATTTAATCTTAACATTGCGTTTCGTAACTCCTTACATTTTATTTCAGAGGTTTTATGTCACTTTCGCTTAACGGCTCGGAGATGACGTCACGTGATATTAAATCAGGTCATTTTAAAAATGGAACAAGTTCATAGTACTGTAAGGAGTTTGCATTTGGCTGCGTAACCTTTTTAAATAATTCCTGGCTGGATCCAATTTAAAGTGTCATTTGTATCTAGAATGTTCTGATTGTCATCTTTGCCTGGGCGCCTCGGAGCGCGGATTTTGATAAGTAATGTGAAAATATATCAAATCATTGCGAATAAACTCTAAATACGATACAAATATAGCGTATTATTTACTGTGGTACCTTTAAGGGTACTACTTATGCGTCATATCGTACTTTAGAAAACATTAAATTGTTTTACTTTGGGGAATTTTATTGATAAAATTAAAGGTACTTGCGATTAATACATGCTTGATCTATTTACCCGTTGTTATCATCCAAGTATTCTCATGTTCCACTTAATTTATTATTAAGTATTTGACAAACACTTAGCTTTTGTTTTCGTTTCCTTACACAAACACTTGACCGTTTTGTGTTTCCTGAATAAACACTTATTGAAAACGAATTTCGAGTATTTACTCTGTTTCTGATAACGTGTTATTACGCGAAATTCTAGAGCGTTAAGTGGTGAAAGCGTTAATAGCAGTACTTGCAAGTATCTATGCTTAATACAAGTCGAATTGCCAACGAATTCGTGGCTTGTTGCTACACAACACCAAGACCTAGATTTGAAACCTATCAACAAGTTCCCATAGTATTTTAAGACTTGTTCGCTATCCATTACCGGTATTGTTGACAAGTCTTTCGCTTTCGATAACCACGGCAGGTAATGTACTATGGGACAAAGCTATATCTGCTCACTTTGAAAACAAAATCGCTTGCACAAGATGACCACAGCTGCGTCCGCCCTTTTTGTTAAGAGCATTTTTTGCGTCGACCACTAGTTTTTTTGCCGTCTTTTTTTAATTACAAAAACAAGGGGGCTGAGAGGGCCAGGCAAAAAGTGTCACCAAAAAGTGTACAGTGTAGCAGGAGATTGTGTGGTGTGTGTGAGTTAGTAGTCATGGGAACCGCGTTCTAGCGCACCAGCTGTTCTCAATATTGTAAAGCAAGTAGATCGCTCCAATAAATACCGAATCGCATTACTGCATTGAATTTAATACCTTTTATGTGACCAGATGCCAGTTGCGAAATAATCGCATATAAGTACTTGGGTGAGTGGGTTCGGGAATGAGGTCCGTCTTTAGATTCTTGTTGGTTTCAAATTGGTTACCATCACGATTTTTGAGTTTCAATTTTACCTTTTTGTGTTGATTCGAGTTCGAAACTCCACATTTTTATGAGAAAACTGGCCCTCGTTTCAAAATGCATTTTATAATAATTGCATTAAATAACGAGCTGCTAGATACCTTTTTCTTCTGTAACTTTCGAGTGAAAAGTTTCCTTATCGACAATGTTTGCTTTCTTCTTCTTTACACAGTCTTCTATAAACACATGCCTTAATGCTGCAAGAATTCGCATTGCGTGAGCCTTAATCTTTAATTAAATACAAACAGTTCACACAAAATTAATTCACCTAATATTTATCCTAGTTAAATCTAATCTACATGCATCTGCATTTCCGACACAAATTGCGACTCGCAAACTAAGAGTATTTACGTACGCAATCGCAATTATGTAGTCGAATCGAGTTCGATGACAGCCGAGACGAGACGACTCGAGAACTATAGCATTCGATGCCACGGCCGGGCCGGTCTTGACCTACACCACGCCAGCAACGATGCGTAGGCGCAGAAAGAATCGTACCATCCGATCGTAAACAATCGATTCAATCTGGAATACGAACGTCGTTGATTGTTTACGATTAAACGTTTTAATAGGCAGCATATTATGCAACAAGAATTAAATATTACATTTTACAGAATATTATAATTTACAATTCAAAATCTTGCTCTACATAAGCACTCTTACTTATGAAATCTAGTTCGAAAAAGAGGCCTATGATGTAAAATGTTTCGAAACTTATTATTTGCGGCAACCTACTGTTTGTTGAATATTTTATATTCTAGCCTAAGAATAAATTTAATATGTTAGGCATGTTTCTAGTCATAAATAATTCAGAATGCGTCTAGAATAACAATAAAAGTTATGTTATCTCTCCACCACCCTTGGTTGACTGGTAGAGAATGCCTCAAGCATTGGAGTCCGCCTATGTACCTGTATGTTGCATGAAGTTTTAATAAATAAGTAAATAGTGGAGATAGTGGTCAAGCGCGAGCCTATCTATAATTAAAAAAAAAAAAAAAAAGTGAACGCTTGGAATACGGAATATGTCCGCTCATATCCGCGTGCACACTAGTTGTGTATGTAAATAAATAAATTAATAATTTTAATTAACTGCAATATAATTTATATTATATTATTTGATACATTAAATGAGGAACAAAGTCTTTTGTTAAACTTCCGCCGTGTTATATATTTTTTAACAACTTAAACTTTTTATCATGACTTGAATACAATCAATTAGTTAATCGATTTTAACAATATTGCCCATTACAAAAACCATATTGACAATAAAATTAATCAGTGGTAACCTACTGTTCAATAGCGGCAATCAGACATATTGCAGAGTCATAGGTACCTATTATAAGGCTAGACGAAAACGAACGACATAAAGACGACATAAAAACTACATAAAGACGCAAAGTTTTCTCGTTCCATAGTTTCTCGTTACTCTTAAGATTATAACCGGTTGCTAACTCGGGAACATCGTATTATCGCTTAACTAATATTATAATAATAAGCCGATGAAGCTCGTCGTACGAAAGGGAAATCTGACCGAGGCAATGGCAGCTACTTGTTTAGCTGGAGCGGTCTCTTTAGAAAGTTTTAAATTATACGTAAGTAAACTGGTAACATTGACGCGACAAGACCACGGTCAGGCGACGGATGCTACCACAGCAACACCATACAAATCTCATAACTATTCGAAACACTCCATAAAATAATCGCTCAAGAAAATAAACGAATATATCAATGTATTTATTCTGCAATACACACGTGTGAATGAAATCCAATACCAATGATTTCACGCCGTTCAATTTCATTATAAAGTTGCATTCATCAAGATACAAAATCTAGGCTATCAACAAGTCAATCAACAATTTATTTCAGAACCCGGATAGATTCCAAACCGGAATAACTGCATATCACTTATTCGACTACTCATCAACGTGGAACGGAAAGCAAATCCGTAATAAGGACATGATCAATGCTCGCTGATTCTATGCGTAATCCAATAATAATAATAACAGTGTATCTCTAAACTCGCGATGTTCGTTAACGCGTAGAAAGTAGAGATTTCAAAGTTATGTAATTATGCTCTTCATTGACACGTACAAGTTATGTCCTGTTCAAATTGCTAACATTAATTAAGTATCCAATAGACTCGTTTATAGCAATATTGACTTTGTTGTATAACTTAATGATACATCGTCTTTCGTGCGTGTATTTAGGTCGTGCGTCACTAGTGCGTAGTAAACTTGTTAAAAAATTTTTTGTTTGTTTGTTTGTGTTACGTGATTTGATATAACACTAAGATTGATTGATGTGTTGTCTGCCAGTGACAGTGAGACTCACTTGATTGAGGATCATTTATGCAATATGTCTGTATCAAAATCTGAGGTCTTGTTTAACTATGTGGCAAGAATATTTGAGTTAATCCTTTAAATGGCTTAATTAGGTTCGTTATGGTGAAGCCAATCTTAATGTTATCGATATAATTAAATCAGGAAACGGCAGTGTTTACCGTGATAATTCTATTGTTTGTCGTCACCTCCACTTAGTTACATAAACGCAGGTAACATTGCACCATGTTCTACATCTGTTGGCTATGTTAATTGAGACAGATAACTTAAATATAGTTATAAATCTTATTAGGAAAGCAGATGTTTTAATTAGAGATATACTTTGCGTTTGTTGCGTAATGTGATTTTCTCTTCCAGTGATGAGTTGAAATAAAGTAGGGTTTAATGAAACAGGTGTGTGTTCCATCAATCTGAATACGTTGACGCGTGTTATGATTGCATGGGTTGCGCAAGAGTTGCGGTCTGGCTGCGCCCGCGCCACCCTGCGCTGACCGCAAGCTATTGTACGAGTACGTTCATTCAGTAGCTTGTGTTATAATTATTGACCGATAGAATAAATAGTGATCTTAAGAACTATTCCAACGTTGTAAACTCCTAAATTATATTGAAGATTACTATCAAAGTATTGCCTAGTAGCTAGGTACTTTTGAAAGTAATTAATTTAGTAGCTAGGAAGGATATTATTGACCAAGTATTGCGATAATCTCTAACAGACATTAGACACGCCAATTAGTTCTTATCTACAAGGTATTCCTATTTACTACTAAGCCGTGAAAAGCCGTTTATTATCCTAATTAAAATCTATCAGGATTCTTTAGATATATCGGAAGAAACGATGCAATAGGTAACGCAACAATGTTTAGGAAACTTCTCATTAGGTGGGTATTTGTATAGATTTGGGCGTGTTACGATTAATTAACTAAACGTAGAAAGAAGTTTTTTTATAAGTGAAGCAATTTAACCCTCTTGAAGACAGGCGTGAACCAACATTGTTTTTTTTATCGAAATTATATTTTGTTTAGTATTAGTCTTGTATATATTTGAAAATAAAACTGCCTTGTCACAACGTTCTTCTTCGTCTTCGGGAGCTTATAAATTCGTGACATGTTTATTCAACTTTTTACCTAATAAGAATTAGTATTTTATTAATGAATCGTCTATAAATTATACAGTGAACATCATTGCTATAAAAGTGAAATGTATGTTTAATACGAGTAGTCTTTAAAAACTAATTAATTCTTATAAACTATTGACCAATAATATTTTACGTAAGATGGTGGGTGCTCTTCACATACGTAATTATTTATAAAATTATAGAGATATGTATCTTAACAGTAGCTATCATTTGTTAGATATGAAATTGAAAACTAGTAGGTTTTGCCTACCGTCCACGATACATTTCCTGTAACTAACTTAAATGGTAACTTAATGGGAGGATACATATTCTCGAGGTGGCTGACCAAAACCAGATATATCCTACAACTGCACAGCATGATTTTCTTCTTGTTTTCGTCTTTTGAGTTCGCTTCTTAAGCAGTTGGCTTTTTTGATTTTTTTAGCTATCTTATTCATAAGTTTGTTTTGGAAAACATAAAAATACACACTGAAATAATAGAAAGCATTTGTTACTGTTTCTACAACACAATATAATTTACTCGGTTTCGAATCTATTTTCGTCTGTTTTAGCATATCCTGTAAAAGCTCTCTCGCATCGTATCGTTAGTGGCAACGAGCGATGAATAACCATAAACTAGAAAGGCGTATTTTATCAGTTTTTCGGTGAAAACGCGAAATGTGATTAGAATATCGACATCGATCAAAAGAAAGTGTCTAATTCTTTGTTGGAACCGTTACGTGACGAGACATGGCAAGTCTGAACAATCCATTAATCTGGGGTTTCGTGCAGACGGACAAACGGACTAATAGCTTATTTACATGTACGTGTGTGGGGTAACTAAGACAATCATTTGACCACCTCTGTTGCAGACTTTAAGAACAATAATTATCGTGATTTTATGTTGCAAAACTCGCAGTCAAGTAATCTCCAGTTTTAGTGTGTTTGTAAGAAAAATATAGTATATCAGGTTGTTTCATGTTGCGTACTTTGAGAATTAATTGAAAATTGCAGGTTGCTTCATGCACGTAGATTTTAACTGAAGTGTTGGTAATGATCATGTAGCTAGCAATTATGATTTCACTTCAGTAGTTTGTGTTTTACAAAATGTTTTGGCGTTTTAACTGATTGAGCGTATTTTTCATAGCGTTGGTTTAATAACAAAGTTTTGGCAATATGCATGATTGATTTTGTCCTGCTCATATGATATTGTTTGTTGATTATTAATACATTACCTACTTTAAGTCACTTTTAATGATTGCACAATATATTTCTTATAATCTATTTCAACTGATCTCACTCACATCAGTTAAAATATTGATTGACATAATACAAACAAAACTACTGAAGTCTTACTAATGTCTGATATAATAATGTTAATTGGAGTTGCTTTAATTTTATTATTACTTAATTTACGACTTTATTGAATGAAGTTGCATCTTTAAAACAGAAGCTGTCAATGTGATCATTTAGTCCGATTTTGTTATTAATAATAATAAAATTTCTGCAATTTGTGATAAAATGTTGACAGGAACATAAATTTTAGTTAAAACAAAATCGTAAAACGCTCATAATATATCTCTATTTAACAATGCATAGGTGAGGCAAACTTTCTATTATTTTATTTTTATTTCTAGAACTTAATTAATTAAATGTCTTCCTCACGTTAGAGATACAAGATCTAAGCATAAATTAGTCATTAAAATAAAATAAATTAATTTTTGTTGTGAAATGGTTTATTAAAATGATTTAATTGGAACTTGGAAACAAAACGGAATGACACAAAAACGATGAGTTGCTTGGACAGAAAAAAAGTGATGATGTGTAATTGAACAGACATAAAGCTTGATAGGGTTGATAGCAATCAGTGTTGTACATGTAATTATCAAATAGATCAATTACGTCACGGTTGGCTGGACTGGAACACATAAATTGCAAACGCTATTTCACGTAACAATATTTTTCAACCAAATTAATTTATGTCAAGATTATTATCAATATCATCCTTAGCATTTATAACACTCTCTTATCTTTTCAATGAACATACTTTTCATAGTTTTGTTTTTTATTTACATCATCATTATCTTTTCAATGACACAGTACAGTAAACAAGAAAGGAAGGAAGTGTTCATTGGTGCTTATGGAATGTTTTCAGATGATTTTCAGACTTTGAAGTAAAGCTCTTTGAAACATAGAAGGAAGCCTATCTTTCAAGCATCAATCAAATGTGCGCATGATTAATTTTTCCACAATACTAAATTAATGTGACACTAAAGAAATTGTTCAATTGTTATTTAAGCCTTCCGCCGAGTAGTTCAGAGATATTAGTTTAACTGCGTGATAAGATCATTGATAGTGGCTATCTTATCAGTGATCTTGTATCTCTATTAATTTCGTTTCATCTCATGGTAAAGGTTTATTTAATATCAATTTAAGGTTTCTTGTTCAAATATTTAAATACATTTTTAGTTTAACTTTGACTTTGACTTGACTTTGACAAATATTTAAATAATTTTTTAGTTTGTCTAGGATGGCCTTTAAACAATTTGGTTTCTACAGAAGGTAAGAATAGCAGATAAGATGTTATAAAATTAAATACTCTTAACATAAATTAGAACAAAATTTCATGTGATAATAATATTTAAATTGCTTAGAAAAGACGGTAAATTTCAAGAACACAAAATATTTGTTGCACGAGATATTTTAAAAACTTCCAAGGTTGTATGTTCTATCAAATAGATAATAGAAGTCATCTATTACTTTGTTTTGCAATGTAGAGTAATTTCATTTAAGCAATTAAATACTTCGCAAATGACAGAATCATTAAGAAATCTCTGTTAATTCGCAAGGGCAAGCTAGGATTCCTACGATCTCTTTTGGCGCTTAATCCATTTGAAGAGAAATAAATAAATGTTACGTAGATACGGCCCTACTGGAACGTGCATTAACAAGGAACATACATTTGCGTGAGCGCACC
This sequence comes from Anorthoa munda, assembly GCA_945859665.1. NCBI lineage: Eukaryota > Metazoa > Arthropoda > Insecta > Lepidoptera > Noctuidae > Anorthoa > Anorthoa munda. The sequence continues at coordinate 22,767,667 of OX243905.1, read as the reverse complement.
TACCCAACCAGTTGTGTTATTTATAGCCAATCACGAGCCATCAGAACATAAGTTCAGGTTTTGGACCGTCCATTCAGACGTTAAACCTAATTAGCTGATGCTTATCTAATATAATATGATCGATTGGCCAAAACGTAATCGTTTTTTAAACTAGATTTAAAGGTTGGTTTATGAACAATAAATTTACTTTCCTAGACTGGTAATATAAAGGAAAATGGTAAGTCGACGTTTATGGAACATAAATTTTGAACGTCAACGTAAGAATGGAGTTATGGTTGGTTTATTATGTTCTTTCTCTCTTAGTTGATCCCTTATATCTGAGGACTGTGGTTAGCATCCGGGTTGCACCTGCACTTTATAATTTATGGTAATACTAGCTTCGCCCGCGTGAATGTCGAAAATTTTCTCAAGGGAACATATTCCCGGGATTAATTTATTTGTGTTATTCCAAATTATAATCTATCTCTGTGCAAAATTTCATCCAGATCCGTCCAGCCGTTTGAGCGTGAAGAAGTAACAAACATACAAACACACACACAAACTTTCGGCCTTTATAATAATAATGAGATAATATAGATTATATTTTTTATAAATGGCGGTTATTCATCTAGATCAATACTTCAGATGTTCACTAAATAAACTAAATCATTATTCGTTGACGTCGAGAGCCATCAGCGATCCAACAAGTAGGTCAGTAAGGCTTATCCAGTCGGTTCGGTGATCCGTGGCTCGCGGCCGGTTCTGAGCGGATGCAGAGGACGTTGCTCAAATATCAGCAAAAACCATTCGATTAACTATCGGCACACATTAATAATGACGTTAGTTCACTCTGTACTGTTATTATAACGTTTTTGCTAGAGTTTGCTCGAGAAAATGCTGTTCAAATGTGATTTTTGGCGTGTTTTTGCTTACCTATAAAACTAATTGATAAAGCTCATAGAAGAAAATATTTCTCATATAGAAACGTTACTAATATTAATCACCATGTTTGCTCAAGGTGGGTTAACGATTTCAAACTTAGAAAACAAAATACGTTAATAATTTGCTGTAGTATCTATTTGCATTGCATACACAGTTTACTTGCACAGTTAAACTGTGACTATTTGATATTATTATTTTATTATCATTTATTTACATATTTTTACATTTTTAAATATTATTCTATAAAAAATAAAATAAAAACCCACCGGTATCGGGAACAGGGTCCAAGCTACCGGTGGTCAGGGCTCCTGAGAGAGGAACCGCCTGACTATACGCGCCGTTATTTTATTTATTATTTAATTAGGACTTATCTATTTATTTAAAAATAATTTGTAGCCTTTTATTTTACAGTATATTTGCATTATATGCACAATTAAACCGTGTTAAATTAATTGATAATAATAATCTTGTAACCAGTATTTGAAGAATGTATTAGTAAATAAAAATGTAGGTCTTTAGACCTACATTTTTATTTAAAAGAATGTGTGCTTTTATTTAAAATTAATTTGTAGTCTTTTTTTCCAAGTCAGTTTGCACTATATGCATAATTAAACCGAACAAACTAATTTATAATAATAATCTTGAAATTAGTAGTATATATTTGTTGTCTTTTATTTTAATTCTATTTGCATTAAGCAGAATTAAACCGCGTAAAATTAATTGATAAGTAATTTCCTTGAAACCAGTATTTGAAGAATTTATTTTAGAACTTTCAATATATTTATCTAAAAGTATTTAAAAGTCTTTTATTTTTCAGTCATTTTAATTAAATGTTTAATTATGTACAGTTTAACCGTGTCAGTAAAATGGTGTCAATGTATTTCAGTCATTTCTTTTTGTAAATGCATTTAGTATTTCAACTTCTAATAGCTTGACTTACGATTTTTTTGTGAGGTTTTTATTTTAACTAGGTCAAAACTAATCGACCTTGTGTGTATTAATTATTTGTACCAAAAATTGAATTGAAATGACTATATGTACGGTTATTTTTGATATTCGAATGAATTGACATGACTGTTATTAACTTCATGTATATTATTAAATCCATCGTTTTGTTTATTTATAGTTTGCAGTAGTAGTGAGCTTTTTGCTTTAGCTTTTGTGTATACATGAGCGCATCTGGAAAACCATTGAAATCTGAAAATTATGAAATTAACTTGTAGAGGTATTTTCAAACTTTTACAACGAATTCGAACCATCGATACTAAAATAGAAATAAATAAAAAAATACAAATTGTAATAAAAGAGTAAAGTTATAATAATAATAAATAAGTCCCACATCAGTTTTCATGTTGTCTTTTTTTTTTTTTTTTTTTTTTTTTATTTATTTATTTAAGGTCGCTGAAACATCTAGGTCATTAGCGACCTCTGTATGTTACATTATATTAACTTATAGTAATTAATCAGTTTTAAATAATCAATAGTGGCTTCTACATTGTTAAGGCATTCTTTTAAGGATTTGGGGAGGTTAGCTTGTAGTCTTTCCGAATTGTACATTGGACATTCAATAAGAAAATGTTTGACGGATAACTCACAGTTGCACCTTGTACATTGCTTTTTATTCACCTTAGTGATAAGGTGAATGTGAGTTATATTACAGTGTCCAATTCTTAACCTATTAAATACAGTTTGGTCTTTCCTATTATTACAGGTATTTTTATTTTTCTCAAAAACTGATTCCCTTATTTCATATAATTTACTATTATTGTTTGTTACCCAACAGTTGTTCCAAAGTCTTTTTATATTTAGTTTAAGGTATTTTTTGAGGTCTTGACTATTGGCGGTTATATAATCGCACTGTTCACCTCTCGTAGCTTCTTTAGCTTCGGCATCTGCTTTTTCGTTCCCGAGAATGCCTTGGTGGCTAGGGATCCAAAATATTTTTATCATGTAATTGTTGTTAATTAGGTTAATTATATTTTCTTTTATTAAATTTACTAGTGGATCTTTGTTGAGCGCATTTGAAACAGCCTCGAGGGATGACATTGAATCAGTAAAAATAATATGTTGCTTTGTGCTTGAGTCTTTACTTATTATTTCTAGACATTTTAGGATAGCAATAGCTTCACATGTAAATATCGATGCGTAATCATGTAGCCTGAATTTGTAGCTGTTGTTTTTAGATACAATGGCACATCCAGTTTTACCATCAAGAACAGATCCGTCTGTATAATACTGTCGGAAGTCAGGATATTTTTCTGTGATTTCATAAAATAAGTTTTTATAAATATAATCAGGGGTAGTGTCTCGGGGGTTGTTATAAGCTAGATCCAAATTAATTGAGAATTCTATTTTATTCCATGGTGGGGTTTGGGGGTGCTTACGCTCAAAAACAAGAGGGACCTTCAATTTAATTTCGTTTAGATATTTTTTAATTCTTAGTCTTAGAGGCAAGGAAAGGGTAGGTCTAAGTTGATATTCAATATCAGACGATTGCGGCGGTTTTAAGATGAACGAATTCTTATTGTTAACTATATGTTTGATGGCGTATGATAGGCATAATTCTTTTCTCCTTATCATTAGAGGCATTTCGTTAGCTTCGACAAGAATACTATTTATTGGGCTAGTTTTGAAGGCCCCTAAACTTAGTCTTAAGCAGGTGTTATGAATACTTTCAAGAATTTTTAATATGGTAGGAGAAGCAGAGTCATAGATAATAGATCCGTAATCTATTTTTTGTAGTAATAGTGCTTTGTAAGTGTTTTTAATGCATTTACTGTCTGAGCCCCAATTAGTGGATGATAAGATTTTAATGACATTCATTCTGCTATAACATTCGGACTTCAATTTCTTTATGTGTGTTACCCAGTTCATTTTTGAGTCAAAGTTTAAGCCTAGAATTTTAAGTGTATGTACTTCTTTGATTTTATGATTATTAATAGTTAGGTTAATTGTTTCTTTATTTTTTCTATTGGATAGAACCATAGTCTCAGTTTTTGTTCCTGAAAATTTGAATCCAGTGTGTCTACACCATTCGCTTAGTTGGTCCAAGGTATTTTGTAAAAGTTTCTCAGTAGGTTTAATATTATTACCGCTACATAATATTGTCAAATCATCCGCGAACAAATATCCCTTCACTGGTCTTTCTATAACTTCCAGAATACTGTTAATCGATACTAGAAAGAGGATAACACTCAAGACTGACCCTTGTGGTAGTCCATTTTCTGTTTGGAGTGGGTCAGATAAGATGGTGTCGATCTGGACCCGTATAATTCTATTTGCTAGGAAGTTTGTGACAAAAGCAAGGAGATTGCCTTTCAAGTTATACTGTTTTAGAAGTAAAATAACTCTGTGCTTCCACACCATTTCATATGCTTTCTCCAAATCCAGAGCAACTACTAGGACCTTGTTTTTGTTTGCAAAAGAAGTTTGTATGTCGTTTTCTAAATAAGATAAATGATCTAAGGTTGACCTGAACTGCCTAAATCCGAACTGCGATGTTGATATTAATTGATTATATTCTAAATACCATCTCAGTCTATTGCTTATAATTTTTTCTAGCAATTTGCATAGGTTACAAGTAAGAGATATAGGTCTATAATTAGATGGCAAGGTAGCGGTTTTGCCCGGCTTTAAGATAGGTATGACGATGGCCTCTCTCCACTGATCAGGAAAAACTTGATTCGACCAGATGAAGTTATAGATGTCTATAAGACGTTCAAGGGCCAAGGGGGGTAATTTTTTAATCATGGTATTCGATATATTGTCAGGACCCGGGCTTGATGAACCTAATTGATGTATAACTAGCTTAAGTTCGTGTAGGGTAATACTTTCGTTTATAGAGTTACTATTGTCTTGTAGATGATTAATTACGTCGTTAGTCCTCTCTATTTGATTTTTGTATTCTAAGAAGTCCCGATTATAATTACTAGAACTAGAGTTTGCTGCAAAAGTTTTCGCTAATAAATCGGCATTAATTTTAGGGTTACAGCTTAAAACTCCTTCATTATTGTTTAAAATTATTGTTTGTTTGTTTCTTTTATGTCCCTTTATGGAGTTAATTTTTCGCCATATAGTCCCTAACGGTGTGTAGCTATTAATTGATGTAATGAAATTTTCCCAACTTGTTTTTTTGTTTTCTTTGAATAATCTTCTAGTCTTAGCTCTTATTTTTTGATATTCTATTTTCAGTAATTCTAGTTCTTGATTAGGAAGTTCATTGGTTTGGTATTTTCGTTTTTCTTTCGTAAACTTCCTATATGCTTTTTTTGTTTCTTTTAGTGATGTAGCACATTCATCATTCCACCATGGGACTTGTTTCTTTTTTATTTTTCCCGTAGTTTTAGGTATATTTTTTTCGGCTGAACTGATTATTATTTTGTTAAATTCGTCTATTAAATCGTTAACAATTATTCTACTGGACATGTTTAGTTTATCTAAATTTTTAATCTCACATTCTATATCAAGTTGAAAGTTTAACCAATTCACATTTTGATATTTCCAATAACGTGCAGTATTGTGCTCAGTTGAACTGAAATCTATTTGTGATGTGATTATAATAGGAAAGTGGTCACTATCATACAGATCTTCTAGTGCATTCCAGTCGAAATAAGTTGATATACTTCGTGAAGCAAAAGATAAATCGATATTGCTGGTGAGACCGTTTCTAGTATTATAATGTGTAGGTTGTTGAGAATTAAGTAGGATTATATTATCGTCACTGTCCAACCAATTAGCAATTATTTTGCCTCTTAAATCGCAATGATTTGAACCCCAGTAAAAGTGGTGACCGTTTAAATCTCCCATTATAATAAAGGGTGTTGGGAGTTGACTGAGTAAACAATTCAAATCATTCTCACTAAAGGAACAACTGTTTGGTAAATATATGTTACACAATGTGACAGCCAGAGGGAATTTTATTCTAATCGCAATTACTTCTAGTGGACTATTAATATTAATTATTTCAGGTAATGTGTGAGACTTAACATAAGTGGCTACCCCACCACTGGCTATACTGCCATGTGTGCGGTTTTTATAGAAGTTCTCGTAGTTTTTTAACTTCGCACAGTAATTATTTTTAAAGTTAGTTTCTTGTATACAAAAACATAAGGGGTCTATCTCATTAAGTATAAGTTGTATGTATTCAAATCTAGTGTGAAATCCATTAACATTCCACTGAATAATTTTCATAATGGTAGATTGTAATATAACTAAACAAGTTATTATATAATAAGAATAAAGATAAAAAAGGAAAAGAATTTAAATGTTATTTCCTATTTTCGTATCTTGGAGTTTTCTAGTAATTCTAGCACATCTACTTTTGAGATTTCTGTTCATCCTGGGATGGAAAAATAGGCACATCTTAATCAAATCATCGATGTTTTCCGTGTAATCGCTGATCACGTCTTGGATGTTTTGCTTATTGCGAGCTTTATCTAGGAGGCTGATGAACTGGTCCAATGTTATAGGAAAAATGTGCTGGGACTCTCCTACCTCCATCCTAATGTCATTCCAAACCTGTTCCTCAGATCTACTATCCATGGTTTTGGTCTTCTTTTTTATGGACCTAGTTTTAGGTGTCTCATCTTCTATGGAGTTGTTATCAGAGTCATCTATGAAGTCACTTACTGGTGGGCTTTCATTTACAACAATATTGGTGTTATTTTGATCGGGCTTAGATTGGTCGGATGTGGTGCTAGAGAGAAATCGCTTAATGCCTTTATTGTGTTCTAATTGATTGCGACGAAGGTCCATGTTTTGAGCTTGTGGTTTTTCGAATTGAATTGTGGGGTAGTCTGAAATATCTTTATTTACTTGTGTATTATTAGAAGACGGTGTGGAATTTAGGGTTTTATTTTGGGGGCAATATTTTGCAGAATGACCCATTCCATTGCATACAAAACATTTCATAGATTCGTTTGTAATGTAAATCCAGTAATTGGTGTCATCATAATTAATTTGCATCGATTCAGGTAGTATTTTTTCATCCTCCGGTGACACGTATAGTTGGCGTCGGAAACTCATAATATGTGAAAAACCAGGGTCAGGGATTCCCACTTTCATGAACGAAACAGGCGATAAAATTTTCACATTCATCTGACTAAACTTTTCTTCAATAACGTCGTTTGGGATAATGGGACATACGTTGGATAAAACAATTCGTTTGTTTTTTGTAATCAATGGTCTTATTTCCAGTAGGTGGTCTTTGACTTAATCTTTTTGACGGTATCAGTAAGTTCATCAGCTGTTTGTTTAGAATCCATGTAAACACATATTCTTGAATTAGCTATGCGTGAAATGAAACGAATTGACGACGGCTTGGTGACTGTGGAGAGGGATAATAGATAATCTCGTATTACGAGTCCATCTATAGAATCTATAACTATAGCTTGATCCTTCTTCGGGTGTGTAGTTTTAGAGGTAACTTTAGCGTAACTTACATTGGGGGTAAGGTTATCCATGGTGGTATGAGGTGCTCCTGTGGCCAGGAGCACCCTTTTTGGTTATTAGATACGTCTAAACTTCACAATAATATAATTTAAAACTAATAAACTCGCGGCGCATTTACGGAATGCGATAACACGCGTGAACCGAACGGCGGCCGCTGGCTCAATGCATGTTGTCTTTTATTTTAATAACTACATAGGCTTTTTATTATTTAGCCACTCGGCAGTTACGACAATATAGGAAAGAACAAAATACTTATCGAGATTCAGCAAATGACAGCTGATATTGACACGAATGGCAGAATGATTTGTTACTGCGATCTAAGGGCTCTTTCAATTTAGACGTTTGGTGTCGGACTGCTGTGGTGCCGCAGCGGTGCGGGTGTCGACCAGTAATTTTTTTCCCATATAATTTATACACCAAGAGCGTGTTGCGACGCCGCAGCCACGAACGCACGACAGCAGGTTCAAATGGGCATGCGCAGTCCAACACCCGCACCGCTGCGGCACCGCAGCAGTCCGACACCACACGTCTAAATTAAATCAGCCCTAAGTCAGTTAACAAGGCTAGCTATTGTTAAATATTAAAAGGTCTGGCTGATAACTTGTAGCTCGTAGCTAATATTCTAGATACTTCTCAGTATGGGCTTCAGAGGCTCAAGTAGCTTTTTTATGAAAATAATATTACTTAGTATTGGTCTGTGTCATAGTAAAATCTGTTTTCCTCAAGGATTTCCTATTAGATTTTCCTCACTGTTAATTCTTCTATAATGTCATCATTGCTTATTTATATTTATTGCTTATCCGTTTGTCCTATCGAACAATTTGTCTCTACACGCGATGATATACTTTCTTGTTAGATCTATCTATTAAAGTAGATACATTAAATGACATAATATAATATTAGAAGCACGCTGCTCAACGAAGTTGTCAATGTAAATGCCGTGTTTACTACTCGTTTTATGTATGGAAAACGTAACTAAGTAGCTTAAGCGCGTTTTCATTCAATTTCTCTTTTGGATTACACAATGACGCATTGGTCACTTCATTAAAATAATGGTGGGCCCATGGCGTAATGCGGAAAGAGGATTTCTTCTAATTTTATAAGTAGAACGCATGTTTTTATGGTAAATTTTCTATGCATAATATATTTGTGACAGTGTTGTCATGTCTTTTGCATTTTTAATTGAGTGTTGGAAATCTGTGATATAATATATAGTTGCAAAACTGGGGTGGGGTGGATATCTAGTATACCTCATAAAACTGCTCTTCTGAGCAAAAGTCTTTTCGGAATGGCATCTAAAATTTATAATAGGATACCTGTGGACATTTTAAACACTAAGGAACTGCCACTATTCAAATACAAATTGCGTATTTTTTAATTGACAAAGCTTACTACATGATCCAAGATTTTCTTAATAATTCGTACCTACTACAATCTGTCACCATGCACCTAATTCTTATTTTGTAAGATTTGCTTTATATGTGATGATGCATGTTGACTTAATTATTGTATGCCTACTAGGCAGGACATAATGGAACTGTAATTTACCTAACATCTGTCTGTATAACCTATGCCCACAATAAAAGATTTGATTTGATTTTTTTCCAAATTTGACATTTTCCGGTTTCGAAAACCATGTCAGGAAACAACAAACATTGACCGTTTAACCCCAGTTAAAACGCTCTAAAACTTCAGGGTAACGGCATAAAAGATAAACGCAATTAACAGTTCGTTAATAATTATTTCTAAACATTAATTAGTTAGAATTTAGCGGCGTCAGCACAGATAGCGTACTAATGGCTATTTTATGCGGGCCGCACTTCTTTTATTGCTGGCCCGTCTTCCGGCTGAGGAACTAGTGATTGCTTTGGATTTTAATAAATTAGCGATTTCATAACATCGTCGAGGTACGTTACCGCCTTCATGATTAGCATAAAACATTGTTAGAAGATAGTTACGGTTTGGGCGGTAATTGGAAGTTAGTTTTTTACAGTGTTAAAATCTACGATAATGCATTAAGGGCCTTACTCCGCTTTATTGCCGTAAAATGGTTACTTTCTAAAGCATACTACTTAGTAACGGCTTTAGGTTAAAAGGAGTTAGGCTAGTTTATGTACATTATTTGTTAATTTAAATTTTTGAAAATACTTTTACACTGAAAAATTGATGGTTAGAATTTCTTCTTAGCCTACATGGGATATGTAAATCAAAAAATATTTTGCATACAAAACTGTCCAAAAGGAGGACTTGAGGCAACAAACCTTGACAATGGTCGCCCTAGTTGCGGTTCTTTTATATGTCATTTTGGCATTATATATTAAGCGTTATTATTTTGGCTATGTTTCATTGTAGCGTCTTGCAGGTTACAAGTCGTTGACATATTATTATATTGAGTAATTACAAAGAGAATGCTAACATTAAATTTGTGTAAAAGCAAAAATGTGGGTAGGTGCACAACGAGATATGCGTCTCTTATTAATATTGATATTTTGGCACCGAGCGGGCGCACGGCCAGTACCGCGTTAACATTGGGGACTATATACGCTTAAACGGTAGGAGGCAAATTTTAACGCTGCTGACGTGGCTGAGTCAAAATAGATTAAATTTGGAATCATCGATACAAAGTCGATCTTGGAATGCAAAATATTGTTAAGGTTACCCTTTAATATCATGTGCAATCGTGGCTAAGAGTAATATCCTACATGATGTGTAATAGATATCATTAATCACTTAAGGGGAGAGTAAGAACATATCAGATGGCGGCGTTTTCAAAGTTCTCACAAATTTTCCAGTAGTTGCTTTGCGAAGATGCAATTGAGACTAATTATTTGGAAAACGTGGAAAATCGGACGAGGCACGCGAGATCCGGCCGACACCTTAGATACTCTCACAGATGTCTGAAATCTCACTTCGCAACTTCATGATGTGAGAGGTGTCACTTGTCTATTACGAAAATGGTGCATAATTGGTCGCCGGATGCTAGGTTCCGGACCGGGATGCAGACACCGGACACCGGACGCATAGCTGCCACAATCTACTCTAGAAACTACATTAAAAACCAGTGTTTATGGCCTGTCACAGTTGTGTAAAGGACGTTTTCTACGATACATTGTCTGAAGTTATAAAAAGCGTTTGAAAATGAATTAGATGGAAATAATGCTTGGCATGTAGTGTATGGAGTGTGACCGTAACATATGGGAGATTCTGTGTTAATAGAAAAACATAAATGCTATATGTGAAGGGAACTAACTGATCCATTTACGGCAAGAGATTTTAGGAAATTTGGTTTGATTGTAGAAGGCAGTAATATAGACTTAGACATAGTCAAACTTACACACAAAAAATCATAAGAGAAGCCTTCATTATTAAAAACCAATCTCAAATAATTATACCAGTTTTTTCATATAAGCTCAAAATATTAAAAAACACAGCAGATATGATACAGTTACGACGCTATTCGATTCACAATAAAAGCGAGAGTGGACCATATTGCACACAGGACCGGTAATTTTGTGCAGAATTAGCTTAACTACATTAATTAGTAAGTACTCTCGCTGGTATTATACCGAGAAACTGATAATTAAATCGGAAATTACGAATCTCACGAGCATGTAGCAACGTTCAATCGATACAGGATGTGTGAGAACTGCCGTGGAACTTGAGAAATCCGAGTTGCAACACTTTTGCGAGCAACCTTGTAGTGTTCATTAGTGAGGTGAGAAATGGGAGCAACTTTATAAATTCACCATTAATTATGGTGGGATTTTACATTGAATATGACGAGGTATTTAAAAGTATACTGTGGGTGGTCATAGTTTGCGTAAACTTTGGTATAGTAATGGGCAATTATTCTGTGGCTATTTTTTAGGGTTCCGTACCCGAAGGGTAAAAACGGGATCCTATTACTAAGATTCCGCGATCCATCTTTCTGTCTGTCCGTCTGTCGCTAGGCTGTATCTGCATATGAACCGTGTTAGCTAGAGAGTTGAAATTTTCACAGATGATGTATTTATGTTGCCGCTTTAACAACAAATACTAAAAATAGAATAAAATAAATATTTAAGTGGGGCTCCCATTTTTTTTGCGATAATGGTACGGAACCCTTCGTGCGCGAGTCCGACTCTCACTTGGCTGGTTTTTTTCAGATGTGATATCACGTGTGAAGCCATTTTACAGAGATTTCTCTAATGAGCTATCACGGTTAGAAAAATACTGCATCTTCAATGAGATGATGATATAAATTCTTTAGTGATCGCAGTTTTCCAAAGTATTTACTTAATGATTTTTGAATTTACATGTTATTTGGAAAAACAGTTTAACTTGTATTACTGTTTAGTAGCTGCAATGCATGCAGTGCATGCCATTCATTTAAATATTCCTTTCCTGTATGACTGTATGTGTACTATCCAGATTTTTCTTTTTGCTGAATATTTAAGCAAATACCAGACATGGTTTGATGTTCTCCACGTCTCAGTGCGTAAGTTAGCATTCATTATAATATGTACCTGTTTCTTGCTTAAAGCTAAAACCTTAAAAAGCAGGCAAAGTTTTTGCGTATTTATTGCTAAGAAACCGTAAGTAAATAATTAGTGCTCTAATTTAACTTAGACTTAATTCTGACGCTAGTTTTTAGAGCACTGCGGTTAGAAAATGAATGTGGGCGGAATTTTACGTGTTTCTTTTTCTTTATTTGGATACTAATTTAAATTAATTTGTTGGTAAAGTTTTTTGGTCTAAGTGTGTCAATGATACTTATTAGGTATTGTAAAAATTAAAAAACCTAAAAAGGCTTTTTTTTTTTTTTTACTTTTCTCTTGACCACTATTTCACCTGTTGGTAAGCGATGATGCGATTGACGATGAAGCACGCTTGTCTAGAAGAAACCTATTCACTCTTGACTTCTTAAAGACGCCCAGGTTGTAGCTATCAGGAAGTACAGATTCCGGCACGGAATTCCACTCTTTTGCTGTGCGCATAATAAAAGTATTCCCAAAACGTTTGGTGCATATGGGTGGGATGTCAACCATGTGCCTTTTACAGTATTTTTAAGAGAAATTGTATCATGCAACAATCTAAAAGTAACGGAATATCAGTTCCTCAGCAGATTTTTTACTGAGAGAAGTTGTTAAAAGAGCAGTCAGCAAAAACTACGGAATTGAGGATTTAAATGTGACAGTCACGCATTCCGTTTGAAAGAAGCCTATTGTAGTTATTTCTATAGCTTTTATGCCATGACGATTTTATTCAGTAACCCAATTTTTTACTACCTAACCCGTCAGTACAGTAATCCAGTTAAAAATGTTAAAAAACTAAACATCAGCTGTTCATATAACAGTAATTTACTATGAGCATTGTTTTAGAACATTTTTATGTGAAAAAAACACAATGTTGGTTGTCAAGGTGAGTACACATAATTTGAATCTCGTATAATTCGGGCAGGTAACGGCACATTCGTGTGCGCTGAGCTTTTATAATTTTTTTTCTTTACAATATATTTTAATTGTGTTATAAGTGGCCAGTTGTGTTATTCGTTAGTTTCAGCAAGTCACTGTAGGTGACTTTCTATTTATTACAAATGCAAATTATTATTATTTTTATAGCAATATGCTGCAAGTATGCCAAGTCCAGTGTTATTCAGTGTTATTTTTTGGAAGCTTCAAAGTTAGTGTAGTCGGTGCTTTATTCTTAAATGTGGAATAGAAATCGTGATTAATGAAATAAATATTTTTTTATTGTTGCACGACTTTTACCGATTAATTTATATAACTCTTGTTCTTTCTTTTAATGTTCTATAAAAAAGACAATTAATATCTCTATAAAGTTTAAGTTCATGAATAATACTTTTGGAAACGACGATATTTGCATAGAAAATCTGCTTACCATTTATATGGGTTTTAAAATGCTTTATTGAATAAACGTGATTTTCACAGTTCTGCAACGGTTGGAGAGAGATAGGTGCAACCGTGGGTAGATATTAGGCTAGATGTTAAGTTGCAAGGTATATTACGAATATTATGTAGAGTTAAATAACGAACCAAAACATTGTGTAAGCCGTATTTTGTTCATACAGCTGCGATATGAAATCTGCACATTTATCTACAGCTTGAATACATGTGGCAAGGCTTTAAAATACGTTTTAGTGCATAACGGAGAATTTATAGCCTCTCATAATAATAGATTACGTACAGTAATATTATTAAACTTTACACAATGAGAACATAATTTTAGTACAAATGTAGGAAATTTCATTATTAAATAATAACATATTTTAATTTACCTTTCTTTCTCTTGGGCACCACTCTCACACCGATCGCAAGTTCAGTCACTACGCACAAAACCAGAGTCAGACAAATATATCTTCCACTGCACCCCATGTTTATCACACAAAGTCTGATGCCTGTATATAACAATTGACTACAAAAGCCTCCAGTGACGGTGCATTGGCCCGCTGGCTGCTCGTGTTAGGACGCGTATAATCCACGCGCGCGATGGCACGAAGCACTAATTTGTTGACGAAGACGTCGGCACGGAGTAATGCGTCGAGCTCTACGAACGAGTCAACCGCCCGACTACCCTATATTTTGACTTATAGCAATTTGGCAGTGCGAATTCCACTTGTATATAAAACCTTTCGCCGGACCGGGGCGGGCGGTCATTGGTCGTGCGCGGCGTGCTCGAAGGTGAAGGGAGCTGGAGTGGCCCCCTCCACCTGTAGAGGGGGTACGCCAGGGTCGGCAGACACTTTTGCTATCGACGGCGTGCGATAGCTATCATGCTCTAGAGGCTGTACCGTTGTGCTCCGATTATTGCGTCACACAACGCGCGATTGACGCGCTAATACGAACCGATTGAGGCATCTGGATAAAACTTATCTGTTTTCATCAACATGCTTCTAGTATGTTGATGAAAACAGATAAATTAGAAGGATAATTTAGCATATTTTTCTGCATTTAAAAGTAATAATTAATCTATACTATAATATTATAAAGCAGAAGAGTTTGTTTGTTTGTTTGAACGCGCTAATCCCAGGAACTACTGGTTGGAATTGAAAAAATATTTTTGTGTTGGATAGCCTATTTATCGAGGAAGGTTATAGGTTATATAACATCACGTTACGACCAATAGAAACGGAGCATAAAGGAAAAATGTAGCAAAAACGGGAAAAGATATTCTTTTTTGAGAGCTTCCGTTGCGTGTGCTGCGTAAAGTTTGTTTAAGTTACTCAACAATCATTTATGTAGGGTAGGGAAGGTAGGGTAGATGGGTAGATAGATAGCCAGTTAACAGCAGCGAAGCCGCGTGGGACAGCTAGTTCTAAAATAAAGTCCGTGTTGAAGGGATCAAGAAATTTTGTTTTTTGATTTCAGATGTCTGGATACTGCACAGACAATTAATTGCAGTAATGTGGTATCAAAGATCCTATGTAACCAAGAGAGATTACAGTTCCTTTTCAGTTTCGGTGCACCATAGGTGTAACAGAATATTTGGACTGAAAATAAAACTATACGAAATGGCTTATTAATTTTAATGAATTCCAAACAGGTATTACCTGGAGAGCCACTTATCATTGATCTAATCAAAGGTCAATTTCTGTTAGGAGAAGCCTCTTGTTCCATGATAGAGGAAATTAGGAATGTATCTAGTTCTTTGCTGAAGTCGCCTACGTCGTTACACCAGGAGTCTGAAAACTGGATGGCAGTTTAGTAGCTTTTTAAAGTCTGACAACATTTATTTAATCTACTATTTATCTTTAATGTCTCCCGCATGGACCAAAAAAATACGGAACCTACATACTTAAGTGAACATTTTAATACAATTAGTGTTCGCTAAACGATGTTCACAAAATCGTAAAAACACAAAAACCAGGAAGTGTTTTTACGTAATTTGAAGCGTTAAATGCGTATGCACAAAGTGAGGTGAGATGCTTCGTCTCCTCAATAATTATACTTTTAAACATCCAAGTGTTTTTCGTGAGTAAAAAGATAAAATAAAAAGATTCGCTCCGTCATCGAGTAGTTTTACTCTAAAATATGCTCGCGGAAGCAATGCAATTATTGTAATCAACAATGCATGGATGTGTGTGAGCAAGTTAGAAGTTTTTTACCTTTTTATTTCATAATTCTTTATCAGTTACATTACATTAAGTATATATAAACTCTAAACTTAAATATTTTTCTGTTGTAGCAGACAGAACCAATGAACTATTGAACTGAACAGGCTGCGATATAGCTCAAGCTCGAGCCTATGTCAAATAATAAAAAAAAAAGATATAAGTGTGGACTCTAGAGGACTTGATAGAAAAATTGGTAATAGCAGTTCCTGTGGCCTAATCTAGAACATAAATGTTGATGCTGGGTAGCAAGGCTGCTTAACACGATATATGAGAAGATCTCTACCGCAGATATCTACCGTGCGTATTTATGTTTACTGCACACTCCGGCCCAGTGGCTGACTTGGCCTCTAATGCTTGAGAGCGTCAGTTCAACAACCAATATGACATTTTCAATTCATAAGCATTTACTAAGTTTATGTTGGACATCACTGATCACACAGAAAAGCATCACAAGTCTTTTTTTTTTTGGTGGTGTTTAATCATCGAATAACATCCGTGAATCGGGAGGGTATCCGGGAGGGTAGGGACTGAAATCCATCTTGGTATCTATCTTTAAAATTTATCTGCGACCCAGACAGGCATCGGCCCTAGCGGACCCCGTATTTTTTTGCTACTACCACTACGCGCCGTCGACTCGGGCTTGGTCCTTATCGGGCGGCGAGCTACCCATTACTCGCCGTCGCAGGCCCGCGCCTACGGTGGCCGGGACTCCGACTCCCGACGCCCAAGGCATCTCCTGCGATGGAAGCTTCTAAAACCTGAACTTATAGTTAATTTAGTCGTAAGTTTTAAATCGCTAACCTGCCTTGAGCAAGCTTGGTGATTAATGCTTGTCCTTTTGTCTGTATGAGAAGAGATCTTTGTACTGCAGTGGCACATTAACAGGTTCGTATTATAGTCTGCACGTGTCTGTGATTATTCAATAAATCAAATGAGTAATTACTTGCATTGGTAGGTACAAAAGCACCTACTACAGCTATGTCTCCTTATTACGGTTTCTTTTATTCCTTATTTTTCATCTTCACTTTTATTTGGTTTACGTCTTAATCTTGATGCTTAAGTTCATAACAATGGTTTATATTTCCGCGATGCTTTTAATTGATTGTATCAGGTTTAATTGAATTAATGTGCAACTAGCTTCATCACTGTGTTATTTCAAATAATATAATGGATGGGTTCAGATGATATCATCATAACTTAATAATAATATCAGACTGTGGCAATAAAGGTAGACCTACTTAGTACAGCGCAAAATTCATAAATAAAGTAATTAAAGTTTCTGTTTATTCATCTAGAGACGTCGAAATGCAATAGAATGCGGCTGCGTGCATCAATGCTCATTGCATTGATTACCGTCCTGAGTTCCCGGCGTATTTTTGTTGTGATTTCTTCGGAATGCCCCATACCTATCTGAGGAGGCCATAGAGATTAATTTATTTAAAGTGCCATGGCGTACATCCCTTTACCATGGATCGCGATTGCATTAGCAAAGCCTAGGACACAGGCCTCCTATCTGTGAGAGGGAGTGGGCCGTCATTCACCACGCCGGCACAGTGCGGGTTGGTGGTCTTTTGGTTCTAGGACAGGGTTTACATTGCTCGTACATTATCCATGCATCATCACCTTTGCATTTTAAAACCTTTTAGAACTATGGCTTACAGGACATAGCCTATAAGTCACCAAAGTTCTCTGGAAAAGATTAGTATAGAACTGGCCTAAAAGGTACCTATTTCTTGAGCTTACTAACGTATGTTCACGTCATCAGGCATCAATATAAGGATAAAGAGCAAACAAAGCAGAAGCTGCTAGACAAAAAGGCGCTATATAACATTATTCACTGTTGTGATCTAATCAGTTTCATAATGACAGTGCAATTAGCCTTCGTAGCTCTCATATAATGCACCTAGCATTGAGATAATGTGCTCGACTAGTGCACTCATTAATATAATCATAATAAAGTTATGATATGACTTAACCTTTGTTCTTTTTTTGTGCACTTAAGATGCAATGAATTTTATTAGCAGACGGTTCTAGAAATGTTTATCACCTCTGGTTGGTTTGTTTTGAATAACAGTACTTAGGTAAATTAAAATTTATATGTTTTCCTGCATCATTTTACTGTGGATGAATTGAGACAATATTGAGCGCTCTGTAGTTATTTTTTTAATGAAGAAAAAGACAGGGACAATTTTTTTTTCCGAAATGAGATAACAGGTTAAATAAAAAAATCATGAAATCGGTTAAAATCTGTAGACAACAAAACATATATATATTAAATTAAACAATCAATCATATTATTAATTAATTTTAATCTGCTTACATTTAAAAAAAAATATTTTTCAAATTAAGTGCCTCATAAAATTTAGTGTTCAGTATTTAAGCAGTAATCAAATTAAAGAACGAGAAAGAAGTTTGCAGAATAGACTTGAAGAGTTCCATATTAAAGACCACGAGGTCCATCCCGGTGACAACCATTCCTTTTTGAGCCCTGGCGATCATGAATATCAGGAGCTTGGTCACGTCGTTGTCGGCCCAGGCTTCCCATGGCGCCACGTACAAGTCCATTGGAGTCTCTTCGCTGGTCTGGAATAGGAAACAAATGAGAAAACTAAACAAGGAATCAATACCTTTTATTAAATTGGCTAGTGGTGCTATCTATTGAGGAATAGTGATGAATGCAGTTCATTGTTAGTCATGCCTACAGAAACAGACACTACTACAAGCTATAAGTTTTTAAAGGCAAAGAGAAAGTTATGTCCTTAAGGGCCTTCCACCGTTTTATTGTCTTAAAACGGTTTCTTTCTAAAGCATACTCATTATTAACGGGTAGGTTAAGAGGTTTGAAAAAAAAAATTATTACTGATTCATGTCTATTATTTGTGAAACATTTTTTTTCGTGTAACTAACAGCTTTGATTTAAAAACATAATTAATAACACGATAATTTTTCGTTACTTTTGTGTACTTTTCCAAAACGACTTGAATGTTTAAACATATTTTTACACAGAAAAAATTATTACTAAAATTTCTTCATAACATAACTTCATAACACATATGCCTAAATCAAAGAATATATTGCAAACAAAACTGTCCAAAAGGAGGTTCAATATTGATATTCAGGCGCCGAGCGGGATACGATCGAGCTCCGAGACTCAATAAATCACAGCACGAATATGGCTATAATAGTTCACACATCTTGATATTCGGTATGAACACTTAGCTCGGTCTCTAATGTTCTCATTACTAGCAAGTGGTCATTAGCTACTGGATAAACACTATCTATTTGATCTAACAGCGACTGAGTCGGCTTGTACAATATCCTTGTCAGTCGGACAGTATTTGTTGTGATGGGTTATGATGGATAACTCATGTATAATCACAACCAGAACTCGATATTTTGGACGTTATTTGTATGACTTCATGTTGGGAGAATCGCGACCTACAGAAATAAGGAATACAACACGAGGATGAAGAGTTATTCTAAATAAAAGTACAAAAATCTTAACACGCAACCGTTTTGCAACCGTTTTGCAAACGTTTTTGTCTGCCTTACCCATTTTCGGATCTAACGTTGCGCATACGCAACGAAGTAAATCCTGTTCTAGCAAAAAATAGGACAAACAAGGTTAAACAACCCGAAGGTCACGGTATCAATTAAATTAAAACAATATTTCTGATATAGACAGTACTTCCGCCGATTAACTGTAGCCTCCGGGTAACAATTATACAAGCACCACAATAACCAATTAACAAAAGAAATCAATCACTTTACCTTCGTCAATTCACTCGCATAGTGACAGGGCAAGTAAATGTGGAGGACTCCGACCACCCCGAATGATGTATACTTCGGGTCAATGCGTTTCAGCAGGTATATTTGGTATAAATTAAACGATATCATGAAAGACGTAAGCATAAACACAGCAAACAGCCAAGGCCCATACACATTTTGCAGCTGAACATAAAAATCTAGGGCGTCCTGGTGATCCCTAATTGCTTCATTCATTTTCATGCGCAACTCATGACGGCTTCGCGAATTCTTGAAGGCTTTATCTACTTTGAGTGTCAGCAACTTCAATTTGAGTCTAAGGTGCGTCGTCGCAATGCAGAAGGAGCCGTCAAATCCACAGTAATTAGGCACGAGAACTACGCATTGCACGCAGTTGTACGCAAACATGCATTGAAAGAAAGGAGTTTCACTCTGGATATCTTCTACAAAGAGTAGCTCCATATCGTGCACCATGCGTCTCTCGTAGTCATCAGTTTGAATGCTCTCTATGGTCATCAAGGCTCCAGCATAAATAGGAAACAAGGCACTCATGATCGTCGGGATCAGCAACCAGGAAATCTCACCCACTTTTGCAATTTTTATGTGATCATCGTATAGTTTCTGATATTCCTCTTCTAGATTGTTAGCCTCTAATAGATCTTCAGATATTTTGTCCAGCAATGGTGCGAATTTGTTCGTCGCATAGATAACGTAATACGTTTTTATAAAAAAAAGAACAAGAACGACGGCCAGTGTCATGTTTCTGGCGAAATTGTAGATGTCCAAGGTGTAGAGGCATTTGAAAGTGTAGGTGGTGAACCAGAAGAGCTGGCCACCGCAGAAGGTGACGATGGCAGTGATGGTAATACATCTCTTGATAGCGGTGGCCCTGTTCGGGTAGAGGAATGCGAAAGCTAGCGAGAAAGCACACAATTTGAACGTTTCATTGAACCCTTTGTATTTTTTTTCTGAAGTTTCATCTGAGTAGGTTTTGATTGCCATTTTATCTTGAAACAAAACGCGACCTGTTGCCAGAAAAAAATACAACGTGTGAAACTATGAGGAGTTCTCAGGTATTCAGAAATGTGTTGGAACCTGCCGCTACATTAAGGGCAATCACGCCATAAATTACTGAGCAATTTATTAGACTCAAATCACCACCTACGAAGTAACACCTCATAATTTAAATACACTTGTTTCCAGTACTTAGAAGTCGCAATATTAAGTCGCAGCACATCGTCTATACTAGCTTCTTAGTGCTTATCTGCTTGTTATGTTTTATTTATGCAGTTTAAAAGTAGTTTATTTCTTAGAATTTTGAAATCTTATACTTTAGCTTTCTAGATGTACGTAAAATGCAATAAATCACAGGTCAGGTTTAGACAAATGGCCATTATGTCATCATCCCAACGTTTTTTATTTACACAAATTATTATTTGGAAAGTTGACATTAGAATAAAATTTCGAGATGATACGAACTCGTCATACCAAAATGCAACAGGCCGTTTTTGGCTGGTTTCCAAAATTCTTAAAACAGCTTAGTACACATTTAATATTTTAGTCATAACTGAGTTCAAAAGTCAAGTTTTTAGGCATTTTAATGAGCTGTATTGAGATGTCTCTGCATTATATGTGACACACGTTATGTTTTGTGAGTTTGGTGAGTTACTTTTATGTGAAAGCGAAACTAATGATGTGCATTGAAGATAGCTTGAACACAAAAAGATGTGCCTTAAAAGGATATCATTCCTCATTATATTTGTTTTTGTTTTCGTCATCGTTTGCGAAATCAGATGAAGAAAATTTCCAAAAAAAAAACGTTTTTTTTTTTAAATTGTATCAATAATGTGATGATGCCAATAGTGCTTGTCTATCCCAATTTGATTTAAGTGAACTATAACAACGATTAATTCGTCACTATGCTAGTAGAATGTAGCTTTACGTGAACTAAAGAAAAATAAATCATATTTTTTTTTTTTTTAAATAAAACGTTGCCCCACACTAGGAATTAATGATGAAATATGTTGCACAGTTTGCAAAAACTCCATTTTAGTAAAATCAGATCAATAACAATTGCGTACGAATACGTAACACCTGCGTATAAGTAAGTAGGCATAATTAGCTTTATTAAACAAAAGTCAGTGAATGTTGTAGTGTCCGGTTTTCGACAACGCAAGTTACTTTCAACTGCTCGAGATTTTTGCTCGAATTATTATTTAAAAACAGGAATTTCGTTACGAAATAACAAAACGAGGTGACATGAAAGTGCAAGGGCTTTAGAACGGGCGATTTCATAATTCTTCAAAATCAATCTTCGGAATTAAGACTCTCGTAATTTTTGAACTGAAATTAAAAACTTGCAAACCAGACTGAAAGATTTATTGCCTTAATAGACCAAATGGTTACGTAGAGGTATATATCTATATATAGTTATCACTCTTAATACATTTCATTTTGTAACTTAGTAGGGGTGCTGGTTGCAACACCTAACAAGTTTTGTTAACTTAAGTGTAAGTGTAACCAATGAATGATTTTTTAACCGACTTACCAAAAAGGAGGAGGTTCTATGTTCTTTTGTGATTAAATAAATTATTATTATATTACCTACACTCACATTTCACCCGTTTTGTTCAAGTCCCATGTAATAGGTAGCCTATCCCTATTGCCATCAATCGGGCACATATTCGGACTCCAAGCTGCTACCAATAATACCCGATTGAAAATCCCAATAACATTGTGCCATACCCTTTTTTGGCTTTTGTAAATCATCCAATGTTTTCGCCCGCTCTGGGTGAAGCGGAAGGGCGTATTAGACTTTTACTGACTAAAACCCACCCGTGTTCCTTCAGTTGCTTGTACGAGGGCCGCGGTAACTGTATTTTAAATTTATCCGCGACCATTGTGCCATACCATTTATTTATTGTTTTGGTTTGGAAATTATCCAATGACTTCGCCCGCTCTGGGTGAAGCGAGAGGGCGTGTCAGACTTTTACTGACTAAAACCCACCCGTCTTCCTTCAGTTGCTTCTACGAGGGCCGCGGTAACTCTATTTTAAATTTATCCGCGACAATTGTGCCATACTATTTATTTATTGTTTTTGGTTTGGTAATCATCCAATGACTTCGCCCGCTCTGGGTGAAGCGGGAGTGTGTGTCTAACTTTTACTGACTAAAACCCACCCGTGTTCCTTCAGTTGCATGTTCCAGGGCCGCGGTAACTCTATTTTAAATTTATCCGCGAACATTGTGCCATACCCGAGGATTTAACTCAGTACTTACTCAGCAGAAGCACTGGCTATCACTATTGAGGCAATTGCTTTCCATTTCGTTGTAATGCCTACTTTATTTCAATCAAATCATTCATAATCAATAATTATAAGGTGTGTTCCGGCGAAACGCAGACATTAAACAAATATGAAAATTGTTCTGTTCTAGTACTAATAGCGATATTCACGCTTATTTCGTAAAACACACTTTTGTGAATTGTTGCAATATTAGTAATATCTTTATAATTGGTATAAGTGTTTATACTGTGTTAATGTACGTTTAAGTATAAATCCATTAGTAATTGAAACAATGTAACTCGTGTCGATTGTTATAAAAAAAATAGGTACACGTGTTTGTAGAGAAACTAAATCTAAGGACATTTGCTGTAGAAGTAGGAAGTGATTGATAACAAATGCATTTAAATCAACAGTCGTCTTGACACCTTGAAATTAATGGTTCATATTGTACTGTAAACATAAAAAAGTATTATGTAACTTAGATGCCTATTGCTAGATGACGGCGCATAAAGAAATGCTGCTAAATTCATCCAAGCGATGAAGAATATGTTCATAGCATTTGGTAGTCCTTATTCCCTAATACAACCTTCGGGTCTTTAAGTCAAGAGTGAATAGGTTGTTTCTAGACAAGCATACTTCACCGTAGACCACACCATCGCTTACAATCAGGTGAGGTAGTGGTCAAACGCGAGCATAACGATTATAAAAATATATATAAAAAAACTGTAGATAATAGTGTAAATCCAACTGCCCTCTATTATGATCTCTAACACTCAAAGATTTAGAGTCAAGATCGCCTTTGTACATTAATTTTGTTGTCACCTTTTTATAATGTATTATGGTAAACAATAAAAACCGGCCAAGTGCGAGTCGGACTCGCGCACGAAGGGGTCGTACCATTATCGCAAAAAACGGAAAAAAAAACACGTTTGTTGTATGGGAGCCCTACTTAAATATTTATTTTATTCTGTTTTTAGTATTTGTTGTTATAGCGGCAACAGAAATACATCATCTGTGAAAATTTCAACTGTGTAGCTATCACGGTTCATGAGATACAGCCTGGTGACAGACAGACAGACAGACAGAAAGACGGACCGCGAAGTCTCAGTAATAGGGTCCCGTTTTTACCCTTTGAGTACGGAACCCTAAAAAGTGCCTTTGAATTGGCTCTGGCTTCATTTATTTGCTTATCTATTATTATGACAGTATCATTAGAACGTTAAGTCACCTTACATTTACGATAGTGTAATTATGGCCGTGAAATACTTTGCATATTTCGCCGCTGTTTAAGCTTTAAATATTTGAATGTAGAGCTATAACAAAACGGATATGCAAAATAAAAATAAGAAATAAATAACAGCTATAGTGATAAAATATACGAATTAATTATCTCTTCATATATTACCTATGGTTGTCTGTTATTTAAATATGTATTGTTTGAAAATCATGCATTAATTTAGTAAAAACAAATGGAAGATATTTAAATGTTAATTGTTTGTTTTGATAATGTCAACGAAGCACGGAAGAAGAGCCAGGTGAGGTGGTGGAGTTCGAAAACTTTGTCCAGTTGTCTTATGCGTTAGACTGTGATTAGTTCATTGGAGAACAGCAGCCTAATTGCGTAAGTGAATTCTGCAAAGCAAACAAGTTGGAACCTTCCCAAAAACGACTTTTCGTATTACACTCTGAAACGAAAAGGTTATGCTCCTTTCATTACCAATATTTTGACGTAGAATTGATTGTAAAAGAATGAATGAAAGCAGAAGAATCGAGATAAAACTTCACTATTGGTATTGTGTAATGCAAATGTCATATACCTTCAACTCCGTAGTATCTCTAAGTAGTCTGTGTTCAACTCAAAGGAGGATTTGGAAAGCTAACGCTAGCTTTCCAAATTAGTTTCGCAATACCGAAAAAGTTGAAAGAAATTATTCTGATTATTTGAAAGAATCGACTTGTTTCCTTTGCAGAATTCACTTACGCAATTAAGCTGCAGGTGATGAGTGGCATTCTGTAATTTTTGTATCGAAAGTTATGAAGCTATTTTCCTGTAAGAATAATGAACGAGACTGGGTTCAGTCTTGACAACCTTCATTTAGGTACAGGTTTGATTCACACCTCATTCATTGTCAGGATTTTAAACATGACAAAGGATCAGATGACAATGAAATAGGCACAAAAAGTGAAACAAGTCACATAATTATTCTGAATATGATTCAAATTTTAGATCTACTTATTTAAATTTACCTTTTTTTTTCAGTGAGTCAGCCTCAAAAATAAGTCAATTGACAGAAATGAAATTTATTACCCAGGAAAATAACTGCAATTAGAGGCCAAACTGCGAAAAAAAGCCTACTTTTAAATTTCATTTTATTTTTTGGAATTATATTCATTATGTTAGTAGTAATGAGGAGTGACAAGAATGGATAAAGTGAGAAATTAATATATATATATATTTATAGTATATTAGAGGAAGTTTGCAAGCGACAGAAAAGTTGAAAGGAAACCGTTTATCCTGGTATGGTCATGTGATGAGGAGGGATGAAACGCATGTTAATAAAAGAGTTATGAATATAAATGTGGATGGATGGAGAGGGAGGGGACGGCCAAAGAAAAGATGGATGGACTGTGTGAAATATGAAAGAAAAGGAAGTCTGTGATGGCGTTACGGGGGTCAGGACGGTATGGAAGAAGAAAACGTGTTGAGCCGACCCCAAGTAACATGGGAAAAGGGCAGGAAGATGATGATGGTAATGTAGCCTTAAAAGTGCATAAAAATCTCATATGATCAAAAAAATAGGAGATGTCAAAGGGCCCAAAAATCCCTTTTTGCTTAATTCTCGTAAAGTTTTACTTTTACAGTAGTACAAATTTTGAGATTGATTTGAGATGCATTAAAATCAAAACTCTGCGAGAGTTAAGCAAAAACCTTGAATTTTTGCCCTTGGACGGCCCATATTTTTTTGCTCCTATGGTATCTTTACGGACTTTTCAGGCAAAGTTACTACTACGGTATTGAACATAATTCAGGTGAAAATACTTAAATATTATTTTTCGCAACAAATGTGTTTATTTGTTTTAAATGTATTTTTTTTTGCCTTTATGTACAATCGTAAGTAGAGATTCATAATCAGATTGAGTAGGTAAGTGGAATAAAATGCATTTTTTTGTCTTTACGAAATAAGGAAGACATATCATTAGAACTGAAACTCGTTGTGGATTTGAAGATAGCTGTGGCAAGTACGGGAACTGTCTTGGTTTGTGTCAATACGTAACATCTTTATGCTTCCTCAGATCGGGCGCAATATTTGCATATGCAATTTATTCATTACACATCGATATAAATTAGGGACACTAATATATGTCCACATCTCGAAGACGAGTTCGGTGAATGGCTTAAGAACCCATCAGCTATTAAAGATGGCGACATAGTGCTCAATTGAGTCCATGAGCCAATGGGCCATAGACTATAGAGTCGATGGTGGCACGCGAGGTGGCGTGCGATAGTTTCCGGTGGGTGAGCTCAGCTGTTGTGCAACTGAGAGGAAGTCTGACGTTTAGGCGACCTCTGCGTGCAATGTGATAGATCATTATGATCGGCCTATTTATGATCCCACTGCTGGGACACAGGCCTCCTCTCTGCGAGAGGGTATGGGCCGTTATCCACCACGCGGACCCAGTGCGGGTTGGTGGATGTCACATGTCTTCGAAATTTGGTTTCTAGAACATGGCGGTTTCCTCACGATGTTTTCCTTCACCGTTTTTGAAAGCAGTGGAGATTAAATAATTTACAAAAAGTAAAGCGCCTGCCTGTGTTCGAACCCACGACGTAAAATTTGTAAGCCGCGGTTGAAACCACTGGGCCACCACTGCTCTAGTGCTCTCTGATAGATACTAGTACAGGGATGGCGAACCTTTATTAGAAAACGTGCCATTTAAACTATATATTTTTTTGTGTGACATTGAAGTGCCACCAAAAAACAGCGAATACTGATAATGTTGTATCTGGTTAGTCTAGAGCAAACTTATAGAGATGATATGCTGTTAACTGTCTCCCGAATTGCCATATCATCAAAACTTTTTGGCCAAAATAATTGTTCTTAAAGTTTTCAAAAAATAAAAGGCCCGTTTTGACAGCTATAAAAATACTTTATAATAATTAAACTTGATGCTTGCGAATGATACTCGTCACTATAGTGTATGGGTAACATAGTAATTAATTCTTAATTCTTTATTGTACACCAAAAAAAAACAACATTACATACAGTGTGATAATAAAGTACATGTACAAAGGCGAGCTTAACTCATTGTTGAGTTCTCTTACAGCAAACCCTATGGTGACAGAGAAAGATGACAATATAGAGGGCAGGATCCAGTGTACAATATTAAAATAACCTATGACGAATCAAATTAATTAGGATTATGAATTTGATTTTTTAATTTCTTAAGTAGAAAGTTATCGCGGCATGTCAAATGAGAAACGTCAACGGACGATTTAGCTTTTGTATGCTAATGCTAATGAATTAAACTAATTGAAAGTATTATTATACCATAAGTATTGCTAGTGGTAAATATAGCGTTTGATATAGTAATTAACGGGCTTTTTGTGAATGGATCTCCCAAGTGATTGCATACACTAACTAGCTTTTAATTTCCTCTGTAAATTATGAAACTTTTATTACTTGTACTTACAAATTGTTGCGAGTAGATGAGTGAGATGAAAGCCTTGTTGCAAAACTCAGATGATGTTTTGAAAAGTTGAACTCCGACCTATCGGGTACCTTATAGAAAGTTGCAGTTAAATTAAAGATGAGTTTAATTATTATTGTCACCAGCCAGTAACTTACCACCAGCAGTAAATGAAATGTTCGCCTGAACCGTTGAACCTAAATATTGTTCTGCATAATTTTATCAGATAACAGACAATAAATGTGGTCCTTCATCCTTGCATCTTATCTTATCTTATCTTATGGAGGGGCTGAGAAATAACACGGACACTTCGACCCATTGGGATCTATTGTGGTACCCTAGATAACTTACTCCTCCACAATCTCGTTGAAAACTGTTTTCATGAGTTTTACAACGAGACTAGGAGATATGAGCCTATAGTCTTCTGGTTTTGGATATCCAACCCCTAGGAGACCCATTCGCTTACCAGCCAGTGCAGTTCATCCTTGCATGGTGTCCAATCATAAATTTTCTTGCTGAATGACATTTCAGCGTTCTAAAAATTCAGTTATCCCCACATAAATCACACACAAAATATAAATCATTATTTAATTAAGTTTCATGAAGTGAAAAGGCGTATTAAGTAATCAACTCACTTATCGTACACATCCAGTTGTTTTAATTATGTAAATACGTTATGTACGTTACGCCCTCAATCGGACGAACCTGGTTTAAAAGGGAAATGTTATATACAGGATATGGCACGTCAAGGCTTATTAGCGGCCAAATATTGCATATTAGTAGTCAATATTCAGTACCTTGGTTTATTTAAAAGGGAAGTATCATTGATGTATTTAGTGTAAAACATCCATGCTTAGGTAAATCATTAGTTTGCGTGTGAGGTTTTTATGTTGTTTTGTATAAACGTCTAGACCCATTAATTATTAATTCTTATTTTTATCCGTGGTGCTAGGCAACTGGGCTTATCCCAGTTGTAAACGACCCTTTGTGCCTAGTGGCCTTGTTTGTTCTGTCTCCTGCTTGATATGGAGGGAAGTGGAAATTTATGTTTTTTCCTACTCCTCCGTTATTTTTTTCTGATTAATTTCGTTGCGGGATCCAAGACAGTTAAATTCATTCTCCGGGACTTCGTCGAGCTTCATTGCCTCGGCGCTTTTCTGGTGGTCGCCACTGTTGATTCTGGCTTTCAGGAGTTGCAGTGGTTTGGGAATAGTGCGGTGGGTTTGTGCCAAAAAAAAAAAAAAAACTTCTAGACATCTGACGACTCAGTTCGCAGGCAAAAGCGGCTTCTTCTGTGTAAGCAACGTGATTTGACTTCGATTGAACCGCCTGCACACCGCGCGCTGTGGTCATCTACTTAAGTCGGCAGACGACCCTGTATAAAATAGCCATTTGCTGTCAGGAAAATTGGCACAAGAAACTATTCCAAACATCCTTCATAATGCGCACAGCAAAACAGTGGAACTCACTGCCTGCTTCTGTGTTTCCGAATGCATTCAACCCGAATCTCTTCAAAGTTAGAGTAAACAGAATTCCTTTGGGTAATCTCACTCCATCGTCGACTTTACCTCTGTCACCTCTAACCTAGACTAGAGTCAAGAGCAAACAAATCTAAAAAACAAAAAGGTTGGTCATAGTCAGAGTCAGGGCTTGGCGTCCAGAATAAAACCGAAGACAAAAAATATGCGTGTATCAAAGTGTGTTACGGCTCTTCAGTAAATACTGAAAATAATATGTGTAACAGTTCTACTACAAATACTGCACGAATGTCAAAAGGTTAGTTCAACAGTTACAGTATTGTAGTAACATTCATAGTGAATTCACTACTAGTACTAGTACTAGTACTACTAGTAAATATTGCATATTAGTAGTCAATATTCAGTACCTTGGTTTATTTAAAAGGGAAGTATCATTTGATGTATTTAGTGTAAAACATCCATGCTTAGGTAAATCATTAGTTTGCGTGTGAGGTTCTTATGTTGTTTTGTAAAAACGTCTAGACATCTGACGACTCAATTCGCAGGCAAAAGCGGCTGTTTTTGGGTAAGCAACGTGATTTGACTTCGATTGAACCACCTGCACACCGGGTGCTGTGGTCATCTACTTAAGTCGGCAGACGACCCTGTATAAAATAGCCATTTGCTGTCAAGAAAATTGGCACAAGAAACTATTCCAAACATTCTTCATATTGCGCACAGCAAAAGAGTGGAACTCACTGCCTGCGTCTGTGTTTCCGAATGCGTTCAACCCGAATCTCTTCAAAGTTACAGTAACAGTAACAGTAAACAGAATTTGTCCCTGTCACCTCTAACCTAGACTAGAGTCAAGAGCAAACCAATCTAAAAAATAAAAGTTGGTCATAGTCAGAGTCAGGGCTTGGCGTGCAGAATAAAACCGAAGACAAAAAATATGAGTGTATCAAAGTGTGTTACGGCTCTTCAGTAAATACTGAAAATAATATGTGTAACAGTTCTACTAAAGGGTCTTTCAACAAGGACGGGTCGATGTTAAAATTGAATAAAACAAGATGTCTGTGAGATATTAACGAAATTAATTTTTTATTTAAAAGGCCCATTTATGCCATTATGGATGGAATATGACATCGTTCAAATGTCCGCCGCGGCTTCGTATGGTGGCATCCGAGAGGTCCAATTTTTAATGACTCTGCTGCGTTTGGTCTCTAGAACGCCACATAGGAACAAACATACATACATACATACATAGACTGATAAACACATTACCCTCCTTCGGCAGTCGGATAAAAACACGACAATCGCACCAAAACAGCTGGGCGTATTTTAATGAAATCGACATCATCTCATAGACAATTTAACTATCTACATTTTGATCAGAGGCTTTTTTTTAAAGTCATAGTATAATAAGGAAAGTACAAAAACTACTAAATTTTAGTTCGCGCGAGTGTGAAACGAGTGCGCGTTTTGTTCCCTCCAGGTCGTTGGCGACAGTCGTCGTCTTAAAAATGTGTAAACGAGCGAATAATCGAAACTTTTTACAATTAAAATAGGCACATGACTCACACGGATTTACCTTACTAGATAAGTACATAAGTAGGCGAACAGCCGGCATTGTATCCGATTAATTATAAATTGATAATGTTCGTAGGTCGAATCAAAGGAACCATTTCGATTGATTGTTGTTCGAAGGCTGTTCAGACATTAACGTTGGCGTTATTTGCAGGTGCCTTTGAGGTATGTGTTTTGAATTGTTAAAAACAGTAATTAATGTCGTACTGAGAGTCATGCCGATATGTTCATTGATATTGTGCGATGAATTATATGTAGCTTGTGTTACAAGGTTGCGTTGCATAATGAGTGATCTATGAGCTTGAGGATCTGTTATTATGATTTGACGCAAGTACACGTGCTGATAGCCATTTTGATGGAGCTTATTGCAGGTTATTCTTGTTAAAGCGCTTTTGTAATTACCTAATTAATGATCTGCGTCTAATTTTGACTTCGAGATGTGCTGCGCCACTTCACTTCACTTGGAATTTCAGTGAGTGAGTGCATGTGAGTGTGCAGTGAATCAAGAGTGTGCGTCTTGCGTTTTCTGTGTAAATGAAAATGTTCCAGCAGTTTTTTTTTGACAACTCAAACACGTAAAGTTAAACTTCCTAGCCAATTAAGTATTTCAAAACTAATACACTCCACAATAACCACCATAATTTCTTCTACGTGACCCTAGTAGCGTAACTTAAGCATGTTATCATTTGGTCGCCATGTCAACTGCATAGAACCGGTTGTCATGTCCAGTTGTCCATGTTACAGGTCTCTAGTACGATTCAAGGTAAGGCCCCGGGTCTGATCTCCGGCCGTAGATATAGTTGACTGCGGATCTAAGTATGTGTGTTTTCACTATACCGGATATTTTAGTTCCGTCTATCTAGGTGATCCGGGGTTAATGAGTGGATATTATGGAAAAGGATGTGTTTTCATTACTAGCGTAATTTTTGGGCACACGGTTGGCGCAGTGGTTGAGCGATTGACTGCTGCGCTGCGTGTCGCGGGTTTGATTCCCGCACGGAACAAATATTTGTATCACCTACAGATAGTTGTTACGGCTCTGGGTGTGTATGTGAGTTTATATGTTTGTAAACGCACCCACGATACAGGAAGAAATTCCTAGTGTGGGGCAACGTAATAAAAAATAAAAAAAATATATAAATATAATTATGTTTAGATTAATAGGTAAGTTGTGATTTTGCTTAGTACTTTAAGTTAGTGGTTTCCCACTGCAAGGCAAAGGGCTCCTTATTTTCTTTCCACTGCTGTACTGTTTTTTAAGCTGCTATGGACAAGTTATTTTTGAAGGAGTCCAGCTCAACCCACGACCACTGTCTGGGTCTGCAATGTCGCTTTCTTGATTGCACCCATCACTTCATTGCTACAAATCGAATGCAGGAGGTATTTTTCCATGATTTCTCCGAAGTCGATGAGAATTTTCTTATAGCTAATTGCTTTTATGATGTTTGATGTTAATTAAACAGTCTAGTACGTAGTTATTTTAAAGCAATATTTTGTTTATTACCTTTTTTATTTTTATCAATAGGCTCGCGCTTGACCACTATCTCACCTGATGGTAAGCGATGATGTGGTCGACGTGTATCATGTTTGCATAGAGGAAACCTATTCACTCTCGACTTAAAGTCTCCCAGGTTGTAGTATCAGGAAATACAGACTCCGGCAGGAAATTCCACTCCTTAGTTGTACGCGTAGTAAAAGTATTCCCAAAACGTTCGGTGCGTTTGGGTGGAATGCCCACCTTGTACCGATGACGCATCGCCGTACGTCTTGTAGTCCGATGAACGGACTAAGATAAATTAGTTTATGTAATTCTATCGCACACTCCCCGAAATTTAACCGATAAAAAAACCGACAGGCTGGCAAATCGGTGCCAGTGTTCATAGCTCTGGAGCCTAGACTCGACCAGTATCTCATTGCCGATGAGCCTTTTGGCCTTTTAAGATCGACTCAAGTGCATCCAGCTGGTACTTGGCAGATCCATCATCCGTCAGATGAGAGCATTAGATACTCCATGTATTACCGAACGTGCGCTTGATACAAGTTAAGCAACTGTTCAGGCGTGAAGTACCGTTACAAGGGGATCCTTGCAAAGGTGAGACGGTCCAACTTTTTGGCTGCCAGTTGGGCTTTTGCCTCAATGAATGGATCAAAATTGAGGGTCGATGTCAACGTAACGCCAAAAAGCTCAAGATGGTCCGTTATCGGCACGGTAAGACCACGGAAAGTAGGAGCCTGGTGGAATTAGCTCCTTTTAGCGGAAAACACGCCTGGGTCTTAGCAGCATTGCACCTTGCCATATTGGCATCGCCCCATTCGGAGACTGCGCCCAACCATGGCCTCCTAGTAGCGCGCGCGTCGGGTACGTATCTCTCAGCAACAGTGTTGTCGTTTGCACCCTCGTTGCTCCCAGGACAATCTGGGCGAGATTTAACGCAAGCGGCTTTCGCGTCTCTCGCCCAGCATGATCATTGCACTGGTATGGGAAGAGCCACTCCTGGTGGTGGGCATTGTTATCCCCCAGTAACACCAATTGGGTGGAAGGGTACCGCTGCTGTGCCATATTAGCCGCCGCACACAGATGTTCCGTGACCGTGAGCCTGGTTGTCTCCTGATCTCCACTGTGAGATTGGTAGACACAGGACCTGTGTCCACCAGTGCCCAGTGCATGGAAAACCTAGAGTCCTCAAGGTTACGGAAACGCCGATGACATATGTCGTCTCGGGCGTACATGCATATACTCGCGCGTGTTACCTACCGACCTATCTCTTGAACACGTTCTTAGGCAATCGGCGGAGACCCAAATGTCGTGCTATATGCAGTAGCATAAAGCACGACATTCGGGTCTCGGTCGGAAGTCGGTAACCTTACCAGTAGGTAAGGTTACAAATTTACCTGTATCGGCTCGCGTGATTCGGTACAATAGAGGTACATAGTATGATAGACAATTACACAAGAGTTTTGTTTAGGTAGACGGATTCCCATGGTGTCATGGCTGTCTCCGTTGAAACATAAGAAGCCTTTCACCCAAGGTGTGACTGACCGGTTATGTCCGTCAATAGTACTGTATCTTTTAAAAACCTCTATCATGGTGCAAAGATGACGATTTGATTAGGAATATTTCAAGTTTGAATGGAAAAGTGAAGTGGTGGTCGTGAATATTTGGAATTACAATACGACCTGGGGGGTGACCATAAGCTGTGATCGAGTAAGTGACAGATGTATACAAGTCATATACATCTGTCCCTTACACGCACTCAAAATAACCTTACTCTAAGAGCTTATGGTCACCCCCCGGTAGGCCTCACGTTTGCAGTAGCGTGCTTATCGTGTTGTGATCTCTGATTAAATATTTTTGACAAAAACCTTGTTGTCAGCCAATTTAGAAAGTATTATTAAGTATGTTAAATTATTGTTTACACGCAAAATACTAATTGTTAATTAGAAAATATTAATTGTTATTACAATGTTCTTTCGTGACTTTACGATGAGTGAAATTCTTTCTTTCAAACAAAATAATCGACAAATCACATGGCAGATGAAAGACGCGTTGTGAATTTCCGTCTATGTGATTGGTCGATTGATGGCAGTCAAACTCTTTGCTTTGCGTAATGAGGCTGCTGGTGGAGGTTGCGGGCATCCACTGGATGCGAGACGCACGAGACCAGTCAATGTGGTGACGCTTGGGGGAAGCCTATGTCCAGCAGTGGACGTCTTTCGGCTGATATAATGATGATGAAACAAAATAAAGTCCCGCATACATTTAAATTGATTCCTCTGATGATATTAAATAGAAAATACTACCAGCTGGTATTTCTCGTAAATGGCAGCAATGTTGATAATAATTAAGCTTACTAATTGGACATGTCTGTTCATATTAAAACTGAGTTGTTTGGAAGACCTAGGACACTTCATGTGCACATTATATTTTTGATAAGGTCACATACTTGGAATCGTTTCGTGATGTAAGGCATTGAACTGGAACAGAGGCCGAGTGACGTTAAGGTCGGTGCCACTGCTAGCGATTAACTGGTAGATAGAAGTTTGGCAGTTAGAGGTGAAATTAAGTCTTTTTAAAAGTCTTTGTCCCACTATAAAAGTTTTTAGCAGTCGCAATAGGCAGTGTTATTGAGATTTACTACCAAATTACCAGCAGCATTCTAGTTTCGGTGCTCATTTTTAGGGTTACGTAGTCAACCAGGAACCCTTATAGTTTCGCCATATCCGTATGTCCGTCCGTCCGACAGCAACTTAGCTTAGAGACTCTTAGTATTACATAGCTGAAATTTGACATATACATATTAATTATGCCAACAAAGTGGAGAAATAAAAATGGAAGAAATAAATTTTAGAGTAGCTCCTGTGCACATAAA
The DNA here is from genome assembly GCA_945859665.1 of Anorthoa munda. Taxonomy (NCBI): domain Eukaryota; kingdom Metazoa; phylum Arthropoda; class Insecta; order Lepidoptera; family Noctuidae; genus Anorthoa; species Anorthoa munda. The sequence continues at coordinate 22,733,031 of OX243905.1, read as the reverse complement.
GTGAGGATGCTTTTTTTGTCGTCTATCCCATGGTGTGGGTTATCGTTGGATAGGCCATTCAATAAAATATTACGGGTCTATGGAAACCATTTGTCGATTCATGGACCCGTTTGCGTAAAATTAAGCTTTAGATGACTAATTTTTATTAGAGTCAAGTGTTCCCCCCTCCTGTCAGCTAAATGGTTGCTTTTGGATATGTGACGTACTCACGGTAATATACAACGAAATTAAAAGGAAAAACTATTACAGCTAAGTAGGTTTTACTAGTTTACGAGTAATAGTCGATCAACTTATAAAATGTACTTGAAGAAGTAAAAATTTTGTATACTTATGTGTGTATGAACAAAAGTTTTTGAACGGCAAAGTTAATTTTGTCCCTTCGTTAGAGCCGTTGTTTATGAACGTTACTAATTTTACCTATTTATTTTGGTGAATGTAGCTGTTTATACGGAACCCTCTATGCGCGAGGTAGACTCGCACTTGGCCAGTTTTTATTATTTGAGAGGTTCACTTTTAACCATATTTTCCCTAATGGTAAGCAAAGATGTGATCGACGATGGAGCACGCTTGCCTAGAATCCTGCCTTCTCTTTGAACATACACAAGTTATGGAAGTTTTGAAGGTGCACAAATTATTATAATGCAGAAAGAAGCTAGGATAGTCTATTCAACTCTTTCATGTTCTTTTAACAATGCTTAGCAATTATTTCCAAATTATAACGAATTGGTATCCGAGAGTTGGCAAGAGATGTCGAGGACGACAACAAATGCGCTGGGAAGATGAGCTGAATCTTACTGTGGGACCCAAATGGAGGAGAGTTGCTCAAGACAGGAAGCAATGGAATCTACTGGATGCCTTTGCCAAAAGGCACACTGAGTTGAGAGACAAACGAAACAAACAGTGCAGTTATAAAGATTAATCTCACCCAGTTTAACGGGCTAAATAAACATAAATAAATAAATAAGCAATTATTTTTAGTTCAACTTTTGGCATTATGTTTCTAAAACCATATCCGTCTTTTACCTACATTTTCTTACTCTAACCAAGAATATTGCCGTTCCAAACCCACGCAGTAATTGATCGCTAAAAATTGGCAACTACGCCTGACCCGATTCTATGATCTATATGATCAATTTGGAGCTAACAATTGATTATCACGACCACGAGTGATTGAATTATGACGTCATAAGGCAAAATTACAGCTTGTCAAGTTTACATTGTTTCGTTAATAGGCGCCTTTGCAAGGCTCTGAGAGATTGAACTATATAATTACCTGCAAAGAAGGACTACCTTTTTATTTTCCGTAATTTAATTCAGGAATATGTACGTTGTATTTTATATAGTTATGGTTTTGAAGGTGTTTTTCTAATATTTCTGGATACAAAAAGTTTACATATGTCTTGAATGAAAGTGCCTAGATTATTGTAATTTTTAACCGACTTACCAAAAAGGAGGAGGTTCTATGTTCTATGTTTTTTTTTTTGTGTTTGTTCACCGATATCTCCAACAATTGTGGACCGATTTTGAAAATTTTCTTTGAAAAGGTATGTTCCGAAATTGGTCCCATTTTAATTTGGTGAAGATCTGATGAAGAACTTCGGAGATATACAACAGAACTCTTCAATTAATAACGGCAAATCTCTCGGGATTGCTGCAATCGCATGTCTGTTTATTGTTTATACCATTTCATAACATAACATCACGCCAGTACGCTCTAAAGGGGTACACAGATGTGTATAGTTCACCTTGCTACACTCTCATTTCACCGTTTATGTTCAGTTTCATGATATTTGGGTAATCTATTCTGGCAATGTAGGTACCTTACTAAAATACTTTACTATTTTCCTATTAGGTAGGTACACCTAAAAAGTGAAAAATAAAAAAGATATATTTTACAAAAAAATACTAAAAACAAACTACCAACTTCCAAATAAGAAAACTACTAAGTGAAAAATAACTTTATTTTTGGAAGTCGGTGTCCATTACGCAAAAAATTGGTACCTACCAAAGACACCGGCTTCCAAAAATTAAGTTATTTTTCACTTTGTAATTTTCTTATTTGGACGACTTCCAAGTAGTTTTTTTTTGTAAAAATAGTTTTTTTTTATCAGACGGTTAAATATGCCATTTAAGATACGCCTATAAGCTATTAATATCCTAGCATTGAGTTATATGTACTAGTATCCTAGTGATATTTTTGGTATAACACAGTCTAGATCGTGAACTATTTCTTGATCAATAAACATGTTTATGTCAAAACGTGGGCCAAAAGTTATTACGAGGTTTGATTTTTAGTAGAAGTCACACGGTTTGTATTTCATGGGACGCTGGTTTAATTGCTAAAACGTTAGTGGTTTTTTCTATATCGATGGTAATTGGTAGGTATAATTTACAGCATGTCCATTGAATCCATTATGAATAATTTTCGACAAAGGTATCATTTTATTTCCAAACTAACTATACAGTGCCGGAGTACACATTTTGTTCCCGTCACTCTAATTTTAACATTGAATCAAATTTTAAACAGCGAGAGAAAGTTAGAAGCAGACTCTTTTTGTTATTAAATTATAGTGGACGTTTAGTTTTGTATTTTTTTTCAGCGCAGAGCCAGCCTACCTAGAACGAATTCTCAATTATCAATGCTCTGTTTCTTACAGTTTACGTGCAAAACTTCGAAACTAGAAACATTTCGATATTGTAAATACTATGGTGCGAACAATGGCGGAATTGGCTCGAATAAAGTCAGTTAGTATTAGTAAATTAGTTCCACATTAACATATCCTGGCCTAAAAGGGGTATAATCTGTGGTGGGGTCAATAATAGGGTCAGGTATTGACATTTGTAAACCGTGTACACTTGCCCCTTATCGGGCAGTACGGGCTTACGGTTGGTATTGTAAGCTGGTTTAGTGGGGTACCTACCTATACCTACAGAAGTGAGTGGTTAAGGTTATGTTTTAGTATGCGTCTAGGTAAAGCTTTGTAGAGTAAGAGGTTTGGAGGACATCGTCAAGATAACACTGATTAATGTACTAACCTAATCTGATGATGTGTGATAAGACAACATTGTGATTTAAAGGAAGACTAGCTTCTGCCAGCTGATTGCATGAATGTCGAAAATTATCCCGACGGAACATATTCCCGGAATAAAAAGTATCCTATGTGCTTTTCCTGACTATAATACTATAATCAATCTCTGTGCCATATTTCATCCAGATCGGTCTAGCCGTTTGAGCGTGAAGAAGTAACAAACACACAAACACACACACTCACAAACTTTCGCCTTTATGTTATTATATAAATATAATATAATATAATATAATATAATATAATATAATATAATATAATATAATATAATATAATATAATATAATATAATATAATATAATATAATATAATATAATATAATATAATATAATATAATATAATATAATATAATATAATATAATATAATATAATATAATATAATGCTAATATAATGGAAAAGGAGTAGGTACATACTCCTCTAGTAGAATCGTAGCAGCTGGTATGCTGTAGTTATTGCCTATAAAAGAAGTGAGTTTACGTTTGTAGGGAAGTAAAGTACCTGCACGTAAGGTCATTTGTTCACGAAGCACCGCACGACAGGGTTTGCGGTTCCGATTTTTAACACACGACACACTGCATACGGTCTGTCGTCCGTTCGAAGTTTCACCAGACACGATTCTTCAACGACACTGCAGTGCACTTGTATTGTTTTATATAGCGCGTGGGTGACGAACCACGCGTGAATCGTGCGGTGCGGTGTGTCGTGTCGTCAACAAGCTCATACTTGTTTTGTACAGCCGCTAAATCGTCAGCGCAAAAAAGTCGCAATGACATAGCGGCATCGACGACGTAGTCGAAAGACCGTTTGGAAATCGTGTCGCGTGTTGTGCGGTGTCGTGCAATGAATAAACGCTCCATATAAATATATGGAGCTCTGAATCGTGACCGCATTTTGCGGTGTCGTCTGTCGCGTCGTGAACAAACAGCCTAAGTCCTCGTAATTTTGAATAAGTGCAAGATGAATTGGACTTTTAAATTTTGCTACACATTAAAAAACTCGTGCTTAATATGCTGAACTTTTGTGACCAGTCAATCCTATAAGGTTCAAATTGTTACCTAACTTATTCATAAAGAAATTAAAAATTATTTGCTACGCTCAATCTCCCAGCATTAAAGTTTGCACCGTATAATCATTTTCAAATCTCTCTAATGTCTTACAGCAAATATTTAAATTACAACTTAAACTATTCAACATTGATCCTCAAGGAAATAACAATAAAAAATATTGAAACGGTTATTAAAAACTCAAATACATTGTAACCTTTGGGCAAATGGCGGCGGTTCGCGTGACCACCGCACTTATATCGACAAAGGTAACTGTAACGTATATATGTTACTGCAAAAGCCTGAACTACGTTTGCCGGTAAAGCCAGAGATTGACCAAATCTTAAGTTATTTCCTTTTTTTAAACCAACGACACATTTTTATTTCTTGCTACATATTTTATCTAGTAGTAGAAACGCTTTTGAACGACTGAACCGATTCTCCTCAAACATAGCTAAGAACACTCTCGATAAAGTCACCTATGAACAAAAAAAAGAACAAAATCATATTCGGTTCATCCGTTTAGGAGATATGATGCCACATACAGATACACAAATACACAAACACACAGGTACACACGTCAAACTTATAATAGGGCTCTTTTTCCGTCGGGGGTTATTTTTATGTCTACGAGTAAAGAAAGAAAGAAAGAAAAGAAAGAAAATACATTACAGTACATAAGTATGACACACAATAATATCAAACGATGAGAACAATTCAACAACTAATTGATTAGATTAACTGTAGAAGATGTTTTGTTTTTAAAAAACTTTTTTTTAGGGGTACCGTACCCAAAGGGTAAAAACGGGACCCTATTACTAAGACTCCACTGTCTATCTGTCTGTCTGTCACCAGGCTGTATCTCATAAATCGTGATAGCTAGACAGGTGAAATTTTCACAGATGATGTATTTCTGTTGCTGCTATAACGTCAAATACTAAAAACAGAATAAAATAATTATTTAAGTGGGTCTCCCATACAACAAACATGATTTTTTTGCCGTTTTTTGCAATAATGTTACGGAACCCTTCGTAAGAATGTGAGTCCAACTCGCACTTGGCCGGGGTTTTTTTCAACATTCCAATTAGCAAATCATCATCATCTGCATAGCCTTTTCCCATCTATGTTGAGGTCGGTTTCCAGTCTAATAGAATTCAGCTGAGTACCAGTGTTTTACATGGAGCGACTGCCTATCTGACCTCCACAACCAGTAACTGGGTAACACGATACCTCAAGGCTAGACTGGTGTCAGTTCTCAAAATTCTGGCTACCCGTAACGACTGTCAAATATCTTCAAATGACAGCCGGGACCAACGGCTTACACGGACGAATCTCGGTATGTAAAGATGGTCACCCATCCACGGACCGACCTCGGCAAGCGTTGCTTAACCTTGAAGATCGACCCGTGCGGCTTTTATTATTTGGCCACGAGCTGACACATGTCTTCGAATTTTGCCGGTTTCCTCACGATGTTTTCCTTCACCGTTTTGAGAGCAGTGGTGATGAAATAATTTACACAAAGTAAAGCGCTGCCTGGATTCGAAGCCACGACCTACAGCTTGTTAGTCGCGGCCGTTACCACTGGGTCACTACTGCTCTCCAATTAGCAAATATAGTTTACCTGTGTTGTTAACTACTTAAGTTGTTATTAGTTTGTAAATCTTAAGTTATAAAATCGGAATACCTTGGATTTAACATATTTCGGGCTTTTACAGTAACACACATACTTTAGAGGCTCAACTTCAGTTATCAACAGAAAAATAGTCAGTTTAATTATACGTTCGTTGCTAAGCACATTTTGTTCAAAGTAAAATTACTTCCTTAGTACAAATTCGTGAGGTATAACACCTTTTTGTTGGCGGGACATGTTAATTGCGGCTGTCGCTACATTGCTTTTGATTATAATTACGTCAATATTTTATGTTCCAATCAACCTTTTGTCAGGGTTTAGGTCATAGGCGTTGTACGTATGATTTGTGGACGCACCAAAGATATTGCAGAAACATAAGACAAAGCAAAAAAAGCGGCCAAGTGCGAGTCGGACTCGCGCACGAAGGGTTCCGTACCATTATCACGAAAAAAAACACGTTTGTTCAAATCAAATCAAATAAAATGTTTTTTATTTCACATAGGCCTACATGGGCACTTATAAAACGTCGACAAAAGGTGCACGGTTCGGGTTAGTCGTTTCCTGTGGAGAAGAACCGGCAAGAAACTCCACGGTTACTCTTTTAAAAAAATTGGTTTGTTTTTACAATATTTCCATGTTACAGTATTAGTGCTTAGATATGGGGGGACAACGTAGGCCCGACAATAAGGCGTAAGAAACTAAAAAAAATATTGTATAAACGAGAGAGTTAACAAATGTTAACAAGCGTCTAGAAATCTAGAAGGCCTACAAAGTTCACACATTCACAAAACAATCAGTAAAAGAATCTATACAAAGGAAAAAATTAATAAAAATATATAACAAGACTAAATTTAACATGTGGCACAAATGTTGTTATCAGTGCTGTAACTATTCATAGCAAAGGGCTATAAAGATTATTGAAATCATTGTAAAAAGTCTAATTAAATGAAAGAAAAAAAGTAAAAATGAGATTGAGAATAGTTAGAGACATCCACATATTTGTGCCGTTTATGAGTTACCAGGGAAGCCGCATGCGCAGAAGGAGCTAAAATTTTTATCTTCAACGTAGTCCTTGATTTTGTAATATGCTTTTTTAATAAGGACACGTTTGATGTAGTTTTTGAACTTTCCATCGGTCAATTCTATAACTGGCTTTGGCAACTTGTTATAAAAGCGTATACTGTTTATAAGAAAAGACTTGCTAGTTTTCGTTAATCTGAATTTGGGTATTACAACTTCATGCTTACTGCGTGTATTTAAATTATGGAAATCGCTTCTAGTTTTGAAAAGCCCTCGATTTTTGCGGACATACAAAATACATTCCAATATATAAAGAGAAGGTAGAGTTAGTATATCGATCTCTTTAAATTTTTCTCTGAGGGACTCTCGTGGACTCATTTTATAGATTGCGCGGACTGCCCTCTTTTGTAAGATGAAAATTGAGTCAACGTCTGCTGCTGATCCCCACAGCAGAATGCCATAAGACATAATACTGTCGAAATAAGCATAGTATACTAACCTTGCTGTGGCTACATCGGTTAACTGCCTTATTTTCCTTACTGCATATGCAGCTGAACTTAACCGACCCGAAAGAGTCCTAATGTGCGCGCCCCACTGCAATTTTGAATCCATAGTAATCCCTAAGAATACAGTTTCCTTTATAACTTCAAGATTTTTGCCGTCAAGATTTAAATTTAGGTCACGTTGTGGTACATTTGGTAAGGCAAACTTCAGACATTTTGTTTTTTTCGCATTCAGTAAAAGATTGTTAGCTGCGAACCATTTAGAGAGAACAATCAGACTTTCGTTGACATGTAAGACATCCGTATCTTTCCTATCTATTTTAAAAATTAGCGAAGTATCATCAGCAAATAGAATTATATCCGATTATTTGGCCATCATAAAAGGGAGATCATTAATGTAAACAAGAAAAAGGAAAGGGCCGAGAATTGAACCTTGGGGCACGCCCATCTTGACTAGAGACCCGGAGGACGTCGCCCCATTAACATTTACTTTTTGCTGTCTGTTTGATAAATAGGAAAGCACAAGATCAGCAGATTTTCCTCGAATTCCGTAGTGGTGTAATTTACAGATCAGTGTGTTGTGGTCGACGCAGTCGAACGCTTTCGAGAGATCACAGATAATGCCAATGGCATCCTGGGACTTCTCCCAAGATTCCAAGATGTGGCTGATGAGTTTTACTCCCGCGTCCGTTGTCGACCTACCTTTCGTGAAACCAAACTGTTGACTATGCAGGATCTTATTTGAATTGAAGTGAGACAACATCTGTTCCAGCATGATTTTTTCATAGATTTTACTCAATGCTGGAAGCACGGATATAGGCCTATAATTAGAGGGATCACTCTTACAGCCTGATTTGAAAATTGGTACTACTTTACTGTGTTTCATTAAGTCAGGAAAAGTGCCGCTGTCCAAACATTGATTGAATATGCCTGTTAGGACAGGAGCAATTGAGTCAATAATATCTCCAAGAACCCTAACGGATATCCCCCACAAGTCTTCAGTATTTTTTACGTTGAGACTTTTGAACGCGTTTTTAATTGTATCAATACATATTGATTTAAATTTAAAGGTTGGTATGTCTTTAGTAAAGTTTTCTTTAAAAAGAGCTTCAGCTAATTTAGATGAGGAGGGAAGAGACTTCGTAACCTCTAACGGAATGTTGGTAAAGAAATTTTCTAATGTCTCAGCAACTTCTTGCTTACCAGAAATGGTTTGATTAGATATTTTCAAAGACAACTCATTCTGATCGCTTTGTTGTGTCTTTCCAGTTTCTCTATTAATTATTTGCCACACAGTTTTTATTTTATTATTAGAAACACCAATTTTGTGAAAATGAGATTGAGAATAGTTAGAGACAACCACATGTTTGTGCCGTTTATGAGTTACCAGGGAAGCCGCATGCGCAGAAGGAGCTAAAATTTTTATCTTCAACGTAGTCCTTGATTTTGTAATATGCTTTTTTAATAAGGACACGTTTGATGTAGTTTTTGAACTTTCCATCGGTCAATTCTATAACTGGCTTTGGCAACTTGTTATAAAAGCGTATACTGTTTATAAGAAAAGACTTGCTAGTTTTCGTTAATCTGAATTTGGGTATTACAATTTCATGCTTACTGCGTGTATTTAAATTATGGAAATCGATTCTAGTTTTGAAAAGCCTTCGATTTTTGCGGACATACAAAATACATTCCAATATATAAAGAGAAGGTAGAGTCAGTATATCGATCTCTTTAAATTTTTCTCTGAGGGACTCTCGTGGACTCATTTTATAGATTGCGCGGATTGCCCTCTTTTGTAAGATGAAAATTGAGTCAACGTCTGCTGCTGATCCCCACAGCAGAATGCCATAAGACATAATACATATACATAATCGATAGTAATCCCTAAGAATACAGTTTCCTTTATAACTTCAAGATTTTTGCCGTCAAGATTTAAATTTAGGTCACGTTGTGGTACATTTGGTAAGGAAAACTTCAGACATTTTGTTTTTTTCGCATTCAGTAAAAGATTGTTAGCTGCGAAACATTTAGAGAGAACAATTAGACTTTCGTTGACATGTAAGACATCCGTATCTTTCCTATCTATTTTAAAAATTAGTGAAGTATCATCAGCAAATAGAATTATATCCGATAATTTGGCCATCATAAATGGGAGATCATTAATGTAAACAAGAAAAAGGAAAGGGCCGAGAATTGAACCTTGGGGCACGCCCATCTTGACTAGAGACCCGGAGGACGTCGCCCCATTAACATTTACTTTTTGCTGTCTGTTTGATAAATAGGAAAGCACAAGATCAGCAGATTTTCCTCGAATTCCGTAGTGGTGTAATTTACAGATCAGTGTGTTGTGGTCGACGCAGTCGAACGCTTTCTAGAGATCACAGAAAATGCCAATGGCATCCTGGGACTTCTCCCAAGATTCCAAGATGTGGCTGATGAGTTTTACTCCCGCGTCCGTTGTCGACCTACCTTTCGTGAAACCAAACTGTTGACTATGCAGGATCTTATTTGAATTGAAGTGAGACAACATCTGTTCCAGCATGATTTTTTCATAGATTTTACTCAATGCTGGAAGCACGGATATAGGCCTATAATTAGAGGGATCACTATTACAGCCTGATTTGAAAATTGGTACTACTTTATTGTGTTTCATTAAGTCAGGAAAAGTGTTGTATGGGAGCCCTACTTAAATATTTATTTTATTCTGTTTTTAGTGTTTGTTGTTATAGCGGCTACAGAAATATATCGTCTGTGAACATTTCAAATGCCTAGCTACCACAGTTCATGAGATACAGCCTGGTAACAGACGGACAGACAGACAGACGGACCGCGGAGCCTTAGTAATAGGGTCCCGTTTTTACCTTTTGGGTACGGAACCCTAAAAATGTAAAATGTGTTGGCGCATTGTTACTTTTTATTCTGTAGTAAGATCTGTCTCTAAATACTGCTGGTGGTGTTGCTGCAAAAGACATGGAAAATGCATGATAAAATATACTTTAGGCTATCATGCGTTTCGATGGCTTGGAAAGAGACCTTAGAGTCTCGATCTTTCCAGGTCTTAAAAAGAGATCTCGGAATCTGGCCAAGTGAAGCAATATTTGGACACTAATATTTCCTACGCGCTATAACAGGCCAAAGATTGTCAAGAAGTTTTTAGTCTAGTAATATTATGACGATCTGCACTGAACAAATGATTAGAGCAGCTAGAAGATATTTCAAGTCGAAAATGTGGTTTAATGATAAGTAGTGCTGTGGGTTCGGGCGGCTGTCATTGAATAAATATTTATATAACGCCAAATACAAGTTTAGTCACCGAGAATCTCTTAAAACTACTTAAAAAGATTAATATAATGACAGTTTCTTGACAATTCATTTATGAAAATATTATGAATGTAAGGAAAAATATACATCTCATTAGTAATTTAGAGATAGATACAATTATAATACAGAAATAAAGATAAGTTAGATCAACCATCTTACAGATTAGCTAAAGTACACACATCTTTCATTGGGTACTGTGTTAAATTCAATAACAATGATATATTAAAACTAAATGAAAGAAAATTTAAACCTTTGTAAATTAAAAGATTATATACAAGATAAGAATGCTTGGAAACATGCTGGTCCTGCTCCATAGGACTCGATGGATATGTTAGTGTAGCCAAAATCAAAATGATTAATTTATATTATACTCATAATTATAGTAACGATTTTATTTTTTCTTCTCTTTTTGTTTAAGAATTGACTCGCATACTGTTCCGTTGTTGTTGAATTAGGTAATTTACCTATGTTTGCAATATTTGTAAGTATGTGAGAACCATGTTCCTATTTATAAAATGAATGAATTTACCTGTTAGTGCTTGTAATATTATACCTATACGTAGACGTGTAAAACACTTTTTTTAAAGAGTGAGTGTGGAGTTACTTGTACGTTTTTCTCCATAAAAACCTACTGTTCCGAATGGACTGTAGAATCAATTATTATGTTCAAAAGTGTCGCTTAATTCTCCATTAACTGCAAAGAATAGAACCCCAACACTAAAAGATCTTAACTTACAAACATAATAGTTCGCGTCACCAATAAACTTGCTCCAAACCTTTATCAAATAAATTGCCTTTGCGCAAAGCGGTAGGTGTGAGACCACCCGGCGTTCGTTCCTAGACCACCAGATGCTATCATGGGTAGAACCCGCGGGGGCTGTTACATGCACTACGAGACCACGAGACCATTATGATAACCAACCAACACTTTCTCGGAATGCGGTTGTGTTGAAGATAAATAGGTTATACCGTGTGGTTTGTTACGTTGTGATGCTTGGGGTTACCAGTTATGAGTGATAGGTTTGGATTGACATAGGTATTTCTTTCAGATAGTTCAAATTGTATGTATGACTAAGACGAATTGTTCATACAGCGGTAGCAGTTACATACCCAACGTTAGTTGGTTCCTAAAAAATTCATGTGTGCATCCTAATCCTGATGTGTGTTATTTAATGAGCTTGAGGATGTATCACTAATCAGTCTGTTTAAACGTTTGATGCAGCAGACAAAGATGTGAACCAGATCAGACTAAGGGGTGAGATGTGACCAGACTAAGATTTGGTCAAGCTGCAGATATTTTTGATATTATGTGATAATAATAAATCATATATTTTGAGTTCTTAAATTTGTTAGCTGCTCACAATTATAATGTGGTAACATTGAATAATTATATTAATCATTCAGATTCACACAGAAATAAGGAAGCATTTTGTAACGCCTTCATTTCAGAAATATTTTCACCGAGCATAAAATAAAATTTCAGGTATTACGCAGCAAAGTCGCCCTAGTTCGCCATGTTTCGAAAAATGAAGTGAAGTAACAAGTTCTTAATGAAATGATCGATTTTAGTAGTTCGGGTTGACTTGAAATTAATGCAAGAAATGTAGATTTTTGAAAAATTTCGATTGCTTACGTAAAATATTTGTGTCAACAACTTTTACATTATTGCAGCTTACTAACTTGTATGCGACATTGAATTGAGGACATAAATTAAATAATTTCATGAAGTGTGTGGACATAAATTAAATAATTTCATAATTTCATGAAATTGAATAATTTCATGTTGATTTTGAAACTTATTTACTTTCATGAGGTCGGTTGATTTGCATTATCTTACCTACTGACTCTTACGAATGTGCAACTAGCTTCATCTTTTGATTGAATATTCAAAAGTACCTTTCAAATAATTTAATTAATTGAAATACATAGTTTTGAGTTTATCAGACTCGTTTATTAAGTGCGGGTCGGACCACGCGCAGTAATAGGGTTCCGTAGTTGCATAATAATGCGGATTAAGAAAAGGTTTTTATGTTGTTTCATGAACATTTAAACGGTTTCGGCGGCTCACACATACATTTTATAAATTGGTCGAGTATTACTCGTAAACGTGTAAAGCCTTCTTAGCTCTTATAGTTTTCCTTTTAATTTCGTTATATATACTACTGTCGTGATTTTTTTTTCATATATAAAATTTTCATTTACCTGGCCGAGGGGGAGGACACTTGACTCTAACAAAAATTTGAACTTCGAAAAATAGTTTTCACATACCCTTAATATTTTGAATGGACTACCCAACGATACCCCATGCCATGGGATAGACGAGAAAAAAAAACATCCCCAGCTATTGCATAGCTTTTATCGCGAGCTTTGAGCGCAGCGACCGAATCAAGAAATTTCGTAACGAAAAAATTCCGTAACGAAAAAATTCTGTAACGAAAATAAACCTGACACCCCGAGCTGCTCCGAAATCGGACGATAAATTCCGAGTGTGTGAGCGAGCGAGGGGTGAGGTGGGAGGGGCAGGAGGAGTTTGTTTGGTTTGCGCGATTTTATGAATTGAAATTAGATGGGAATTATGCTCGAATTAAAATTAGATGGGGGGGTTCCCGAGGAGGTGTCCTGAGGGCTCGGCACATATACTAGTAAACTATGTCAGCTTCAAAATCGGGCTATTTCGCTCCGTTTCCGAGATATTTGTGTTTTTGTAATTTGGAGGTTGAATTTCGCGTGGCAAAAGAAGTTTTTACAACTGATGGATGAACATTTTTCAATTGAGATTTAGCATAAATAAAAAATAATTATAATTGCATAAGTTGTAATGCTATGCAATAGCTTTACCGCGGCAGTCCCCGAGTGCCACACGTCTTTTTTTTACCACTTTGTCGGCTTGAATTATATGTACGAGTATATCCATGCCAAATTATAGCTTTTATAGCTTTCTAGTACTACTGAGCTAAGCTGCAGACAGGCGGACGTACAGAAGGACATTGCGGAACTCCCTTGTTGACTACGAAACCCTAAAAAAGGCGTAACCCCACACTTGGAATTTGCCCTGTAGGATGCGTTTACATGTATTGGAATCGCGAGTGATCACATTTAAAAGATTTCACTGAAGTCTGCTGATCTTCTTTCGCCTGATATAAATTACTTCAACAATGATAATAATTTTCCACGTTTACCTGACGTTGGGTATCCTGCTAAGATCTTTTACGAAATTAACATTTTTTTCGCATAATACAAGCTCCAAACATTACATTCAGCCGCCATTTTCAACTTACACAATTTCTTTCTTCGCAAAAAATCTCACATTAAAATGATAACAAATGTTTTTAACGTGATGTATTAAAACATTTCACTTGAAAAGTTTCGTTTGATGTAATCAGACGATCTCTATGTTTAAATAATGGACTAATTGTGAACTTTTTATTGAACAAAGGTATATTGTTTTGTGTGAGATCTCTCTCACCGGTTTATAGGGAAATGTACTGGTATACTGGGTTATACTATGTCTACTCATACAATACGTTTTGTAGTTTATTGGACTTGTTAAGCTGTCGTGGGTAGAGTGCAATGTATACCAAATCCGTGTTGTTAGGCGACTAGCATTCAGATTTATTATAATTTACGAGTTTTGTTTGAATTTAAGGAATGTTCTCTGACGTTTATATGAATGCTGTCTGAATTTCGTTTGCATTGTTTCGTTGGAAAATAAAAGTGCAAGTGGTGCATTGTTGTCTCTTTATGAATTGTGTGTGCTGTATGGATAGATGGGAGCTGACGATTGAGCTCGCTGCGTTAGTTGGATTTCTGTGAAGCAGTGGCCAGAATGACATCGTGGCTATCAGGTGTAAGGGTAAAAATATGAATTAGGTAAATAAACAGTTTAAAAAAAACTGTATTTCAGACCTAAATTAGTCCATATGTTGATAGTGGTTAGTAACAGATAGTGCTTAAATGCTATGTTAGTGTTATTAGTACTTAATTCCATTTAATATAAACCTATCTATTTCCACCCAGTGTCTTTGGATGGGACAGTCCACTCTGCCAACAATCATTTTCAGGATACCGTTCCGAGTGTTACGCAAGCGTTGCAATAAGGAAGCCGATTTCGTAAGCATGAAAGCCATTCGTACGAGCTGCAGCAAACATGCCCGATGCACTGCTACGTCGCGGCAACCGCAATAGCATCCTAAAAGCGTTGTTTTATAGTAAGCGCAGGACGTTGTAGGCTCGGCCTGTATATGACACCCACAGGTGGCTCGTGTAAAAGGACTGACAGAACGCCTTAAATAAACTATTATAAACGTTAACACTATTTTTATAAACTATTTCAGCTTTGCTAGGTTTGTGAAATTAAACATTGTTCTGTATCTCTCCCTTGTATAACTCTTCATTCTTTTAGATAAGACTCAAAAGCAGGCTGTGGCTTCCTGAAAAATTGAAGGAGTGCATAGAACAATTCTTCATTTTCTTAAAATATAAATTTTTGTGTACGTCTTTCCTTGGAGGTCTTAAATAAATAAACTCCGTTTTAAGCAGTGAATGTTACATAAGCTCAACAAAATACTTGATAATATATTCCAACAAGAAAAAGTAATAAACAGCGACCAAGCGTCGGTTACATACACAAGTACATAAGTGAGTATGTATGTATGTTCATAGTTTCATACCTAGTTATGAAATTTGTTTGAGGAAGTATGTAAGAAAACGTTTGTTATTGTTATTTGCTAGAACATGAAGTATCTTACTCGTAATTAAAGGCGTACAAGTTAGGAAAATCGGAAACAAAGACGTTATAAATTGGTAGTGTTGGGCCCCGAAACAGCAGTGTTTGGAGAATTAAGTTCGGTCGTTTCGAACGTTCTAAAATCTGGATATAACGCCGTAAAATGGGGCTATCTGCTATTTTTTACATTTTATTCCACAAATAAAAAAAACACGAAAATAATATTTATTTCCCAGCATATAGTATAACACTTGCACAATAGAAGAGTTAAAATAATAAAAAAAAGAAAAAATGTGTCAATGATAATTAAATTAACCCGTGACGGTCGAATAAAAGAATTGTTTGTCTAAAAACTCTTGTTTTGTCTACCTTCTAACAATGATCTTTTGACCTTAGACTCAAAATGTAAATCTAGAAAAAACACTAGCAAGATTATCGACAAATTGTTAGTTTTGATTACAACATTTTACCGTAGTAGTATTTGTATTAAATTGTGACCTAGCGGAAACTAAACCGAGAATATAAGTTAATATAACTTTGTCTTAATTCTGCTTATTCAATACGTCGTAGCAGCCGCTTCTAGTGAATTTGAAAATGCAACTCATACTCATCTCATAAACAGAGTTACGGCAATAAATGTGATACTAGCCATGTAAGTAATTTTTTTAAGTAAGACATTAGTAATTTATTTCATAACAACATACATTGTGTAGAAAAAATAACTAAAATAGAATAGAACCATAAAAAAACCGGCCAAGTGCGAGTCAGACTCGCGCACGAAGGGTTCCGTACCATTATCGCAAAAAAAACGGCAAACAATTTACGTTTTTTTATGGGAGCCCCACTTAAATATTTATTTTATTCTGTTTTTAGTATTTGTTGTTATAGCGGCAACAGAAATACATCATCTGTGAAAATTATCTAAAATATAATAGCTATCACGGTTCATGAGATACAGCCTGGTGACAGACAGACAGACAGACAGACAAACCGCGGAGTCTCAGTAATAGGGTCCCGTTTTTACCCTATGGGTACGGAACCCTAAAAAGGATCGATTAAATTTAGTGAAAACATAATAAATACAATAAATAACAGTAACTCAATAATTAACAATCCTTTATAAATAATTTGATTTAAAAAATAGAGTCTAATATAAAATTCAGTAATAATTATTATAAAAAGATCAATAATTTCACACAAAAGAAACTTTAAGAATAATAATTTACTTTCCATTTTAGATTCATCCAGTCGAATAAATAAAAAAATATAAACAAAATCAATGTCAAAAATAAAATTGAATCGAATTTAAAAAGAAACAGATTAATAATGTCCCACATACGACTCATGACACAACATGATCGTTCATTTTATCGCTTTAATAGGAGCCATACAACATCTAGACGCTTTTACTCCGAAGAAATGATGTATTACTTAATGTCGAAAGTTTTACTTTTAATTCGTGGGACAGGTCACAATGTAATCAGTCTAAATTAATGCATAAATGATGAGATAGTGAAGTCTTTCTTTTGTTATTGAATACTTAGATTGTAATTACATGAATTTTCACAGGCTGTAATGCGTTTTTTGACACGTCTGATAATTTTAGGCTTGTCACGCAAACGAAAGCATTTATTTCATAAACATAACTTTCAAGTTCACAAAGAAACACACAGTAAAATTGCTGGAAAACAAAGAACTATGTTATGTTGACCCAGGAAGATAAAAGGTCTTTAGAGTAAAACACTGCGGGAGGTCCTAGGAGCGGTTTATGAGCAGGTTATGGCAGTGTTGCCAGTGACAGATAGTCAAATATTACATCAGACATCTCAAAAAGTTACATTTTCATGAGAAAAGTTACATTTATCATAATTTGTATGGAAAACGACACTAACAGGGATGGATGATTTAGAAATACACGTGAGTGAGTGAGTAAATATGCAATACGTCAATTTGTGTCACAATATTAGGTGCGACAACATGACAAACGAAAATTATCTCAGATGTGTTCCGTTGCAAGATAATTTTTTGTTTGCTGGAAAATATTTCAATAATTTTTATTAAAGATACACTACTCGAAAATTCTTCCATACAAACGTAGTCTGGCTTTTACTCCACTGTTTGACGATGTACGTTCAAAATAAAAAATGATATCAATTTGTCTCATCATTATCTAGCCCAGTATGGAAGCAAAAATGTAAAAAAAAAAAATCACTTTAATGTTATGAGCTTCGAATGTTCCATATTTCAACACTAATTTTAACGCTTCTTTGGTCGCAAATAAGTACCATAAGAAGAAGGAAAATTGAAAAACGGCCTCCATACAGGGATAGATTAGTAGTTCAACGATGCAAATAATATTATTTTGAACAGATACATTCAGACGTTTATTCATGAAATCCAGACTCCCATATGTCTGTTTATAAAATTTCGCGCGCTCGTTTTCGGTCTAAATCATCATTAATTTCGCTACAAATTTGCAAAAGTGTGTATTCGTACGCGAACTAGCTTCTTACTGCTCAAAACAGCATCTATATGTTCCGCACGTGTTGTCGGTTGATATAGCATGCATTTTAACCCCGCGCACAAAATAGTTCGTGCCGTCGACTAGTGTAACCTTAAGACAATTATTATACAGACCTTAAGTCGTAAAAGTAACGTAAAAGTTACATTTTTAGTCGTGTTACATGGAGGTTACATAAGAAGCTCAAAAGTAACGTAAAATGTAACAAAAGTTACATTCTGGCAGCGCTTGGTTATGGTTATGGGTAGGTTATAGGTAGGTTACTGTGAATTAGAACCAGCTCTGTGGGTAATTACAAAACGGTGCGGTAGGCAGTTTCATCTTATTTAGCAGGTTACATTACAATGGTTAGGTATGCTGTAGTCTAAGTGGATGTTCTTGTAGACTTGTTGAAACCAGATAGCGTAGGACCGTTGTTCGAAGCTTTAGAGCTTTGACTAGACCAATGCATCATAGCCGATGAGATTCTAGGCCCGTTTTTTCGTCGACCTAAGTGCATCAAGCTAGGATTTGGCAGATCCTTCCCAGAGGTGAGAGCAGTATTCTAAGCATGATCGAGCTTACACTTGATACAAGTTGAGCAGCTGTTTAGGCGTGAAGTACCGTCTCACCTTTGCAAGGATCCCCAACTTTTTTGCAGCCAATTGAGCCTTTGCCTCAATGAATGGACCAAAATTGAGGGTCGATGTCAACGTACCACCAAGAAGGTCGAGATGGTCCGTTATCGGCACGGTTACATCACGGAAGGATGGAGCCGGGTGGAATTGGCACTTTTTTCCGGAAAAAAGACACGCCTGGGTCGTCAGCATTGAAACTGACTAGATTGGCATTGTCCCATTCGGCGTAAATAGCATTCTGGCGTAAAGTATCGACTCACTATCTCACACTGCAAGTCTACTATTAAACGACATATTAGTCTTTATACTCCTACGAGCCAAAATTATAAAAAGTTATGAGGTAAATAAGAAACTTAACCTACAAATTTTGAGAATTTGACCAGACAATGAAGCTAAGTTTCAAATAAGCCAAGTTCGTTATTGTTTATTTTTTTCCAGTTTCTCAGGTCAACCTAAAAAGCTTTTTGAATTAATATACATGCCTCATTAGTCTGACTAATTTGATCAAGATAATGACAGTATCATAATAAGTTCTAACCATTCTCAAATAGCGTATGTCATCAGCAAAAATCTCAATTACGTTAGACAAGTTAATTTATATAATGTACTTACGATGTTTTTATGTGCGTTGCTTGGGCGAAATAATGTATTTTTTGTTTAGATTAATAAAGTCATGTTATTTAAGGCCAAGGCAATAGAATGGTATTTCTTTGTTTCAATAACAAACACATTTGATATATTTTTCAACCTTTTCTATACTGAGTTTTTAGGGTTCCGTACCGAAAGGGTAAAAACGGGACCCTATTACTAAGCTAAACTAGACTAAACTCCACTGTCCGTCTGTCTGTCTGTCACTAGGCTGTATCTCATGGGTTGCGGATAAATTTGAAAAAAAGTTACCGCGGCCCTGACTCAAGCAACTGTAGGAACACGGGTGGGTCTTAGTCAGTAAAAGTCTGGCACGCCCTTCCGCTTCACCCAGAGCGGGAGAAGTCATTGGAAGATTTACCACACAAAAAAAAAGGCTGTATCTCATGCATCGTAATAGCTAAACTGTTGAAATTGTTGAATTATAACAGATGATGTATTTATGTTGCCGCCATAACAACGAATACTAAAAACAGAATTAAATAAATATTTAAGTGGGGCTCCCATACAACAAACGTGATTTGTTTGCCGTTTTATGCGATAATGGTACGGAACCCTTGGTGCGCGAGTCCGACTCGTATTTGGCCGGTTTTTATTTTTACTGAACTTCTAAATACCTCTTATAGAACGAATTACTCATGTTCCTATTTATCTGTCATTCGTAGATATTTGATGGTTGTTATGGTTACACACAAACCTTAAAGTCTGACTACTACTATATAAATAACCTTCTGTATTTTAAGATTGATTACCTATGTGATTTATCTGTTAAAGTGCAGTTAAAATAATGCAGTGCAGGTAAAAATACAGACGCTTATTTACAGCCAAATACCTCTTTCAAGAGCAGTGGTGGCCCAGTGGTATCGGACGCGACTTACAAGTTGTAGGTTGTGGATTCGAGCCCAGGCAGGCGCTTTACTTTGTGTAAATTATTACATCACCACTGCTCAAAACTGTGAAGGAAAACATCGTGAGGAAACCGGCATGTCCTAGAACCAAACATTCGAAGACATGTGACATCCACCAACCCGCACTGGGCCCGCGTGGTGGATTACGGCCCTTTCCCCCTCACAGAGAGGAGGCCTGTGTCCCAGCAGTGGGAACATTAATAGGCTTATGATGATGATGATGATGTGACCTCTTTCAAGAGACACGAGATAAATTAAACTTAACCATTATGAAACAAAATCGTGGTACAGTTTTATTGAAATCGTAATAAATTATATCTGGGTCAGTACAATAAACTCGTTGACAAAAACCAACCACTTCATTACTTATAAGGAAAGCCAATAAAAATACATTTGTATCTTATTAAGAAATCTCAAAGTCGCTCTTAATAAAAACTTGGTATGCACTAAAATAGGTGCACTGCAGTTAAATAAATAGGTATATAAGTACGTAGTAAGGTCGGTTCGGCTTATGGTAATGCTTGTTACAATCACCGGTGCCCAGATAAATCTTTAGTCGTACGAAACAGAACAGAATAATTGTGTCACCGCGATTGTATCCTATTTAATAATTATTTCAATATTTATGAACGTAAACATGCGTTACCATGTTGTTAGAGTGGATTTTCGGAATTCTGTAGTTGTTCTATAAGTTTTTAAGCTGACATGGTCGCAATCATTAACAAAAAACTTTTTTCAAAAAAATTCTACCGACTTCCAAATAGGAAAACTAGAAAGTGAAAAATAACTTTATTTTTGGAAGTCGGTGTCTTTGGTAGGTACCAAATTTTTAAGTTATGGACACCGACTTTCAAAAATAAAGTTATTTAGTTATTATTTAGTAGTTTATTTTTCACTTTTTAGTTGCCCTAAACCTAATAGGGAAGTAGATAAGTAAGTATCTATAACGACAGAATAGATTACCCGAATAACATGAAACTTGAATATAACCGGTGAAATGAGAGACTTGCGTACCTCTTTCGAGCGTACTGGCGTAATTTTATGTTATGAAATGGTATAAACAATAAACAGACATACGATTGCAGCAATCCCGAGAGATTTGCCGTTATTTATTGAAGAGTTCTGTTGTATATCTCCGAAGTTCTTCATCAGATCTTCACCAAATTAAAATGGGACCAATTTCGGAATATACTCTTTCAAACAAAAATCAAAAAGAATTTTCAAAATCGGTCCACAATTGACGGAGATTTCGGTGAACATACTAAAAAAAAAAAGAAAAACTTACATAATGTCGAACATAGAACCTCCTCCTTTTTTGGTAAGTCGGTTAAAAAAAAAATTCATGGTCAAAAATCGGCCATAGCAGAACATCTTCTCGACTCAGGACCAAACCACTGGATCGATTTACATGACCCACAGGTTATCTCGACAGAACGCCATTACATACCTAGAATGGTTCAGGAAGCAATTGAAATAACCAAGTGCAAAAATTTCAATAGGGACGACGGGTTTCAATTGTCGAGAGCCTGGAATCCAGTGGTTCAACTATGTAAAGGTTGTAAAACTACTGAACCAGTGTCAACAGTGGATACAGTGAGCATTGTCTATCGTGAACAATGTCGAGTAACTAGTGAAAAAAGTTCTGTTAGTAGCGGCATCGTGCGTGAAAAACGAGTGAGGAAGGGGGCTCGTAAATAACACCCACCCGCAAAGACTTTAGTTCTCTTGTAAAGGTTCCGAAAAATCGAGTTATCAACCAAAATCAAAATATACATGGTAAATATCCCAAAACAAATATTAATTCCGTGTATGGCGGAAACAATAATATTTACCTACAAGGCGTATTATGATAGATATACTATGACTGGCATGTTTATATGCAGTAGTTTTACGACTGTTTTAGTGTTCTTATTTAATAATGGTCTCTACCATAGTTAGCAACAAAACAGCCCAGTTTTTTTTAATTAGCTTGCAAAGGCAAACCAGATTTTTACTTGATTTAGCCATATCTACGCAGCTTGTTCTTAAGATAGGTCAACCCTGTTCTTATCCTTCTCCTCATCTATAAATATTGTAATTTCACATAGGAGGCTTAAGGGAAATTCAGTGTTTGTACTTGGTATTTTCTTGGTCTCTCTTGTTACACATAACAAGTCGCAACTATACTGTTATTTTTTAGATAGAATAAGCAATGTCTAAATGCCTAAATAATAAAAGTGCACTGTGTTTGCACTATACAAACGTAAGAAGAGTGTACCTTATTTTTTATACATTAGGTACATTTTGGTGTCACTTAATAATAATAATAAAACCCATTTATTTCCGACACCTTAAAAAAATAACATTAACATAATATTTTTACTTAGAATCTATTTATCGTTTTTTTATTTTAAAAATTATATAATTCCTAAGTTGTCTGGTGTTAGAACCCCAGTCTGGGTAAAGGTCTCCTCCAGTTTACTCCAAGTATTTCTATGCCTTGCTTTTGTTTGCCATTCTTTTCCTGCTATGGCTATTATTTCGTTAATCCATCTGTTCTTTGGACGTCCTCTGCTTCTTTTACCAATTGGTCCTTCCCATCTTGTGGTTTCTAGTGTCCATCTTTTGTCTCTGTATCTGGCTAAGTGCCCTGCCCATCGCCACTTTAGTTTTAAAGCGTAATTAAGAGCATCTATGAGTTTTGTCTTTCCTCTTATGTAGTCGCTTCTTATTTTGTGTGTCCTCCTTATTTTCAATATGCCTGCAATATGTATGAAATCCTAAAAGGCGCTTTGGTGTCACTTAATAGAAATTAATCATTATCATTTCAGCTAAAAGACTACATTTGAATTACTTCTAATTTATTTATCTACTTATTTGTTTACCTTCGCACTGGAACGCCTTGCAGCAATTACACCAATGGAGCACAATCTTATAATAAACTCACTATAAGTCCAGGTTTCCTAATGTTTCAATGTTGTTTTTCTTTATTTTCAGAATACACGAAACAATTTGTTAAGTTTTATTGCAACACACGCTTTTTAAGATTTATTAGTTTTAAAACACTCAACAGTCATTACATGTTGCAACGTTTAATGTTTACAAATGTAATGTCAATAATGTAAGTAGTTATTGTTGTATATTTTCCACTTACAAATTAGACAACATTTTTTTTAAGAAGCGCAAACATTGATACCTACTTTGTTTTCACTTTTTGTTTCCCAAATTACATTGTCTTACTGCACCAGCTGCACCTGCTGCCGCTGTACCTGCTTGTGGTACTGCTTACATTTTTCCTATCAAAGGTCTCGTCCACTATTTCCGGTGTGTTGCTTTCTCCGATCAATATCCCGTAAACAAGACACTGAATTCCTCACGGCAACCTTCGCTAGACCTCCTATGGCGATGACACCAGTCTTCCCCGGCTCCCACTGCGTAACCACTCTGCCTGGTATGCATTCTGTTTAATATGATCCACCAAATCCCACTTCAGGCTAAGTAAACTTTGCATATAAAATAAATGTTATATTTCTGAACCTTGCTTATATTCGACCGAAGATATAGAATAATTATTAATCAAGTTTAAAAACACCTGTTATGTTTAATTCATTGAAATATTTAGCAATTATATTCAACTCGACTTGTTAATGAATTACGAAACCTCATGAAAAATTGTGTCTAGACCGTAAAACTGGCAAAGCAATGGCATATTAAACAAAAGGTTAAGGTTAACTAAACTTTTTTGCTTACCTGTTAGTTGTAAAGTAATCTAATTCTCAGACAATTTAACTTACTAATCTTGTAACAAATATTTTAATAGCTATCGTGATGAAGCAAATAATGTATTATTAAATGATACCTTACCTAACAAATAAAGACAATGACTAATTCTTAATCCTTCAGATAGTCTATTTAGCAAGCTCTATTAATTCTCAAGTGGCTCCCTATCCGTCTTCGCAGGAACATTAACTTTAAAACCTTCGCGTTTCATAATTGAAAATCAACAACAACACTCGTATATTATGTCTCCTTTTCAATATCCTTTTTCTCCCTGCATACCCTGGCTACCTGCGCGATCGATTTTCATTTACTCGCCCTGCCGATGCCCTTTGTACCTGCAAAGCATCCTTTGTAGCTGCCCGCCTTAAACGTCAGCTCAATTTCCAATCCCATAAAACTCATTTTTATTCCCACTCTTTCTCTGTTCATGTAGTACGATTGTGGAACTCACATTTTTTTTTTTAAATTATTTATAGGCGAGATAGTGGTCAAGCGCAAGCTTGACCTCTATCTCACCTGATGGTAAGTGATGATGTGGTCGACGATGTAGCACGCTTACCTAGAAGAAACCTATTCACTCTTGACTTAAAGACTCCCAGGTTGCAGCTATCAGGAAATACAGACTCCGGCAGGGAATTCCACTCCTTAGCTGTACGCATAATGAAAGTATTCCCAAAACGTTTGGTGCGTATGGGTGGGATGTCCACCATGTACCGATGACGCATCGTCGTACGTCTTGTAGTCCGATGATGGAACGGGCTAGGAGGAATTAGTTCATGCCATGCCATCGCACACTCCCCGAAATGTAACCGATAAAAAACCGACAAACTGGCAACTTGGCGCCGATGTTCAAGGTTCTGGAGCCTAGACTCGACCAGTATCTCATTGCCGATGAGCCTCTTGGCCCGTTTTTCGATCGACTCCAGTGCATCCAGCTGGTACTTCGCAGATCCGTCCCAGAGATGAGAGCAGTACTCCATGCATGACCGAACTTGCGCTTGGTACAAGTTGAGCAACTGTTCTGGCGTGAAGTACCGGCTCACCTTTGCAAGAATCCCCAACTTTTTGACAGCCAGTTGAGCTTTTGCCTCAATGAATGGACCAAAATTGAGGGTCGATGTCAATGTAACGCCAAGAAGCTCAAGATGGTCCGTTATCGGCACGGACACACCACGGAAAGAAGGAGCCGGGTGGAATTGGCTCCTTTTAGCGGAAAAAAGACACGCCTGGGTCTTAGTAGCATTAAACCTGACCAGATTGGTATCACCCCACTCGGAGACTGCCTTCAAGGACAGATTCAAGCGCCCAACCATGGCCTCCCGGAGAGACTGGATCTGAGGCCCAGTAGCACGCGCGTCGGATGCATATCTCTCAGCAACAATGCTGTCGTCTGCATACACAAAGGTGCCAGGTTTTAACAGATCATTTATGTGCAACAAGAACAATGTTGCTGAGAGTACCGATCCGTGAGGGACCCCGGCATTGATATCCAGTTGGTCAGATGAGCGGCCATCAATAACCACTCGTATAGACCGGTCCCTCAGGAAGTCCGCGATCCAATCGCACAGTCCACTGGGCAGACTGAATGAAGGAAGCTTACCAATAAGGCTCTCGTGCCAGACCCTGTCGAAAGCCTTCGAGATGACGAGGGAGACGGCAAGCGCTTCCCCGTGCTTCTCGATGGCCTCACTCCAGATGTGAATGGCATACGCTAGAAGATCCCCAGTTGACCGATTTTGGCGGAAGCCATATTGGCGGTCACTAAGGATGTCGTTAGCTTCTAGGTATGCCAGGAGCTTGGAGTTGAGCACCCGTTCCATACTCTTGCAGAGAATGGACGTAACTGAAATGGATCTGTAGTTGGCCGGGTCAGCCCGACTGCCTTTCTTGGGCACAGGCTGAACGTTAGCTTGCTTCCATGCATTCGGCACTTTTCCAGTCTCATATGAAAGGCGAAACAGGCGTGTCAGGATCGGAGACAGTTCAGGCGCACAAGTTCTCAGAACAATTGCCGGTATCCCATCGGGGCCACTAGCTTTGTTCACGTCAAGGTTGCGCAGCACCCTACGGACGTCCTTTTGATGGATGCGAATGTCCGACATACTCGTCTCGCATCCGTCAGGGGAAGGAGGGGGCTGCGCGTTACCAGAACCCAGGCGTGAAGATTCCGCAAAAAGAGAGGCAAATAAGTTTGCTTTCTCCTCAGCGGAGTGGGCCAGTGTTCCGTCGGGTTTCAGCAGTGGTGGTTGTGAGGGTTGGCAGAAATTCGATTCAATCGACTTAGCCAGGGACCAGAACGCTTTACTACCGGCTGGGTAGGAAGCAAGTTTGGTCCCAATACGGCTTATGTGGTCAAACCGAGCCCTTCGGTCAACGCTATACATTGCTACGTCAGAGAATGGAATGTGGTACTCCATTCCCTGACGCAACACATCGGTTACAGCGTCCGCACACGACGAGGGATCAGCTGAAGAAAAGCAAGTGGGCCGCCAAGGATAAAAACCGAAAAACGAACGCATCCCATCCCAATCTGCTGACCTGTACCGCCAATCCCGCCGAGTGCCTCTTGGGCTGGGATCGGGGAGTAAAGGGATACAGACTTCACCAGACAATGGTCGGAGCTACCCAAAGGTGAAGATACCGATACAGAGTAGCGGTCTGGATCTTTTGTCAGCAGAAGGTCCAAGCAATTGGCAGTGTGCGAATCAACATCCGGCACCCTCGTTGCTTCCTGGACCAGCTGGGCGAGATTTAACGCAAGCGCAAGCTTTCGCGTCTCTCGCCCAGCATGATCAGTGTACTGGTATGGGAAGAGCCACTCCTGGTGGTGGGCATTGAAATCCCCCAGTATCACTAATTGGGCAGAAGGGTACCGCTGCTGTGCCGCATCAGCCGCCTCACACAGATGCTCCGTAAGCCTGGTTGTCTCCTGATCTCCACTGCGCGATCGGTAGACACAGGCGTAGATAATTTTATCTAGGCCTGTGTCCACCAGTGCCCAGAGCACAAAAAAACCTTGAGTCCTCAAGGTTTTGGAGACGCCGATAACAGATGTCGTCTCGGGCGTACATGCAAACACCCGCGCGTGGTTTAAAATTGTGCTCCTGGGTAAACCCTGGCTATGATAAGTACGACACGTCTGACGGACATCCGATCTGCGAGAGGAAAAGAAGAGCTGGTCTATCAGTCTCCAGGTGGTGATGGACTGCTTCGAGATTTGAGTGCAGCCGTCTTATATTGCTGAGGTGTACTTTGTGTCACAGGGAGTGCTGCCGCTGTACAGCTTTTCTTCTGTGTTTCTTCATATCATTAGTCAGAGTGAAAAGGGGAGGAGAAGGCAGTGAGATGAGGTTCCACGCTGGCAACCCACAGACACGCACTGACAGGACGCCATCAATAGGGGACTGGTCTGGAGACTGCGGGGACGCCCGAGCCCCCCCGGGAATGTCCATCGGGCCCTGTCTTCTGGTCGCCAACCAGCACGATGGTGCATTCCGGGATTTTTCGACAGTTGGCGGGGCAGCCTTTCGTGTGTGGCTGGCACACTACTTGGGCCCCCAACTACCTGCGGTTGGCCAGCGGCGCACCGTGCCTCGGATCCCGCTACCCTCCGCGACCAGTCTCCCGATACGCCCATAACAGCGCGCGTCAGACCGGTCTGCCTGCAGTGGAACAGCTATCTCAACCCAAATCCTCTAGTTGGCTACACCGAGCATCGTACCGGAACACGGCTAGGCCGCTTGGCGGTACGTCTTTGCCCGGTGGGTGGTCGCAAGCCTTCGGCCAAAGCCTACCACCAGTTTGGTGTCACCTGATTAGCACCACCCGGGGGCCACGTGTAAGGAATCGTATGGGGTGCTCTCCTACGGACGAGGGTGACTCAGCCCCCGAAACTCAAACTCAAACTCAGCTCACTTCCACCTAAGATCCGTGATGCTCAAGGTAGTATTTTTAAGAAGCAAGTCAAAGAACACTATCTTTCTTCCATCCTGTGATATTTTATATATTATAGGTATGTATATTTTATTTGATTATTATTTATTAATTTTTTCTTCAATATATAGAAGTGTTTAGGCACTTATTGTATTTTTAACCGACTTACCAAAAAGGAGGAGGTTCTATGTTCGACATTATGTTTGTTTTTTTTTTGTGTATGTTCACGCATATTTCCGTCAATTTTGGACCGATTTTGAAAATTATTTTTTTGTTTGAAAAAGTATGTTTTGAAATTGGTCCCATTTTAATTTGGTGAAGATCTGATGAATAACTTCGAAGATATACAACAGAACTCTTCAATAAATTACGGCAAATCTCTCGGGATTGCTGCAATCTTCTGTTTATTGTTTATACCATTTCATAACATAACATCACGCCTGTACGTTTTTGTTCAAGTTTCATGATATTCGGTTAATCTATTCTGGCGTTATAGGTACCTTAACCAACTTGCCTATAAGGTAGGTACAACTAAAAAGTGAAAAGTAAAAAGCTTTTTTACAAAAAAATACTACCGACTTTCAAATGAAAAAAACTACAAAGTGAAAAATAACTTTATTTTTGGAAGTCGGTGTCCATAACGCATAAAATGGTACCTGCCAAAGACACCGACTTCCAAAAATAAAGTTATTTTTCACTTTGTAGTTTTTTTATACTATGTTTTTATTAGTTCAGACTTTTCCTTGTACTTCTACACACTGTGTCTAAGTTTCTTATCCAACTCTCCTGTCGCAGGTCTGCTGGAAGAAATGTCTCTAGAAATAAGCAGCACCTTTGTGCTCTTCTATCTTTTTATGTATTTTCTCTTTTAAGTGTTTTGTGTGTACATAAATAAATAAATACACCAGAGGCTCTAATTAGACAAAGTGTCATTCTACCAGCGTTGGGAATGGTCGAAATGCCAAAGAGATTGATGACGTGACATTTCGATAGCACTTGACCACATCCCCAGTAGACACATTTTGTCGGCAGCCATATTGGCGGTCACTGTGGATGTCGTTAGCTGCTAGGTATGCCAAGAGCTTGGAGTTGAGCACCCGTTCCATACTATTGCAGAGAATGGACGAAACTGAAATGGATCTGTAGTTGGCCGGGTCAGCCCGACTGCCCTTCTTGGGCACAGGCTGAACGTTAGCTTGCTTCCAACCATTCGGTACTTTTCCAGTGTCATTTGAAAGGCGAAACAGGCGTATCTGGATCAGAGACAGTTGAGGCGCACAAGTTTTCAGAGCAATTGCCGATTGGGATTTTCCACTAAAATGGCTAACGATACCACAACTAACTAACTGACTAACTTATTTAATGGCATATATCCTCTTTGTAATCTTGTTAAACATGAAAACTTTCATCTTGTATCTTAACAGTCATGTAATGATGATGTAGGCTGCACTTTACCTCTACTCATCCACGATATGCATATAAGACTAATTAGACTCATACTAACCAAACGCGGATTGTAGCTTTTACTGTACCTGACTGCTTTCAGCGGTATCGTTTGAAGACAAGTACCTATGCAGCAAAAACATGCAACTTTAAGTACGCAATAATGCATAAGTAAAACATGTTATTTGATATTAATATAGACATAGAGAAATGGACTGAGCGTTCCCTGTTTGACTGTGTACAGCCGGTCCATTCTGCTTACCGTGATGACTTAGGTGAAGTGAGCTCGAAGTGCTCTCAATCCATCCGATAACTAGGGATTGACAGCTCATTTCACTCATGTCATCAGCGGTTAGATGTTTTCTGAATCGACTGGCTGAATACTGTCAAACAAGTGCGAGTGAGACTAGCAATCTTTGCGTATCTCTAAATCATAGTTCAAAAAGTTCCTAATCCGTTGCTTCATATGTTTAAAAACTTTTTTACAAAAAATACTACCGACTTCCAAATAAGAAAAATACAAAGTGAAAAACAATGTTTTTTGGAAGTTGGTTTTTTCGGTAGGTAAAATTTTTTTGCGTTATGGACACCGACTTCCAGAAATAAAGTTATTTTTAACTTTGTAGTTTATTTTTTGTAAAAAAGTTTATTTATTTTCACACAGGTAAGTAAGGTACCTATAATGCCAGAATAGATTACCCGAATATCATGGAACTGAACGAAACCGGTGAAATGAGAGTGTACCAAGGTGAACTTTATATATCTGCGTACCCCTTTAGAGCGTACTGGCGTGATGTTATGTTATGAAATGTTATAAACAATAAACAGACATGCGATTGCAGCAATCCCGAGAGATTTGTAGTTATTTATTGAAGAGTTCTGTTGTATATCTCCGAAGATCTTCATCAGATCTTCATAGAAATTAAAATGGGGCCAAATACGGATTATACTCTTTCAAACAAAAATCGTTATAATTTTCAAAATCGGTCAACTATTGAAGGAGATATCGGTGAAGATATAAAAAAAAAAAAACAAACATTAAGCCGAACATAGAACCTCCTCCTTTTTGGTACGTCGCTTAAAAAACCATCTACTCGATAGCCTAGGTTGGAAAATGAAATAGTTTGCAATCGATTATTGAATTTATATGTGACTTAATTACCCCGCAGTTTTTGATTGGTCCCCATCATCACATCTAAGTTTTCCAACTCATTAGCGTTGTCTCTTTCTATAGATATTTAGGTATGTGGTGTAATGCGCAGTCCAATTCTCTATGTGTGTGTTCTTGTTTATATCTATTTGTGTAACGCAAATGTCAAAACTGAAAGGGGAGCTAATCAAACATTCGGGTAATAAAGTTTATTTTTATTACTGGGCAATACATAAGCCGTAGCTGTGTCTAGATCTGGGACCAGTTTGATTGCAAAATCCTACTTTTATGACTGCCCTAGATTGTGCCTTGTAAGTAAACCTTTTTATGATTTTCATTCTACGTGCTTTTTCTACAAGATTCCAATGTAAGATATTTATATAGATAACAGACAATAAATTGGAAAATTAAGTAATTGTAAAAAAGCTGTGTGGGAAAATTATGAAAATTCCTTAGTAATTAAAGTCTTATTTCAAAAATTATATACAACAATAATTTAAAATGTAATTCTTAAATTTATCGTTGGTGCTTCAATTATTGCAGGCGATACTTCTCATAAATTGTAACTGAAACCCATTTATATGCAAAATAATACTTATTACGAGCAAATACGTAAATCCATCAAATCAGCTGTCGATTGACAGCCTGACGTAATCTCATTCGTAAACACTCTCAACGTGAATCAAATTCAGCACTAACTGTACGCTCATTAAAATATTAGTTCCGCACACAGTTGTGAACATTATGTATTTATAACGACCGGTTGTCCGGTGTATTGTTTCAAGCGGCCATTCCACTCCGACGGCTAATGGGGCGGCCGTGTGTGGATTATTCACTTCCCAACCTCACACCCAACTTTCTCACTATTTTACGTAACCGTGGCTACAGTTTTTTGGCCGATTCCGTCTTTTATTATATCGGCCTTGGTACGCCTGCGCTGGCGACACGAAAATGTACGACAGCGCGAAATCATAACTTGACGAAACTCGCAGATATAGAGCGCTGGTAACGTTTTATAATACTCACAATGAAACAGTGTCTCCCTGTTAGTCACGCCGTTGAAATCTGATTTCTATGAATATAGGTGAAGGATTGGGTTCCGTGGCTAATTAGTTGCTTAAGTGCATGCAATCCCGGGTGGCGGACTGAATGCGTAGCCATTGTGTTTTATATTCTTTCTTCATCATTTTGGTAAACGATTTTGTAATTTATTGTCTGTGTATTTAAAGTTGTTAAGCATTGTAGCTGATAATTGAATATAGTGTAGTGACGAACAAAAAAAAGTAACGTTTTTTATTGTTCAGTGGGTCGTATAATCATGAAACCCTATCCTGCATAATACTCGTAACAACGACATAATATCACATTCACAAACGAGATAGCAACTCAAGTCACAGTCTGCGGTCAAATCAAAAGTTCAAGTGTCAATTATTCGGTCGTGCAGTCGTATTCGAGTGTTCGATTACCTACCTAATACTGCAGGTAGATACTGTTTATCGTAATGATGTAATGTCTATTAAATAATCGTAATATAACTTAATGGCTTCACTTTTAAGATCACGTTTTTTCGGCCTTTCGGGGGTGATATAAAATCGAGGTTTTAATGATTGTCACAAAGTGCAAAGTGTTCACATGCACTATAATGGTTTATCAAAAACATTTAGGCATTTCGACAATTACCTACTATTGCTAATACAATGGCACTATTTTTAGGCCCACTTTTTTTATCGCGATTTTAATTTATTAACTGCATCAGACAAATATGACCATCTGTAACATCAGAGGTACCGCAGATGCGTATATGTATTTATATTTATAAAGATGAAAGGCTGTAAGTGACTGTTATTTCACCAGCCAATAGCTTTTCCCTCTAATCGGGACAAAACAACGCTGCTTGGCGGCAATCTCTCATTCAAACAGATATTTAAAGTTTAATGAGAGATTGGTAGTAACTTTTGATCGTCAAACTTTATTATTCCAACAACGGTTACCACATGTTCCGTTGACTATTAAATGCTGCCAACAACTGAGCCCTTGTTGGCGTATATATGTCGCAGGGATATGATGAAAACAGGGAATTGATCAAATCTCTAAGCGATTTGATCAAATCACGGAGGATGTTAAAAGGACAGGTTAGGTTCGAAGGGGATGACGGGAGCTGAAGTGAGCGAGCAAAGCGAGCGAACTCAGCTCCCGTCATCTCCTTCGTGTTAGGTTACTTTAGACCCTGCATACAGAAATAGGAGCCCCGCGCAGCGGGGCTCCGTCGGCTCTATTTTAACATCCTCCGTGATTTGATCAATTCCCTGTTTTCATCATATCCCTGCGACATATATATTGCCAAAGGGATTGTATTATTAATCAACCACTTCTCAGTTGTCCTAATTAAGATTGATCATTTGACCAATCTAGAAATACTGACTTTAACAATAAATCTTTACTGGCAACTGCCATGAAATTGACAAGAATGAAGTTAAACTTAGTTAATTATTATGGGACTGGATTTGTATCTGGGATTCAAATACTAATGTTGTTAAAACAGCGGTCTGCCTGCCTCTACATAGAACTAGGTTTAATTACTAAATATTTATAAAACTAAGTCACTGTCTGCCTCTGTCTGTTACTCCGCTTACTTTTTCTAAACCACGCTACGGATTTTGTTCGAAAAAGCGATAAATATATAATTTGTCCCGTGCCAAGCCAGGGTCCCATCCCAGCATTGTAGATCTATATTGTTGTTTTAGATCGTTGAAAATCATTACGGGTAGTCAGAAGACTGAAAGGTCCTGCTTAGGACATTAGATATACAGTAAAATACGAGTATACTTACTACAAGTAAAAAAAATCCTCCGGTACATTTTTATAACATGCTTTTAAAACTATAATTTATTTAGTAGTAGACACGCTTCGATCGACAATCGATTGAACACGTAATTATGATACGATATCTTGCAAAAATACCCCCATTCAAACAGTAAAACGCCCATAAGTTTTGAACGGCTGATGCGATTTTTCATTTTCAAAAAAAATCGAATCAAAATCGGTTCATCCGTTTAGGAGCTATGACACCACAGACAGATACACAAATACATAATCACATAGGTACACACGCCAAACTTATAACACCCCACTTTGCCCGCCGGGGGTTAAAAATTCAACTGCACCCGGATACACTGGAAGCTGACCACAAAATAATTGATACAAAGCTAGGTAAAATAATTGAATTAAATAATTGCTCTTCTTATTACTCTTTCAACAACTTCTAAGCATAACGATACATTCAATATGGTCGATTATTAACTTGATACCTCGATACATAGCTGTAAGCAAACGTAATCGATTATTAAATGGTCCATCGACTCGGACCGAAGAGATGTTATGTGAAGACTTCATAGCTCCGTTGTTTTTAGCGAGTGTGGTTAATTGACTAATTATGAAAGTTGAGTAATGGCCTAATAGCAGAGCAGCAGGTCTGGTAGCAGTTGAATAGGAGGTGGAGCTATAGCCTGTATTTTAAACTGAATTACAGTTGTAATCTTTACGTAAATGCTCTTCGTTTTCATGATAAAAAATGTTATATAAAATTATGATCGACTCTAAGAGCACCCCTTTTCAAGAAAGACTCATATTCCAAGTCCATCTGAAGGACCTCCAGTCGTCTAAGTTTTTGCAGTCAATTGAGCCTTTGCCTCAATGAATGCATCAAAATTGAGGGTCGATGTCAACGTACCACCAAGAAGGTCGAGATGGTCCGTTATCGGCACGGTTACATCACGGAAGGATGGAGCCGGGTGGAATTGGCACTTTTTTGCGGAAAAAAGACACGCCTGTGTCTTAGCAGCATTGGAACTGACTAGATTGGCATTGCCCCATTCGGAGACTGCCTCCAAAGATAGGTTCAAGCGCTCAACCATGGCCTCCCGAAGAGACTGGACTTGAGGCCCAGTAGCCCGTGCGCCAGACACGTATCTCTCAGCAACAGTGCTGTCGTCTGCATACCCAAAGTTTTCGGGTTTTAGCAGGTCATTAATGTGCAGCAAGAACAATTTTGCCGAGAGCACTGACCCCTGAGGGACTCCGGCGTTAATACCTAACTAACCAGACGAGCAGCCATCGATAACAACTCGGATGGACCGATCCCTCAGGAAGTCTGCGATCCAGTCACACAGACCACTAGGCAGACCGAAGGAAGGAAGCTTACCAATAAGGCTCTCTCGCCAGACCCTGTCAAAGACCTTTGATATGTCAAGGGAGACAGCAAGCACCTCCCCTTGCTTCTCGATGGCCTCACTCCAGATGTGAATGGCATACGCTAGAAGATCCCCAGTTGACCGGTTTCGGCGGAAGCCGTATTGGCGGTCACTAAGGAGGTCGTTGTCTTCTAGGTATGCCAGGAGCTTATAATTCAATACACCTTCCATACTCTTACAGAGAATGGATGTTACTGAAATGAGTCTGTAGTTGGCCGGGTCAACTCGACTACCCTTTACCCTGGGCACGGGCTGAACGTTAGCTTGCCTCCAAGCCTTCGGCACTTTTCCAGTCACCATCGAAAGGCGATATAGGCGTGTCAGGATCGGAGACAATACAGGCGCACAAGTTTGAAGTACAATTACTAGTATCCCATCCGGGCCACTAGCCTTGTTCACTTCAAGGTTACGCAGCACCCTACAGACCTCCCTCTGCTGGATGCGAATGTCCGACATACTCGTCTCACATCGAACAGCAGAAGGAGGGGGCCGCGTGTCATCAGTATTGAGACGCGAAGATGCCGCAAAAAGGGAGGCAAACAAGTTTGCCTTGTCCTCAGCGGAGTGGGCCAGCGACCCGTCGGGTCTCAGCAGTGGTAGTAGTGAGGGGCGACAGAAGTTTGATTCAACCAATTTAGCCAGGGACCAAAACGCCTTGCTACCTGCGGGGTGTGAAGCAAGTTTGTCCCCGATTTTGCTAATATGGTCAAACCGTGCCCTTCGCATCGCCTTTTTGCAGGACTTGGCAGCCCTGTTGAAGGTTCTCTTCTTCTGACTCACGTCATTTGTTCGTCAGTCCTTGCGCACACGAGCGTCGACCCATGCTAGGTACGCCTTGTGTTTAAAACCCTTTATTTTGATACACAATGAATTTGGATGACAAATAAATTGGGCCACTACAATATGGCGTTCAAAAGCCGCCATTTTACTATTTTCCAATTTTAATGTAGCCAAGTAACACTCGCAAGGTAACTAAGTAACACTCGTCAAAATCGGCTAACGCCTTTGGTCTCTAGAACGCCACGTAGGAACAAATTTCAAATTAAGCCGACGTTTTGAGGGGGTGAAAATAACGTTCAAAGATTCCGTTACATAGATACATACAAGTTTATGGGTTTTCCTACATACAAAAAAAAAATGGTTTTTCCTACTCCTCCGTTATTCTTTTCTGATTAATTTCGTTGCGGGATCCAAGACAGTTAAATTCATTCTCCGGGACTTCGTCGAGCTTCATTGCCTCGGCGCTTTTCTGGTGGTCGCCACTGTTGATTCTGGCTTTCAGGAGTTGCAGTGCTTTGGGAATAGTGCGGTGGGATTGTCCCAATAAAAAAAAAAAGATACATACAAGTACATACCAAGCTAATTTTTAAAAATAACCCCTAGTAGCCCATAAATAACAAGCTGTAAAGAGTTACAGCTTGTTGTGCCCTCTTCAAATCGACAGCGATTAGAGCCGAGCCGGACTTGACTTGAAATATAGGAGTCAGATTTCACAAAAAAACTTTAATACCTGTGCTTGAAATTGCATGTAAAACAAAATTAAATTCTGCTGTGAAAAATACAGGACTGACAGGTGACGAGTGTGGCTTATGTCCACGTGTAGACGTTTTTCGAAGACGAATACAGTACATTATTATTAAATAGCTTAATGATTCAGCATTTAAAAGAAAATCCATAGCTACTCAAACGATTATCTAGTTATCCTTGCATTTATTCTACCTTTGATTCTTTGCAATTTCTTATCTAATAGCAATAGTTATTAAACGAAAAGGTAGCCAAGAACGTCCAATTAAATATTAATCAATAGTATAATGTATTCAACTTAATGAAATAATAGTTAACACTGTATACTTTATTATTAACTGTATAATCTAAGCATTGATTTATGTACTAAACATTTAGTTCAATCAGCTGCTATTTTAATAATTCTTATTTCAAACTTGTTTATTTATAGTTCAATTAAGGTAATACTTAAACAAAGTAATTAATATTGTAATGAGTCTTTTCCGGTCACTCAGGGTTGAAGTCGTGGTTTTTGTCATTAGAAACGGTGACCATGATTTGAGGAGAGATAATATATTTGCTATTGGCTGCATCTGATCTTAATAGGTAGGCACCTAAATTATTTCAATGGTATGATTTCCGAAATATATCTTAGAGTTTATTTTCACAACAAAATTCAACAAAAAATAAGATTAATAAATAACGTAAATATATAAAAGCGCGAATAAAAAAGGAGAGAGTGAACAGCAGCCTAATTGCGTAAGTGAATTCGGCAAGGCAAAGGGTTTGACTCCATGAAAGTCAAATTTTCTTTAAATATTGGACATTGCCAAAAAATATTGGAGGCTTTCATTGGTGAAAATATTCTTTTCGAAAGAGTCCTATAATTTTTGGCAATAACTTATTATTTAAAGAGTATTTGTCATACTCTTTCATGGAGTCAAACCTTTTGCCTTTCCGAATTCACTTACGCAATTAGGCTTGGGGCTCATGCACATAAAAAAATTCATCCACATCGATGACAATAGGAAAAGAATACCTAATACCTGCATATAAGTAAAGTAGGCCGCAATCCAATAAAGAAAATGTAACACACAACGGTTGTTACCCAATGCGGTGTGACTGGAAGGTAATTGTATGTGATTTAAATAACCATGGCGGTAGTGATAAATTTCTTCTGGTCGGTAATAGGGACTGAATTCACCAAATTGCCAGCGACGTGGAGCTACGAATTATATATGTTGTTGTAGATAATATCTGTATGTGTCAGATGTGTGCTAATAAATATTTTTTCAGACGAAATAAATTCCATCGGTTTATTCTTCTGTAGGTCTACTTCAAGTGGAAAAAATAGTCTGTCGGGGCGTTCGGTGGGATTTTGTAGTTTTTTGCGATAGAATCGTTTTTAGGAATGCGACATGGAATGCGTTCTGTTGTTCAGTTCTTATTTACATATTCTGTTGTATTCTGTTGTATCCTTAAAAAACCTGTGATGAGATGCAGCGGTATTTCACGTATCCTTGCAGAATCTTATTTTCAGCTCCTAATTTCTCCGATTTGTGGCAGTTTGTAGTCATCACGAAGTATTAAGGGTTCACGATGTAAGCTTTCTACAAATCATAGGTCGAAATACTCAGACCACCCATCGAAGAATTTGTAGGTGACAATATTCCAATAAACCCAACAAATAGTAGCCATTAACCACGCAAAGCTCAATTAGTACGAAGTACGGACATCTGACGACATCAGCAAAAGTGTTGGAACCGTTGACAAAAAACCGGTAATTTGTTTCACGTTACGATCAATATCGTTGTCCAACAGGTGTTTAACATACATGCTTACACGCTTGTGCGCGCTCGTATGCACGACACATTTGAGGAACATTTCTTGAGGAAATTAAAACATATGGTAGTGTTCGACACATTCTATGTCTAATGTCCCCAGCGTGCATGGCAGACGTATCGTCTGGAATTATTTATTGAATGATATTTGTTGTAGGCTTGCGAGTAGAGAGAAAGTATAGAGTATTTAAAATCATGATTTAATACTTCATCTGGCAAGTCTGAAAGCTAACTCCATCATTGTTGGGAAAAGGTTAGGTGAAGACTTACTTTTACAAGCTTTTTGTGGTTTTTGAGCTTACCTATACCACGGGATCCCAGCTAGTGTTGAAAATTGCGAAAGATACAGTTTGTTTTTTTAGAAACTAAAAACTTGCTTATTAATATTAACTGAACATAATTAACATATTAACACTGTATTTTATTTAAAAATACTGGGGCGTTTGAAATATACATGTGGTTTACGTGTTATTTTCAGCGCTAGTCCCAGCGCTAAGAAAGAAAATTTTTGTTCGAATAAATATCAAAAGATGGAGCGATTTGCATTGATTTGTTATTGAATTGTGTATAAAATTAACATTTTTTTCAATTGATCATAAAAATGGTATGATTTTGTTTAATCAATTCTCCAAAGCACAAAATTATGGAATATTGGGCTCTCAATTCACATTTCAAAGATTATTTGAACGGATAATTTAAAATTGATACCAATAGATGGCGCGTTTTTTAATTTTGAGGCATGCCACAAAATTTTTGAGATTTGTATTGTAACATATTTTGGTACAATGAAACTGTAAAAACATGCACAAAATACTATAAAACAAATCGTCACTGTATTTAAAGAATTTAAAGAAACGCATGTTACTAAAAGAGTTATGAATATAAATGTGGATGGATGGAGAGGGAGACGACGGCCAAAGAAAAGATGGATGGACTGTGTGAGGAGTGATATGAAAGAAAAGGGAGTCAGTGATAGCGTGACGGGGGACAGCACGGTATGGAAGAGGAAAACGTGTTGCGCCGACCCCAAGTAACATAGGACAAGGGAAGGAAGATGATGATTTAAAGAATTTACTTGCAAGTTGCTGCTAACACCATCTATAGCCGTGGAACGGAACCGAACGCGATCGATGTAATTTTACCAAATAGTCCGTCGAAAAACGCTAGTTACGTCGGCACAGTTTCGTTGTATGAGATGAGGCATCTTTAAGTTAGTATAATTAGTTAGTTCCCTTTAGTATTATCTGTGTCTATACTAAAGGGATTGGGAGAAAAAGACATGTGCTAAACACAAACAAGCGAATGACTAATGTTAACCTTCTACTTTGCAAAGCGTTTTTCGATTTCGTCACATATTTTAAGTGTGAACTAATACTTTTATTAAACATAATATCCGTGCTTTATTAATTTTACAGTTACTTATTTTTTAAACAAGCTATTTAAACCAACTTACATAAGTGTTACCAAACAATGCCGGTTTTGAAAAGTGGACCATTTCCGATAAAAACTTTTAAGAAGAAACGACTTTTTACTTTCAGACCTTGTACTTAGCTGACAAGGTTGGAGGACCGGGCCCTTTATGGAAAAATACGCCGTGAGATTTCTATCAACCAAGCCAATGGTGCTTGACAAAATACTACCGGAACGTGGCTGATGGTTGTTTTTACGGTATGAAATTTTGTTGGAAATGCGTCTGTGACCTTTTAAATAATGGCTTAAGTGGGAAAAAGGAGGAGAATGAATAGTCCTCC
The DNA here is from genome assembly GCA_945859665.1 of Anorthoa munda. Lineage (NCBI taxonomy): Eukaryota > Metazoa > Arthropoda > Insecta > Lepidoptera > Noctuidae > Anorthoa > Anorthoa munda. The sequence continues at coordinate 22,693,378 of OX243905.1, read as the reverse complement.
TTTGAATTTACAATAACAGCATTGCGCAATGTTTCAGATCCAGCAAGTACCTACAATATTTTAGGAATGAGGGTTACCACTTTTATTTTGACGCTAGGGGCGCTGGTGTTGCGTGAAGTCTTTAAAATATCATATTTCATAGTTTTTAGTTTTAGCTATCAGCGCGAGTTTATTTACAATTTTTTTTATTGTTGTTAATATTTTCCAAATATGGCAGATTTAGATAGGTACGGGTTTTACCTACCACTGCTTTAATAGAGTTTTACATTTCGGAAAATTTTAAACTCAATTTTTTTGAAAAAAGGGGCTGAGCGAAACTGCAGCATACTCGATTTTATATTTAATCGCACTTCTACGGCATTAGAAATTATAATTCAAACTTTGATTCCGTACGCGTAATAACAACTTATAACAGCTATATTTAAGGACCTCACTTGTTAGTGGCGCCAACTGGTAAGCACAAAAACGGAAGCCCTAGTTGGGACGGTTATCATGCAAAGCATGATGTGTCTTAGTGAAGGAGCTCGTGGCTAAAGAGTAACTGCTGCATCGATCAATCTCCAAAGTTAAGAAACGCTTTTGAGGCACGGTCCGTGGATAAGTGACCATTCATTAGAATATGGAGATTCCTCCGTAGTTTGGAAAGCACGTTAGACACATGTGATGTGTGTGTGTGTCTTTGTGTGAGTGTGTGTGTGTGTGTGTGTGTGTGTGTGTGTGAGAGCTACGGGTAGCCAGAAGTCATTTAACTTACTGAGTTGTGAAGATCAGATTTCTCAGTTGTGAAGATGTAAGTAGTCCAAAATTATCCCAAGGGAAATTCCCGGGATAAAAAGCATTTTATGTGCTATTCCAGACTATAATCTATGTCTGTGTTAAATTTCATACAGATCCATTTAGCCGTTATGACGTGATTGAGTAACAAACTTTCGCATTTATAATTTTAGTGAGATTCAACAGTATATGGTTAGACTCGAAATCAACTGCGTTAGAAAAATGTAAGGCAGATTGATCAGGCTTATGAAGTGATATGATGTGAATCAATTTTTTAATTTTTTTTGTTTATATTTTTGACGTTTATAAGTACGCTTATTGGCCTAGATGAGATCCTGTCAGGGTCGCGGATAAATTTGAAAGAGAGTTACCGCGGCCCTGGCACAAGCAACTGAAGGAACACGGGTGGGTTTTAGTCAGTAAAAGTCTGACACGCCCTCCCGCTTCACCCAGAGCGGGAGAAGTCATTGGATGACTTCCCATCCAAAAAAAAAAAAAAAAAGATGAGATAAAAAAAATGTCTTTGTGTTTTGAATATTAAAATAAGGTACTTAATACATAGGTTTAATATTTATGAATAGTATTATAACTGTGTTCCTTGTACAGTCTTTTGAGAGATATGAGGACAGGGAGTGGTTCTAATTAAACTGTCAACTGTCATCATATTCAATTAACCTGTCAAGTATCAATTTTCAGATTAAATTTTGTTATGCATGAAAACGTGATCAGATAATTTAGACTTAATATTATTAATCTTTGTGCAGATTAGGTGTCATAAAGGTGGAAATTCCAGAACGATTTACAGAGAAAATTAGCCTTTTTTGGAAATATCCAACTTTCAAAATGGTTTCTTAGCTCAGTGACATAAATAACGTGTAAATCTCGAGCGGGTTCATTTTATAACAAGCTCGTTGATCGCCCGCGTGGCGTGATATATTACAGCGCCTGTTTCGAACTAGTTAGTATCATTTAAAGCAATGTTCTTATCGCGTTGCGTATCTAGATATTTATTGTAAGGTAAACGAAGCTTGATTTCATTACTGTATTGGTAAAGTAAATCTGGTTTAATTAATAGGGATGTTGACAAAAAATATCTATTTAGTCCGTCAGTTAGATAACCGAAAAATATTGGACACGTTTTTAGGGTTCCGAAGTCAACAAGGAACCCTTATAGTTTCGCTCTGTCCGTCTGTCCGTCCGCAGCGTAGCTCAGAGAATCTAAGTACTAGAAAGCTATAATTAGGCATGTATATACATATTAATAATTCCGACAAAGTGGTAACATAAAATTATGAAAAATATTTTTTTTTCGGGTACCTCCCATAGACGTAAAGTGGGGATGTATTTTTTTTTCTCTTCTATCCCATGGTGTGGGGTATCGTTGGATAGGCCATTCAAAAATATTATGGGTTTGTTAAAACCTTTTTTCGATTCAGAGATTCGTTTGCGTAAAATTAAGCTTTATGTTGCAAATTTATGTTAGAGTCAAGTGTCCCCCCCCCCTGCCAGCGAAATGGTTGCTCTTGGCTATGTGAAAAAATTCACGGCAGTAGTAAATATAACGAAATTAAAAGGAAAATTATCACGGATAACAAGGCTATACAAGATTACGAGTATTAGTCGACCAACTTATAAAATGTACTTGGAACAGTAATTTTTTTTTACAAATGCCTTAGGAATTTTACTAAAATAAAGTTGATAGCTGTGTAAAACAGAGTAAATATAATGCTTACGAACCATGTAAAAATATACAAAAATGAAATCATAACATGCTTTACAAGTTTACGAGTAATGGTCGACCAACTTATAAAATATATTTGGCACAGTAAAATTTTTGTACAAATGCCATTGAAAAATTACTTAAATAACGTTGTTAGCTGTGTAAAACAGATAGTAAATATATGCTTATGAACCATGTAAAAATATACATAAATAAAATCATAACATCCTTAATAATAATGATTTCTAAATGAATAATGTTTAAGCTCGAATAACGCATTGGAGTGGCCGGAGTCGTTGGCAGTACCAGAACGTAATTACTTATTTTCTTTTGTCGATATCCTTCTATAAAGTCAATATTCGACCCGACTTCATCACTAATTGAGTAGCGAAAACTTTCCAGAATGAAATAGTGAATACCGCGGATTAGAGTATTCACCTCTAATCTGCGGTATTAGAGGAGATTAGAGGTGAATACATACGATTTTTTTCAAATTCCGTAAGATAAATAAACAAGGATGGTAGAAGGTGCACGCAAGGATCCAGGAATGAACTATACCATTCCCCGTGGCTCTAACGCGCGCTCGTATGGGCTCCTTTCGCAATTTGCACCCGCGGTGGTACTCAAATAGATAATATTTTTCTAACTTCAGTTGCGAAGTTGGATTTTATAACTCCTTCTTCAGTTACCAGTTAGTCCTTATTTAGTTTAAGTCAAGAGTGAATAGATTACATCTAGGCAAGCGTGCTTCACCGTAGACCACATCATCGCTTACCATCAGTTGAGATAGTGGTCAAAATCGAGAATATACATTAAAAAATCCTATGTGGGCCCGTTTTTAGACTTTGTGAGCCACTGAAACCGTTCTAATGTTCATGTAACAACAACAAAACCCTCTTTTTAGTCCGCATTATTATGCAACTTCGGAACCCTATTACTGCGCGTGGCCCGACACGCACTTGGCCGGTTTTTTATTTTCTTTTGCCATGTATACAAAAAATTGCTACGGTGTGCTACCCTTTATACTGACAAAGTGACGTCACAATCCCCCACTCCTGAACTTTGATACGCTTTAAATTTTTATTTATTTGATAAAGCACAAAATACGGGTCCAATATTATTTGATAATCTCGCTGACGGAGTAAATATAATTATCATTATTCTACCCAGGAAACATCCCTATTGTGGAAGGCCGTTTCTAAGTTTGTTTCCTTCTAAAATGAATTGTAGTTTCAGGCGATTGGCTGAGATGGCTTTTTTTAGCATGTATTATTTTAAAAACATTCCAAAAATAAATCTATCGTTTATTGATTCGTAAAATATAGATTTTAGAGTAAGAAAGGATTGTAGCAGATAGAGTTTTCTTCCTACACTTATCGGAAAAGGGCGTGAGTATATGCATGTTTGAGTGTACTTCCAATGTATTAATTATTCTTGACCATTGTATTTCCTTTAGATACCTTTTCTATTTGGAATTGTGGCAGCATCCTCTTTAAAATCTTATCTCTATCTCACAATTAAATATACATATATTGCAAAGGTACCAAGTTTTAATTTGTAATAATGGTGGTAACCGGATACAATAACTGTCGTATACGTCTCAGCTCTTAACTTAATAAATGTTATCGGTAACGTACACTACAATAATATTTGGGTCAATTATAATATCACTGCTCCAAATTGTTGTCATTACAATCAGATTAAAGTTATTAAGTAACACATAATAATCGAAGAAAACGTTACGAATACAAGAAATTTAAATGACGTTATATAAGTGAAATAAGTTGAAACAATTTGCCTTGCATGATAGGCACAAAATATATCAGTAGGTCTCTTTTGACGTAACAATGTAAGTTTTAATTTCAGTGCGTCTTTAGATCTCCGTCGTGATAGTTTTCAGATACATCTTTTGTTAATATTTTGTTCAAGTTCGCATCAAACACGAATACTGTATTTATAGCAGAATTTGGTTTATTGTTTCTCTGATTCTTCTTACTAATACGTACTAGTCGGCAACAACATTCGTTGACGTAGCCATAAGATCCTCTGAGTTTAGATTACAGGGCATGCGAGACAGGACGAAAGGTGGGCCATGGTTGCGGAGAATTGCTGCACAAACACTGGACATAGGAACCACCCGAGAACCCCGTGGAGGGGCTCTTTGTTGTTTTGTCAGTTGTCGTCATCGAATGGTGCTGCCTAGCTGAATTATGGGCTAACATTCATATTTAAAACTGCGCTTACCATCGACACGCTAAGAAGAACAAGAATACGTTCATAGAGATACAGTAAAAAAAAATTGTTTGAACAACTGGATTTTTCCGTTCGTATTTTTATCGTCTGAATGGCACGGTGCTGGTGAACCAGACGATTTAGAAGTAAAAAAAGTATAATTAAATATGTACCGTGAAAAGAAGAAGAAGATAGAAAAGTAAAACGGCATATTCTCTAAGAATACTGCTACATTTGTTTTTTTTAGATCAATCCAACTCTCATAATAGATTAAAAATAAGTTTTCTACAATAAGACTAAAACTCTTATCCGTATTTTTCGGTACTATAACTATAATAATAAAGAACGTGATTTCATTGCCTTTGGGACAAAAGGTTAGTTATTATACACAAAAGTAATATCTTTAGGAAATTTATGTCTTTTGCGATTATTTGAACATGTAATAGAAATACACTCTAAAGTTATAAAAGTAAAATAGCTCAGATTTCCTTAAGAGTAGGCGGTATTATATCTTCAAACTAATTTAAGATCATCATGTCAAAATTACGATCCAGTTATAGTTAATTTTGTTCCTCATTTCACTGGACAAGATTATATGTTTTAAGTTTTAGATGAATTTAATGCTTCATTTGCGTCTATAAGTGTGGTTCTTAAAGCCGTAGCACCTACATAATAGAATTAAAAGCTTTGTTTGTCTGGCATATTACGCAGTTTTATTGAAGTCTTCTTATACAATAAGCAGAGAAATCTACTAGTACATGAATTTTTAATTTGACTTACGCATTGTAACGTGTATTTTAAGGCTACACCTTAAAATACACATTACAATGCGTAAGTCAAATTAATAATTAAACATCAAATTATTAGTATTTAAACGCAAATAAAAAAATAGTAGTTTGTGCAACGGTCATATAATAGGGGTTATTTTTTTTTTTTTTTTTTTTTTTTTTTAAAACGTTGCCCCACACTAGGAATTTCTTCCTGTATCGTGGGTGCGTTTACAAACATATAAACTCACATACACAAACACCCAGAGCCGGAACAACTATCTGTAGGTCATACAAATTTTTTGTTCCGTGCGGGAATCGAACCCGCGACACGCAGCGCAGCAGTCAATTGCTCAACCACTGCGCCAACCGTGCGCCCATATTATATATTATATATTAAAACAGGAGTGTGTTGGTTTATTTATAATAGTATCACATGAGTGTTTTAATAACTAATTATGCCGGTGAATACACTATTTTATCTTCACTCATACAGTTGAAATAAAACAAAAGTAAGAAACGAAAAGAATATGTGGTATGGCGGGAAATTTAGATTCTCATTGCGCATGACTGAGCAGCGCGCGCGTCCATAGAAAATAAAAAGTTATTTTACAATGCATGTCCTCGAAAAGACCGTTTTCCAAGCAGCCAAACTGTGCGGAAAGTGTCACTTTTTTAACTAGTGCTTTTTACTTTTCTGTATTTTTTAAATTTTTAACTCCAACGTCAGCCCGACGCATAGAGTTTTTATTATTTGAGAAAACTTTTACAAATTAGTTAAGTACAGATTATCATTAATATAAAAGGTAAAATAAAACTACTACTGTAATGGCGTTTTTATTTACTCTAGATTTAGATTTATTAATTTTAAATATTCAATAAATATGTTTGGCAGAACGTATATTTTGCTCGTGCCTTTTTGCGTTACGACGTGACAGCTATTTGCACATGCGCAGTAGATATGCCCGAGCAGAGAGTTTGTAATTACTAGAGATAACATATTTACGACGAAAAAGAAACTGTAATTTCTTTCGTTCTTGCTTATAGCAAAACTCTATGAAAAAGAAAGAGACAAACATAGACAAATGCTACCATCCTGAACGTCAAAGAGATCACTTTTTAGTCACTGTTGTAACCTATCGGTTACCAGCTCTAATTAAAGTTTTTCGCTGTTTTCACACCTTTGTTTCGTTTATATCAGGAAGAATTCTGTTGTTTAATTATCTGCATGAACCATGTCGTGTGTGGCTATCGGTTGCAAGAGTAGAATGAGTGTATTAACAGAACATAATCAAAGGATATCTTTCCACAGGTGAGTTATCGACTAGCATACTGAAGTTATTGTGCAGGGAATACATTTCATAGGCTGTCCAGAATAAATGAATCTTAGTTCTAAATACGTCGAGGACGTATAGTATCATTTAAACCATTCTATTTAGTGAAATAATTAACTTTTATGCGTTCGCTAATAGAGCTATGACAGTTTACGTACTTACGTTCTGATGTTAGAGATGTGACAAAAGTCACAAGAAAGATTTATCGATACTGAATTTGTATTTTACTTACTTTCATTTATTTCTTAAAGTGTATTTGCTATTTGTTATTATTAATCTAATATTGATTGTGCACAGGTTTCCTAAGAGTACTTATTTAAGAAATAAGTGGATCAAGAATATAAAACATGCTAACTGGACACCTTCACCATATTCTCGCTTGTGTTCGCTGCATTTTATTGAATCGCTATCGCTATCCCTATTCCCATGTTTATTTTCGCATTTTAATATTTCAAATTAAAATTATATTTCAACCATTTTATTATTATTTATTTTGTTACTTTTATACTTATACATACTCCTCTGTAAACTTTATTTTCAGTCTTGCACAAGTACTAGCCTATTATATTATATCAGTATATTGATCAGTACCTGTTTGTACATATAGTCGTACGAGTGTAGCAAAAACTGTCACTTTGATCTCATGATGAAAAACGAGGTACGTTTTTGCACAAGGTATAAATAAACATTATTATATAAAAGTGAATGTGTACTCGTACAAAGAGTGACTGATAAGTTCACTCTTTGTAAGAGTACACATTCACTTTTTAAATAATTATAAAGATTCCCTAAAAAAACGTAGAAAAAATTAGCCGCAGTCAGGGACGATTCTTACAGATATTTGACCAAATTTGTAGAAAATCCTCCTTTTTTTTTTTTTTTTTCTGTGTGTCGTCTCGCAGTTCAGTCAGAGTGACCGGTAACTGCTTAACCGGGCTTTCCTACGGAGACTAAGCTAAATAGCCTCCAGCTAGGCAAAAATTTCTAAACCTAAGCGACAACGCTGAGGGCTACCCCAGTTGGGGTCGAACCTCGGCTCAGGGCGTCGCTGGGGGGACAACTAAGGCTGGATCTTAATAAAGTGATTCTACCATCCGTTCGGAATAAGCCTACGTGGAGAAGAACGGACAAGAAACTCCAATTAACTAACTAGAATTTAACTATTGCACAGCGCGTTATGCGGGCTGGCTTGTCGATCTTTACTGGGACGTCGCGACGGGCCTCGGCGGCGAGGACGGAACGAAGGCGGTCTGTGTAAGCGAATTGTGCTGGTCTCTTTTTTGCTCTCTTGGAGCAGGGTAGTGGCGTCATCGGGGGTGGAGAGAGTGAGCCTTGGTCGGCGAACTTTAGAGATTTTTGAAACTTCATAGCGGGAGGCCGCTAGAATTAGGGGGTTGCTGTGATTGACAGCCGAGTCGAAGAAGCGCTTGGTAATGCGCTTCATGAATTGTTGGACAGTGGGGATTCTAAGATCGATATGGAGTTCCTGGTTACGAACGTACCAGGGGGCTCCCGTGATCTTTCTGAGAAATCGGTTTTGTATAACCTGAAGTTTATGAATGTGGGTGGGACATGCGTGTGCGAAGACTGCACAGGCATAGGTCATGATGGGACGAATAACCGCAGTGAAAGTGCGCAGTTTGCACCTAAGTGACAAACTGCTGCTTGCGTTTATCATCCCATGAAGTCTGCCCATAGCGAAGGCGGCCCGCGAACGTGCCGCCTTTATGTGCTTGGCGAAAGTGAGGTGATCGTCTAATGTGACGCCCAGGTACTTGGCTTGCCTTTCCCAGGGGATCGGCTTACCGTACATGGTGATGGGTTTGGGGGGACGGTGTTTTTTGAAAAGATGCTTATACCTCGTGAACAGGACAGCCTGACTCTTATCGGGATTGACTTCGATTCTCCAGAGGCTGAACCATTTCGCCAAAGCGTTGGCTGCTCTCTGGAGATTTAGGGCAATGGCATTGGGTACTAAGCCCGAGTAATAGAGAGCCGTATCGTCAGCGAAGAGTGCCAACTGGGTCCCTTTAGTTTTTGGGATATCGCTGGTGTACAGCGTGAAGAATAGAGGGGACAATACGCAGCCTTGAGGGACTCCGGCTCGTATGGGGTGAGGGGAGGAGAGTTCTCCCTCGACACGGTAGCGGAAAGTTCTGTTCGACAACCAGTCTCGTAAGATGAGCACGAGACGATCTGGCACACCAAGTTTGTATAGGTTTTTAATTAAGCCATTGTGCCAGACTTTGTCGAAAGCTTTCGCTATGTCGAAGAACAAGGCACCCGTTGACAGACCACGCTGGAACCCAGCACTAGTGTGTTCAACGATACGGTGCACTTGTTGGATGCAAGAATGTTTGGCTCGAAAGCCGAATTGTTCTTGGGGGATGAGGTTCTTTCGCTCGGCAAAGTCTTTGAGCCGCTTATAAATAAGTCGCTCATAGACTTTTCCGAGAGAGTTAACCAGACTGATAGGGCGGTAACTCGTAGGCTCCGATTTCGGTTTACCCGGTTTAGGGATGCCTATCACAGCGGCCTGTTTCCAGGCTTGTGGGAAGATGTTTTTGCTCAATGCAGCGTTGAAAATGGCCGTCATTAGCAATATTAAATGGCAGGGGAGGAGTTTCAACACCTTATTGGTGATGCCATCTAAGCCCGGGGCTTTGTGGGGGTGAAGATTTTTGATGACCTCCTCTACTTCGTCAGGGGTGACGGGAGGTAGCGGGTCATCAGGGTCTTCGACGGGGGGAAGGGAGGTCCTACGTTCGACTTCAGCGTCTACCATGTCTAGGTGAGCTTGGTCTACTGGTTGGGAGCTGGGTGAGCATTGAAGTTCGAGACTGTCAGCCAGGCATTCGGCTTTTTCAGTGTTTTCAAATGCTACACTCTTATCAGGGCGAATGAGTGGGGGAAAGGCATTCTCTTCAGTGAAGCGTAATTTCCTCTGAAGGTGCCAGAAGGCATGGTGGTTGGGCTCAAGTTCGCTCAGCAACTTATTCCATCCCGACGAACGGTGCTCATCAGTACGTTTCTTTACAGCAAGCTGTAATCTACGCATGTGAACAACATTCGCGGGACAGGGAAAGTTCCTGCGGGCACGGACAGCTGCGTTCTTCTCGGTTATCAACTTCCGTATATCGTCCGGAAGTTTCCCTTGCTGGATGTCCAGCACTGGAACCTCCCTCGAACATTCGTTCAGGACCGATTGTACGTGAGTTGTAAGCGAGTCGATCGCCGCCGTCGCGTCTGCGACTGAGTCTATGAGATTGGGGATTGAGTCTAACTGGGGGGACTTGGTGGATTTCAGTTTCTCACTTACTTTCCTCCAGTCTGTGATCTTTTTAGTAGGGGGTGGCTGTCCTAGATCAGGGAGGCCTAAGCGACTGCCTAGGTCCATGACCACTGGACGGTGATCTGAATGGAGCTCGTCTAGCGCATCTATCGAACGTAACCGAAGGTTAACGTTCTTAAATAACGCTACATCGAGGATGTCTGGTCTATGGGCGGTGTTATTAGGGAAGTGAGTGAAGCTCATTGGGGCAATAACATCGTAATGGAGGGAAGAGCCTAGGTCCAGCACCAACCTTCCCCTAGAGTTGGTAACGGTACTGTTCCAGGCTGGATGTTTAGCGTTGAGATCACCCGCTAGGATAACGGAGTCACTCAAGCTGAAGAGGGTAGTGAGGTCGTTTTTAAAAGCATCAGGGTTGGAATTCCCCGATGACGCCATGTGAGGAGGGCAATAGGCGGAGATGATGGTTATCGTTTGATGACCAGTCATTCCTAGCCGACAGGCTGAGTATTCAAGGTACGAAGTGGGGGCGGGTGGAGTGACTACGCTACAGTGGAGCTCATTTTTGTAGTAAATGAGAGTGCCACCGCCGTGGCAGCGCGTCCTATCATTCCGAACTATGCGGAAGTTGGGAATTTTGGGATCGCGTCTGTGATGTTTTAGGAGGGTCTCTTGGATAAGGAAGATGTCCAGCTGATGATCGCGAAGGAACGTGGCAATCTCATCACGCTGTGTATTAATGCCATTGGCATTGAAAAAACCTAACCTAAGGGATCGTGGTTTGAGGCAATTAGCTTTTAATTGCGACACCATTTTCCGTTCCTATAAATGAGGCTGTCTAATTCCTTCGTGATAGAAGGATACCTCTCGAAAATTTCGAGGCAAGCTATGGGGTCAACGGAATTTGCTGGATCTGTTAATTCAGCATGGAGGGCACGGGCTTCTGGAGTCATCCAGATCGCATATGCGCCGAGAATAGTCTGGGCTACACTGCGATAGGAAGAAATTTGGGCGGGTTGAGTTATTGGGGGGGGGCGCGCGTCAACTCGGGTGGTGGAAGCCACCTTGTTGGTATGCGCTGGGCCCGTAGTGGCCGGGGGGGAGCTAGGCACTGGGATGCTAAGTTCCATCAGCGCCGGAATGGTTTGGGATTGAGAGGGCACCAGGGCCGGGAAGGCCTTTTGGTGATTGAGTTTACCCCATGGTGAGACTCTTTGAGGAGCGAGTCTCTGGGGGGGGGGGGGCTTGCGAGGAGGGAATGCTCGCGTGAGGGTTTTCACGCTGTTGGCGAGAAGTAAAATTCTTGGCCATTTTAGGCGCAAGCTTAGGGGCTTTTGGACAGCCTCGGTAGTTAACCGGGTGCCCTACTTGGCCACAGAGCACGCAGCTGGGAGGCTCCGTGCATTCTGAGCGGTCTTTGGGACGGGGACAGTCCTTTGTGCTGTGGTCGCCTGTGCATTTTACGCACCTGGGGGTGGCGAAGCAGTTGGTCTGAGAGTGACCGTATAGTTGGCAGTTGTGACACTGACCAACGAGATGGGGACGGTAGGGCTTTTCTATAGATATGCCCGACAGGGAGCATACTGTTTTGATGTTGAAGATTGGGTGGTAGCCCTCAGTAGGGCTACACACAACCAGGACAATATCATATAGTTGTCCGCCTCTTGCTTTATGCAAGCGGTGGACCTCTAAGACGGGGATATTTTGGCTGATTAGATCCTTTCGGATCTCATCAGTGGGGATCCCCTTGGGGATACGGCGGATCACCACTCGGGTGGACCGTTCCTCCGGGAGGGTGTACGTGTGGAACGAAATGTTCCTGCCTTTGAGAAGGCGAGTTAACTCTCGGAAATCACGAGAGGTGGGAACCAAGATTTTAATGCCCTGCTGGCAAGCAGTGGCTTTGGAATAACTGATTTTACGCTCAGTGCAAGCGTTTGAAACGTCGCTCCACTTCGCTTTATCTTGGAGATAAATCGGTGGAGGGGGAGGGATCTTCCTAGTGGAAGCTGTTATCATGGGGCTGGGGGGGCGACTTGACCGCTGGGAAGCGGTAGTGGGGGCGGTTTGAGTGTCCGCCTGGGAAGACGGTACGGGAGAGGGGCAGGGGAAGGCGACGGGTGACGCAAACGGGGTTGCGACAAAGGTCTTTTTGGCCTTGGAGGCCTGGGCAGGGGCTTTATGTTTCTTCCTCTTGCCTCCTACGACTTGAAAGTCGTCTTCCTCCGAGGAGGTGGAGGGAGAAGAGGAGTCATGGGATTCAGGGGCTTCCTCCATAGGGGAGTCTGGGCGGGAGTTGGGCTCATTTGCCTGATAGGGGCGGGCGAGCTAAGCTCTTGACTAGGCTGAGGGACGGGGGAAGGCGACCTTGGTGAGTCGGTAAAAGCCATGAGAGGGGCTGGGGCGGGCGGGGTGGGGGTTGTAGCCGCTTTGAATGCGGCTGCATATCTTTTTTTGAGCTTGGGATCTGTCAGGAGGATCTCCTGCAGGAGGTCAACTACTGCCGCGAACGACATTGTTGACGAGAGGGGGGGACTATTGCCGGTGAGGCCGGTAAGGGGTGTCTTCCCCGGGTGGATTGGCCCGGGGATGTGTGCAATTCTACCTTGCTTGTCAACCTGCCACCAGTCTTATTGGGTGACAGGGCCCTAAGGTACCGGTAAACCCACCGAAGGTGGGCCACCCACCAATGTGTACCGAAGAAGTCTGGCACGTCGGGATAGACACACCCGACCGTGCCAGGTGAATGCTGGGGGACGAAGCGGGGGTTGACTAGGCTATCTACCAAGGCCAACTGATCCCGCTCCCGACTCCAATGACTGCCGTGTCCTTAAGGGACTTGGCGGGTGCTTGGGGCACACCCCACTGGCTTGTTAACACCGCTAGGTTTCCCGCCAGGGACCACAAAGAGTGGATTTGCTAAATAGCTGCCACTACTAGTAACCAAAGTTACTAGTAGCGACACCTTTGGAGCGGCGTGCGGAGACGCGACGGCCGCAGTGACGTCACGCAGAGGGGCGCGACGAGGCGGAGAGTGGGGGCGCCGGAGAGCGCGGTGGGGCGACGAGCAGCGAGACGTCCGCACGGAGCGACGGCTGGCGAGCTACAGAAAATCCTCCTAAACTAAACTCGATAATATCGATATGACAGTGGCACAGATCTAGTTCTGATATATGTTTATAGATAAGTATCTATAGCATCCTCGGTCACACTGGCAGAAAAGATGGCATAGACAAAAGTACTACTCTTTTTGCTTATGACGTTATCTGTTAGTGCGAAAGTGAATACCGATGTTGAAATTGCGTCTTAAATATGTTACCTCTAGGTTACTATACAAACTCTCTGTGCCCGAGGAACTTTTAGTTAATCTGTGGTATGCTGAGCGCCTTGAATAAGCCCGCCATTTAATTTCTTGCTTGGTTCAGATATTTTTTTTTATTTCCTCGCACAGTGCATAGTAAAATGTTGTATGATACACGTACGTAAGATGATTTCCGACTCGTGTCAGACATTTTCCTTCAATTTTCAAATAACTCACGACATTTTCCTTCAATTTTCAAATAACTGCATCATAATAGTTATTTATGCTACAAGTACGGAAGGTAGGTGTTTTGTTTTTAATATTATCTATCCACGAATAAAAAGAACGTGTTTATACAATATTTTTTGAATTCACATTTGGAACATTACGTTGTGAGTGTTGGTAAAATACTGCTTGTATCCAAAAATAATCCGAATTCCAATCAAAAATACTTATTGCACAGCAAAATAGTTATCTCAAAATATTATTATTTCAGCTACAATATTGCTGTCTGCAGGGACTAAAGTACCGGTGGGTTCTCGCATTGTCGAGGCGGGGGGCTCAGTAACCTGGCTTTGTCATCTAGGGTGAAGTGAAGAGGAACCCGAGAAGGAGCCGCTCGTCAGGGCTTTTGCCGATTAAGCCGACGACGTAGCGGCCAACAAGTAGTTTGCGGTGCCTCTTGGTAACAGAGACGACATTGCAACTGAGGCGGGCCGCGATGTCGTATGGAGCGTCCCAGGTCCCATACTATATCGTGTCTGAGATTTGGATGCCGCGGTGGGAGAGGAGTGCGCCAGCATTGCGGTGCGCCGCTCTCCCTACTTTCCGCGGCCTGGACTAGGTCACCACCGTCTCCGGGACCGCAGAGAAGGTCCCTATCCCCTGCGGCCGAAATATGGTCGGTGGTGGAGCCACTGACCTGAACCGTCACAGTGGGACCAAGGATGACATACACGGGGTCGTCTGGCGCCCATGTGCTGGTTTGGTCCCTGGAGTGGTCACGGCGTGCATTGTATTCTGGTGCGCTGGTGAAGGGGGGTACACCCCAGAGCAGGGTCCGGTGACGGACAGCCGCGGAGGGTTCGCGGTGGGTGCTAACGCGTGCCCGTGTTCCCGCCATTAGCGGCACAGTAGGACACCGTGGAGTTTTAGTGGGTTGGAGTTTCACATAACTGCGCGATCTCCCCGTGGTAGCGCAGTACACATGAGCATTTTTAGCGGGGTGCCCTAAGCTCCCGAGCTCCCTTCGCTCGATCTTGGACTTAATTTGGTGTGAGAATAACGTTTGTACGCTCTGGTTAATTTGCTGTGCAGTCAGTATTCCTGATTTAAAAAATTTAATAAAAGATGGAAATAAATTGATAGGTGATTATTTATTTGATGTGCAATTAATAAACTCCCTATTTTGAGTGACCATTTCTATCAAAAGGCCCTAAAAAAGTATGGAATGCATTGGAATTTAACCTTTGTCATGTATGACATAGAGTTTGTTGATCCAAAATTTGATAAATATCTCTAATTCTCATTCGAATTCAGGTACTATTTGTAAATTAGCAAATAGGTTGTAACTTGCAGTCTAACTAACGTACCATTTGACAGTTCAAAACTACCCGTAACTGGTTTAATTGAAAATACTGCTTTAAATTTGATTTTGAAAGCCGAACAAATGGTAACGAAAATATCGAAATTAGGTGTCACGTTATTTCTAATTACTTTGCTTCGCAGTCATAGAAAGTATGTTGACAAGGTCATCTGGAGGCCAGCCGGATGTTGGAGCATTTTAGAAGTAAACAGTTTTATTATAAAACATGATTTAATTGTTGCAAGGAATTATATCATAGTTAGCTTGTCAACCAATGTCGTGTCTCGGATTTGTTGCGGCCCTAAGAATTTGCAGATCTGAATGATGATTGGGCAAAGTTAATCCGCATTATAAAGGCGATAAGAATAAATAGAATTGCCTATAGGTTTGGTCTTGAGGCTTAATTGTCATGAATCACAGCACCACACACACACATCACATCATCAGCCTATTAATGTTCCCACTGCTGGGACACAGGCCTCCTCTCTGTGACGGAATGGGCTGTAATCCATCACGCGAGCCCAGTGCGGGTTGGTGGATGTCACATGTAATTTTTGGTTCCCTCACGATGTTTTCCTTCACCGTTTTGAGAGCAGTGGTGATTAAATAATTTACACAAAGTAAAGCACCTGCCTGGGCTCGAACCCGCGACCTACAACTTGTAAGTCGCGGCCGATACCACTGGGCCTCCACTGCTCTCATGAATTCATATTGATAAAAAATTAAATTAAAAATTTAAAAACCCCCGACTCAAAAAACCCTCTAAAAAGTAAGAAATAATATGTACTGGCACACGGGCACTTTACGTTTAAAATACCTAACTACTATTTAATTTTATCCAAGCGTCGTCGCGTCGGGGGACCGCTAAATACCAGCTATTCTTTGTATAACAGAACACTTTCTTTATTGCTGGGTGGGTTTTTAAGCCTCTTATGTTTGGCGGTACCTTCTCCAGTTTCGCGCCTCACACTTATCTATGTACTTATAAAAAAGCCGTAAAGTTGCATATCAGTTACAGTTTAGTCTTATTATGAAATATGGAAATTAATCTGTCTTTAATTAGCTTAACATTGATAAAGTTACTATTACTTGAGTTACCTACATATTATTATTGTGTTTTTACTTACGTACGAACTTAGTTACATGCATAAAGCTATAAATAGATTTGTTATCGTTCTAAATCATGATGCAATGCGTGCCCGCAGCACGCGGGTCGCTGTGCACTTTTCTTGTACTTACATTAATTCTTTATAATTTTTTTGTTGTATTTCTAGCTTAGCGGTCCCCCAACGCGACGACGCTTGGATAAAATTAAATAGTAGTTAGGTATTTTAAACGTAAAGTGCCAGTGTGCCAGTACATATTATTTCTTACTTTTTAGAGGGTTTTTTGAGTCGGGGGTTTTTAAATTTTTAATTTAATTTTTATTTCATGCTTTTTAAACTTTATTTACTAGTAGTCACGCTAAGATTGACCATCTCTGGGTATAGTTGTCGTTAGGACTTGTTGTAAATATTATTACGGGTAGTGTGGCAGACGCTGGTAATATAATAAAACCACATAAATAAGATTATATAGTGAACTGTATTTAAATTGAAGCACACGGTACATTAATAAAATATAAAGGTACGTGTTACACTGGTAGGGTGCGAATGATGACTGACGTTCACATGAACGGGATGAGTGGATTATTATGTATGCTTCATACATAAATTGGCTACTCCAAAGACGATACCTCTGCTGTAATTTACTGAGGAGTTGGGTGTCCTGTGATTCCTGGTGATGCCCCAGCATCAGGTCAAGATTATTATGTTTTAGCAATATCATTGAACTGACAGTTTACCTCTCAATCCCCTATCCATCACCAGCACCATCCATCATCAGACCCTGATCACCATATATCTATAACCTATTCAATGAGACCATTCCAATGAGTCCAAAGACGATACTTCTGCTGTAAGTTACTGAGGAGTTGGGTGTCCTGTGAGTCCTGGTGATGCCCCAGCATCAGGTCAAGATTATTATGTTTTAGCAATATCATTGAACTGACAGTTTTCCTCTCAATCCCCTATCCATCACCAGCACCATCCATCATCAGACCCTGATCACCATATATCTACAACCTATTCAATGAGACCATTCCAATGAGTCCAAAGACGATACTTCTGCTGTAAGTTACTGAGGAGTTGGGTGTCCTGTGATTCCTGGTGATGCCCCAGCATCAGGTCAAGATTATTGTGTTTTAGCAATATCATTGAACTGACAGTTTACTTCTCAATCCCCTATCCATCACCAGCACCATCCATCATCAGACCCTGATCACCATATATCTACAACCTATTCAATGAGACCATTCCAATGAGTCCAAAGACGATACTTCTGCTGTAAGTTACTGAGGAGTTGGGTGTCCTGTGATACCTGGTGATGCCCCAGCATCAGGTCAAGATTATTATGTTTTAGCAATATCATTGAACTGACAGTTTACCTCTCAATCCCCTATCCATCACCAGCACCATCCATCATCAGACCCTGATCACCATATATCTACAACCTATTCAATGAGACCATTTCAATGAGTCCAAAGACGATACTTCTGCTGTAAGTTACTGAGGAGTTGGGTGTCCTGTGATTCCTGGTGATGCCCCAGCATCAGGTCAAGATTATTATGTTTTAGCAATATTATTGAACTGACAGTTTACCTCTCAATCCCCTATCCATCACCAGCACCATCCACCATCAGACCCTGAACACCATCTACCTACAACCTATTCAATGAGACCATTCCAATGAGTCCAAAGACGATACCTCTGCTGTAAGTTACTGAGGAGTTGGGTGTCCTGTGATTCCTGGTGATGCCCCAGCATTAGGTCAAGATTATTATGTTTTAGCAATATTATTGAACTGACAGTTTATCTCTCAATCCCCTATCCATCACCAGCACCATCCACCATCGGACCCTGATCACCATCCATCTACAACCTATTCAATGAGACCATTCCAATGAGTCCAAAGACGATACCTCTGCTGTAAGTTACTGAGGAGTTGGGTGTTCTGTGATTCTTGGTGATGCCCCAGCATCAGTTCAAGATTATTACGTTTTAGCAATATCATTGAATTGACAGGATTCTAAATTTCAAATCGATTAGACCTATGAAACTTGCTCATTTTTTTTCCTCAATTAGTAGAGAGCTGATTATCTTCAAATGGCTGAGAATATTTTCTTGAATCATGGCTAAGAACACTCTTAAACAAAAAAAAAACTAAATCAAAATAAGTCCACCCGTTTGGACGCTATGATGCCACAGACAGACACACATATACGCAGATACGCAGATACACAGATACACAGCAACACACCTCAAACTTATAACACCCCTCTTTTTGCGTCGGGGGTTAAAAATAAAATCAAACATTATTTTTAATTAGAATATTTAAAGATACATCCAAATAATAAAAAAAAAACACTTAAATCAAAAAATCTAAATCAAATAGTTTATTATTGGTGGTTGAATGAATTTTCAGATAACGCGTGCTTGACAATTTATCACATTAATTCTGCGATAGTTTTGAGGTGAGAAACTCAAGGTCAGGCTCTCTATTGGCTCTTTAGAGGAAATTTGATTCGACATGTTGTATGATGTTTTGTGCAGAAATCTCTAGGAAAAGCCAAAGATGAACAGAGTTACGGTAACTTCAAAGAATGACACGAGCGTGGTTTGCTTGCATTAATTTCTTCATAAGTTAAAAAATCCGTCAACTCGGCAGACTAAAACACGCAATGAATACTGTAGACTTGTCAAAATGAAATGGAGTGCGCGACTGCACGTGCTTCATGCTGTTAAAGCAATTAGAGTCCGGGTTAATATCCAGAAGTATAACAATACATGACAATCAATAAAATAATAGGTACAACAGAATAAAAAAATCACATGTAACAAATGCGGTTAGATAGTTGTATCTATTTAAAAGTGTGGGCAATAAAGTTCAGATATGCTGTTAGTTCCTTGGTTAATAAGAATATTATATTCTACTGTAATATTTAATAGTTTGGGCTTTGCAAATTGTTATGCAGGTATGCCGCCCATTTATTGTTCTAGATTAATAATAGCTATTAGTCAAGAACAATTACAGCTTGGAAATAATCAAAATAATGTGGGTGTTTAAATAGAAACTTTAATTATTTACACTTACTAACCTATATTGCGAATAAGAAATACTGCCACGCCAAAATTACATGTTTTCAAGCAAGACTTTTGGAAGAGTAAAACCTAGATTAGTTTTGGTAGTTTAAAATCATCCTTTGATATAACGGTGTACCAGGTGTCAATCAATATTACAGTTTGTTTAAAACTCATTTCGACGTATACTATACATACTTACCCGAATCTATACTATCTATACTAATAATATATTTATTTATCTATACTAATAATAATATTATAAAGAGGAAAGATTTTTTTGATTGTTTGTTTGTTTGTACCGAATAGGCTCCGAAACTACTGCAACGATTTAAAAAATTCTTTCACCAATAGAAAGCTACGTTATTCCTAAGTAACATAGGCTATTTTTTAATCCCGAAAACGGGTCCTGTGGGGTGGCCCACGGGAGCGAAGCCGCGGGGAACAGTATTATAAAGAGGAAAGATTTTTTCTTTGTACCGAATAGGTTGCGAAACTACTGGACCAATTTAAAAAAATATTTCACCAATAGAAAGCTGAATTATTCTTGAGTGACATAGGCTAATTTTTTATCCCAAAAACGGGTTCTGTGGCCCTGTGGTCCACGGGAGCGAAGCCGTGGGTAACAGCTAGTTAAATATAAATACAATGAAGTACATGTACATACGATAATATTATGAAGCCGTATAATCCTATTACTGTTTCCTTATTTCACCTGTCTATCAAATCTACTACTTGGTACTGAACACAGTCTGTTCCCAATTAGTTTTTTAACTGCAACGCCGAATGTTTTAGCACTTAATTAATTTGATTTATCTCTGTCTGTCTGCGCAGGTACAATATTAATCATTATTAAAATCAAGAGAACAAAAAGCGCTCTAGCTATAATAATGCACATGCTAATAAGTAAGAAAAATATAGTGTCATTGGCTTATGTGTGAGGCACAGTGACGTTTTTCTGTTCACTCTTAGGAAACTGCTCAGTGTATGCAGGTATGATGGCTCACGTCTTATGTGACATGCACAAAAAGAGAGTTAATATTTCTGCAGAAGCTAAGTTTCGCCAGAACAGTTGCTCAACTTGTATCAAGCGCAAGTTCAATCATGCATGGAGTACTGACTACTGCTCTCATGTCTGGGATGGATCTGCCAAGTACCAGCTTGATGAACTTGAGTCGTTCGAAAGACGGGCCATGAGGCTTATCGGCAATGAAGTACTGGTCGAATCTAGGCTCCAGAACCTCAAACATCGGCGCCGAGTTGCCAGCCTGTCGGTTTTTTATCGGTTAAATTTCGGGGTGTGTGCGTTGGAATTGCATGAACTAATTCCTCCTAGCCCGTTCCATCATCGGACTACAAGACTTACGATGCGTTATCGGTACATGGTGGACATTTCATCCTTACGCACCGAACGTTTTGGGAATACTTTTATTATGCGTACAGCAAAGGAGTGGAATTCCCTGCCGGAGTCTGTATTTTCTGATAGCTACAACCTGGGAGTCTTCAAGTCAAGAGTGAATAGGTTTCTTATAGGCAAGCGTGGTTCATCGTCCATCACATCTTCGCTTACCATCAGGTGAGATAGTGGTCAAGTGCAAGCCTATATCAACAAAAAAAAAAAACTGAAGTGGTCAAATTAGGTTTCCGGTTTTTGCTGTCTGTTTAGTTCTCAGGTACCGTGCATCATATTCGATATTATTTTTATATAAGAGACTAGCTGTTCCCCGCGGCTTCGCTCCCGTGGGCCACCCCACAGAACCCGTTATCGGGATAAAAAAATAGCCTATGTCACTCAGGAATAATGTAGCTTTCTATTGGTGAAAGAATTTTTTAAATCGGTCCAGTAGTTTCGGAGCCTATTCGGTACAAACAAACAAACAAACAAAAAAATCTTTCCACTCCTTAGCTTTTCCCATAATAAAAGTGTTCCCAAAACGATTTGTGTATATGCGTGGAATGTCTACCATGTATCGATGGCGTATCGCCGTACATCTGGTAGTCCTATGATGAAACGGGCTCGGTGGAATTAGATCGTGCAATTCCATCGCACACTCCCCGAAATGTAACCGATAAAAAACCGACAAGCTGGCAACTCGGCGACGATGTTCAAGACTCTGGAGTTTTGACTTGACCAGCGCCCATTGCCGATGAGTCTCTTGGCCCGCTTTTCGATCGACTCTAGTGCATCAAGCTGGTATTTGGCATAGATAAACATTGTTTTGTTTTATTTTTCTTTCTTTAAGCTTCTGGCTATTGACCAGTCTCCAAACACCTTCTTAATCACCTGTCCCGACAGCCATAATAATTAATGTGGTTGGTCTATTTTCTTTCTTTACTCATAACCACATATCTTTATTTAATCAGATAATCAGCGATTTATCACATCTTGTCATCAGAAGCTATAATTATTTTGTCGCCGCGGGCAAATCCGTATCATTTTTTTAGTGCAGCCGTTTGATATCGTGTTGTCGTGACCACATTTCAACGTTTTCAATAGATCCTGTTCCGTTATGTAAAAATAACATTGCTATTGTATTAGCGACGGTGTGGTCATTTAGTTTTGCATGTGTGCGATGGCCATATATTCAGAAAGTTTAGAATTATCTGACTGACATAATTTATTATCATCATCAGTCTTATAATGTTCCCACTGTTGGGACACAGGCCTCCTCTCTGTGAAAGGGAATGGGCCGTAATCAATCACGCGGGCCTAGTGCGGGTTGGTGGATGTTTCCTCACAATAATTTCCTTCACCGTTTTGAGAGCAGTGGTGATGAAATAATTTACACAAAGTAAAGAGCCTACCTGGGTTCGAACCCACGACCTACAACTCGTAAGTCGCAACCGTAACCACTGGGGAAATAATCCAATCCTACTAATATTATAACGGCAAAAGTTTGTAAGTGTGTATGTTTGTTACTTCTCCAAGCTCAAACGGCTGGACAGATCTGAATGAAATTTAGCACATAGATAGATTATTATCAGGAATAGCACATAGAATTTATACTTTTTAACCCTGTAATTTGTTGCCTCGGGATAATTTTCGACTTTCACGCGGGCGAAGCCGCTGGTAGAAGCTAGTTTATTATAATAAGATAAAATTTATTGTTTGCATCTTTATTTGTTTGTAGGATCTAATCTCCAAAACTACTAATCGGACTATAAAAAGTTTCACTGATAGAATGCACTATCTCCGAGTGCCATAAGACAGAAAAAAAATATTCCGAAAAATTGGACGGCAACGGGAGCGAAGCCGCGGGAAAATGGCTAGTACCGTATTCGTGGCCGTTTCACATTAAAATTAATCTGTTACCCCTTTTAGAAATACCAGGTGATAACAGATAAGTTAATCGTAGGTATGACTTATCCTGTATTTAGGACCACACCTAACAGTTGTCGTTAAACCTATGTTGTTATCATTATGGCATTTGAAATAGTCCAGAACGATTTGTATTTAAAAGTTGCAGTATTGAGTGTATAGGAAGGGAACGCAATGATAATTATATGCATTGCCACGATAGAAAATAGCACCAGAGCCTACAATTTCGATTTTCAACACTTAAAGTTGGTAGTCCAAAACAGTTTCGGTCGCTAATTACACACTGTTTGAACAAAAGCTAATTGACTTAATAACTTTATTAACTTCGTAAATCCAAGCTAACTAAATGATTGCTATCTCGAACAATCCAATTTACTAAATAAGTGTTTACAGTCCGCTGGTCGCTCTTTAGCCATTTGCCATTTAGATTTGAGAAAACTATACATTTTGAGGATAATACGCACTTTGAGTTATTGTAATCGTGTAATGAAATAAAGAGCACTTGTAAATTTAATGTCTTGAGCAAGCGAATGTACTTGTACGCAATTAGTGACGATAAAAAATAATAATACAGTACCATTAATTGTATATTCAGTGAATTGTGGCTGGATGTCGTTGAGCAAGATATTGGACCATAGAAATAAAGGCGGTTTTAATGAGTAATTGGCGAGATTCCGATTACGTTTAGCAATAAATTTATTACTTACTAGCGGTCTGCCCCGGTTTTACCCGTGTATGTTAAAAATTATTATAATATAATATAGATATAATAGCTTTAAACGAGCAATTCGTGTAGGTATATATATAATCTGAATCTCGGACACGGCGCCAACGATTATCATGAAATTTAGTATGCAGGAGGTTTCGGGGACGATAAATTGATCTAGCTAGGTTTCATTTTTAGAAAACGTCGTTTTCTCTATTTTCACCCGAGCAGAGCTAAACATAGTTTAATGTTCTTCATACAATGTGCATCTGGAATAATGAACCTTTCAAATGGTGCAAGATTTTTTAAATAGATGCAGTGGTTCCGGAGATAACAATCCACATATAGACAAACTCACAAAAATCGCACTCTCTACTTATAATATTAGTATAGATTCAGAACATATTCGTAGGTATACCTATATATGGAACAGATTGGGAACAAATTATGTATATAGCCATAGTGACAAATGCCCGTTTGAACTAGGTTATAATCTTATTAGGCCGAGTTTCTCACCTCTAAATTATCGCAGAATTAATGTGACTAATTGCCAAGCACGCGTTATCTGCTGTGATTGACTCTTGAAAATTCATTCAATCAATCACAGCAGATAACGCGTGCTTGAAAATTTGTCACATTAATTCTGCGAGAATTTAGAGGTGAGAGACACAGCCTTAAGACCATTATTATACAAACCTAATAGGATTAGTAATGATGATAATGTTAATGAATTTTCACTTGCTAATGGATCTCTTGTTAAGAGCGCGGCGAACGGAGCTCGCAAATGCAATTCGAGACGAGTGAAGAATTCGTTCAGAGTATTGCTATCTCGCTTTGCACACACACGCGGTGCGCCGTGCGCAGCCGTGTGTGTGCGAGTAGATAGGCTTCCATTCATAACGACTCGAAAGACGGCAAGCCGGCCAACGCGAACTGCGCGTCTGCGCCGGCGTTCTTTTGTCTTATTTATGTAGGTAACTTTGCCTTTTACGAAACCTCAAATATGTATTGTTATAATAAATAATGAATGCAAGTAAAATAATACAAATGTTACTTAGGCAAAGTATTAGTACAAGACAAATATTCCAATAATTTATGCCTATTTACGCATAAGTAGGTACAGACAAATAACAGCGCTCTGATCTAAGAATATTAAAAATAAAAACAAGAATTTCGTATAAACATTTATTTAGTTATGTTTTAATTTATAGATCATCATTCATCTATTTAAAAAATATAAATCAAAACGTGATAAAGTCGTGTAGGTTGACCATAAATATTATCGACTGAACGAAATACAAAAATACAATAATAATAATCAGAAAACATTTTTACGCACGCTTTTTAGTTTATATGTACAATTGTACATTGTAATAATTGTACATTACGTAGGTTAAGAAAGAAAAAAGTTTATATTCTGTCTCTGATAGGCAAATTTCTAGGTAAACGGGGATCTATTAATTCAGGCAATATACATTTAAAATAAAACTCTTCTAATTTTAAGATTATTGAATTCCAAAATTCGTTGTCTTTTTCAATTTTTTCATATGCCAGTCCTTTAGGCGTCCATATTATAAAAATACAGTATTTGCGGTTTGTTATTTGCAATTGTCCTTGTATTTGGTAAAAATAGTAACTTATTGTATTATATCATTGGGATATAAGTACTTACTGTGAGAAACATCCCAACGCTCGGAGTCCATGTCGGCAACCAAACCAAATCGTAAAATATAAAGTCCGTAAACAACGCAAAGTTCGTAAGAAAGTAGATTACTCAATATCAAAGTTCAAATCACAAGGCAAATCTAAATCCAAGTTCATAGCTTAGGTCAATAGTGTCAGAAATATTACAATAAGTACTTAGAAAATAAATAAATACGCACGAGCAGCACAGTAAAGTAATCGTCTAACACTGACAACAAACCAAAAAAAAAAAGTTAATTAAAAAACTCAAAAATCCCGACTGCTTGAAAAGCGAACTAAAAAGACGTAAACAAGGAGAAAATCATGCTGTGCTGTCGGAGGATACATCTTCGCGAGCTGGCTGACCAAAACCAGACGTATCCTCCGACTGCACAGCATGATTTTCTCCTTGTTTACGTCTTTTTAGTTCGCTTTTCAAGCAGTCGGGTATTTTGATTTTTTAATTAACTTTTTTATTTGTAACTTTTTAGTCAACATTTTTTTCGAATTAGGTACATTTAAATATATAAGTGTAATATATTTTTGAAATCAACTCTTGAAACCCTTTATTTTGATACCCCACACGATGGGTTTGGATGTAAAAATAAAATTGGCCACCCACAATATGGCCCCCAAAAGCCGCCATTTTTCTATTTTCCAATTTTAATGTAGCCTATGACACTCGCAAGGTTAAGACGAATCGATTGACGTATGAATCATCAAAATCGGTCAACGCGTTTGGTCTCTGGAACGCCACATAGGAACAAACATACATACATACATACATACATACATACATACATAGACTGATAAACACATTACCCTCCTTCGGCAGTCGGGAAAAAAGTCTAATTAAAAGAAGAGAAAAACAAAAAAATATGAGATTGAGAATAGGGGGCGGGTTTTTTGTTTTTTTTTTCGAATCAGGTACATTTAAACATATAAGTGTTATATATTTTTGAAACTACCTCTTAAAATCCTTTATTTTGATACCCCACACGATAGGTGTGGAAGAAAAAAAAGTTTGGGCCCCCACAATATGGCGCCCAAGAACCGCTATTTTCCTATTTGCCAATTTTTATGTAGCCAGTGACACTCGCCAAAATCGACCCACGCGTTTGGTTTCTAGAACGCCACATAGGAACAAACATACATACATACATACATACATAAATAGACTGATAAACACATTACCCTCCTTCGGCAGTCGGGTAAAAAAATATACAATACAACAAACAGTAAACAACCCCGAAGTGCCCCGAACAAAAGCCGTACGAGCGATACCTACTCAACCGTATGAAGCACGACTACACACACATTGACATGACGTGCTCGACGCGACAGCAATACTAGCTATTGAAAATGTATGATTATTTTTATGTGTTCCGTAATACCAAAAATGTTGAATGAAAACTTAATGTTTTTTTATTTTTTTTTCGATAATTTGTTTCTTGATAATATGAGCTATGTTATAGCGTTGACAATTTTATAGATATTGTTTTTTTTAAGATAGAAAAATCAATAAGAAAACATGTCTTTTACGCTGTAAAAATGTACGAAATGGAATTCGCTTAAACTTCATTTTAGGTAAGTATTTTGAAAAAAAAAAGACGTAGGAACCTAGATAAATACTGTCTGAATCCGAATATTAGCATAATTTGGTGGAAATATGCTCAACTTACAAATGATTTAGGTATTACGTTTGTATGGACAATTCATGCTTCGCCGCGCCCTTAACGCTGAGTAAATTAGAATTTTATTTCGAATGGCAATAATATAATAGAATAGAATAGAATACTCTTTATTATGTACACCATATAAGTTACAGAACGTATAGACGAAGAACACATTACACTGGGTGACACAATGGGCGGCCTTATCGCTAAAAGCGATCTTTAATAAACCTATCTAAAACTTTTTATTAGCTTTGTATTTTTTTATTTGTTTACCGGTGATGCTATTATAAGCTTCTTTTTAATAAACTGCACCTGCTTTTCACGACTTTGCGACTTGACAAAACATTGAGATTTAATTAACACATAAAGATTTCGAAAAAACCTCAAATAAATGTAAACACCGCATCAAAATCTGCTGTGTAGTTTAGAAATTTAGAAAACTACGCGGACAAACACGAAAAACGAGTTACTAATAAATACAATATAAGTGCCTGTATGCAATATCAAAATAACAATGTGAATGCATTTGAAAGTATATACGGTATTAATAACAAATAAGCAATTTAAAAAAATTGTCTGTCGGTCTGTTTGTTCCAGGTAATCTCCGAAACGGCTGTACCGATTTTGACGGGGCTTTGACTGGAAGATAGCTGATATTCTAATTTTGTATAAAGAATTAGGGTTCCGCTGAAAATAAAAAAGAATCTAATTTTATTTTTATTTTTACGGGTTTGACGCGGACGAAGTCGCGGGCAACAGCTAGTTTATAATATAACAGACTTCAAATGGCAATTGTTAAACTATAATAATTAAAAATGAAATCTAAAGATTGCAATAAAAAGGCCTAATCGAAACGGCATTTCGGAGCAAAAACAATTAAGAACGGCCTTGTCAAGTGAAATTCATAAAACTTTTATCTTTGCCATTAATCTTTGACAATAACTGTGCCAAAACAAATATTAGTATAAAAGATAAAATATTTCGCCACAGTACTTCGTGCTCATGACATTAACTTACTAAGCCACCGCGGCACTGCCATAGTTCACACAGCTCGCTTGATTCCCACGAAATGACAAAACACGTTACTCTCTTTATTTGCACATTATCTGTATTGTGTGTTAATATAAATGTGGCTGATGTTATCTGTGGTCGGAACGAGCGGACTTCGTTGTTCTACCGGCCGTACGTCATTATTGTATTCAAATTTAGAAAACGCATTTGATGCCACTTTATTTCATAAAATATTTTGATGGCTGCCTGCATTGTTTTGTAACAGTCAGTTTTTTTTTTGATAAAAGTAAATTATGAGCTAATATTTTTGTGTTTATTTGTGTATTTTGATTTTGTCTATATTAAGGCATATATAAGGTTTCTTTAGTAGTTTTAGCACAGACATAAATCTAACTAGATATCGCAAGTCCCTCCATCTGTATGAAAATGAAAACCAAGCGTGCCACTTTTTCACACATCACATCACATCATCAGCCTATTAATGTTCCCACTGCTGGGACACAGGCCTCCTCTCTGTGAGAGGGAATGGGCCGTAATCCACCACGCGGGTCCAGTGCGGTTTGGTGGATGTCACATGTCTTCGAATTTTTGGTTCTAGGACATGCCGGTTTCCTCACGATGTTTTCCTTCACTGTTTTGAGAGCAGTGGTGATGAAATAATTTACACAAAGTAAAGCGCCTGCCTGGGCTCGAATCTACGACATACAACTTGTAAGTCGCGGCCGATACCACTGGGCCACCACTGCTCCCTCCACTTTTTCACACATAATTTAAAAACAAATTTACTTACCAATGAAAGAAAACATTTCCAATGCCTCGGCCAACTTTTCTATACAGTCTTTACAGCTCAGTATGGCATTATTAGGTATTTTATAGAGATCGATGGATTTCCCATGCCGAAAATGCTAAATGAAAAGCTCAAAGTACGATCATTGATCGTAATTATACCCCGTTTTTTGACACGCGAAGTACATACAATCTCGTCATCTAGTTAGATTTTATATCTGTGAGTTTAAGGCTAAGACGAACCACTGACCGATGAGTTAATTTTTTCGTGCAAGTGGGCACGAAAATATTAACTCGTAGTTAGTTGCTGACACGAGGTTAATAATTTTTTTTAAGTCTTTCCTCACACTAGAAATTTCTACCTGTATCGTGGGTGCATTTACAAACTTACATACACAAGACACCCAGATCCGGAACAACTATCTGTAGGCCATACAAATATTTGTTTCGTGTGGGAATATTTGGGTCGTCAAAAATTTAAATTGATCATTTTGTATGACAAACTGTCAATTTAACAACGTTACGTTAAGAGTTAAGTTTTTCGTGCAAGTTGGTTCATTAAATGGTGAAGACAGCATCTTTAGGAAACCACCGTGTCTGAAAATATTCAAATTCGAATCCCCATTAGTAGGCCTGTTTGCTGGATTTAGATCACCAAACGCAGACAAAAATCCTGAAAAGTGGCTGCTTGTTTTGGGAAATCTGAAAAATAATATGTAAATACTTGAGTATTAAAATTAATTCGTCACACTTTCTTGTAAACGTTTACGTAAAAAGTAAAAGTACGAACCCAAAAATTCAGAATTAAAGTTTTAAAATTATTTTATAAAGTTACGAAATAACAATGCAAGTCTGCTACAGTTTTCTTTAATGAAACAAACCAAACTGGTGCGTACGCCGGAGGGTAAAATGCTTACGTCAACATTACTGAGTGATTGGACTTACGTAACCAAGGTGAAGTGCGTTTCGAGTTGGGCTCGATCTTGATCGCTTTATGAACTCTTTGTTGCTACAATATATAAGTAGTTACATTTCTACGAACTTTGAAGGATATGGCTAGTGTTGAGTTGTAGGAATTAAAAGTTTTTTTTTTAACGTTCTGATTTATTTTGAGTGTATTAGCTATAGTAGGTATTTTCCTGTATAAGGAAGTAATAACATAAGGAAAACACTTACAGTTACCTGTGTAATTGTGCCTAAGTGGTAAATTAATTTTAAGTTATATTTTACCTTAAATTTATTTAAAAAAATTAATTAATGGCAAAAATAATTAACGAAATTGTTTTCCTCATGCTATTATAATGCAATATTTTCTTTATTCCATGCTGTGCATGCTTGCAATATTGTTTTTCATTTAAACACCTCATTCCACTCAGAGCTACACGGTCAAGTCGAACTACATTACCAATTACAGAAGGACAGTCATTGTAAGCAAGCACCTGTTCCACGTTTGAATGATAAATGGCTGCCATAAACAACTAATATTTAAAATTAAATAATTAACTTGTAGCTATGGGCATATCATGGACTCGTGCCACGCATGCATCCTTGACAGTAACGGAAGCCTATGCAACTGGCCACGTTGCCTCGGATATCAATTACCAAATATATTTTTAATTGAATGGGAAACAATAGAACTTTTATCACTTACTAGTAGTAGATTTATTAAGAGAAAATGTAAAAATTAATGAAGGAGCAATTAGGACAAAGTTAAAAAACATTTTACAGGATAGCAAACAGAACTAAATATGTACGTACGATTAAACCATAACAATATAATATATAAATAGTAGATTTGTAAGTAAGGTGGTGCATTGTGATGTAAAAGAGCGCCTCTCGCCATCAAACGTAAAAGTTTGGCGAGTTTAGAAGTAAGTAACACGTCTCTGTTTTAAAATTTGAATTAAAAAAATGTTCACGCTTACATTTATTTACATTGCAAGTTAAATACATGATTTTAATAAAAAGAGGAGGTCATCAATTCGACAAAATATATTTTTTTAATATTAATGGTATATTTTGCAGTCTAATGGTTTTCATAATATTTAGCTGCATTTTACGTTTGTTGCGTAATTTTGAGCGTTGCATAATTTAGTTAATATTTTACCGAAGTGAAAATATATATCATGCTTGGTCTCGTCTCGTGTTATGTCAAGTTTTGGCACTAATTGTACATATTTTACTTTTACTCTTGACGCACTCACATCAAAATGAATGAAAATTAATTTAGATTGTAGCTACTACAAACTAATGTAAGATCAACACTAATATAAGATTCGTGGAGTTTCTTGGCGAATGTGCAACTACACTCGCGAGCAATGAAAAAGTTCAGTGACATAGCACCACCAAAGGCTAGTTTAATGACGCCGTCTGCAATATTGAAGTACATTTAACAGCGCATCAGAATATTACCAACTAAAAACGTAAATATTGTGTTCAAATTTTAAATTAAATGTGATAAAATTAAATTAAGGTGTTTGTCGGCATTTTCTGGGTGGAACTTTTTCATTGCTCGGCAGTTTATATTCTATTCACTAAACAAACCATAAAAAAGACTTTTACAGATTTGAATCTATGGGGTCGTGCTTGACCACTATCTCACCTGATGGTAAGCGATGATGAGGTAGAAATAACCTATTCACTCTTAACTTAAAGACCCTGAAAGATGAACCCTGACCCTGATTGAAGCTGTCTTTGCTGACACTAAAATCTAAATGATCATGCGAAGATGTTTTTATTTCATACAACAACCCAATGCACTCACGCAAATATGTCAGAAATTTAAATTATTATTAACCGACTTACCAAAAAGGAGCAGGTTATCAATTCGACTGTATTTTTAGGGTTCCGTACCCAAAGGGTACAAACGGGCCCTATTACTAAGACTCCGTCTGTCTGTCTGTCCGTCTGTCATCAGGCTGTATCTCATGAACCGTGATAGCTAGACAGTTGAAATTTTCATAGATGATGTATTTCTGTTGCCGCTACGCTATAACAACAAATACTAAAAACAGAATAAAATAAATATTTTAGTGGTGCTCCCATACAACAAACGTGTTTTTTTTTTGCCGTTTTCTGCGATAATGGTACGGAACCCTTCGTGCGCGAGCCCGACTTGCACTTGGCCAGTTTTTCTATGTGTGTTGCCTCAGAACTTTTTACTGGGTGAACCGATTTTTTGATGATTCTTTTTTTTTTTAAAGCTGGTGCTTGCATGTCTGTTTACTGTTTACACCATTTCATAACATAACATCACACTAGCACGCTCTAAAGGGGTACGTAGGTGTGAACAGTTCACCCTGGTATACTCTCATTCCACCGGTTTTGTTTAAAATTCATGTTACTGGGTTAATCTATTCTGGCTTCACTTTGGGCAATATAGTTACCTAGCTTATAGAATTGGTCAATTATGTACCACAACTAAAAAAAAAGTTAATTAAAAAAATAAAAAATCCCGACTACTTAAAAAGCAAACTAAAAAGACGTAAACAAGAAGAAAATCATGTTGTGCAGTCGGAGGATAAATATTCGCGAGCTGGCGGACCAAAACCAGATGTATCCTCCGACTGCACAGCATGATTTTCTTCTTGTTTACGTCTTTTTAGTTTGCTTTTTAAGCAGTCGGGTTTTTTGTTTTTTTTAATTAACTTTTTTTATTTACAACTTTTTAGTTATTCATTTTTTTTAATTAGGTACATTTAAACATATAAGTGTTATATATGTTTGAAATCGCCTTTATTTTGATACCCCCACGATGGGTTTGGAAGAAAAAAAAAAATTATTCCCCACAAAATGGCGCCCAAAATCCGCCATTTTTGTTTTTTCCAATTTTAATGTAGCCAGTAACACTCGCAGGATTAAGACGAATCGGCCAACGCGTTTGATCTCTAGAACGCCACATAGGAACAAACATACATACATACATACATACATAGACTGATAAACACATTACCCTCCTTCGGCAGTCGGGTAAAAAGTGAAAAATAAATACTTTAGTAAAAAATTCAACTGACATCCAAATAAAAACACTACAAAGTGAAAACTAAAGTTCTACAAAAGTATTTTTTTGCGCTTTGCGCGGTAAGCTTGAATTTTTAAAATTAGTCGGCTTATAACCCTTTGTTTGTTTACATTTTATTTTTTACCCGACTACGGTGGGTTATGTTTTTACTCCAGCAAACATAGTATAGCTTCATCTATTGATTGGCAATTAAACAGTACCTTTAAATGAATGTGTTTGCAAGGATTATGATGCAGGTGACTTCTAATGTGCAGTTAGATTTAGTAAAAATATTGGTTGTTGAAGCGTAGATGGAGTGTTCTAATAATTTAATTGTAATTAAAGGAATTATAGAGCTACAGATGCTAAGATACCGAAAAACCTACCTACTACTGCTTCGGCTGCAGTAATTAGATATACAAATTCTAACGTGAAATATCAGTGATCTATTACAAATCTCGTAATATTGTTTAAAACAGCGGCTGCCTTTATATCTGTAATTCCATAATTAACGCCTACTACGGCTTACAATAATAAAACCATCATCACCAGGGTATCAAAACAGATCTCTGCTAACAATAAGTTAAGGCAAACGAAATCATAGTGCGCAGAATAAATTACGTATCGCGTTACGCATTCAGAATAATTTAGAATGCATGAAGAAATTTTAGAGCGCATCGGAAGGATAAGGCAATGCTCCACTGTAAACGGAACGTAGGAAGATATACGGGATAATTTTAGGCAATACTGCATCTGTAGCCAAGTTGACAATCTACTACAGATGCAGTATTGCCTAAGTATTGCCTACAATCGATAACGCTCGTAGAAAACGAATCAATGTATGGGATTGACATATCTGAACGTTAAGTCACGTGGTCAGACAATTCTAAAAGAAGGCGTTAACGATTGTAGATAGAGATTCGATACTAAACGTTTGTAACTTGGCTAGGCTGTTTTGCATTTGTTTAGTTGAGTTTTGAAAAGGGGATAACAAAGTACAATAAAGTATTTATTAAATAATAATACTGTTCGTCTTATACATCTATGTATAGCTCCGTCTTTATTTAACACTGAAGCAGTGATCGCTTGAACACGTCATAGTGCGGCCCCAGTACATTTGCTTATGATATAATAACTTTTGAGTTCAACTCTTTCCAAAAATGTACCTGTAAAATTATTGTAAGAAACATTTACATGTATTGTAATAACGTCATTCAGTTTCAGTCAGTAAGCCAGTTGTTTCGTCGTCAGTTTTTCTTATTTTTATTATTTATTCCTTTTTTAACCGACTTCAAAAAAAGGAGGAGGTTCTCAATTCGTCGGAATCTTTTTTTTTTGTTTGCATAATATTATAGTAGGTAGGTCGGATAACTAAGCTTATGAACAAAGATGAGACCCAGAATTGAGTTCTCTGGCATTTTTTTAAACATACAATAGTTATTTTTTTTTAGATTTTACAACATCAGAACTATTTTATTATAATGCCATTTAATTAAGTTCCAAACCGATTAGCCAGTTATGTTATTTAGCTTACAACGAAGACCTCGCCTTTACTCTTCAAATGAAGTTATTATAAAGTACTTCACTATGAGTTTACAGAGCAGAATATTAACTACCATAAAATTTATTCTAATTTCGATGTGCCAGCGCTGTGCAGTTTATAAATTGGTCGGACCATGACGTTAAAGTTGCTAATTGAAAAAAATAAGCAATCCAAGGGGCTCATTTACAATTAGGCGTAATTAATTATATATATTATGTTAATAGAGCCGTAGGATGTCGACTATAAAATTATCTTTACTTTAATTATTTTCTGAACAACTTTTACGCATTACGCACTTTATAGTGCAATTAACAGTTTTGAGGTTGAAAGCAAACTCTTTTCCGGATTTCGAAATTATGCAAGCGTTTTTATTTTACAGCTTCGTCCGCCCAGGAGGTTCTTTGTGTAAAGTTTAATAGTTCTCGTTTATTTATTTAAATATGTACATACATCATATTTTTTAAATGTTTGTAAAAAATATAAATTGCCGAGCAATGAAAAAGTTCCACCCACAAAATGCCGACAAACACCTTAATTTAATTTTTGCACATTTAATTTCAAATTTGAACACAATATTTACGTTTTTAGTTGGTAATATTCTAATGCGCTGTTAAATGTACTTCAATATTGCAGACGGCGTCATTAAGTTAGCCTTTCCCATTTAGGAGTAATTTGGTGACTTAGCACTGGAACTTTTTCATTGCTCGCGAGTGTATAAAAATACAGGAAACAAGGTCCAAGCTAGCAAAGGTCCGAAGAGAGACGAAAATTCGAACAATACAAGCCGCGTCCAGAAGTGCCGCATTTTGAATCAAGCCT
This sequence comes from Anorthoa munda, assembly GCA_945859665.1. Classification (NCBI taxonomy): domain Eukaryota; kingdom Metazoa; phylum Arthropoda; class Insecta; order Lepidoptera; family Noctuidae; genus Anorthoa; species Anorthoa munda. The sequence goes on along the minus strand of OX243905.1, from coordinate 22,658,652 downwards.
TTGAACCATCCGCCTAATGAGAATAGGTGTTGGTCGAAGCTCGTGGATTAAGCCATTGGCTGACACGACTATCGATTCTATTATCGCTGAGACCACTTCCTACTTGTTGACAACCTAGTGAGCTAAGTAAAGATACCTACTCGATTTGCTTATCTTTCCCGGCTTTCATGAGGTTCCCGTCATGCGGGACGGTTATGTCAACAAGCAATCATTGCACGACTCTCGATTCGGTCCATCAGCACTATGTCAATATAGTCCTTGTTATAATTATTACAGGTGTTTATTCAGGATAATTAGTTAAGTACTAGAAGCGATGGTCGATTATGCATATTTTTTTCCATTTTATAAATTCTTTTACCGATTGTTTGTGAATGTGTGAACATTGTAGGCCTTTTAGGTTTCTAGATGCTTGTTAACATTTGTTAACTTTATATCTCGTTTTACTTAAAAAAAAAATGTGGTTTCTTACGACTTATTGTCGGGCCTACGTTGTTCCCCCATATATACATACTAACTAATGTTGTAACATGGAAATATTGTAAATCAAACCATTTTTTTTAAAAGAGTTACCATGGAGTTTCTTGCCGGTTTTCTCCATAGTAAACGACCAACCCGATCCGTGCACCTTTTGTCGACGTTTTATAAGTGCCCATGTAGGCCTATGTGAAATAAAGAAAAATGATTTTGATTTATAGTCAATAAAGTATTCGTATTTATACTTTTTGCTTTATGGATCTTTGTTTGTCTGATTAAATAAAAATTATTGGATAGATACTTATTCTTTACAGGATGTGAGAGTAGAAATTCTATGACGTTAATATGACGTCACAGAATATTTAAGAGCGGTTTTTACGTAGCCGTATTTATGCAACTCCGATTTCTAACGATTTCTCAAACCGTTATCAGATTTAAACTAGAGTTCTAAAGATATTCAAAACTAATAAAAGTTACACCATATTACATTTGGACTGTTCTGACGTCAATGTTTTAACGCATATCTTTTGCGTACTATTAATATCTTTTTAAATAGTAAAATTATGCGGATGCCCGGACTGTCGCGTGCAGATATGCTGGTTAACCCTTGAATGGCAGTTAGATTAGATAATACCCAACACATAACATTCTTTTTATGGAATATTTTAATACTAATATTTAGGTATAATGGAAATGATTTTGTTGGAAAATGAATATCATAAATAAATCAGAATAAAATTATAAATTATTTAAAACCAACCGTCAACGAGCTGGTTATTTGGGTTTATTCAGTGGTCGAAAAGTTTTGATAACTTAAAATCGATTTATTTGTCGACATATGTTATGAGACAGACAGCAATCTATTGTAGACCTGCCGTCATCAGTTATCTTAAACGATAACCGAACCCCTTTTGTGGACAATGCCTAATTTTTTTTTTTAAATTATTCGTAGGCTCGCGCTTGACCACTATCTCACCTGATGGTAATTGATGATGTGGTCGACAATGTAGCACGCTTACCTAGAAGAAACTTAATTAATATAAGTATAATTATAAATTTATAACTTATGTACAGTCAAGGGTCAAAATTGCAGTCATACTCTCCCAAAACTCAAATGGCTAGTTTTTGTAGAAGAAGTTAAATTATCCACAACTGATTTAATATTTTGTATAGAAATTAAAGTATAGATTATTCCTACTAACCGCGAAAAGTTGAAATTCTGCTGCCTACAAAAAAATTGTCTTTTCTGTTTTGGTAGAGTGTGACTGCACTTTAGACCCTTATAGTATCTCTCTACCGTTAAATAAAGTTTTGCACCAATATTGAGTTATTTTAGCAGACTAATAATTGAAAAGCAGTGGTCCGTTTTGGGCCCGCGTGGTGGATTACGGCCCATTTCCTCTCATGGAAAGGAGGCCTATATCCCAGCAGAAGAAGCGGAACATTAAACGGCGGATGATTATGATGAATCATTCTTCAATTAAACTTCAAGTAGTAAGACCTATTTATGAGGTTACGAATGAGCTTCACCCAGAAGTAGTCTATTTTTTTTAACGGCATAACATATTTCATTATAATTGCCAGTATCGAACAAATATTATGCCGGTAGGCTTAAGTAAATGTTCCCTAAACTGTCGGTCGTTATGTCAATCTTGTCGAATCGTTTACGGATATAGCTTGAAAGCCCAGACCTTGGGTCTTTCCTACTTGTCCTAAATTGATACTGATCTGTAAGTAGGAAGCTTGTCAAACATGATTATTGTAATACTTCAATCTTATAGCAAGAAATACGCTAATTAACTTTTAAGCCTTTTTGGTCTAGCACGGGGTTTTTATTTTTTATTATTGTTTAATTTTATGCTTACTTATCGTGTCTCTTGTGCGGGTAACAAATAAGTATTTTTCTTTGTTTCTTTCTTTTCTTTTTCTTTCTATATCTGTAAAGCTTTCAGTGCTATATTGAAAGCTTTTTGTATATTGGTCTAAGAGTGCAAGCTTACGGCTTGTTCGTGCTTATTATTTTCCGTGCCAAATTAATTTAGATTCTACGCAAAATTTGCTGAGCAGTCAATTTGAACTTAATTTAGACGCATCGTCCATGACGGGATAACCAAATTCAAGAAACTTTTTACACTAATTTTGTTTGATTTATTGATTCTAGATTATCAATTTATTGCAGGCTAATTGGTCTAAGAGTGCAAGCTTACGGCTTGTTCGTGCTTAGTAAATATGCTTAACACTATAATTATTTTCCGTGCCTAAATTCATTTATATTCTACGCAAAATTTGCTGAGCATTCAATTTGTACTTTATTTTGACGCATCGCCAATGACGGGTTAACCAAATTCAAGAAACATTTAAATTTTTACGCTGATTTTGTTTGATTTATTAATTCTAGATTTTCAATTTATTGCAGGCTAAAATATGGCTTTAGAGATTTTTTATTTTAGGAATACTTATGTAATAGATTAAAGATTTATTTATAAAAAAAATATGACCACATGATTATTTTAAACACTAATTTAGTATAACTAATGTATTGGAGAATTTGAATTAAGAATCTGCTGGACGACATGATATTTTTTTATTTTTTTATAAATAAGTCCCCAAATGTCACGTCTGTGTTTACAGTAGTCTTAACACCTAGCCTTGTGCACAGAACCTATTTCGTCAAGATTTATAAATCACGTATAAAGTAATCTACAGTTAAAGTCTAGTTGATTAAGCTAATCTGCAATCTAATTACAAACGTCATATATAGCTTTATACCGCCTACCCAATTACTATGCAAAGTACGCATAATTCGTGTATCAATGACATATTTTTACGCAAGTCGTTCAAAGGAAAGCAAGTATAGGAAACCGATTGCGTTTAAGGTCACCATTGGGTTAACCTGTTCTATGTAGATCAATGAATTGTGCCAGGCATGCATTAAATGCGCAGTAAATAACTTTTTGTTGCCACACAATATAAAAAGATTATGACATTTCTTTAAAATATGAGTTTAATTTTTGGTATTGAAAACTCTGCATAGTTTATGAAAATTATTTTTATTAAATGATAAAAAAAAAATGCAATTCGAATTTCAAATCTTAAAAAAAATACAATTCGATGTTACGATTCAAACCACGCTCTAATATTTTCTTCATGTTTAAATGTTTGAACGAATTAATCAAGTATTCACGTTAACCATATTTGTGAAACGTTTTGATTTCAGCACGTGTTTTTATGGAACTAAGCCACCGTGTAGGTAGGTTACTTAATTTTCTTTGCCTTTTAAGCCTACATTATTACGCACGAGTAGAATTTCACCATAGATCGTTTACGGTACCGTGGTATTTGTTAATGCACCAATTCTCCCGCGTTCCTCCTAAAAAGGCAAACTCAGTGAGATTGTATCACTATCCATTGGCATTTGAGCTATTTTACTTTGTGAGAACGAATTCCCTAAGGAATAACGGAAATTTTGTTAAATTTTGGCGCTAAAGATGCGGTGCGCCGGTGGCCCATACGGCCTGCTGAACTCGCTCAGTGAAACATATAGGTGGAGTACCTTACTCGAAAAGATATGCCCCGTATGGCGGTGAGAGTGTTAAATGATTATTAATTGACTAAATAACTGTGTGCTAATAATGATGTGGGTGGTTTGGATAGCTGGGATAACTTGTAGTTATCGATATTGCAATTAAAAGTTAATAGCATATCTCGTTGATAATTTAAATATTAACGACTACCTTAGTACCTAGCTATGCCAGTATTTTGCAAAGTTCGGTTTTTTAGGGTTCTGTACCCAAAGGTAAAAACGGGATCCTATTACTAAGACTCCACGGTCCGTCTGTCTGTCCGTCTGTCACCAGGCTGTATCTCATGAACCGTGATAGCTAGATAGTTGAAATCATAGATGATGTATTTCTGTTGCCGCTATAACAAAATAAATATTTAAGTAAGGCTCCCCAGAGGAGCTCGTGGCTAGATAATAATCGGTCGATCTTTAAGGTTAAGCAACGCCTGGCGAGGTCAGTCCGTGGATGGGTGACCATTTCAACACACTGAGCTTCCTCCGTGCCTCGGAAAGCACGTTAAGCCGTTGGTCCCGGCTGTCATTTGAAGATCTTTGACGGTCGTTACGGGTAGTCAGAAGCTTGTGATCTGACACCAGTCTTGCCAAGGGGTATCGTGTTACCCAGTTACTGGGTTGTGGAGGTCAGATAGGCAGTCGTTTCATGTAAAACACTGGTTCTCAGCTGAATCCGGTAAAACTGGAAGCCGACCCCAACATAATTGGGAAAAAGGCTAGGCAGATGATTGATTTAAGTGGGGCTTCCATACAACAAACGTGATTTTGTTGCCGTTTTTTGCGATAATGTTACGGTACCCTTCGTGTGCGAGTTCGACTGGCACTTGGCCGTTTTTTCAATACAAATAATGATGATATCATCATAAGTTCATAAAATCACGCTTGTTTAACCCTAAAGTTTTAGCAGAGGCCTAAACGGCAGTTAGGGCCTTTCCTGACGGTGCGAGACAATTTAAATTGCGTTGATGGGCGATGTCACGCACGTATTTTATAAGAAAAAATCATGTGCGTATCGGTCGAATTGCATCGCGTTGCATCCATGTGCGTATGACTTAACCACCAATCCGCACTGGGCCCGCGTGTTGTATTATAGCCCAGTCCCTCTCTATGAAAGGAGGCCTGTGTCCCAGCAGTGGGAATATTAAGTGATGATGAATATACTTGCAATTTGGCTTAGTAAAAATCGATTACCGATGTGTTATAAATTGAATTTCATCTGGAAAGGGCCTTAGACTTTCAAATACAGCGGAATGGTAGTTTAACAATTGTATATCGAACTGACAGAAACATTTTCGAAATCGGCAATCAAGAGTTAGAGGTGCGTGCCGTACCCGTATTTTAAATGGTCTTCAAAAGAGGTAAGCTCCTCTAATTTTGCATCACAGTGATACTTATTTTCTTTAATGCTAGGTCGTAAAATAAAACTGTCACCAGACTGTATACGGCTATTTAAATCAATAAATCAAAAACAGACAGGTTCAACATTATGTAAACATTATTGACGTCATTAGATTAAGTCACAAGAGCCGTACACCAATACCTATAGAACACTAGTAGTTATGCGCAAGAGTGACACAACAAATACTAAAGATACATCTTATCTCAAACCAGTTGTTTGCCCTCTAGCAGGACGTGGGTTGGGTTTCCAATAATAGTGGTTCTATGATACACTTACGTTGCATACATGATTAAGTATGTTCTTATTTGATATAAGTGTGAAAGTTAATATGTTAGGATGTTTGTTAATCAATAACTCATCAACTCATGGGTTAAATAAATTTGGATAAAATTTGGAACACGGGAAGATTTTGGCATGAATTAGGACATACTTTTTATCTCGGTGGTCCCCGAGGGATGTTTTCAACATTCACGTGGTCCAAGCAGGTAAAAGCTATAAGTATTGGATAAAGCCTTCTAATGTAGTTCGGTATTAGAAGTAGGTTACCCCATGTCATGAGTATCATTGCAGAATATTATGGTTTCTGACGAATTGCTAAATGTATCTAATGCCTTAACTTGCTCAATAAACTGATATTTTCACATTACCGTAGTTACTCCTGCCAGGTACACCTTAGAGGTCTTTGCCCAGCAGTGGGATGAGGCTGGGTGTAACCATCCTCCTATTTCTAATAACTATCCATATACATATATGGGGTGCGAACAGCACATTTTCACCTATACTATATATATATTCTTTGCCATCATGTCTTTCCACATGACTGTACGAAAACGCTTAGTCTAAAAGTTAAGATAATATAAATTATGTACAATCTTAAGTCCATTCAAAGTTTCATAAATAAATCTTTTATTTTCAATTTTAGGTTTCAAGCGAGATTTTAAAAAGCAACTATTGGATCTGTATGATCAAAGAATTTCATAACAAATGACATCAAAAAAGTAGAACACAAAAACAGGAAACCGCAAAATTTTTGGATAGCAGCTACTGACAGGTACCATGCCACTGATTCATAAGAAAAAGGAAACGCATAACGTGGAGGTATGTATAAGGTACTACATTTTCTCCCTTATAACTTGATTAGAATATAAAAGCGCCAGAGGTGATATTACGGAGTCATACCTGCGAATTACACTCTCAATGAACAAGAAGTTCCTTTGAACATCGCTTTGTGCATTATAAAGTCAACTAACCATGAAGGTGTTATGTATCGTAGTAAACAATGTCACTTGGTTAAGTATCTTCTTAGAAATAATATGGGTTGGTAACGAGGAGTTAGGAGTACATGAGGGACTCGTGAGCGGCTAATTAAAAACTATCGCATGGGTCGATATTTTGGGTTAAACACACCCCGAGACCTATCCACGTCTCGGAAAGCCCTTAGCCCAAGCTGTAATTTTATTAATCTTTGACAGTCGTTGCGGGTCACCCAAAGCCCAAAACTCTCAGTTAAGGGTACACTAGTCGACGGCACGAACTATTTTGTGCGCGGGGTTAAAATGCATGCTATATCAACCGACAACACGTGCGGAACAGATAGATGCTGTTATGAGCAGTAAGAAGCTAGTTCGCGTACGAATACACACTTTTGCAAATTTGTAGCGAAATGGATGATGATTTAGAACCATTTTTCAATTTTCCTGCTTCTTATGGTACTTATTTGCGCCCAAAGAAGCGTTAAAATTAGTGTTGATGAAATATGGAAATTTCGAAGCTCATAACTTTCAAGTCATTTTTTTTTTACTTTTTTGCTTCCATACAGGGCTAGATAATGATGAGACAAATAGATATCATTTTTTATTTTGAACGTACATCGTCAAACAGTGGAGTAAAAGCCAGACTACGTTTGTATGAAAGAATTTTCGACTAGTGTACCCTTAATGAAGCAACTCAAGCTAGGTAGATCGGCGATAAATTTGAAAGAGAGTAACCGCGGCCCTGGCACAAGCAGTTGAAGGAACACGGGTGGGTTTTAGTCAGTAAAACGTCTGACACGCCCTCTCACTTCACTTAGAGCGGGCGAAATCATTGGATGATTTCCCAACCCAAAACAAAAAAAATCTGTCAGTGTCACCGTTCGAATTTCAAAGCGATGTCTCCTGTCTATCAGACATAAATCTAACAAACTTCGATGAATTCATTGATTATAAACAAGTACAGTGGGTAAAAGCTTTTATCTGATCCACCTTAAAACGGGCCTAGTGCGAGTCGGACTCGCGCACGAAGGGTTCCGTACCATTATCGCAAAAAACGGCAAAAAATCACGTTTGTTGTATGGGAGCCCCATTTAATTATTTATTTTATTCTGTTTTTAGTATTTGTTGTTATAGCGGCAACAGAAATACATCATCTGTGAAAATTTCAACTGTCTAGCTACCACGGTTCATGAGATACAGCCTGGTGACAGACGGACAGACAGGCAGACAGACAGGCAGACGGATCGCGGAGTCTTAGTAATAGGGTCCCGTTTTTACACTTTGGGTACGGAACCCTAAAAAAACAAGCCAGGCAGATGCCCATTTAAATAAACTGTCTCTCTGAAAATGAAACAACAGCACATTTCTTCAAAAACCTTTGTAGGTAGGAATGGTTTATTGGATGCAGGCAAATAAATACTTATCTCTTACGTGCATAAGCATTAAATATTTTAATGTCTTCCCCGTTAAGAATCCTAATTACTTGTTTGTACAACATTCGAACAGATGGTAAAACTGCACTGCTGTACTGCAGAACCGCTTGTCTATTATACACACCTTAGAGTGCATTCTTACGTGTTTATGCAACTCGAGCATTTCTTTTCTATGTAGTAACCGGAGCAACATAATCGCATTGCATGCTAGTGACATCAGCCGCCGAGTGGCAATTTCTAATCAATAGTACAAGTCGTGCCCGACATTCAGATGCTCAAATGAAAGTTCTAACGGATCTAGATGATGATACGTGTGCTTTATACAAATTAAATAGACTTGTATATTAGTCAACGTGTCTTACTACAGAGTGGAGAGTTGCGTAAAATGTTGTAGATGATGTTAAAAAGAGGTATTCTTTCAATCGACTTAAAGAATCCGGTATCATAAATACCTGGTACCTGTAACGGAAGGGTACTTATTTAGTTCTCTAAACAATCTGAAGCTAAAATTATTATAATAACATCTGTGTAGTTGTCTGCGATAAGATGATTTATGAGAAAATCATGATTTACGAAAGCATTTATCACCGCGATGTTCCGGCAACGAGTTATTTACTCAGAAGCTGCAAATAAATCAACATTACTGCCGGTAATGCCATGTTTACACGTTACGGAATCAATGGGAGTCAACAATGAAAGCTGAACTCAGCTTATCGTGTCAGTGTATATCTTTAAGCTATAATCAATAAAGCAATTTCTCTAATAGCCAGTTTTACAAGTGAAACAATAACTTTTACATCGTGACTGGGTTCATATTAAAGTGACATGGACCAATCAGTTTTGTGCTAATGTGATCGACAATGTCACCTGTCAGTGTTGAGAAAGAGAAAATCACTATTATCCAGAAAATATGATGTTTGATTGCCGTTATTATATGTGATCGGAGAATAATAGAAAGCCAGTAATCATCTGTGCCAAATAAACTTCAATCAATATCGAGGCTGTCGTTTGCTGGACTCAGCTATCGGCTCCCTTTGAGGTAGACGTCAAGGGTTTCACTTTTCAAGTCTGTTTTCAATACGTAACTATTAATTAACGGATGAAGGTGGTAATTCAGAAGTCAAAAGCTAAGCATTAACGTTACTGTAATTGCCTTTTCAATGAAAGTTTCTATAGAACTTTTTGCTTGCTTCAACATTTGCGATGTTCATTCATCCACTTGCATCCTGTTCATTATTTACACGTCATATAACAAAGGAATGCGAACTAGTAGACGCTGCGTTGGAAGGCCTTCCACCAGGTGGATAGATGACCTGGTGAGGGTGGCGGGAGTCCGCGGTATGCGAGACGGGGCAGGTAAATGAGGCGACGTTTGTGTGAGGCCTATGTCCAGCAGTGGACGTCTTTCGGCTGATATGATGATGATGAAAAAAATGCGTTTCTATAATGCCCAGCATGACATTAATACAATTCTGCTTAGTTAAAATAAATTCTTAGGCGTAATCTGTAATTAAAATCATTGTTTACCCACATGTTCCGAGCTTAACAGCTGTTACAAGTCAATAGTCCTTGGACCAATTGTAAAGGAAACGAAAGCTTTTAATCGCTAGCCGTTTACTATTATTACAGAATGACAATAAATTATAAGATATAATAGTCTAGGAGTCATTAATGTTTTGATTATACTAGTCATATAACAGAAAAAACGCCTTCTACAGATACTAGTGCACGTAAAAAGTACGGCGATATTATTTTGGTTAGTTAATTTTGGTAGTCAATTAGATTTAAATATAGATAGTAATAACAATTTAGTCATTGCCAGCTGCAATAATTATTAGTTTAGTATCTACTTAGTAAGTAGGTTATGGTTAAGAATGCATGTAAACTTTTAATATACAGGTAGGAAGGAGACTCTGATGATTGAAATTAATAAAACATGTGCTGAAAACACTGTTAGAATCCAGGACATATTACTTAATGATCCCGTAGGTCTTGCTAAACATTATTTTTATCAGGTAAATCCTCGAGGTATACTATCTCCGCGCCTACTCCGCGGAGTCAGTCGGTATTGTTCTGTCGGCCATTTGCAGCGGTATCGTATCGTTTGGCATTTGTTCTGTACCCTTACGAAATGCGTTGACTTGACATATTGGCGATAATGTAACTGATTTGTTTTACCTTACAACGCCCTATATGTCGAGGGACACGTAATGATATGCTGTCATCAAACCCTTTGTTGAATTATGTGTTACTGTGATCTGTGGGAACTTATTGATATATCATTGAAGTGTCTGTTATAGAAAGGGCAAGTGCTTACTTAGCCTTCGTATATAACTAGCACTTAAAAGGGTACATTTGTTAATCTGCTTCATCTAAAACTGGAAGTTTAACGCATCTGTAGCAAGAAGGCAAAGAGAAATATAACTGTTTTCATACATATAAACTCAAACCTTTTTCCCAAGGGGGTAGGCAGAAACTACGTACGGTGTATACACCTATTACTTCTTTACTTTAGGTACACATATTTCTTCAAATTTTTATCGTTGACTGCAGGAGTACCTACTTACCTAAAGACTATAATTGAAAATAATTGTCACTATAACTCTAAGTTTTGATTGACGACCGACTTTTATTTGCTACTAGAAATATTACATTAAATAATTTAATGCATTGGTATGTTAGTAGAGTTCAATGCATCCATTAAACCAAAAAAAAACAGGAAAGTACATTAACATTGCATATTATGTTATTACTTTCCTGTTATTAATGTTATAAGGAATTTCTATATGCAAATAATTAAGACAAGAGTCATAATCTACCGTTACCCAGTACTGGTTGACCGGTGATCGGTTGTCACTTCCAAATCGTTCACGTAATTTGAGATACTTTTGACACATTCCTAAATAAATATATTGTGTCATAAATATATAATAGACATCGGAAGAAATGCATTTGCATGTTTGCATTACGAAAAGCTTTGTGCTTTACCTTAATTTTATAATGTTGTTGCATATTTTATTACTTATTTCAGTAGTTAATTGTTTTAGCGGTGTTGTACTTATTATTAATTAAATGCTCTTCTATATAAAAACCCAGATAAGGCCTGAAACATTTTCTGCGGAAATGGCGCCGAATTTCATATTCTTTCTTATAACGTCAGTGGACGTAGAGGTTATTTTCATTTCAACCTACAAATGACTATAAAGTAACAAACGTCGCAAGTTTACTCTAGAAAATCTAGAAAAATATTTGTTTGGACGTTTTCACAGAAGTAACAAGTTATAATTAAATATATTGTGACAATAAACGTGAATTCCAATGAAAAAATGTATTTTGGTATTGCATATTATGTGCAGAATTCGCCCTTTTTACCCGACTGCCGAAGGAGGGTAATGTGTTTATCAGTCTATGTATGTATGTATGTATGTATGTATGTATGTATGTTTGTTCCTATGTGGCGTTCCAGAGACCAAACGCGTTGACCGATTTTGATGATTCATACGTCAATCAATTCGTCTTAACCTTGCGAGTGTCATAGGCTACATTAAAATTGGAAAATAGAAAAATGGCGGCTTTTGGGCGCCATATTGTGGGGGGCCTATTTTATTTTTTCTTCCAAACCCATCGTGTGGGGTATCAAAATAAAGGGTTTTTAGAGGCGATTTCAAAAATATATAACACTTATATATTTAAATGTACCTAATTCGAAAAAAATGTTAACTAACAAGTTATTAATAAAAAAGTTAATTAAAAAAATCAAAATACCCGACTGCTTAAAAAGCGAACTAAAAAGACGTAAACAAGAAGAAAATCATGCTGTGCAGTCGGAGGATACATCTGGTTTTGGTCAGCCAGCTCGCGGATATGTATCCTCCGACTGCACAGCATGATTTTCTTCTTGTTTACGTCTTTTTAGTTCGCTTTTTAAGCAGTCGGGTATTTTGATTTTTTTAATTAACTTTTTTATTAGTGCATATTTTCAAGCATATTTTGGCATTTTGATAGTGCATATAATTCGATGTCTAGTCATAATCATAATGTTAAGAATGCATCACTTTCAAATATAGAAAGCATTCTTTGATAGTGATATTATCATGATTAATGTGCTTTTGTTCTGACAGAGTGGCATTATATCATCGAAAACGATTCACAAAAATGCCAAAATGTACTAATGTACCAAAATTTTACGTAATCAATCCCTTACACTTTTAGACAATCGGCACCTATTGCTAATATAATGTGCCTTTGTCTATAGCCCCTTATTTAGTTTAACTATAACGAATGTTAAAATATGATAAGATCCGTTTAAGGACACCTAGACTCCAAGTCCATACAATTTGTGATCTAAGCTTTTGTTTCTTTCGCAACTAATATTTATTGCATTAAGTTGTAAAATTGTTATGCCTTTATAACCTTCGACGTTTAAATATCTACTTTAATGTGTTATCTATTAGTTTACAAAATAACAGTACCTACATTCTATTATCTTTATTTATTTTTGTAAGTCTGTCCACTTAAAAACTTTTAAAACAGTTTAGCACAAGGTTTCGTATTTATTTGTTAAACCATTCAAGTTCTACAGATATTGTGATGTTACAATACAAAAACACCGATAGATCTGATTAAACTAAAATTAAAAAATAATAACTTTGTTTGTTAGTGAAATAACTTTGTTTGTTAGTGGAGGAGCTCGTGGCTAAATAATAACAGCCGCACGGGTCGATCTTCAAGGTTAAGCAACGCTTGACGAGATCAGTCCGTGGATGGGTGACCATTTCAACATACTGAGATTCCTCCGTGCCTCGGCAAGCACGTTAAGCCGTTGGTCCCGGCTGTCATTTGAAGATCTTTGACAGTCGTTACAGGTAGTCAGAAGCCTGAGATCTGACACCAGTCTTGCCAAGGGGTATCGTGTTACCCAGTTACTGGGTTGTGGAGGTCTGATAGGCAGTCACTCCATGTAAAAGAAGCCGACCCCAACAATAATTGGGAAAAAGGCTAGGCAGATGATGATGAACTTTGTTTGTTAGTGGTAAGTAATCCCTAGAAGTACTGCTCCAAATTATAAAATTCTTATATTGATAGAACGTTCCACTATCGAGGAGTACCATACATTGATGATGATGGGGACTCTATTTGCCACACTTAATATCTCATTCGGTCCATTGTGCGTGGGGGTTCTGGCTAACAAAGCCAGCCTAGCTCAGCTCAAATGCGCAGAGCTTCCTGGGAGCTTCACAGGCTTCGCGGAGCGACCTTACAGTCCCGAGGATTATCCCGAGGAGCATTCTCGTTGAGAAGCCAAGGCCTCGCATTCCAGGATGACGTGGGTGGCTGTTTTTCGTCATTAAGTGAGCTGTCTGTGGCGCCTATATATTAATAAGATGATAAGGTTATTTCTGCTCAGGCTGAGAAGTTTCTTGGTTAATTACCATACATTACTTTAAAATTAAACACTGTTTCCGTGGCCACGGGAGTAAAGCGGTTGTTACTTGTCTTGATAAAAGCAGACTGCGAATGCCGTACCTACCAATTAATATTTGATCAATTTATGGCGCTAAATTCATTTACATATTATTCAATATCCATTGTCACTGAAGGCTGGCGCTTCTCGTCACCTGTCTGATCGCAGATCAGATAAACCATGCCATTTGTTACACAATAATGTATTTCGCAAATATTTATTCTGCGCCTACCAATGTAGATTGATCTGTCGATATCGAATCGAGATTGGTATGATTGATTCGTGTCTAAAACTATTCGCAATTGAGATTTCAGAAGGTCTACCGATTACATGCCTTATTTACTTAATTTTGATCCAGTAATAGGTACCCATTTAAATTTAATTAAAGTGTTGTAGACATAAAACAAATATTGATAGGTAAGCTAAAAGGTAATAAAATTGAAATGTGTTTGCGGTTCTGTGGGAAGAAGTAAACGATTATTTGTTTTCAAATTTCTATTATACATGACAACGTCATAAAGTTTTTATCAATATTTCTATACAAAATAAATACGAAAGTTACTCTGTCGGTTTGTCTTTTTGTTACCATTTCAAGCACTAACAGCTGAACCTATTTGAATATAACCAAGCAAACAGGGAGACCATGATTCGAATGAGGACATAAAGGTACTTTTTATCCCGATAATATTATATTCCTTTGGGATAATTAAACACTTTTTATATTAAATAAATTAAATTAAATAAATTTTAAATAAACTTTGGACTAGATACATTAACACGGTTAAGTGAGACAAGCATTAATTTTTTTAAGAAGGTAGTTTAGTCCTGACTGGCAATGTGTGGGTGAACAGATACAGCTCTGTTTAACCCTTCTCTATAAGCGTGTTGTTATGTGTATTTATTTTATTAAAGCTATTGAAGTTTCAGTAAAATTACATAAAAGTTCATTATACAAGACCATGTTACGGAAAATGCGACCAAATCGTGACGCGTTTGTTACAAGTATATTTTTTGCGAACCTCAATGTAGTAATATTAGTTTTAGCCACCGACCGTATCGAACACGTAGAATAAATGCAGAAACGAGATATTCATTGTCCGAGCACGTTTAAATTGATATTTGCACAACTGTTGCAGTTGTCCGTTCAAAACAAATCCGTGGTAGGCCACGACAGATAGGAAACGTAAACCACATTGTTTTAACAAGTTACGAACAGTGATCGTATTGGAACAATGGTAGGGTCCAAGCGCCGTTGTTGAGTTACAATCCTTTAAGTGTATCTGTGTTAATAGATTGTTTACTTACTTTCAATTTAGAGGTTTGTATTTGCGAAATATTACGTAGCACGAACTTGACTTTATTATAAAGTAATGCTGTTTTTTAACCAGTTTCAGGTTGATTGTCAATTTATATGACAAATGGGCTACGCATTCGTCATATAAATTAATAAAATATTAATTAATCATTTGATATTACCAATTCATCTGGCACACATACTGGACTAGGTATTTATTAGTTTAAGTTCTATCAAATCTAATGGGATTTTTATTTCATATTGGCGTTCGTTTTCCGACTAGATTTAAATACGGATGCGGCCGAATGTAAATCTCACTTACTCTGCAAAAAGTTATTTAATATAGGTATTTAATTATGTACTGCTATGTAGCTAATTAAATAATGGTGAAAGGTGTTTTAGGGATTTCGTTTGATGGAACAATGGGGTTTCTTGCCGATTCTTCTTCTTAGAAAACGACCAATACACATCGTGCGCTAACTTCTGACATATCATAAGTGCCAATTTGATGCATTAAAAATATCGTTGGTTATTGACCACGTAAAAAATACTTTTATCACATTAATTCAAAAAGAGCTAGTTTATTCTTCGTAAACAGGGACTAAAATAGCTCATTAATCCCTAGGGACTAAAAGTTATTTGAATTTGGGTTGTGGATATTGTTAGTAAATGTTCCAATCAGCAAAGAGATGAATTACAAACCATGCGGACCAAAATAAGATTACATCGCTAAAATCGATTACGACGAATGTATGAGGTGAATGGCTAATGAGCGATTGTAGTTCTGGTTCGGACCACACGGGAACATTGTATTGAACAAATGACTGGCTGGAAAGCCGCGCGTGAGCCAAATTAAAAAATAAATGTACAACTGTAGCGGATGGTACTAATAACATTGTAACAATGCACTTCCATAACTGCCCAAATATAAAAATTTGCCTCTAATTATTTCCATGTTATGTCGTATGGTTCCAAATTGTATGTAAATAAATAAACGTAACGTTCTTGTTCATAAGTTGCACTTACTTATTTTCTCATAGAGGGGTGATAAAAAGTGGAGTTTCCACCTTGGGAGTAACACTATTCTAAGTTCTACATTATAATCCTTCGCTCCATTCTGGATTAAAAAAACACTCTCGCTTTTAAAATACTTGTTTTGTTCCCTAGATAAATAATCTACTATTATTATCTTAGTTAAGGTTACATAAAAACGTTAACATTTCCATTCTGTTGGTACAAAAATATAGTTATTATGTTACTAATAGTTCAATATGAACATAGACATAATATTTTAAAGCTACGACTATTTTACGACCTTAAAGGCGTGCGAAATCTAATCTATTATAAATTATCACAAACGAGTCGTAAATATTTTTGCTCCGTTCCTAAGTAAATGCGAGCAATGCCGCGAGGTGAACTTAGTTACAATTAACTGGGTACTTAGATACATTCAATGACTAGTAATTACTGTTATTATGTGCTGGACATTTTGGTAAATATGCTCTAATTTGTCCTAAACGCTGCATTGAAGCGTTTTACAGCCCGCACAGAATGTTATTTTACGAAATTAGCCGAAAACCCAAATATTCTTTAGTCTCCTTTTTTCACATATAAAGCGTTTTGCAGTTGAGTTTTATAAAAGTTTATAATTACAATGATCTTAGATCATTGTTTTGGTTAACTACAGGCCATAAGGCCCGTTAAACTGTCTAATCTTAGCAGGTCGGAGCATCCAGCAATATTAAAATATAAAACGGCGGTTAGTCTGACTAATAATCTTTGATAACTATTTATTTAGTATTTTATATGTACATTATTTACAAACTAATATTAGAACTAAAATAAGAAAAACTAATATGTACAATTACGGGGCGTCAAAAAATTAATTATCTATACTAATAATAATATTATAAAGAGAAAATATTTTTTTGTTTGTTTGTACCGAATAGGCTCCGAAACTACTGGACCGATTTGAAAAATTCTTTCACCAATAGAAAGCTACGTTATTCCTGAGTAACATAGGCTATTTTTTAAAAACGGGTCCTGTGGGGTGGCCCACGGGAGCGAAGCCGCGGGGAACAGCTAGTGTATTTTTATTTGTATTCTAATAGTAATTAGATAATTAGACAAATTTATTAGGACACCTTTCTTTAAATACATTAAGCACAATAAATAAAATAGTAAAAATTATAGCATTATACACAAGAAAATACAAATATTAACTATTATTATTTGGTATTCTAATTGTATTTTTGGTAGTCAATGTAAGTTCGATGTATGTGTATCTTTGTTGTTACTACAATGCATTGGCGATATAGCTGTTATAGTGTTATTTACGTAATTTTGAATAAATAAATAATTTTGTTGCAGGTTAACTTGAAAGCTGTCCTGCGTCCGGGCAAAGCTGGTGATATACAGATACAAAATTGCAATAAGGCAGTAATTATTTCATCCGTACTTGATTTTGACAGACCAGTAATCATAACGAGTTCGTTTACCATTACTATGGTGAACCGCCCTAAAATCAAGGCAACCCATAAAAATTAAGCAATATTCTGTTATGGTTTAGATATTATCACTGTATGTATCGACAGATTCTTGAACCTGTCGATATGTTGCAATGTCTTTATTACCGAATAATAATCATTTATGAGGAAAGGTATGACCGAGGGTCAGACGACACATTAAACTATATTTATTAACATATTAATTTACTTAAATACGGCAGTTTTGTAATGCCCCCATAAAGAAACGTGTACCCCATAACCTACATTTCTGATTCAGTATAATGACGCCTTGTTTTAATTATAAATTCAAAACTCAATATACGAATTCATAATTATAATTATTAACTAATAATAAGGCGTTGTGCGTCATTGATCTCCCATTAATTACGTGTTTTTAGGGTTCCTTACCAAAGGGTTTAACACGGGACCCTATTACTAAGATTCCGCGGTCCGTCTGTCTGTTTGTCTGTCTATCTGTCTGTCATCAGGCTATATCTCATGAACCGTGATAGCTAGACAGTTGAAATTTTCACTGATTCTGTATTTACGTTCTCTGTTGCCGCTATAACAACAAATACTAAAAAGAGAATAAAATAAATATTTAAGTGGGGCTCCCATACAACAAACGTGATTTTATTGCCGTTTTTTGCTTTAATGGTACGGAACCCTTCGTGCTCGAGTCCAACTCGCACTTAGCCAGTTTTTTTCCGTTGATTGAAGGTAGCTCCCGATTGTGTAACAATTATTGTGTCTAAGTGTGTGTAAGTTATTCATTGACACACATACTTCAATCAAAGTGAAATTGTATCCACGTCATAACGAACACGTTGTGACGTAAGTGCTCCCGAATATGAGGTGCTGCGGTCATCAGGTGGCGCGTGGGAATTCTAATGCGAATGTTTCTTTATGCGTGAGAGATTGGTCTCACTGTTAGCGGGGAATTAGCTGTATGAAGGGCTATTGTGTTTCTGTTATTATTTGTTGTGTGTCACGAAATAATACTAGAACCTGATTGTTAATTTTACTCGAATGGTGGATGCGAAGCTTTACAGCTTGGCTCATCGCCGCAAGATTTCCTGCTTGTCGGTCTTCTACAGACTGTACTGTACGGTAAGTGTGCTCTAGAGCTCCACGACCTCATCCCACCGGCCCCCTTCTACCATCTAGACGCACTGCAAGTTATCATCCTTATCTGGTGGCCATGCCACCAATTCGCACCAAGCGCTTCCAAACATCCTTCATAATGTGCACAGCGGCAACAGTGAGTTGCACTCATTCGCTGTGCGTCCTGCGTCTGTGTTTCCGAACGCTTTCGACCCGAATCTCTTCAAAGTTAGAGTGAATAGGTTTCTTCTGGGTAAGCTCGCTCCATCGTCGACTCTGTCTCTGTCACTCTTGACCTAGATTAGAATCAAGAGCAAACAATTCTCAAATAAATAAAAAAATTGGTTATTACACTTTTGTAGGTACCAGAAGAATCGAATCTATATTCGATTCTTCTGGTACCTACAAAAGTGTACCGAAAAGTGTATCGAATCTATATTCGATTCTTCTGTGCATGAAGATCATCATGATCTTCATCCACAGCCTGACTTCGTCCACTGCTAGGCCTCTATTTCACATCACACACATCACATCATCAGCCTATTAATGTTTGATATGACACAGGCCTCCTCTCTGAGAGAGCCTCTATTTGCTCGTGCCAATCTCTAATCTCTTGTGCCATCTTTAACCAAGTACTTACAGCAATGGCAACTATGTCGTCTACCCTTCTTGCTACTGGACGACCAATCTTCCTACTACCTGTCTTTGGATGCCAGTCACTGCCTTATTCACACTGTCATCACCGCACCTTGCTATGTGCCCAACTCCATTAGAGTATGCCATCATAAAAAGGTAACATTGTTTATTCGTAATAAATAAGTAATCTCTGGAAGGTTCTTGCTATCAGATCTGCTTAAGTAATCGCTTGAACGTATCGGCCGCCACGAACGAACGGAACGTATCGGAGCTATCACACGCTGAGCGTGTTGTGGGCAGAAGCTAGTTAAACATATCTGTGAAATTGAGATATTCATAAATATATTATTTTTCATTTTCAGATGCAGGTCAATCATGATACGACTTAAGTCTAAAACTGCGAGGCTGATGACCATGCAAGCGGATTTGCGAAATCATAATTAAAAAATATGCATCGCTAACATTGGGACCTGACCCCAGTCGTGCACAACGCGGTTAAACTGGTCATTATTACCACATGCCTACCTAAATGCTCCATTGACACTGCCACAGATAACCAAGGTCTTTGACAACGCCCGATTGGAACCGACCCGATCACTTTCAGGTAATGAGCAAGAAATATGTTTATTTTGTTACTTACAAGGTGCAGATAAACATTTATACAGTGTTAGTTAGGCTCTTAAAGAGCTTTGGATGCAGTTTTTAACTAGCGACACCTGCTACTTTGTCTGCGGCTGCTTAATAAACATCTAAATCAGAACAGTGTACCTAAGGAGGTATCCACTTCTTATCCTGTCCTCTGTGCCCCATAAAACATTCAGTCAAAGTGACCTACACGCACTGCCACCAAAGATGCCGTGGAAGTGGCAGTTTTGGGCCGGAGAAATCTAAATTATTGTCATCCCAGAGTGGTACGAAGACGAAGGAGGTCGGTCTGTTTAAAAGTTGGTACGTAAGCAATTTCTGGGGTGCTTTTTCAAGTGGTCACGGGGGTTTTGGTGAGGTAAAAATCCCGCACTTCCTGGTTTTCCCCAAAAGTCCAAGGGCCTTTTTACGGTTTTCCCCTGATAACAAACAAAAGATACGTCAGAAATTGTTCCCGCTATGTTTTCAATCAGCAAATGAATTATGAGACCTTACTTTTTTAAACATTTCAATTAATTTAATCTTCTGAATTGCTCTTGACAAAAACTTAATTGAATTTAGATTGATTTTTAAATGGGCATTTGAATATGTAATTTATTGATATTTTTATTAAAAACGTATTTTATTTATAGACAATTATTAAGGAGGATTATTGAAACACTGATATAGAAGGATAAGCAGCAACATAATAAATCTTTGGGGTTTTGATAAACTGACATTCTATCACAACATACAATTGTCAAAAAATTATTATATTTGGGATGAACCACGCCATGGAATTACGTTAGCGCTTGTCAATCTCTTACATTTTAGACTCTTTTTAAATTATCATCGATAATTGAAGGTTGTAGAATCACTGCTCTACCTACCTCTGACGGCTCTGACTACATCATACTTACTTATTATTCGGCATCTTATGTCTCTATCTAAATTCGTAGATAGATAAGTTAGTTCTATCCTTATTCCTTGACAAAATGGCCTTCGTCTGATTCACAAAGCACCCAAAAAACGCCTGTTTCATTTGCACCCACCGTACTAACAACCATGCGCAAGAGTCGGTCGCGTTTGGTGTCCTTTCATACAAATACCTTTCTATTAAAATAAATCATTTCCATTCACGACAAGTTCTATTGAGTCTTTAGTTAAAACTAAACCCTACAATTGCTAGTTTGAAACCAAATTATTAATTGAATGTCTACAAATGAATTTAGTGTTATTTGGAACAATCTCGTATATCCTGAATACATGTTTGTATTTAATAGTCGATTATTATACACTCTATTGGTAGTTTTGTTAATGGTAAACCGTGGTTCGACCACTTAATAAAATCTAGAAGAAACAAGAATATTTAAAGACTTCTTCTTTGCAGCTAAACTAAGCCTCTAGCCAGAGCATAAAAATCTAAACCAAAGCGACCACGCTGAGGGCTACCCACTGTGGGTCGGCTCAGGGCGTCGCTGGGGGGACAGCAAAGGCTGGATCGTGATTAAGTGATTCTACCATACGTTCGGCAAATAACTATAATAAACAAAAATTAACTCGTTTTTGTTAAGGGCCTCCAACCGCTTTAGTGCCGTAAAACGGTAACTTTCTAAAGCGTACTCCTTAGTAACGGCTAGGTTAAAAGGTTTGTTAAAAATATATATTTTCTTATTTACTTTATCTTTCCTGTTAAGTTCCCTTTTATTTGTACCTACATTGTGGGTATCTGTGTGTGCCAAATAAATTAGTTTTCTTTATTTTTTCTTTATATTTTTTCGCAACTTTTGGTTACTCCTCCATAACGACCTAGATGTTTAGAAAAATTTCTTCATAACTGAAATAGGATTTGTAAATCAAACAATATTTTGCAAACAAAACTGTTAAAAAGGGGGTTCAATGTTGATATTTTGTTCGAGCGGGCGCACGGCCAGTACTGCGTTAACATTGGGGCGTATATATCGTCTTAACTAATATTTTATCTACGGCTCAGCATTGCGCGGGCTGGCTAGCATATCTTGACAGGGATCTTTTCGTGTCGATGGAAAATTCTTAAAATATTTTGGGATCAGTAGGCCCGAAGAATTGCATTGCTCGCAGAACGGATAACCGATGAGGCAGAAAAGTTCTGGAGTGGCGACCGCGAACCGGAAGATGTTACGTTGGAAGGTCTCCCACCAGGTGGACCGATAACCTGGTGAAGGTTGTGGGGATCCGCTGGTTGCGGGACGCACGGGACTAGTTAATGTGGTGGCGCTTGGGGGAAGCCTATATCCATTAGTGGACGTCTTTCGGCTGATATGATGATAATTATGATGAGTAGGCGGCCAAGCCAATCGCAGCGTCATTGTCGTTCATTTAGGTCCTTATTGCAGGTGTAGGTATGGGCACTTTGGGCACTCCAGCATGTGTCATATTCTGCCCAGGGGCAGCGCACTGACATTTAAGGATAAAAAATATTATATATTTCGGACTGGTCTAGTGTAGTCGAATACCCCATTTTTGTGTAGGTATAATTTGTAAATCAAAAACCAAAATGTACTGAAAGTTTGACTGTCCTATGCCTCGTTCACTCATAAAACATGTTTACAAAACATGTCAATCCAGTTCTAATTTAGGCGGTCTAATTATACGCGACAACTGACAACCGTGTTAATTGTTGAAATACACACAAATAGACCAATTTTCTTGTCGTATGTCGATTTTATAACGTGTCTACCTAAGTCTTACATTATATTCTCAGTCAAGCCGATCGCGATCGACTTATGTGCATAACTTACAAGTCCATGAATCAAGAGCAACATATGGTTAAATACGATGCAAAAAGTATTTAAAAACTTGTTAAGTTCGTGTCTAACTACGGATAGTAAGGTGCCGCACAATTGATTTTATAATATATAATATAATTAATAGTGGTTACTATGCAAGTATTTTAAGTATTTCGTACCTACATTTATTGTAATATATCTGTCGCATCATCTAGTCAGGATACATCAAATTATAGGTATTATCCATATAGAATATGCTTAGGTATAGTTCTCGCCAAATTTCTAGACCGCCCTGAAGTTGGCTCCATAAAAATAGCACCGATCCGTGCCTTGCGCATCAGAATGTCAACTTCAGGTCGGCCCAGAAGTTTGGCGAGAACTATACAATCGATCAACTACAAGGCTAAAAATTGTGATCAATCAAAGCCTAGCCTAGCCTTTACCAAACTATGTTGGGGTTGGCTTCCAGTCTAACCGGATTCAGCTGTGTACCAGTGTTTTACATGGAGCGACTGCCTATCTGACCACCACAACCCAGTAACTGGGTAACACGATACCTCTTGATTAGACTGGTGTCAGATCTCGAGCTTCTGACTTACCGTAACGACTGTCAAAGATCTTCAAATGACAGCTGTGACCAACGGCTTATCGTTCTTTCCGAGACACGGAGGAAACTCGTTATGTTGAAATGGTCATCCACGGAGCTACCTCGTCAAGCGTTGCTTAACCTTGATGATCGACCAGTGTGGCTGTTATTATTTAGCCACGAGCTCCTCAAATAATTTGTGAGCATGAACAGTTTTATGTAACTTGAGCAAATTATTTCAAATAACGGAACATTTTTGAGATTTTCGTCATCTATCCCGATTTCATGCCCGGAATACGGTACTCCAAACACCGAATTCAAGTACCTTTTAAGATTTATCAGGTCGTTCTTGAAATAGTTTCGGCCTAAGTTAGTATATTTAAAGGATTGGTTATTTAATTATATTGTGCTAATCAGAGTGTAAAAGGCTGTGGTATTGAATATTTATAATGTAAACGCACTTTTTATGTTTTTAGGCGTTTTTTCGTTGTTAAACGCATAATTATGAATTGAAGGTGAAACTCGGTCATTGCATGTTATGAATGAATTTGATTTTGTATCGCATTTATTATGTAATTTTTGTGAGAACTTAGGTTAAAAGAATTTACCAATGATACTTATATATAACAACTTCTCTTTATAACATAAATTCAAGGAAAATACTTAATGGTGTGACTAAATATCTACTATTCTCACTTCCATCTATAACTTGACCTAAATGTTTATTTTTATTCTATTACTTTTCTATTGTTTACGAGACTAGATCTGTGTTTCTTCTCTTTCTTTTAAACATTTCAGAAAGCAATTTACTTTTTCGGGCCATGGAGAAAGCAAACATTCACGAAAAATCTGCTGGAAATAGTTTCGGTGTTGTTCCAAGGGAACGCAATGCTCCAATTGTTGTTTATCATAACTTTATAACAAATTTTTTGTACGTTGTTAGTAAGAACAAAATTCGTAATAATTAATTACGATCTACCCTAAAAGGTTACTAAGCAATTTAACTCTAACCTAATATGTTACGTTATAGATTATGTTAAAACTAAGAATAGTGTCCGTAGCACTTTCTTAGAGTCTGATATAATTTATAAAAACACTATGTTTATGTGTTATATATATAGCACAGTGTTGTCACTATTATTCATTCACTTTGTACACTACACCAATTCATAAGGTTTAGTTCTTTTCAGCCTACGCACTAAGTCTGTATTGTCTAGCAGCTCAACATTCACGTGTGGATGAAGTCTGAGTTCGTTGGGCTTCAGCAAATTTTTGGATGATTTTGGTGATGAATTCCGTTTTAAGGTCACGGTGAAGATCGTCATTTCTTATATACCAGGGTGCATTTACAGCATCCCTGAGCACTTTATTTTGGAATTGTTGGATTAACTTTACGTTGCTTTGTTTAGTACAGCCCCAAAGTTGGATACCATACGTCCAAATTGGCATCAGTATATGCTTGTATATGGTAATTTTATTATGTAATGATAGAAAGGACTGCCTTCCGAGTAACCAATACATACTTTTATAACGTATGTCGTGGTCCTGTCTTTTCTTTTTGACATGAGCTTTCCAACGCAACTTGGCGTCGAGAGTTATGCCAAGGTATTTGGCTGTATTAGCATAAGGCACTTGCAGTTCATTTATGTAGATTGGGTGATAGTCCAAGTGTTTATTTGTGAAGTCAATGTGAATTGATTTTGAGTTATTCAGTTTGATCTTCCATTTTTGTGCCCAGTCATAAACTTTATTCACAGCTAGTTGAATTTTTTCTACTGCTTCTCTGTGGCTTGATTCGGTAGCCATCATTGCAGAATCATTTGCAAAGGTCGCAATGGTGTATTTTTCCAGTTCTGGGATGTCACATGTGTATAACAAGTACAAAATTGGTCCTAGCACACTTCCTTGAGGTACCCCAGCTTTTATAGCTTTTAGCTCGGAATATGCCTCTTCTTGCCGTACTCTTAACGAAACTTACTATAACAAATGATACTCTTTACGAAACGATCTGTAAATTCGATATCATCTGAGTAATAGCTGCTAATGAAATAAGACAAATAACATGAATTTGAAATAAGTAAACAACACATTTGCCTCGAGCGGCGTAAATGATAAATTGATATGCCGTCAGCGAGCTCCTAAAGGTAGATATTATTAAGTTGGTAGATATTAGGTGTTAGCGATACTTGGTTAGATAAGCACCTGCTTTTAATCATCCTAAATATTAATATAATACCTGTTAATAAACCCAGATCATGTCAAGATAGTAAAAAACAAGATTTTCTATGTTGAAAGACATCAATTTGTCATGTTCGTGAAGGGGCGCCATCAGTTGGGATTGGTCATAACTTAGCTGCCTCGGCCTGTTTTTAATTACCTATTTATTGTATTTTTAATTGTTTGTTTTATTCTAGACGCTTTTACGTGCACGTCTTTTTACATTTATGTATTTTTACAACAAGAATGATGTAACCAAATATTTGTTAAACACTTTTTTTTAAAAGGGTAAGTGTGGAGTTTCTTGTCCGTTCTTCTCCATAACAAGCTACATTTCTGAATGAACGGTAGAATCAATTATTATTACTTTTAAATTTAATTTATTGACTTTCAAAAGTGCCGCTTAATGGACTAATGGAATAAGGAAATTTTGATTTTGAACCTTTTCTCAAATACGTTGGGGTTGGCTTCGAGTCTAACTGAATGCAGATGAGCAGCGGTATTTAATATGAACTGCATGTCTGTCTGATCTCCATAACCCAATACCTAAGTGACTGAAAACTTACTTACAAGAAAATCGGTTATTAATTACATAAGCATAATGTGTTTAGTAATAATACTTGCTGCTTTGTTAACAACATTTGAGGATACGGTTGACGCAGTGGTTGAGCGATCGGCTGATGCGGTGCGTGTCACGGATTCGTTTCCACTAAAAAAATATTTGTATGGCCTACAGATAGTTGTTCCGGATCTGGGTGTCTTGTGTATTTGAGTTTAAATGTTTTTTAACGCACCCACGATACAGGAAGAAATTCCTAGTAAGGGGCAAAGTTCAAAAATATAATAATAAATATTACCGATTTGTACCTGTACTGTTTCTAGCTCCATATTCCTTGCAGTAATATCTAGACTTGGCATTCACAGCTGGTATCAAGCAGCTAGATATCTATCCGATACTGACGGGATCCGCTAGGGCCAATGCTTGTCTGGGTCGCGGATACATTTGAAAGAGAGTTACCGCGGCTCTGGCACAAGCAACTGTAGACGGACACGGATGGGTTTTAGTCAGTAAAAATCTGACACGACAAGCCCAAATAAATAACAGTTTAAAAAAAAATAAAAACACGCTATAATAGAAAGCCAAACTAAAAAGCAGAAAATAATTTTCAATCAATTTACATTAAGAATGGTGTGATTAACAAAAAAAAATATTTTATAGTAAAAAAGCGTTTTATTAATTATTATTAATTTTTTACTTTTGAGTTCAATTGGTAATCCTGAAGATCCTGGTAAGGACAAAAGGACAAACTATTTAAATTATTGCATTGTTATCGGTCCTTGATAAGTGTGCTTGAGACTAATCCGACGTTTTGAAGGGGGTGAAATTCACGTTCAAAGATTCATAGGTACCAAGCTAATAAAAGCGTGTTAAAAAGAAAAGATATTTATCCGATGCAACCAAGCTTGAAAAGAGAATGCTTCTCACCTTATTAACTTAATCTTAACTCTAGGTTACCTCTCACTTTACCTTTTACTTTTTTATTTTTTATCAGTAGGTCTTTTCTTTTTGAATTTTATAACAAATTGTCAAAAGTTCAAAACTGACCATAATTTTAATTGACCATAAAATTGTTTATTAATTTATACCATACGTTTAATGGGTTTTCTGTTCTTATTTTATAACTACCTACCTGTAGGTATATTGAATTTTCAATCTAAACTACTTCAACACACAATGACTATAGATTTCTTTATCTCTAGTCTAGACAGAGTTTCACGCTAACAGCGATAACCATTGTTGTCAAAACACCACAACTTTCGGTAGCGTATTTCAATCTAAACTAACATTATAATAACGAAAAATTGTTTGTAAGAAATCTCTCTGGCAATAGATACGATACAAATCAACAAACTATCGCGGGGTGCTGGGGCTTACTACTTATTCCAGCAAACGTAAAGGTCCCTGTAGGAGAGGTCAAGGTAACTGAGTTTAGGGAAAAAAGCAACTCCCATATTGGTCTAGATACTTTTACCCTAAATAAATACCGAAATAAAACCGATACATTTTTGTTTCACAATCACTCGTCATACTTATCTAAGAACGGTTAATAAAAACTGCATCTAAACTAAACTATGTCGAGTTACAATCGTAGGTAATTGTTGGCACCACGGCCTTAGCCTGTTAGACTCAATTTGAATAATATCGTTCACACTTAATTGTATTAGTATTTTACTAACTTTTGTAGTCTAGTATTTAGAGTGTTGAAATAGCTGCTCCGAAAAAAGTTGCTAATACAAATAGACTAGCTTAATTAATTAATTTGTTCTACTAAATGTTACAGCAAGCGCTATGATTGATACTTTACTAGTTACTAGTTTCTACCACCGGCTTCGCCCGCGTGAAAGTTGAAATCTATTCCAAGGGAACGCACCTATGCCCAATATAAAGTATTCTATGTCCTTCACCATCATATCATCATCATCATATCTGCCGAAAGATGCCCACTGCTGAAAATAGGCCTCCCCAAGCGTCGCCATATTGACCAGTACCGTGCGTCCCGCATCCAGCGGCTCCCTGCAACCTTCATCAGGTCATCGGTCCACCTGGTGAGAGGCCTTCCAACGCAACGTCTTCCGGTTCGCGGTCGCCACTCCAGATCTTTTCTGCCCCATGGGCCATCCATTCTTCGAGCAATGTGCCCTGCCCACTGCCACTTAAGTTTGGCAATACTTCGGGCTATGTCGGTAACCCTGGTTCTCTTACGGATCTTTACATTTCTGATTCGATTACGCAAGGAAACGCCGAGCATAGCCCTTTTCATTGCCCTTTGGGTGACTGTAAGTTTTCTGATGCAGCCCATTGTAAGCGACCACGTCTCAGAGCCATAGGTTATCACTGTCCTTCTCCAAGGTCCCTTTTATCTCTGTACAAAAATTCAAAATAATTGGTTCAGCCGTTTAGGTGTGAACAGAGGGACTTTCGAACTTATAATATTAGTATGGATTACTAAGCTTATTCTGAACATCTAGATTTTAATCCTAATAAATGACGTGCTAAACCACTGGTCAGACATATAGATATGCAACTTTTTTGTTTCTAGCTTTCAATATAAGAATGTTATTGTGTAATTTGCGCGTACGCAAAGGCGTTGGCTCCTTCGTTTTGTTTCATCAATCCATTTAATCAATCATCGTAATTGTTTTTGATTTAAGTAATTGATTGTTGCAACTTTTACTCACGACCTTAAATCTAATGGTATTTGTTTGGTAATTATGTTTGTTTGTTTATCAATGTCATCTAAACTATTTGGACCAACATTTAGATAAAAAGTCTAATCTGATTAATATGGATCGGAAAATAATTAAACGATTTTTTACCTAGGAACAGGCTAGTTCCATAAATATTGGCAATTAAGGTAGAAAGTCAGATATCAGGTTTTCAATCAGTATACAGCTCAATTACAAAATATCTTTGAGATAAATTTTATCGGGAACAAATTATATTACCTAAATTGGAACTGCTGTTATAATATTCAATATCAATGTAATCAACACAATATCGTGATATACGGAACCAATGTTATATAAACTTGCGTAACTGTAATGAGTTCATAAAACGCATACACGATTTCAATTTATATTTCAGCCAATATTACAAATGTTAAATAATACACGGTTTTAAGCGAGAAATCGAATTCATAACGTGAAATGAGACCAAATTCTCGGACTGTTGTACAATCGAGTAAGGGTGGTTACGCACTACACGTCCGTGTCCGTGATCTGCGTCCGTGATTTGAGTTCCGAGTTCAAAATGTTCTGAATTATGACAGATTATGACGGATAGAGTTCGGATGTAGTGCGTAAGCTTCCCTACAAGAAATACCTACTAGCCGTAGGTACTTTGGAACCGAAATTTCACGGACACGGATCGGATGTAGTGCATAAACACCCTTAGTGCCCGTACTTTCAATTAGTATCAACTACGACACTATACGAGAGACCACCATGACAAGAGTGAACATAATAAGACAATCTTACCTATGAAGGACAAATGTTTATTAAGGCAGCGTCAAATTAAGATCAGTATACTTGCTTACTAACAAAACTCAAATTTAAATTAATGGGTGCGCTAAACCCGCATGCTGTAACGGGATATTTTCTTGGGAACAATAAAGCACCATACACAGAGAACGATGTTTATTATATTTAACCCTTGAACACGTTACCAAAATTAATAAATTTAAAAAGGGTCGCTGGTTGCAGTTGGCTGGTCAACTTTTCCTCGTACTAAAATATTACCCAACTAATTTAGAGTTGAGGGTGGAAGAACAAAAAAATAAAAATAATAATATAACGGAAGGGCCAGAAAGCCCGTCCCCGGAACCGTCGCGTAGCCAGCCAACTCCACACTGCGACAGCCTGCCTCGAGCAGATAGCCTCCGCCAGGCAATCAGCCCCAACCAGACAGTCAGCCCCAACCAGACAGTCAGCCCCTACCAGACAGTCAGCCCCAACCAGACAGTCAGCCCCAACCAGACACCTCCTTTCGGAGGAAGAAAACCCGTAGGGTAGATAGGTCGGCCCAATTTCGACCCCACGCCACGTTGTTCGTGAGGGATTATGAGCCCGACGTGGGAACACGTGGACAACGGGGCCAGTACCTGACCGAATCCCCGCTGCCACAGGAAGAATCCCACGTTAAGATAACTCAGCAACACTATCAGTCAGGTCGCGGTCGCACGGACCTCACGGTTCCACGTGGACCAAAGCGACCTGATCAAAGCACAGCCAGGAGCAGCTTTTTCGGTCGCCGGGACGCACTCACGCGTCCCAATGCGGATCAGGCTACTCACACACACCAACTTCAGCACAACAGATTATTGGTTAGGGCTTCGGCCCAACCAGCACGTTAGCAGGCGGGTGACCGAAGATCCGGTCGCCACGCCGCCTCGCAGAAAAAACAAAAAAGATCCACGCACCCACAAGTCAAAACGTCAAGTCACCCAGTGCCGTTCGGATACACATCGCACTAAAATCAAATCACTATGATTTCAACTAACCCATAAAAGAATTCCAATCCTTGAAGAAATCACACGGAACAATCACCCTTCCGCAAAACACACTATCCCAGGTCCAAATCACATCCGTCAAATCATTCAAATACAATTTACAATTAAATTCTATAAAAACACAATCACTGACTAATAAAAATTATTTTAAACATGCACTGCGTCTAACTAACGATTTGCGCGTTTCCAAACGCAAACGCGGCACTCACAAATGACAGCTGGCAGTCTGTCAAAACAAACAAATAGAATTAAGTAAATGTAAATTTCGGAGGACGAATATCAAGTGATTTTAAGTTATTTTAGTGAAATGAGAGTGTTTATAGGGAACTCACCGTCCCAGGGTGCGGTTCCAAAGTGGTTCCACCACCCAGCGGCAGTTTTTAAAGCGAACGAGCGAAAACACGGCGGCAAGAGGTAATTAATTTTCTTTTGACAAAACTTTTATCTACCACAAAAAAAGGTGTTACAGTATCCCCTCACCCGCCAGAATTTCGCGAGGTAACAAGCGAAATTCGAGCTGGTCCCCAGCTCTATGACCCGGTGGAGGCATAAGGCATGGCACAGAATGTGCCTGCTAATTTGCGGGACTGTTTCTTCAGCCCGTCTTTGGATACACACATACAAACACATGAAACTAAGGGTAGCCCCCATGCCAGCTACTCTGCAATACATATCAACAATAATCAACACCCCTTGAGGCCCACAGTACTGGACATGATGACGCCAATGCAAAAAAAATAAAAAAGAACGCCCAAATGGAGGATCAATCGGCACTCTTTATGTCTTTCACATGGCAATCACTCCTTCTACCATTCTCATCTTCCAACAAGTAAACCAGACTAGACAACTTCCGCACAACCTTACATTTCTCAAACCGTGGAGCCAGCTTGTAGGAAAAATGTTTCGAGGCATCACTCCGAACATGAGTGCGCCGCCACACAAAATCATCCTTCTCAAAAACAGCATCCCTTCTACGCTGATTGTAATACTTGGCATCCCGCCAATGGGACTTTCTCAACTCTTGGTTAACTTTCACGAACACTTGTTTCAGGGTGCCCGACTTGTCAACGTAGGCTTCACGGGAAGCAGTATCAATCCCATGGTTGGACTCAACAGAAACATCCTCAAACCCTTTGCAACCATCACCAGCCAACCTTTTCTGCCCCTCATCCAACGCATCAAAAGGGTGCAACCGACTCACTTGGGACACTATAACTTCACTGGGTTTCCGATAAGATAAATCGGCTCGACCCGTCAGACACAATACGTCAGGCGCAAGATTAAAGGCCCTCCAAAAATTTATTCCGAATAGCAGAGGATTGGACACCTCCGGAATCACAAAAAACTTTATCACCCGCATGACATGGTTCACCGTCACCGGCAAATACATATACCCAAGAACAGGGGAAGTTGAACCACTCGCGGTTCTCACAACATCTACATCATTTGACTTATGGATCTGGGCCATACCCGAAAAATGATCCACAACAGAACCACCAACAATCGAAATTTCCGAACCCGAATCTAAAAGACCGGAAACAGACAAACCACAAATATCTACGTTTAAATAAGGACGGGTATCATCACCAGAGGAATGGACCGTCGCTACTTGTATTGTTGCATCCGGAGTCACCTTGTTTTTAGGAGAACACTTCGGACAATTCTTGGTTTTTACACCCTTCGCCCCACAGCGATAACAGATCATGACGCGAGGCGCCTTACACTCAAGGAGGTTATGATCCTTCACCCGACACCGTACACAAAACTTCTCCACCGCAGTCTCAACAGTCTCACAAACAGGGCGATTACCCTTACTAGCCTTGTACGCAAGATCGGGGGCAACAGCGTGTTGAACATTGCGTGGGGGTTCGGTAAAAAATTCCGACCTAACCTTCGCCGCTTCCAACTGCCGGCAGCGCCTTTTCAGTTCCGACCACGAATCAATATCAACCAAGGCCAGTTGGAGGGTATATGCTGGTCGGATATTAAACTTCGCGATGCTCAGCTTTTCTCTCTCACTCAGGGGACACCTCAAACGGGAAAAGTAGTTTTGTAGGATGCTGAGGTAATGGACTATAGACTCATCCGGACCCTGCGTCCGGGATCGGATCTCCTGCAGCAAGCGGTGGTCATAATCCGAAGGCAAATATTCCTCCAACAGCAAATTCCTCAACTGTTCCCAATTCTCAACCTCATCCCTGATACCTCGGTACCAGTACAATGCATCATCAACAAACAGCTCGACAGCAGACCTAAATAATCGATCCGAAGAGATACCACGCGACAAACAAAGCTCCTCAACTCTCTCCAGAAACTCATGGACGCCAACCTTACCATTAAATTTAATGTTCAGGGAATGGATATTAGCCGTACGATTTTATTTTTATTTTATTTTATTTATTTAAGGAAAAACAAACAGTAGCACAATAAGAAACAGTCATACTATCTTAAATATTACATTTGTACAATTATGCTACCCACTACGTTCTCCACAGATTACTATTTAAAGTATTTAAAACTAGCTAGTAACACAGATACAATACACAGCGGTTGCTGTCCTAGAACTAAGCCTAAAACTCATATCTGTATTTTTTAATAGTATGTAAAAGAAAACAGAAAAAGTTAATTTAAAATTTAAAATTTAAAATTTGTGTGCGTATATTATTAATTAAACATTACGTTATAATATATTTATTTGCTGATCCTTTAGGGTTGCTTGGATTTGCTTTTTAAATGCATTTTTATTAAGAAAAAGAATGTCGATTGAATTAAATTCATTGTTATACGTCTCAACCAAACGATGAAGTGGTGAACGCGAGCCAGCGTTGGATTTACAGGGGCTAGTAGCAAAAAGATGTCGAGTACGTACCTCACGTACACGAACTGTTCGAGGAACCAGGTAACTAAGACTCCTAACTAGGTCCGGACAATCAAAATGATTGCGGCACACATTGAACAGAGTCATAACTTCCAGAAGTTTCCGTCTTGACTTTAAGGTCAGAAGATCATACTTTTTAAGAAGCAAGTGGTATGACATTTTATTCCGATAACATCTAAAATTCATAGCACGAAGGTATTTACGTTGTACTAATTCTAATCTTTCACTATATTTTACATAAAAAGGGTTCCAAATAGGCACTGCAAACTCTAACTGTGGCCTAATTATTGATTTGTATAAGTGCAAAAAGGTGGAAGGTCGATGAAAATCCCTGGAAGATCTCATAACAAAACCAAACATTTGGTAGGCCTTGTTAACAATTTTTTCTATATGAGCATCCAGATGGAGCTTTGAATCTAGCAGAACACCAAGATCGCGGAGAAAACTTACTTTACTAATTGGCGTATGTGCAAGACGATAGTCGAACTCAGTAATATTTTTCTTTTTGGTGAATGTTATAACATGACACTTTGGAAGACTAAGGTAAAGCTTATTGGAGGAGCAGTAGTTAGAGAAACGGTCTAAATCCTGCTGGAAGTTAAAACAATCGACTTTATCAGAAATAATTTTATAGACCTTTAAATCGTCCGCGTAAAGAAGAAATTTTGAATTTCGAAAACAGTGTTTTATGTCATTGATGTACAAAATAAATAATAAAGGGCCTAAAATGGAACCTTGGGGTACACCGGAGGTGACCCGAAAAGAGCCAGATTCAAAGCCATTAACAACCACCTTTTGTGTTCTGTTAGTTATGTAAGATATAAACCACCGTAAAAGGTCACCTCTGATTCCATTGTAAGCAATTTTATTAAGTAGTAGTGTGTGATCAAGTTTATCGAAAGCCTTCTGAAAATCTGTGTAAACCGCATCAATCTGCTGTCTATTATCGAGACTATCAAACAGTTGGGACGTGAAAATAAGGAGATTGCTAATGCAAGATCTGTCTTTAACAAAGCCATGTTGTTCTTTTATTAAAACAGTGCGAATAGCAGGATATAATTTATTATGTACCAGTCTCTCAAATAACTTGGAAAAAGCGGATAGTAAAGAGATAGGTCGATAGGTCTCTACGTCATGCTTGGAGCCACTCTTATGAACTGGTACAATATTTGCATGTTTCCAAACTTCAGGAAAAATACCACATGATAAACATTTATTATATAATATAAGTAAAGGATAGCATAATGTATCACACGTGTTTTTCAGAAAAACCGAAGGAATCCCATCAGGCCCAGGACCCTTGGTTGAATCAAGTGATTTTAATTCTTTATGTATTTCATCAAGAGATAATTGCAGTTTGCATAGGAAGACATCGTGGTCAGCATTTCTAGATGGTGGTTCCCAAGAGTTACAGTCAAAGGTTGAGTGTTCATAAGCAGACTGGAAAAATGTAGCAAACAAGTTGCAAGTAGTAATAGGATCATTGGATGAAATTTGATTGTAATGAACCGTGGATGGGATTTTATTTGTTGTTTTACGGTTAGCAACGTACGTCCAAAATGTCTTAGTATTGGTAGCAACACTGTCTTCAATTGCATTAATATATTTACTATAGCAAATTTCAGCCACTTTTTTAAATTTTTTCCTGTTACTCGAGAAAACCTCATAGTCACATAAATTCCCATACTTCTTCCACCTAACCCAGGCTTGAGTTTTCTTTTTGAAGGTATGTATGAGTGATTTGGAAAACCAATTGGGGAAATTAACATTTTTTGGTCGACAAGTGGGTGTGTGTGATTTTATAATTTCATAAAGTTTTTCATAAAACGTAGAAACACATTCATTAGGTGCTAAGTTATCCAGTAAGACATTCCAATCAACGTCACTTATATCAGTATTTATTTTGTTATAGTTAGATTTGTGATAATTTAGTTTGTTATCAGCAGTACATTTAGGAATATGTGTGGGGTGAGAGAAAGAAATGTGTACATAGAAAGCTGGATGATAGGAGTCAACAGGTAAAAGGGGGACATCAGGAGAGAATGTATATGCATGAGTATTACAAAAAAGTAAGTCTAAGATGCGTCCGTCATTATTGAAAAAATGGTTATATTGTTTCATAACATGTTGTGAACAGAAATTTGACAAAAAACGAGTTACATTTGTCAGTTTGTTGTTCGCAGCATATACCATGTATGAAAACTTATTTACCCAAGCAAGTGAGGGTAAATTAAAGTCACCTGTTAAAATAATATTTTCTACGGAAGAGTCATCACACAACACAGACAGAGAATTAAGAAAAGTTAAGTATGTATCATCAACAGCCTTAGGGGGGATGTAAGTAGCAATAATTATATGATATTTATTGTTTTTCGCGGGTACTTTAACTATAACATGCTCGGGCAAGGTTAACGGGGGCAAAAATGAAATATAGGCTGGATTTAGTACTTTAGATACGGCTATAAGGACGCCACCGCCATCCTTTTTGTTGGTGAGTAAACGGTTACGATCGCATCTAAAGACCAAATAGCGTTGATCAATAAATTCACTATCAGATATGTCCAGTGTCAACCAGGTCTCGGTCAAGATAATGACATCATATGCATGCGACATAATATTTAAATATAGGGTATTCAGTTTAGTCCTGATTCCTCGACAGTTCTGATAATATATGGATATTTTACTATCATTAGCCATTTTTAAAATCTGAGGGTAAAAGAAAATAATCCAAAGGAAAGGAAATGTTCACTTTGAAACTCATAAGTATACTTAAAACATGCGAGTCGTACATAACTGTGATGTCATACACAAATATGAAGGTACAATAAAATAAACCAAAAACAAAGTAATATTCCACTTTGAAACTCATAAGTATACTTAAAACAGCCAACGCTGAGAGCTCACGCGGTACGTTCTCGGTAAATAATATTAAAAAGCAGGTATGATCGACAGAGTAAATCATAAAGATCTCAAGCAACAATATAAGGATGGTTTTCAGGACTTGATTGTAAGACGCACTAATTTTAAAATCGAACATTAAATTTAATGAGGTAAGGAAATATTGTAAATAATGAATTGTAATCATAATAAGCAAACTAAGCACACAAATTTTTGCAAAAAAATATGACCAATTAACATTTAGCCAGATGTTAATGTTATACGGGTAATATACTACTAAGATAAGAAAATATTGCAAACAGCGCAATGCAATCTTAAGCAAAATAAGCACAAAACTGCTTCCAAAAAAATATGACAAACAAACATTTAAACAGACGTTATTTTTATGTGGATACATTGTGTAATAAAGTGATCTTTTTATAATTAATACTAACG